>CM046040.1:71840362-72440362 GCA_025215565.1 Flaveria ramosissima
CAGAGCTGGAGAGAGAGATATATATAGATATATCTCATATATATGTATATATATATATGGTATAGAGATATATAATAAGTATATATGATATATATATACATGAGATATACATAGAGAGCATATACATAGATAAGATAGAGAGAAGATAAATAAATATATAGATAGAGATATATATATATATAGAGATATATAGATATATAGATATATATAGGATATATATATATATATAGATCTATATATATATATATATATATATATATATATATATATATATATATATATATATATTGTAAGGCCCCGTTCCCTGGACGCCTACAATTGGTCATTCATCGCACATATAACAAATAATTAAATTTAACTTTCATTAAACATTGCAGCGGAATCATCAAAATAGACATCTCATTACGTTATAAAAGCTTTTGCCAAATAATACATCGTTAATCAGTTACAAAAAATATTATTGCATTACATCACAAAAGCCTTATACAAATGGATGCCATCAAAAAGAGCTGAGTAGCCTCGCTGCGCCATCCTCAACATCATTACCTGCCAACTGGAAACACATAAAAAGTCAGCGTTGCTGAGTGAGTTCTAGTTTTATAATAAAACATACTTTACATTTCATTAACACTATTCCTTTTCTCATGCGATCATTCATCATACATATACACAGATAATATCGTTATTATCTTTCATTACATTCGTTAACTTTCGTTCATTTCATACGTTCGTTCTTCCGAGTCTGTTGCGACGACAGGGTCGCTCACCTCATTAGCAATCTCAACGATCGCACGCTATCCGAGTCTGTTGCAATCATAGGGTTGCTCACCTCATTGCCATTCTCAATGATAGCACAATATCGGAGTCTCTTGCAACAACACGGTTGCTCACCTCATGGGCAATCTAAACGATAACACGTTATCCGAGTCTCTTGCAACAATGGGGTTGCTCACCTCATGGCAACCTCAACGATTGCATGTTATCCGAGTCTCTTGCAACAACAGGGCTACTCACCTCATATATATGCTTGCAAGCCTTTCCTTCATTCATTCATCATTCATTAATGCATGCATTCTTACTTCATGTTCCTCTTTGATTATCTTTCAGTTTACGTTACATAATACTTCATTCATTCATTAACACGACACGTAAAGCCACAAGAAAGATAAACATGCATCATAATAAGGAACATTAACATACACCGTCGTCACGTCATACAGCATCATACATACATAACATGCATCATGCATAAACATGCAACATCATCACCATTATGCCCTACCTGCTCTCTATGGCCATAACAGTTATCTTACATGCTCTTACTGGAACCTTTACGTCAAAACTTACATCTGCACTTTTCCCCAAAAGTCAGAAGTCGAACTACACTTTCCTTCGGGTGCAACAGCCCTATTCGTGCGTATGGACACCCTTCAGTCACATGGCCTCCATGCGACTGAACATCATGTGATTGCACTCATGCGGATGAACATCTATGCGAATGGACATCCAGTCATGCGTATGGACCTCATGCGGATGGAACTAAGGCGAATGAGCACCTATGCGACTGACCTCTTGCGAATGGACTCATGCGACTAAGCACCTATGCGACTAGACCCTCAGTCGTATGACTCCCCATGCGACTGGACTCCCAATCGTGCGAATGAAACCTTAGTCATGGGATTGAACCTCAATCGTGCGAATGAACCTCAATCGCCTCTCAATCGGCCGTATGGCCTGCATTCGGTCGCCTAGCCCTAGCTGATGCATAATGGAGTTCATCCCGAACCCAATCTGCCATTTTCGGCCTCCAAGCTCATCCAAACCCATTCTAAGCCTAAGTCAACCATCTTAGACCTTAGGAATGTATACCACAACACCATACAAGCACACACAAGCCCGGAAACATACTCTAAACACATCACACGCAACACACCCAAATGGGTCATAAACACACACATATAAAAACGGGTTTTTGATTCTTTCCAGCCCCAAAACCAGTTGAAAATAAGTAAAAGTGGGGTCCTAGAACTCACACAAATAAGCACAATGACAAGGGCTTCGATTTGGCTTGCTACACGATGATTTTGGCGACCCGAACTAACCCGAACCGACACTTTTCCTCTTTTCTTCTTCTTTCTCTCTTCTTTCTCTCTTTTTGGCTGATTTGTGAGTGTGGGGGAGAGGGTAAGGGCTGCCCTCTCCCTTATATACTCCCACTCACCCGACTTTCTTTCGTTGGTGAGTTTGGTCCCTTGACTTTGGACTTTATTTCTTTTTCTTCATTCGTCGGCTTCAAAATAATAAATAACCGGGTGTTGCAAGTCCACCCCCCTTAAATAGGTTTCGTCCCAGAACCTGTTATTCTTCTAACAAACATGGATAATGCTGTCTCATTTCTTCCTCAGTCTCCCACGTTGACTCGGATCCCTTCCTGTGCTTCCACTGTACACGCACAAGAGGAACCACTTTATTTCTCAGTCTTTCTCTTTTCTATCGATGATTGCCACTGGTTGCTCCACGTAATTGAGCCTTTCGTCTACTTCGATGGCTTCCAATGGAACAATCATATCTTCATCTGCCAAGCACTTCCTTAGATGAGATACATGGAATGTCGGGTGAATTCCACTTAACTCATCCGCTAACTCCAGTCTATAGGCCACCTCTCCTACTCGAGCGATGATTTGGAAAGGGCCTATATACCTTGGGCTCAACTTACCCTGCTTTTGAAAGCGGATGATACCCTTCCAAGGTGAGACCTTCAACATAACCCGGTCACCCACCTGTAACTCAATTGGCCTGCGTCGTTTATCAGCATACGACTTCTGTCTGTGTTTGGCTGCCTTCATGAAGGCTTTAATCTTCTCAAGCTTCTCAGTCGTAGCCTTGATTACCTCGACGCTCCCAATTCCTTCTGACCAATATCACCCCAACAAACGGGTGTTCTGCATCTCCTACCGTATAGCATCTCATATGGTGGCATACCAATGCTGGCATGATAGCTGTTGTTTTATGAGAATTCGGCTAACGGTAGGTGGTCATCCCAACTTCCCCCAAAATCAATCACACATGCCCGAAGCATGTCTTCCAGTGTCTGAATGGTCCTTTCTGACTGACCATCAGTCTGGGGATGATAAGCCGTGCTAATATGTAACCTCGTCACCATAGCGTCGTGGAATTTGTTTCAAAATTTAGATGTAAACCGGGTGTCACGATCAGACACAATAGACACTGGCACACGATGACGAGTTACAATTTCCCGGATGAATAAATCAGCCAACCTCTCAAATGAATATGTCTCGCGGATCGGTAGGAAGTGAGCACTCTTCGTCAAACGGTCAAATATCACCCATATGGCATTGTACCCTTTCGGGGTACGTGGCAGCTTCGTAATGAAATCCATGGTAATGTGCTCCCACTTCCATTCTGGTATATCCAAAGGTTGGATCTTCCCATACGGCTTTTGATGCTCGGCCTTTGCTTGTGAGCAAGTAAGGCCCTTACTCACATACTCCACCACATCGCGCTTCATACCCGGCCACCAATAGTCCTTCTTCATGTCTTGGTACATTTTCGTGGCACCTGGGTGAATGGAGTATCGAGTCTTGTGAGCTTCATCCATGATCCTCACGCGTAAATCCCCAAAACGATGAATCCACACGTCCAAATCGGGTTCTAACACCGAGTGTGTTTTCACCCAATTCCCCGACCAGACCTCTCATTCTTTCAGAGTTAAGATGATCTTCTTTCAGTGCCTCATCTTGAAACTCTTTGACTTGCTTCATTATATCAGAGGTCATGATCAGTTGATATGCTTTCACCCGATTCGGCTCGGGCCTCTCTTTCCGACTAAGGGCATCAGCCACCACATTGGCCTTGCCCAGGTGCTAGTGGATCTCACAATCATAATCCTTTATAAGTTCCAACCACCGTCTCTGCCTCATTGTCAGGATCAGTGATCACAAGTTCGATGGATTAGAGTGTAACGCAGCGGAATAAGATCAAGAATTAGACAAATTGTAGCAAGAATTTGATATTCGTATGCATTAAAAAACAAATACGAGAGAATATATTTCTGTGACAAGGAATGTTTCAATTATAACAAATATTTCTGCTCAATCATTCATAATTACAATAAGGTTGACACTCCTTATATAGAGTGCAATCTCTGCTGTTATCACGGGATAGTGACAACTGGCAGATCTATTACAAAAATAACTAACACTTAACAAACTACTGAAATGTTCACAACTACTGAGAACATATCAGAGTGCTAAGTACAAAATATAAAACTACTGAAACTAAACTACTGAAACTACAACGACTGAAGAACAAGCTCTTCAGTCGTTTTACAAAACTACTGAAAACATAAAACTACTGAAAGTAAACTGTCACAACTACTGAAGAAGTCCTCTTCAGCTGTTATGACAACGTCTGATACTTGGTCTTCAGCACTTGTGTCTTTAGACTTTGTCTTCAGCACTTGTGTCTTCAGACTTTGTCTTTAGCACTTGTCTTCAGACTTTGTCTTCAGCACTTGTGTCTTCAGACTTTGTAATCAGTTGTTGTCTTCAGCTGTTGTGGACTTCAGCGGTTGTTGTGACGTCTGTGGGACTTAAAGGTTTTTCTGATCCGGCTCATTGGTTCTTTTGGTCCAACAAACTCCCCCTGAACCAATGCAGCCAAAACCCCTAACTTTATTGAGGTCCCACTTATTGTTGGCAGAATGGTTGGTCTTTTTCCTTCTTGATCAGTTGAGAAGATGACCCATTATAAGCACTGGCCTGGGAATGAGTCTCTGATGATTTGGTTGGCAACGTATGGATGGGAGCTCTGTATTGGGGAATTGGACACTGAGCTGCTCCCCCATCCATAAGACTCACTTCCCATGTATAAGCCTGTAGGATTCTCTGGTGTATGCTCTGAGAAACATAATTTGTTCTTCCATGGTAAGATTATCAGCTTCACCATCAAACAATCCTTCACGCCCATACAGCTCTGAATTGTACTTAGCCTGTTTGCCATTTTTGAGCTCAACTGTTGTAATCTGTCTGTATGCAAACTCATCTGGGTGAGTACCTTCAAGTAACAGACTGAGCTCATTTTGTTTGAAGTTCTCAAGCTTCTTGTAGACTAACCCCTTTTTAATTACTGTGTTCTCTAACATCTTTTAGGGTGGCTGTTTAGTCTCATAGGCCTTCTTGAAATCTTCTACAATTTCCCAGGGTGATACTACCAGGACCACTGTGATCTCTTCATCTACGATCCTTTTTACTTGGCCCTTGTATCTCGCAGGAATGTCTTTCTTTACAATTCTGTGAGTCACCCTAGGATCAGGCCATATTCTCACCTTTTCCTTTTGATATTGAAATGTGTTAGCAAGGGTGTACAATCTCAGAGCTTCTTTCTTCATACTGATTATTGATGAAGAAGCAGCATAAGTTTTGTCTATGCTTTTCAGCATCTCATCATCATGAAGCCTTTGCTGCTGTTCTTCTTCTATCTTTACTCTCACAGTTTCCATCTGTGAGGTGGGAGTGATGGGCATAGGTTTGGCTTTAGGCAAAGTTAGGACTGCGGAAAGAGGCAGCCTATCTTCTTCCTCATCATCCTCTTCTTCTTCTTCTTCTAGCCTCAACATCCTTCTCTTCTTCTTCTTGGGTGCATCATCAGCTGTTTCCTGTCATATGCATGGATCCTCCACTATCTACATACCAGATGCCTCTGTGGCATGTTGAAGAACCCTGCAAAACAAAACAAATTAGTTAGATTTTGAGACCCAAACCTTTTTGGTTTTGGGCCTGTTCACATCAACAGATGGTAGACTAACAGGTTTGTTGGAAACAACAGCCTGAGAGGAAGAAGATGGTGAAGAAGAGGAATCCTTTGGCTTGGACCTCCTTTTCTGTGGTTTCAACATAGGAACATCTAATTGGTTAACTCTTCCCAATAGATGTTGAACCATCATAACCAGCTGTGTCTGATTTTGTGATAAAGCTTTCAGCTCTTCAGATACATTGGCATTGGAGTTTGATAAGTTCCTATGTTGCACCTTCTTCTTTTGAGCAATCTCAGCTGTTACCTGTTTAACCCCTTCCTTTTTGGATTTCTTTTTGGACTTAAGGGTTACAGGATTTGATGTTGCTGGTACAAATGTGGCTTCAAACTCAGTTTTCATTTTAACCATTTTCTCTTTAATTTCCTCTTTATGTTTGAGTTTGGATCCTCTTTTGTACCAACAGTCATCTGTAAGATGATTGAACAAACCACATACTTCACATGGTTTCTTCTTCATCTTATGTTGATCATCAACTAAAGAGAATGAAACTACTGAAGACTTGCTCTTCAGTACTTTGGAAGCATTATTTGCTTTCTGGACTTCCTCTTTAGTAGTGATTCCAAAATCTTTTGACAGTTTTTCTCTTCAGTGCTGACAGTAGTTGGAGTTTAACTTCAGGTTTGTAAATCTTGCTCTCCAATCCTTTCAGGACTTCTAGAAATAACTCCTGAGTTGATCAACTCTTTGATCATGTGAGTGTCAGCAATGGAACCATCAACATCAGCTGATTGGTTCTGAGAGGGCTTAGTGCTGACTTCTACTTTTGATGATGCTCTATCAAAAAGTGAATCACATGATGAGGTGGATTGGTTATTGCTTTCTCCATCAAATTTCACTTCTGCTCTTAAAGCAAATCTGTAGGAGGAGCAGTGTGATTATAACCAATGCCAAACTTCACATTGGAAGCAGATTGCTTACTAAGAAGCATTTCAAAACCTTTGCATGATTGTACCATCGATCACACTCTACTTGGGTGACTGTAAGGGTTTCTTTGAGACTTCTCTGGTTTTCCAGAATAACCTCTAGCTTGGCCTTTTCATCATTTAATTGGCATTTAAGCTTATAAATCTCATCACTTTTACTATTAAGAACAGACTCATACTCAACTTTTCTTTTGGAAATGGTTTTTTCAAACTCAAGTTTTTGATTTATTAATGCTACATTTGCCTCTCTAATAGAGACAAAGGCAGCTATGCATGATTCAGAACATAACTTGGCTTTAGCCTCTGAAGATACCTGAGTTACCTGTGAAGATGATGCATTTGAGCAGGAACCCTCAGTAGACTCCAGAGCCATAAGTGCCAGATTCCCAAAAGGACTGTCACCACCATGTTGATCAGCACCTGTGAACAGTTGTTCATGACCAGACATGTCATCTGGCAAACTGCTCCAGTCAACAACTCCAGGGGTGAAGAAGCTGTGTTGTTGAGGTTGAGGAGGTTGATGAGATGGTTGAGGTTCTGGTAGTGCATGAGGGTTGTGATACCATAGGAGCTTGAACTTGACTGGTTTGTGGCATGTAATAACAAGGGTAAGGGTATGGCGTTTGACCCTGAGGAACAAAATATGCAGAGAGATTGTGGTTGAGAATGATGACTAGAATTGACAGGATGTTGCCCTCTGTTTTGTTGACTATTGCCAGGGAAAGTCACAAAAGGTGCAGAGGAATTAGATCCAGATGATCTACATTCTCTAGCAAAGTGTCCAAGCCTGTGGCATTTGTGACACCTCAACTTACTCTTGTCAACACCAACTTTGGTTTTGCCAGAGAGTCCTGGGAACTTTCTTCCAGTTCTTTTGTAGAACTTCTGAGATCTGATATTTGTCAAGCCCATTTGGCTCAAAATATCCATCTCTTCTAAGTCATCATCAGCAATCCCCTTGAGATCATCCATGATGAAGCATAGATTGTCATTATTACACCCAGTAAACTGACTATCAACACTCACAAATGCAGAATCAGAAATGTTTGAAGAGAAATCAATATGCTCATCATACTGGCATTCAGATGAAGCATATTCTAACTCATGACTAACCAAGGCAGTGTTGCCTGGTACAAAGTCTTCAGTGAGCTTACAAGATGAAGACAGTTTTCGTTTCTGCTCTATCTCTCTCTCAAATGTGAGCAATTTCCCATGGAGTTGGGGTGAGAGATAGTTTGTCCAAATTTGCACTGGAGCGTAGGACAATAGTATATGTGTCCCATCTCTCAAGCAGTGATCTGAGAAATCTGTTATTCATCTGGATATTGGTGTACTCATGTTTAACCATTTTTAATTCAGAGATCAAACAAGAGAACCGCTCAAACTGTTGAGTCAGTGTCTCTCCCTTCCTATGAGAGAATGTCTCATATTGTTGGGCAAGGATCTCTCTATTATTTGCCAAGACCTCATCTGTTCCTCCAAATTGTTCTTTCAAGGCATTCCAGAGGTCATGGGCAGATTCATAATGCATTAGCCCAGAATAGATTTCATTGGGCAGTGCCATGGCCAGAATTCCATGGGCTTTTGCATCAATCTCAAACAATTTCTTATCCTCATCTGAGTATTGATCCCTCCTCTTCGGAACCATTTGATTGGTTTCCGGGTTATTCACCATAGGCTTGTGTGGACCATGTACCACTGATGTCCAACAACCTGAGCTGTTAACAGACAGGTGATGGAGCATACGTCGTTGCCATATGTTATACTCATTCCTAACCAGCATTGGAGGCTTGGTTGAGGAACCAGTATTGTGAGGATCATTGGAAGGAGTAGTCATTTAGGTCCAAAAACAATTTAATTCAAGCTTTAAAAGATTTTACACAGACCACAACAGACTCAATGAAAACCAAGAATAAATCTCAGGATGAATGACCAAAAACACAGAAAATTCAATCTCTATAACCGTTTCTTGCAAAAATGCTAATTCAATCAAACTTGGATCTTGAATAGCAGTTTCAATGATCAACTATTAGATCGATCAATGATTAACCTGCTCTGATACCATTTGTCAGGATCAGTGATCACAAGTTCGATGGATTAGAGTGTAACGCAGCGGAATAAGATCAAGAATTAGACAAATTGTAGCAAGAATTTGATATTCGTATGCATTAAAAAACAAATACGAGAGAATATATTTCTCTGACAAGGAATGTTTTAATTATAACAAATATTTCTGCTCAATCATTCACAGTTACAATAAGGTTGACACTCCTTATATAGAGTGCAATCTCTGCTGTTATCACGGGATAGTGACAACTGGCAGATCTATTACAAAAATAACTAACACTTAACAAACTACTGAAATGTTCACAACTACTGAGAACATATCAGAGTGCTAAGTACAAAATATAAAACTACTGAAACTAAACTACTGAAACTACAACGACCGAAGAACAAGCTCTTCAGTCGTTTTACAAAACTACTGAAAACATAAAACTACTGAAAGTAAACCGTCACAACTACTGAAGAAGTCCTCTTCAGCTGTTATGACAACGTCTGATACTTGGTCTTCAGCACTTGTGTCTTCAGACTTTGTCTTCAGCACTTGTATCTTCAGACTTTGTCTTCAGCACTTGTCTTCAGACTTTGTCTTCAGCACTTGTGTCTTCAGACTTTGTAATCAGTTGTTGTCTTCAGCTGTTGTGGACTTTAGCGGTTGTTGTGACGTCTGTGGGACTTAAAGGTTTTTCTGATCCGGCTCATTGGTTCTTTTGGTCCAACACTCATGTTCAGATCCTTCTACTCGAAGAAGTACTTCAGGCTCTTGTGGTCAGTGAATATAGTGCACTTCATCCCGTAGAGGTAGTGCCTCCAAATCTTTAATGCAAAGACCACGGCTGCCAACTCCAAGTCATGAGTAGGATAATTGACCTCATGAACCTTTAACTGTCGGGACACATAGGCTATAACCTTTCCTCTTTGCATTAACACGCACCCCAACCCCAAGTAGGAAGCATCAGAATAAACCACCAGATCTTCACTTCCATCGGGTAATGACAAAACTGAAGCTTGAGTCAACCTCTCCTTCAGTTCCTCGAACGCCTTCTCTTGAGCTTGACCCCATACGAACTTCACATCTTTTCGGGTCAACTTAGTTAGTGGAGAAGCGATCTTAGAAAAGTCTTGGATAAATCTTCTATAGTAGCCCGCCAAACCCAAGAAACTACGAATCTCGGATGGCGTCTTTGGTGACTTCCATTGCATAATGTAACACCCGGATATTTATTATTTTGAAGCCGACGAAGGAAGAAAAGGAAATAAAGTTCAAAGTCGAGGGACCAAACTCGCCAACGACGAAAAGTTGGAAATGTGGTTATATTAGTAGGGAGAGGGCAGCCAAACTCTCCCCACACACTCACAATTCAGCTTTCAAAGAGAGGAGAAGAGAGGAAGAAGAAGAAAAGAGAAAAAGGGGTCAGTTCGGGTGATTCGGGTGGCCAAACTCGTTGGGTAGCAAGCCAAATCGAAGCCCTTGTAGTTATGCTCGTTTCTGTGAGTTCTAGGACCCCACTTTTACTTGTTTTTAACTGATTTTGGGGTTGGAAAACATCAAAAACCCGTTTTTGTATATGTGTGTGTTTGACCCATTTGGGTGTTATGTGTGTGATGCGTTTCGTGTATGTTTCCGGGCTTGTGTGTGCTTGTATGGTGTTGTGGTATGCATTCCTAAGGTCTAGGATGGTTGATTTAGGCTTAGAATGGGTTTGGATGAGCTTGGAGGCCGAAAATGGCAGATTGGGTTCGGGATGAACTCCATTCTGCATCAGCTAGGGCTATGCGACCGAATGAAGGCCATACGGCCGATTGAGAGGCGATTGAAGGTCATTCGCACGTTTGGGATTCATTCGCACGATTGAGGGTTCAATCGCACGACTAAGGTTTCAGTCGCACAACTGGGAGTCCATTCGCATGAGGTCAGTCGCATAGGTGCCCATTCGCATTAGTTCCATCCGCATGAGGTCCATACGCACGACTGGATGTCCATTCGCATAGATGTTAATCCGCATGAGTCCAATCGCATGGTGTTCAGTCGCATGGAGGCCATGCGACTGAAGGGTGTCCATACGCCTGAATAGGGCTGTTGCACTCGAAGGAAGGTGTAGTTCGACTTCTGGCTTTCGGGGTAAAGTGCAGATGTAAGTTTTGATGTAAAGTCTCCCGTAAGAACATGTAAGATGACTGTTATGGCCTTAGAGAGTATGTAGGGCATGATGATGATGATGTTGCATGTTTATGCATGTTATGTATGTATGATGTTGCCCTATATGATGATGATGACTATGACTGTGTATGATATGTTCCTTATTATGATGTATGTTTATCTTTCTTGTGGCTTTACATGTCATGTTAATGAATGAATGAAGTATTAAGTAACGTAAAGTGAAAGATAATGAAAGAGGAACATGAAGTAAGAATGCATGCATTAATGAATGATGAATGAACGAAAGAAAGGCTTGCAAGCACATATATGGGGTGAGTGACTTTGTGTTGCAAAAGACTCGGATGACGTGCAATCATTGAGATTGCCCATGGGGTGAGCAACCTTGTTGTTGCAAGAGACTCAAGTAATGTGCTATCGTGATGTTGCCATGAGGTGAGCAACCGTGTTGTTGCAAGAGACTCGGATAGCTTGCTAACATTATGATGGGCAATGAGGTGAGCAACCTTATGGTTGTAACAGACTCGGATAGCGTGCAATCGTTGAGATTGCTATTGAGGTGAGCGACTCTATCGTCGCAACAGACTCGGAAGAATGAACGTATGTAAAGAACGAAAGATAACGAATGAGATGAAAGATAATAATGACATTATCTGTGTATATGTATGTTGAATGATCGCATGAGAAAATGAGTAGTTTTAATGAAAGTAAAGTATGTTTTTATTATAAAACTAGAACTCACTCAGCAACGCTGACTTTTTATATGTTTTCCAGTTGGCAGGTAATGATTGCTGAGGATGGCACTGCAAGGCTACTCGGCTCTTTTGGGATGGCATTCTTTTGATTAATGTTTTTGCATTGTAATGCGAACAAACTATTTTGTAATGAATGTTGTATTAACTTGCAAAAGCATTTACATAGAAATGAAAGCTTATTTTAAATGTTCCTCTGCGATGTTTATGAAGTATGAATGTAAATGTATGTTTTATGTGCGATGAATGACCAATTGTAGGCGTCCCGGGAACGGGGCCTTACACATAACCGCCTCCACTTTCGCCGGGTCCACCATAATGCCGTCAGGATTTACCACATGACCCAAGAACTGAACTTCGGGCAACCAAAACGCGCGCTTGGAGAATTTAGCATACAATTTCTCCCTCCTCAGCGTCTCCAGAACCTCCCGAATGTGACCGGCATGCTCAATCTCGCTCCTCGAATAAATCAGGATATCATCAATAAACACAATCACTGATTTATCCAGCATCGACCGACATACACGGTTCATCAAATCCATAAAAGCAGCTGGCGCGTTGGTCAAACCAAAAGACATGACAAGAAACTCGTAGTGACCATAACGCGTGCGAAAAGCTGTTTTAGGAATATCTTGCTCCTTCACCTTCAACTGATGATAACCAGATCGAAGATCTATCCTTGAAAACCAACTGGCACCCTGAAGCTGATCGAATAGATCATCTATTCTCGGTAAGGGGTATCGGTTCTTAATCGTCAACTTGTTCAGTTCACGGTAGTCAATGCACATCCTCATACTACCGTCTTTCTTCTTCACAAACAGGACCGGAGCACCCCAAGGAGAGATACTCGGTCTAATGAACCCCTTATCAAGCAGCTCTTGCAACTGCTCCATCAATTCCTTCATCTTCGTCGGAGCTAACCGATACGGTGCCTTGGTAACAGGTTGGAAACCCGGTATCAGATCAATCTGAAACTCGATCTCTCTGTCAGGTGGCACTCCTGATAAGTCTTCTGGGAACACATCCGGAAAGTCACACACAACCGGTACATCGGCTAGTTGTGGTGTTGGCATATCCACATCCTTTACATAGGCCAAGTAGGCACTACATCCACGCCTCATACACTTTCCCACCACCGCCATCGAAATTACTTTCGGAATCATCGTGACCCGATCACCATAATTCGTTACCGAACTCCCGTTAGGCGCTGACAACCGAATCATCTTCTTGCGACACACAATGTTCGCCTCGTAGTCCGCTAGCCAATCCATCCCAAGAACCAAATTGAAACCACCTAAGGTCATCACAAACGGTCTAACAGGAAACTTATGACCCTCTAGCTCCACATCACAGTTTTCTATCATCTAAGAAATCCTGGTAGACTTACCTATGGCAGTTTCTACATCAAAGGGCGCATCAACAGGTCTACTACTAACAGGCAGCTTAGCACAGAAAGCAGCATAAATAAAACTTTTACTGGCACCCGAATCAAATAACACAGAAGCTAAAGTTTGGTTCACTAGAAACGTACCGGACACGACATCAGGGTCCGTTCTAGCTTCCTCCTGTGTCATGGTGAATGCCCTGGCGCTCGCCCTCGGTCCTTCACCTCCTGTCTTCTTTGCCCCGGAGCTCTCAGCCATTGGCCTCGTACAATCCCTGCTCATGTGACCCTCTTCACCACAGTTATAGCACCGGACTATACGACAGTCCTTTGCCATGTGCCCCGCCTTCCCACATTTGAAGCACAAGTTCGACCCAAACCTGCACTCCCCACTATGCTCCCTTCCACACTTGCCACACCTTCTCGATCCCGCACTCGACGTGACCGCACGACGGTCATCCACCCGTGCCTTCTTATTACCCGTCGAGGCATCACCCCGACCAAACCTCTTCCTCTGCCAGTTTTGTTCACCACAGCTCTTCTTGCCACCTTCAGTCACCACCTTCGTTCTCTCATCATACAGTCTCCCCGCCAAATCCACCGCCGACCTAAACGTGCTCGACCGGGCAGCGATCATGTGCCTGTGAATATCCGCTGGCAAAACCTGAATATACCTCTTGATCTTTCGGGACATAGGTGTCACCTGATCCGGCACCAGACGTGCCATCTCGTTGAATTTTATGGTGTACTGCTGGTGCGTCATGGTTCCCGCCTCTAGTTGCGAGAACTCCCTTTCGACCTTGTCCATTTCCCGATGAGGTCAAAACTCCTCAATCACCAACTTTTTCAGCTCAGACCATCTCATCCTCCCAATGGCCCTGCTACCCTCGGCTTGGAAAATGTTGTCCCACCAACACAAAGTCGAATCCACAAAAGAGTGGGTAGCAAACTTCACCTTCCGGTCTTCCTGGCATTCGCTGATATCAAGAACAGCCTCCATTTCCCTCACCCACCGGTGAGCAGCAGAAGCAGTGCCGTTTCCATCAAAAGTTGGGGGCTTGCATCTCATAAACGCCCCATAGTTACAGCCTTGTACCACCTCTTGCACGGGCTCATCTTCTTCATCTTCCACATTATCAAAGCAAATTGTTTCAGGCTCTGATTGCTCCCGCTCCCCCGAGGCTCTGTTTCTCTCCTTTCTTTCTCCTTCCTTCACAGCCTTGATGACTTCGGTTACCACAAACGGTAAGATTGTCTGCATGACCTGATGTACTTCTTCAACAACAGCCTCCTTTACCGAGGCCCTCAAGTTTGCACTCTCATCCCCAGTCTCCGGATGAGGGGTCTCAGGTTCTTCAGGAACCACCTTTTCCACTCTAGGCCTTCCTCTTTTAGGTCGCAGATCAGCATCAAGCCCACCACGACCTCCACCCCTAGAAGCTTTAGAGGATCGACCACCAACCATTCTCTATATCATAATGAAAGATACAAACACCAACACGGTCATTTAAGGAAACAACTCAATTTATGTCAAGTATAGTAAGTCCTTAATTACAGTGGCTAGTTGTGATTAGCCACTTACTTTACTCTTCATACCCCAAGCATTACCTGTCCTGACTACATCAGTATTTAAATCTACATACAACACATAAACCACATACCATGCGCATATAAAACGGTTAACTTTACGAAAATACCTGATGGCACGCAGCTACTCAGTTTGGCATCCCATTCCTTTTCGTCCCATTTAGTTTAAGTTAAGGTTTATTTTGAAAAATTTACCCATTTACTTAAACTTTAGTTCTGATACCAACTTGTAAGGCCCCGTTCCCGGGACGCTACAGTTGGTTATTCATCGACATATAAAAATAATTACATTTAAATTCATAAAACATGCAGCGGAATTATCAAAATAGACATCTCATTAATATAAAAGCTTTGCCAAAAATTAATATGTTTATATAACAGTTACAAAATATATTGTTGATTACATCACAAAAGCTGCAGGACCGTTTAAGGGCTTAACTACAATTACAACACAACAACACAATGAGGAGAATAACTAATCTCTAATCAAACAGTGAACTGGATAACCAAGGTGAAGCAAGAACACAAGTAAAGTAATGAGACAGAACAAGAGAGTTGGGTTTCAAGGAGGCAGTATATTGCTTTCTCAAGTTCTCTTACAAGTGTTACAAAGCATTAAGAAAAGATACAAGAACTTGAAATACTTATACTACAACCTACAGCCGGCCATACTTTGAAGCCAGCTGGATACAATTGACTAGACACTAAACAAAATCAATTGTAGGATCAAAAGGCATATCTGCCTTTTGACCTTGTGACTATGACATGCCATAGCTCACATCCTTATACATTACAAAAAGGATAAAGTACATAAAGTGGAAAGTTACAGACTCAAGACCTCAATGTACAGTTACCAAAAGCATGACCCTTTTCACCAACTCATGTAAGTTGGTGACTTTACAGAGATGCAGCGGAAAAGGTGCTTTATGGAACAGTACATCAGATAAAGCATGTGTACTAAAAGTCTTCGGAAGAAATCTGTCTTCATAGGATGAGGCTTCGGAAGACTTTGTCTCTGAAGCTTCGGAAGACTTCATGTTTGGCTTCGGAAGATATTGGTCTTGGCTTCGGAAGATTTTACACTTAGAGTATTTTCTAATGCTTTGTGTAAAACTTCCGAAGCATTCTTCACTTCAGTACTTAGTGCATGTTGCTGAGACACTTAAGCTGTTTTGGGTTGCATCAGACTTCAGGAATCCTTACAAACTCCCCCTAGGCTGATGCTACCAAAACACTTAGAAGATCTTCAAATGTTGGTAGTCTTCAGTACAATCAGGACCATTCCTTTCTTCATGAGATGGTCAGGATCATCAAGACTTTCATAATCTTCTCATCTCAAAGAGATCATGCAGAGGTAAGTTGATTATGTCTTGCCATGAGTAGACATTCTCAACACCTTGATCTCTGATAACAGTCCATCTCTCTGGATTGGTAGAGTAAGTCCAGGACAAGATGGGTGTCTCACTAGTTAGAGGAGCCACTTGAATAGGAGTTGATTGGGCTGCCTCATCATGCACTTCCTCAGGTTGATCTGATTCAGCCTGAGGTGCAGAGGTAGATGACTTTGGCTTCTTTCTTTGTCTTTGGTTTAGAAGCCATCCTCTTCTTCCTCTTGGTTGTCTTTAACTGAGAAGACTGGTCTGCAGCACCATGTTGATCATCAGTGTCTTTCTCAGTTGGGTGTTCCTCCCTCACAGGTTCAGAAGGAGAGGGAGTTTGACCCTGCCTAGGATCAGAAGATGAAGCTTGCTGGGGCTCAGCTGGAGGTGCTGGTTGAGGTGTCTCTGGTTGCTCAAACTTGACCTCCACTTCAGGTGGGACTTGACTTGGAAGAGAGTGCAAGTCAATAAGTTCTCCACTCTTAATCTTCTGCTTGATCACCCTAAGTGCTCATCCATAGTGGATAGAGACATGGGGCCAAGTCTCCTTCCGGAGAATCCATACAGCTTCAAGAAGCTCACCATTCTTTGTCTGTCAGCAGACTTCTTTGCATTCTTTTGAATGGTGGCCCTTGACTTTGCAGCTTCTTCCTTAGTTTCCTTTTGGTTGTCTTTCTTTCCTTGACTAACTCAAGTTCAAGTTGCTTTAAATACTCAAACTCAATGAAGTCATAGGATAAAGGGAGAAGTGCATCTGCCTGATAGAAGCCTGTGGCACTCAGGTAGTTGATCATTTTGATCCTATCTTCCTCTTTATCTACCTGAGGTTCTTGTGGAGCCACATCTTCTGTGCAGGACTTTCTTGAACTGGTGAGAGAGTAGGAGCATGCTTGTAAAGTCTTTTCTGTCTCTTCTCCTCTTTGAGTTGGAGAAGTATCATTGCATCCTCTTTCTCCTTCAACTCTCTTGACACTTCTCTGTCAGCCAGTTCATTCAGTCTTCTAAGGGGAGGGAGATGATCTCATCAATATCATAGTTCCTGGTCTGTAAGTAGGTAATCCTGACTGCCCTTAACTCATCATCCTGAGTATTTGGTCTGGGGGCAGCCCTGATTGCAGCTTGCATGAAGCTAGATGACCCAGTGGAACTTTCTCCCCTTAGTCTCCTTTTCCTCTCTCTCTCTTCCTCCTCAATTTCCTCAGGAGTCATTATCCTTTTCCCTTTGTCACCAACAGACCTTGTGACTCAGGGTGGATTGAAGCTTGGCCTTCATTGCTTGGAGTAGCTTCCATGCTCTGGCCAGAGAGAGGCTGAGAAACACCTTCACCAGCAGGTGTCTCAGATGGAGTTTGGACCTCAGCAGCAGTTGTTGATGATGAGACAGGGGTCTCAGGTTCTGTCACTGGGCCTTCAGTCAAGGTTTCCCCTATGAAACTAATCTTAGGGTCCACCTCAACATCCAGTTGACCGATGACATTGCCTGATTCCCTAAGTCTCCTTCTTAGAGAAAACTCTGCCATGATCCTGTCTTGGATTCTTTGAGCCAGCCTGTCAGCTTGTCTTGAATTGCTTGGATTGACAAGTGGTAGGTGACTAAATCCAGTCTTTCATAAAAGCTCAGGCTTTGGAATTGAAAAACTTCTTGTTGGCCTTGAACTCTTTGAAGTATGAGGGCTCTTCTGTCATCATCATACCTCCACCTTATGATTTGATTGCTAGTTCCCAGTGGTGGAGATGAGACAGCCTTGGTATGCCTTCCTCAAAGAGACTCCTGATGAGAGAGTCTATAGAGTCCACATTAATGTGAACTTGAGGAAGTTGCTGAGAATGCACAACAGCAAGTGAGGATGGTGAGTCCTCTATGTCCATTCTCTCTGAAGAACTCCCAGGTTCTGTGGTTGTAACAACTTTCTCCCCCTTTTTGGTAGCATCACCCACTTGCATAGGTGAGCTGGAGGATAAGTCAATCACTTCCACAGGTTCTTGTGTTCCTGGTTGAGCTCTCTTAAAGGTCTCCCAGCTAGTTTTTCCTGCAGATATGAAATCTGGAGTTGCTGATCATTGACCCTGTTTTGTAAGGTAGTCACCTGAGATTCCAAGTGACTAACCTTAGAGACTAAATAGGTGCATGTTTTTGACAGTTTTGCACCTTTAGCCTCAAATTCCCCTCATCTTCATCAGAAGATTCATTGGGGGATGAGATGATTGGACCAAAGTCCTCTCTCTCACCACCAGCTTGAGTTTCTTGGCTGCTGGTTTTCCTCTGCTCACTGGCAGCCTCAGTTGAGATGCCAATGGGCTGAGTTGCCATGGTTGAGGTCTTAATGATGTAATCACTTTCAAAAGTGAGAGCCTCTTCCATATGGACATCCTGAACAGGTTCAGAAGTGTCCACCTCAGTAAAGGTGACTGATGGGGGATAGACTGAGGAGAGTCAGAGGTACTCATCTCTCTTTGAGTAGGGGAGGAGAAGAGAGACTCATGGTACTCACTGAATCCTAAGTCTTCATCAGTGTAAAAGGATAGGTTGGGAATTGGTTGGTTGAGATCCAAAGGCTGGGGATGGTAGCTGTCCCCTGAAGGTTGTCCACTTGAGTGTTGAGACTCAGAGTGAAGGCTTAAGGTTGTTGGGCTATTGAGCTCATCAGGGTGAGCTTGAGGAACCTCAGCCCTGATAGGTGAAGTAATGGGAGTGGTTTGCTCCTCAGGAGAAGTGGGAGCTCTAGTGTCCACTTCTTCCTGTAAGGTTGAGTATTTGGGGGCCTGCACAGACTCAATAGTCTGAGCAGGGTTCGTTTGGATTTTCTTTGGTAGGTGAGGGTGATTTGTGGTTTATGGTAGGGACAAAAGAGGTGTGGGTTCAACACTAGCTTGTGTTGCTAGGTTGTCACCTTGAGCAATGAGCTCTAACATTTTTGGGACTAGGGCTGTTTCTACCCCAGAGAAGCCTACAGTTGGCTTCTTCATTATTTTAAAGATGCCGGGCTTCATCTGTCCCAATTTAAGAATATTACCTGTTTCCCTCAACTGTGAGCCCAGTTCACAGTTGAGAATGTGTTGAACATATCTAGGAAACATGTAATACTCTAAGGAGTCTAAGTTTGCAAGTAAATTAGTATATACAAATTGTGAATACCTGAACTTGACCCCTTGAACCATTCCATGAACAATGAAGGAGAGATCCTCAGGAATCTGGTCCCATCCACCATGCTTGTTTGACAAGCTGTGGATAACCACATGGAGCAGGAATTTCATTGGGATGAGACCTTCCCTTTCCTAAAGGTCTTTACAGAGAAATCTCCCTCATAGCCCATCTGCTCAAAAGAATGATTTACAGCTTCTTTTGGAAAGGACACCTCACCTTCTTCATCATCCAGCTGTAGATGTTGGTTAATGATGGCCGGGAGTGATGAAGACTGTCCTTCCTTGCACTGTGGCAGACAGTGCCTTCTCCCCATCCATAATGACCTCTTGGCAGGTCTTCCAGAATTCAAGCAACTGATCCTCATATAGAGGAGGATCAATGGTCAGGGAGGTGAAGTAGTTAGATAGAGTCAAGAATTGGCAAATCTCTGAGAAACTTGCATCTTTCTCAGAGCTTAACAGAGCAACTTGATTATGTTGCCTGTGTAGTTGCATGGAGAAATCAGGGTTGTTTCTGCGGTTAAGGTTGGCCATTTAGAAGCTTAAGGGTGAAGAAAGGTAGAAAGCAAAGGCGGTTTAGAGAATTAGGTTAGAGAAACAGTAGAATTGAGGAAGATAGTAGTGGGAAAGAGGGGGAACCGTTGGGTATTTATATGAAAAGGGATTTGAACCAAAGTTAATGAAAGAGGATAAACTTTGAAATCCGAAAGTCGGTCCCACCTCTGAAAAAGTAGTTTACTTTTGCTCAAAAAGTAGTTTTCTTGGAATTCGAAAAGCTTCCGAAGTTTATTGTCTTCGGAAGTTTGTTTAAAAAAGCTTCCGAAGCTAAAATGGCTTCGGAAGATTTTCCTGAGAGTCTTGATAATTTATGCTTCGGAAGAGAAATAAACCTTGAATGCTTTGTATGAAAATAAACAAAGCTTCGAAGGTTAATTTTGCTTCGGAAGGAAAAGGTTCTTGAAAATAGATAAGTGTCTGAGATAAGAATTTTAAGCTTCGGAAGATGAATCTTTACTTCTTCCGAAGGTAAAATCTCTTAGACAGTTATTTATTTTAAAGACATGTTTTTCTTCCGAAGAAAAATCTTATCTTCCGAAGTATCAGAAATTTTCAAGAATCTAAGGAAAGTCTTCAAAAAGAATTTTACATCCAAAGAAAACATGAGCTTATGAAAGTGATGAACTAGACAACTTAGGACACACATATTTTAAGAAGAAATAATTAGAATTAGTTTTAATAAAAAGTCTACTCAAAGTTAATCATCCCAATAGCTGATATCAGATACTTAAATCTCTGTTCATCAAAAGCTTGGTGAACAGATCAGCATATTGTTCATCTGTATGAACTTTGACTAGTTTAATTAATCCTTTTCATAGTTATCTCTTATTAAATGATACCTGATGTTGATGTGTTTGGTCCTTGAGTGCTGCACAGGGTTCTCAGTGATAGAGATAGCACTATTGTTGTTGTCTATGTGGATAGGAGTCTCTTTGAAGTTAAATCCATAGTCCAGCATCTGATTTTGAATCCAAAGCACTTGAGCACAGCAGCTTGCAGCAGCAATGTATTCAGCCTCAGCAGTTGATGCAGACACACAGGATTGTTTCTTGCATTGCCATGAGACCACCCTTCCACCAAGGAATTGACATCCCCCAGATGTAGACTTTGCAGTCATATTGCAACCACCATAATCACTATCTGTATAGGCATACAGATTGAAATTTGGATTCTTTGGATACCATAGACCAAGTGTTGAAGCACCTTTGAGGTATCTTAAAATCCTTTTCACAGTGATTAAGTGAGACATCTTAGGGTTGGCTTGATATCTTGCACAAATACATGTAGCAAACATGATATCAGGCCTGCTAGCTGTAAGATACATAAGAGACCCAATCATAGCCCTGTATAAGTGTTCATCTACACACTCCCCCTCAAGATCTGGACCAAGGGAGTGGTTTCTGGCTATGGGTGTCTTAGCAATCTTACAATCAGTCATATTGAACCTCTTGAGTATGTCTTGAACATACTTTGACTGACTTATGAAGATGCCATCTTCAACTTGCTTCACTTGAATTCCCAGAAAGAAGTTGAGTTCTCCCATTGAACTCATCTCAAATCTGTCCTTCATCAGCTTCTCAAAGTCTTTGCAGAGCTTTGGATTAGTTGAACCAAAGATGATGTCATCAACATATACTTGAACCAGCAATAAGTCATTCCCTGTCCTTTGATGAAGAGGTTCCATCTATAGTACCTCTTCTGTATCCATGCTTGCAGAGATACTTAGATAGTGTCTCATACCACTTCCTGGGTGCCTGATGCAGCCCATAAAGAGCTTTGTCAAGCTTGCAGACATAATCAGGATGATCAGGGTCTACAAAACCAGGTGGCTGTTTGACATAAACCTCCTCATCAATCACTCCATATAAGAAAGCACACTTTACATCAAGTTGGTAGACCTTGAAGTTCTTGGATGCAGCAAATGCCAGGAATATCCTAACAGCTTCTAGTCTTGCTACAGGAGCAAAGACATCAGTGTAGTCAATCCCTTCTTCTTGTGTGTATCCTTGAACAACTAGTCTTGCCTTGTTCTTGATGATGATTCCCCTATCATCCTTCTTGTTTCTAAAAACCCATTTGGTTCCAATGGTAGTCTTCCCATGAGGAAGAGGACAAAGGTTCCAAACTTTCTGCCTTTTGAATTGAAGCAGCTCTTGTTGCATAGCTTCAACCCAACTTCCATCCTTTAGAGCTTCATCAACTTTCTTGGGCTCTATCTGAGATAAGAAACAAGAGTGAAGACAAACATTTGCTTCATGGGTTTGTCCTCTTGTTCTTACCCCTGTGACAACATCTCCAATGATGTTGTGGTGGGGTGAGACTTGTGGATCCTTAGCTGAGGGATCACAGCAAGTTGCTGGGAAAGATCTAAATTTGAGAAATTTAAATCTGGTCCTGAAGATTCACCCTCCACATTATCACACTTATCAAGATTAACTTGATCCAATGAGTGTGAGACATCATTGATGTTGTCATCTATGGTGTGGTTATTAGCATCAAGGAATTCCTGATCACTATCACCATCACCATGTTGTCTTCTACAAGTGAGGTATCTTTATCTGGTTGAGAGGCCTCTGAGCTGGAATTTGAAGGCATGCCAGATGTATCAGCTGAATTTGTCATTGTTGTGCTGATAGAAACCTCATTTGCTGAAGTAGTTCCAACTGGAGCTGAAGATGTATGAGTTGAAGATCTTCCTAGCTCAAATCTTGGATCAGGATCACCTGTATTTAGATTTTCTGCAGATCCTGAAACATGCTCACAAGATTTGTTTAAAACAGTTGGTAACTAAATCAAGATCAAAACAGCCAATCCGGACCAGAACCAGCCACACAGGGAGTGTGCTCATTGAAAGTCACATTGGCTGACTCCTCAACAATTCTAGTTCTGAGATTGTATACTCTATAAGCTTTAGCTTGAGAAGAGTATCCAATGAAATGTCCATCATCTGATTTCTCAGCAAACTTGGCAATTTGATCTTTGGTATTCAAGATGGTGCAGGGACATCCAAATGACCTGAGAAAACCAATGAAAGGTTTCCTCTTGTGCCAAAGTTCATAAGGAGTCTTACCATGTGTCTTAACTACTAAAACTCTGTTTTGCACATAGCAAGCAGTATTGACTGCCTCTGCCCAGAAGGTGATAGGCAGTTTAGAGTCAGACAACATAGTTCTTGCAGCTTCAATAAGTGTCCTGTTTCTCCTTTCAGCAACTCCATTTTGCTGAGGAGTCCTGGGAGCACTATATTGTCTTGTAATACCTTTTCATCACAAAATGCATCAAGGATTTGGTTCTTGAATTCAGTTCCTTGATCACATCTTATGGTTTTGACCTTGTGATCACATTGATTCTCAACTTTTAAGATGAAATTCTTCAGAATCTCAGGGGTTTCATCCTTAGTTCTAAGGAAGAAGACCCAAGTGAATCTTGTAAAATCATCTGTGATCACCAGACAGTAAGAGGTCCTTCCTAAACTCATTACACTGGTGGGGCCAAAGAGATCCATATGTAACAAGTGTAGGGGAGTAGTGATGGAGTTCTTTTCCTTAGGCTTGTGAGATACTTTGTGTTGCTTCCCTTTCAGGCATGCCACACAATGATCATCACTAGTAAACTCTTTCTTTGGCATTCCAGTTACCAAATCATGTTTAATTAATTTATTCATGTTCTTAAAGTTTACATGGCACATTCTTTTATGCCATAGGAAAGACTCATCACTATTTGCTTTAGATAGAAAGCATGAAACTTCTCCTGAGGGAGATGTTTCTTGCAAATCCATCTTGTACATGTTCCCTTTCCTGGGGGCTCTGAGCAGGATATGCTCATGAGGAATGACCACACCAGGTTGAGAACAATGCACTCATGCTCAGTAAAGAGCATGTTATGACTCTGATCACAAAATTGGGATACACTCAGAAGATTGTACCCAAGCTCCTTAACAAAGTTTACCTTCTCAATGCTGAGCTTACCATTTGTGACCTTGCCCCTTCCAGAAATGTAACCACCTTCATCTCCTCCAAAAGCAACTGGTCCTCCATCAATTCTCTCAAAATTATGGAGTAGAGACCTATTGCCTGTCATGTGCCTGGAACAGCCACTGTCAATTATCCAGACATTCCTGTTGGTCTTGAGCTGTTCCTGCACAGAGAAGATGATTAGTTACATTTGAAACCCAAGCCTTACTTGTCTTGGGCTCATTAACAGTAATAGAAGGTAATGCAACAGTAATAGATCCTATGGTTGTACTATGGGGATCTTCAGCTGTTGTTGATGGAGAAACCTCAGTCATTTGGTCTTTCTTAGACTTCCACACCAC
Source organism: Flaveria ramosissima (assembly GCA_025215565.1). NCBI lineage: Eukaryota > Viridiplantae > Streptophyta > Magnoliopsida > Asterales > Asteraceae > Flaveria > Flaveria ramosissima. Next base: position 71,864,460 of record CM046040.1, read on the forward strand.
CTTTGGAGTCTTGGACTTGACCTTCAAAACCTTAGAAGCTTTTGGAACTTCATAAGTTTTGATGACTGATCCTTCGGAAGAGTCTACAGTCACTGCAGCAGACTTTAGTGCTTCGGAAGAATTCCTTTCTTCCGAGACCAACTTTGCTTCCGAAGGTAATTTTCCACTTACCTCTTCTTTGATTTGGAGCTTCCGAAGGAAACAGACTTTCCTTCCGAAGCTTGAGACTTCTTGAGACTCTTTGAAGTCTTTGTTTTAGTCATGTGGACAGTACTTTTAGGATTGTATGGGCAATCCTTAGCAATGTGAGAAGTACTTTCACACATGACACATAACATTATCTTCTTCAAAGAAGTCTCCCTTTGAGACAAGACTGACTTTGGTCACATCCCCTCTCCATCTTCATCTTGGTAGATGCTGAGACAGTTCCCTTGGGCTGTGAACTGTTCTTGGAGTTTGATGGTCCAGGCTGTGCAGCAGTGGTACACAGCAAATCAGTCTTCTTCTTGGCACTGAGATGATTTGAACAAGAACCATGACTCTTAGCTAAGGAGTCTTGGTTGATGTCTTCAGTCCTTACTACTTTGAAACCTGCAGAGATAAAAACTTGTTTCTGCTTAGCATCAAAAGTAGCCTTGATTTCTTGAGCTTCTTTGCTTTTCTTTTGCTCTTTCTGATCAAGTTCTTTCTTTGGACTTGGTCATCACAGTTGATTTCTTCTCCTCAGAAGGATAGTGGCCCTTGGAGAATCCTCTTCTTCACTCTTCTCAGAGGAATTCTTCACTATCACTTCTTCATCATCCTCACTTACAGGATCTATGAGAGGAAGCTCATCTTCACAAGTTCCACACCTAGGAGATCTTACAGACAAGATTGTGTGTGGAGGAGCTATCTCATTTGATCCTAGTCCCGTCTGTTTTGATAACAAAACTTGTTGTGCAGGGATGAGGATATCATGTTCTTGAAGGTCTCTTCTTCAAGAACACTCTTCTCTGCCTTGGCTTTGCTGATCACAAGCTCAGCCTGGCACTCAGTTAACTTAGTGATGAGATCTTGGATCTGAGTTCTGAAATCTGTATGTTCATGTTTTAGTACTGAAATGGTTTTCTCCAAGTCTTCTATCTTTAACTTGTAATCATTTTCAGACTTTCTAAAATCAGATTTTAATATGTTTAATGACTCAAGATCAGATCTCATCTCTAGGTTATAGGACCTGTATCTATTTACTTTAGCAATGCATTCAGGGGAGCAAAGATGTTCCAATACCTTGGCTTCATCATGGTCAGCCATCAGTGCTTGGTTTGGAGAAGCATCCTCCACCTGAAAACTCCAGTCAAAGCCTCCTTCTTCAACAGCAACAGCAGCATGTTGCTTTGTCTTCTCAGCTTGAGGAGCTTTGTCAGCAAAGTTTGGTCTGGGTTGTGTTTGGCCCCCATTTGCTTTAGGTGCCTTACACTCCCTGGCAAAGTGACCCATAAGGTTACAGTTGTAACACTTAACTTTGCTTTTATCCAGCCCAAACTTGCTGCTGGTAGCATTGCTTGGAAATCTTCTTCCTGTCCTCTTTGTAGAACTTCTTGGCTCTGTGAGTGAGGAGAGCCATCTGCTGAACTATCTCCATGTATTCCAGGTCATCTGGATGGATACAGTCCAGGTCTTCAAGAGTGAAGAGATAATTCCCACAGCTTTCATCTGCAGACACAAAGGCTTGAGAAGAACTTGTCTCTTGGAATGGGCTTCCTTGAGTAAAGTTCTCCCTTGGTGTCTCCGGGAAGGTGATGAAAGGACCTTTGTGAGTTGTCAGGGTAGCATAAGAGATGATGCTGAGGTTCTATGCTGTCCCTTTCAACCACATGAAGGGCTGAACCCATTTGATTGTTGGAGTTGCCAGATGAACCTTGCATGTTCATCTCCATCTGGTATCCACTGAGAATCCCATACAACTCTGTAAGAGTAAGAGTCTTAAGGTTCTCAGTCCTCTTGATCACCACACAATAGTGTGTCCATTGCCTAGGAAGTGATGACATGAACTTCCTTACAATGTCCCTGTTCTCAAGAGGAACTCCTCCATCCACTAGGGTATCCACAATCTCAACATACCTGAAGTATTGTTGAGTCATGGTCTCACCTGCTTTGAAGGTGAAATTTTCAAACTGCTGCTTCAGAAGATCTTTCTTGTTCTCCTTGGCTTCAGAGAGAGCCTTCATACATCAGCTTCAGTGCATCCCACAGCTGTTTGGCTGTCTTGCACCTTTGAAGCCTCTGTATACAGAGTTTGGAGAGAGTCTGAAGAGCAGTCATGGCCTTCCTATCAATCTCTACTCTTTTTCTATCTTCATCTGAGTAGTTGGCCACATCTTTAGGAATCATACCAGCACCAGTAGCAGAGGGGGTGCTGGGTATGAAAGGTCCATTCTCAACAGATTCCCACATTCTTGAATCAAGAGACCTGATGAAGCCTTCCATCCTCATGCACCAGGTGTCAAAATCATCAAGAGTGATCAGTGGGGATTTGTTCATGGTTCCAGTCTCCATATCAGTCTTAGAGATGGCAGCCATTTGAAGAGTTTAGCTTTGTGTGTTGTGAGGGATCTTAAGATGGTTAGATCTTATATCAAGAGCCTGGAAATGCTCTGATACCAATTGCAGGACCGTTTAAGGGCTTAACCACAATTACAACACAACAACACAATGAGGAGAATAACTAACTCTAATCAAACAGTGAATGGGTAACCAAGGTGATACAAAGAACACAAGTAAGTAAGTAAGAGACAGAACAAGAGAGTTGGGTTTCAAGGAGGCAGTATATTGTTCTCAAGTTCTCTTACAAGTGTTACAAAGCATTAAGAAAAGATACAAGAACTTGAAATACTTATACTACAACCTACAGCCGGCCATACTTTGAAGGCCAGCTGGATACAATTGACTAGACACTAACAAAATCAATTGTAGGATCAAAAGGCATATCTGCCTTTTGACCTTGTGACTATGACATGCCATAGCTCACATCCTTTTACAATACAAAAAGGATAAAGTACATAAAGTGGAAAGTTACAGACTCAAGACCTCAATGTACAGTTACCAAAAGCATGACCCTTTTCACCAACTCATGTAAGTTGGGACTTTACAGAGATATGCAGCGGAAAAGGTGCTTTATGGAACAGTACATCAGATAAAGCATGTGTACTAAAAGTCTTCGGAAGAAAAGCAGAAATGTGTCTCATAGGATGAGGCTGCGGAAGACTTGTTCTGAACTTCGGAAGACTTCAGGTGGCTTCGGAAAGATATTGGTCTTGGCTTCGGAAGATTTTCACTTAGAGTAGTTTCTAATGATTTGTGTACAACTCCGAAGCATGTCTTCACTTCAGTACTTAGTGCATGTTGCTGAGACACTTGAAGCTGTTTTGGGTTGCATCAGACTTCAGGAATCCTTACAGAAGGTTAATTCACCATTGACTCATCTGAAATTCAGATTTCATCAGCTCTTTGAAATTTACACACTATCTCCTATTGTTGAGCAAATATAATGTCATCAACATATATTTGAACAACTAAGAGATATTGATGTTCTTGTTGGAAAAGATGTCTGATCAATGGTTCCTCTTTTCAGCCATGCTTGAGCAAGAAAGATGATAGTGTTTCATACAACTTTCTTTAGTGCTTGATGAGACCATACAAGCTTTATCTAGCTTGTATCCCTATGAGGATGGGAGGATCTTCAAAACCGGGGGTTGTGACACATAAACTTCCTCATCAATCTTCCCATATATGATGCACACTTGACATCTCTGATACACAGTGAACTTCTTATATGATATATAAGCTAGAAACACTCTTATGGCCTTAATTCTTGCAACATGTGCAAAATCTTCATCATAGTCTATTCCTTCTTCTTGGTGTATCCTTGTGCAATCAACCTTGCTTTATTTCTTACAATAATCCCTCTATCATCCAGTTTGTTTTTGTATAGCCACCTTGTTCCAATAGATGTTGACCTTCAGGCAAATCAACTAGAGACCATACCTTTTGCTTTCTAAATTGTTGAAGTTCTTCTTGCATAGCTTCAATCCATCTATTGTCTTTTAAAGTAGCGATAATGTTTGGACGGACCACTTGTGAAAGAAAACAACTGAAGAGACAAAGGTGGCAGTACCCACTTTGGCTCCTTGTAGTTCTCTTTGTAAGATCTCCAATGATGTTGTTGACTGGATGACTCTTATGGATTCTCATTGATGGAGTTGATTCAACTGGCATAGATGATTCCAGGTTAGTCATTTCCATTCCCTCAGACTGATCCAACCCAGGTTGAGAGTTTAGAAAATAGTCAAAATGTTTCAACATGAGGTGTAGGATCATGACTCTCTTCTATATGAGCTGTAGGAGCATCTCCAGAATCAGTTTGCTCTTCCGTAGGAACTTCTCCGGAATCATTTTGCTCTTCCGTAGGAACTTCTCTGGATTTATTTTGCTCTTCTGTAGGAACTTCTCCGGAATCATTTTGCTCTTCCGTAGGAGTTATAGGAACTTCTCCGGATGATATGAGGACTTGAAACATTTCCAATGTTTGTTGTGTTCACTTGAGAGCATGGATCTGTTGAAGGACAACATTCACATCTCCGGATGCACCATGTTCATTTCCACATGTAGTGTGTGCAGCTGCTGCTGCTGATATGTTTCCTCCCGAGGATGTGTTATCCTTGGAGGATCAGCAATAATGTTACTTCAGTCATATGAGGTGGAACAAATGGATAACATACTTCATCAGATCCTGCAGTGTTCAAATGATCATAGTTAAATGATTTAGTTAGAGCATCTATGTCAAACAACTATGATGAACCTTTAACTGACTTAGTAAATACATTTTCATCAAAGGATACATTAGGAGTTTCTTCCATAATGTTATGTTGTGGAATATAATCCTATAAGATTTAGATGTTAAGAGTATCCAATAAGAAACCATCATATGCTTTTTTTGAAAATTTTTCCCCATTAACTCTTTTATGTTTAAAATAGATACATGACATCCAAGACTTTAGATATCATATGTATGGTTTTCTTTTACACAAGAGCTCATAAGGAGTTTCGTCATGTTCTTTGACAATTAATGTTCTATTTGAACATTGCATGCAGTATTCACTGCCTTAGCCTAAAGTGATGGGCAATTGTGAATCAGCTAGCATTGTTCTGGCTGCTTCAATGAGAGTTTTGTTTTTTCTTTCAGCAACTCCATTTTGTTGTGGAGTTCTTGGTGCACTGAAGTGCCTAGCAATATCTTTGCTCCTGCAAAGGAATCCAGTTCAAAATTGACAAATTCAGTACCATTATCACTCCTAAAAAATTTAAATTTTGTATCAAGTTGATTCTCAATCTTGATCACAAAGTTTATTAATGTTTCTGATGTTTCACTCTTTTGTTTTAAGAAAAAGACCCATGTGAATCTTGTGAAATCATCAACTATCACCAAACAATATTACCTTTTTCCAATGCTCATCACATTGGTAGGACCAAACAATCCATATGAAGCAATTTGAGTGGTGTAGTATTAGTATTGATATTTTGGATTTATGTGACACTCTATATTTTTTCCTTTGTAACAGGAAGAACAGTGAGTTGACCAATGAACTCTTTGTTTCGGAAACCAATGACCAGGTCATTTTCACCAACTTTGTTCATGTTCTTCATGTTAGAATGGACAAGCCTTCTATGCCATAATTGAGATACATCTTCTGATAACTTAGATAGAAGGCATGTTTCATGTTTTGTGAGTGATGTGTTGTTCATATCCAAAACATAAGTGTTTTCCTTTCTTGTTGCTTTGAGGAGGACCCATTCTTCTGGAACAGTAAACCCAGCCTAAAAATGTAAGATTAGTATTATCAAACAATGTGGTATAATTTTGATCATAAATTTGAGACACACTTAGTAGATTATACTGTAAATTTTCACAATAATTTACTTTCTCAATTTGAGCACACCATTTGTTATCATTCGTTCACCAAAATTTTAACCTCCTCCCTTTTTATCCCCACCAAATGCCACATAAGAAGCATTTTTTATGTTTGAAATCATGGAGAAATGAACAGTTTCCTGTCATATGCCTGGAACAACCACTATCAACATACCACTTTTGTCAGCTCTCTAATATTGTTCCTCAGCTGCCATGGGTGGAACCTTGTTTTCCATGTGAGCCATTAGAGCTTGATTTTCTACTAAGACATCCTTCTCATACACACTCTAGTCAGAGGTTCCATCTTGAAGAATGATCAGCCTAGAGTCTTTAGAGTTGCTAGTTCCTACTACTAAATTAGTGGCTAGTGGGGATGAGTTGGTCAGTTGTGGCTGTCTAAAACATCTTTGAGTTGATGAGGGTTGTTTGGCCTGATGATTCTCTGATGTGTGTTTGTGTCCGAATTTCGTTGATTGCATTATCTAGAAAAGTATCAATAGAGATTGCACTTGAAGCATCTTACCTTTGACTTATCAACTCCAATACGTGATGATTTATTTGCAGCAGCCAATTCTTGTTTTCTTCTCAGATTTGTTTGGTTCTATAGGCAATCATTGCCATTTGCCATTGTAGATCCATTCCCTCTACTACATCCGGAGGCTGTTCTTCTTAATCTTGTTGGCACATGTTGACAGTGGGCAATGTACTTCCTAGGTAAGCTTGAAAGCTTGAACTGAAGGCTGCAAAAGCTGCCTTTTGTTCTTCAGAGTCTAGAATGATAGTGATAGACCGTAATTGATTGTTGGATGATGGTTTTTCAGATGATTTATCTCTTTGATCATCAGATCTTTCTTTCTCTTTTCTTGACTTACTTTGAGAAGATTTCTTAGGAGGTTTTGAAGCGTAGAAACTTACTTCCTCTTCATCTTCACTCAAAGTACAAGAGTTATCACCAATCATTACTGGACACGAAGGCACTTCTAGCACTTCTTGTTTCTTTAAAGTGATATGGTGATACATGAGTTCTTATACTCTTGTTTTTTGATTTCTCATCCAGTTCAAGAGCCTCAACTTTAGCCACTAGAGTGTCTAGTCCGACTGCTTTGAGATCTATGATATTCTTGAACATGGATACAGTTTGCTTCCAACTTTCTGGTAAACTATGAAGCATTTTCTTTTGTTCAGTTCCTCATTTGTGTATTTCAACTCTAGAATGTTCATTTCTGTGACAAGTTGCATAAACCTGTGGAGTTGTTGAGGAATTGATTCACCCTCAATATGATGAAAGTTTCATATTGTGAACGAAGGGTGTCCATCCTAATGCTTCGGATTTCATCACTCCCTTCACAAAGTGTATGAAGAATCTTCCAAAAGGAATTTGTTGTTTTATAATTTTCACATCTGATCAATGTTTCTTCTGGAAAAGCCATACTAAGCAAGCTATATGCTTTGATATCAAATTTAACCTTCTTAATATCACCAGGTGAAAGATCTTTTGTGCTTATGGGTTGATTGTTATCATTATAATCCGGCCCAAGGGTGGGTGAATATAAGGACCTTCTGTTATAGAGACTCAAAAGTCAGAATCTGTATAATTTACATGATTCCTAAACTTGATTTTCATGATTTGAAGTCTGCTTTTGTTTCCAACTTCGGTGGTTGGTAAGATGATCCACTGAAGTTGCTCATGATTAGTTATGATCTGAGATGTTAATTGATGAATTTGATCAATAGGATCTGCTATTCAATTGATTTGAATGTAGATCCAAGTTAATCTAACCGACTACTGTTGAACGACAAACACGTTTAATACAAATCCCTTTTAAAAATAGATCTAATCAATAAAACTGACAAATCTACTAAATTCAAAGTAATTAAACACATAACACTTATAGATCAATCGATCTAAATCAATGAGCACTAGGCTCTAATACCACCTATGAACCCAAGGATCGCAATCAGGAATTATTAGTGTCGGTTGAAGGCAAGTCAATGTTTGTGAAATCAACGTTGGCTTGGTTTAATTGTTTTGTAGTAATTTCAATATCAATAAATGTTGGACCAAAAGAACCAATGAGCCTGATCAGAAAAAACTCTAAGTCCCACAGAGATTACAACTGCTGAAGAAGATCACAACAGCTGAAGACATCAGCTGATTACAAAGGTCTGAAGACAAGTCTGAAAGCAAAGAACTGAAGACAAAGTCTGAAGATGAAGTGCTGAAGACAAAGACTGAAGACCAAAGTGATCAGCAGTTGTCACAACAGCTGAAGTTGTTAACTTCAGTAGTTGTGATGGTTTTACTTTTCAGTACTTGTAATTCTACATTTAGTAGTTTATTGTTTCAGTAGTTGTTAATCAGTAGTTTCATGTATTTGTATTTAGCATTCTCTGAGATGTGATCAGTTGTTGTGAACATCTCAGTAGTTTGCATAGTTTCAGTTGTTTTGTAAATTCTGTTAGATGTCACTGTCAAGTGACATCAGCAGACGTCACATTCCTCTATATAAGGGATGTTGACCTAGCTGTATTCTAACCGAAGCATTACGCGTGAATGAAAACATTCCTTTAACAGAAATATTCTCTCTCTAATTGTGATTGAATGTTTTGCATATTCATTACTTTTCTTGCTTGAATTCGATCTTAATCCGTGATATTCCGCTGCATAATTCAAATCTAATTGATCCGATCCTATCAAATGGTATTAGAGCAGGTTAATCATTGATCGATCTAACAATTGATCATTGAAACTGTTCTTTTGATAGCAAAGGTTGATCGAATTAGTAGTTTTGCAAGAATTGATTATAGAGATTGATTTTCTGTGCTTCCGGTTCATTAATTGTGATTCTAATTGTGTTTTCTAAGTGTGTTGTTGAGTTTTCAAACTAGACCGATTTTAATCTCATTGAATTCAATTGAATTAGTGAATATGACTACTTCAATGAATGATCCTCACAATACTGGCTCCTCAACTAAGCCTCCAATGCTAGTTAGGAGTGAGTATAACATATGGCAACGCCGAATGCTCCATCACATGTCTGTTAACAGTTCAGGTTGTTGAAGTCTGTGGTTCATGGACCATACAAGCCTATGGTGAGTAATCCTGAAACCAATGAGATGGTTCCTAAAAAGAAGGAACAATATTCTGATGAGGATTTAAAACTGTTTGAGATTGATGCTAAAGCCCATGGAATTCTGGCCATGGCACTGCCTAATGAAATCTATTCAGGGCTCATGCATCATGAAACTGCTTATGATCTCTGGGTTGCTCTGAAGGAACAATTTGGAGGAACTGATGAGGTCTTAGCAAACAACAGAGAAATCCTTGCCCAGCAATATGAGACATTCTCTCATAGGAAGGGTGAGACACTGACTCAACAGTTTGAGCGGTTTTCATGTTTAATTTCTGAGCTTAAAATGGTTCAACATGAATACACAAACAGCCAGATGATAATAGATTCCTCAGATCTCTCTGCCTGAGAGATGGGACACTTACACCATTGTCCTATGCTCTAGTGCAAATCTGGATACCCTATCTCTCACCCAACTTCATGGGAAACTCTTAACATTTGAGAGAGAGATAGAACAGAAAAGGAAACTATCTTCATCTGGAAAGCTCACTGATGACTTTGTACCAGGCAATACTGCTCTGGTTGGTCATGAGTCTGAATATGCTTCATCTTAAAGTTCATATGATGAGCATATTGATTTCTCTTCAAATAGTGGAAATCATGCTTTTGTTGGAGTTGAGGGAAACTCAGGCTTTAATGTTGATAATTTGTGTTTTATGATGGATGATTTGAAAGAAATTGCTGATGATGATCTGGAGGAGATGGATATTCTGAGCCAAATGGCATTGATTAATATCAGATCTCAAAAGTTTTATAAGAGAACAGGTAGGAAATTTCCTGGTCTCTATGGTAAAACTAAGGTTGGTTTTTTGACAAGAGTAAGTTGAGATGTCACAAGTGCCACAGACTTGGACATTTTGCTAGAGAGTGTAGATCATCTGGATCTAACTCATCTGCACCCTTTGTGACTTTTCCAAGTAATAATTCACAATCCAAAGGGCAACATCCTACCAGTTCTGATCATCATTCACAACATCAATCATCCCCTGCATACTTTGTGTCCCTCAAAGCCCCATGCCATATCCTTATCCATGCTTTTACATGCCTCAGTCTGGTCAAGTTTCCAGTACCCATGGCTCAACAACCACATGCTCTACCTGATCCTCAGCCATCTCAAAAAATCAGCAATCTCAACCTCAATCTCATCAGAGCTTTTTCACCCCTGAGGTTTTTGACTGGAGCAGCCTACCAGATGATGTCTCTGGTTATTCTGAGCAATTTGCTGGTGCTGGTCAACATGGTGGTGACAATCCTTTTGGAAACCTTGCTTTAATGGCCCTGGAATCTACTGATGACAATCCTTCATCATCACAGGTACCACAGGTATCTTCTGAGGCTAAGGCCAAGATATGTTCTGAATCATGCATAGCTGCTTTGGTTTCTATTAGGGAAGCAAATGTAGCTTTAATTAATCAAATCTTGACCTAGAAAAGCAATTCCCAAAGAAAATCTGAATTTGAGTCTGTTTTAAAAGAGAAGGATGAAGAGATTTAAACTTAAATGTAAAATTACTGATGAAAAGGCAAGGGTAAAAGGTCATTCTAGAAAATCACAAGAATCTCAAAGAAACACTTGCAGCTACCCAAGTTGATTGTGAACGATGGGTAACATCCTGCAAGGGATTTGAAATGCTTCTCAGTAAGCAAACTGCTTCCAATGTGAAGTTTGGGATTGGGTATAATCATACCATACCTCCCATAGATTTTACTCCAAAGTTAGAAGTACAATCTGAGGTTGAGAGTCATTCCCAAACCACATCATCAAGTGTTTCATCCTTAATTGAAAATTCAAATTTGAGGATGAAGATAGTGTGAGTATCTCAGTTAATCAAATAACTGATGATCCCACTGCTTCGAAACACTTGATCAAGAAGAGGCGGAGAAATTCAGGTGTTGTTCCACAAGGTACGCAAAGTACTGAAGGCCAAACACAACACCTGAAGAGCATTTTAAATCAGAGGAAAACAAGTATTCCTTGACAACTGCTGAAAATCTATCAGGATTCTAAAAAGTACTGATAGAAACTACTGAAGAAGAATCTTCAGTTGTTGAAAATACTTCAATACTTCCCAAAAGTACTGAAAGAAGAAAGTACTGAAGAACAAATCTTCAGTAGTTTCATCACTTCAGCAGTTGATCAAGAACAGATGAAAAGAAAGCCATGTGAAATATGTGGTTTGTTCAATCATCTGACTGATGAATGCTGGTATAACAAGGGTTTAAAATTCAATAAAAAGAAAATCATTAAGCAGGAAGCATAAAATGAAAAATGAATTTCAAACAAGTTTGTATCACAATCATCTTATTCTGATAACCTAAGCTTTCTCAAAATGTCACTAAGGAGGAAGGGGTTTTTCAAACAACAGCTGCAAATATTCCTCAGGGAATATTGAAAACTCAGACTAAGTCTGTGTCCTTTCAAAAGAAGGGTGTAGAGAATAACAAGAACAATCATCTACAAGTACTGATATGTTAACTGAGTTGAAAACTCTGTCAACAAATCAAACACAACTTGTGATGATGGTTCAACATCTATTGGGGAGAGTTAACCAATTAGATGTTTCTGTGACTAAACCACTGAAAAGGATACCCAAGCCAAAATCCAAAGGAATCCTTTCAGCATCATCTACATCTTCAAAAGGTGTTAATCATGCACAAGCTGTTAGTTTAACATCTGTTGATGAAAACAGACACAAAACCAAAAAGTTTGGGTCTCAAAGGCTAACTAATGTTTGTGATAAATGCAGGGTTCTTCATCATGCCAAAGAAGCATCTTGTATGTGGACAGTGGAGGATCCATGCATATGACAGGGCAGCTCTCTTCTTCATGACTATTCCCAAAGGAAGAAGGGATTTGTTTCTTTTGGAAATGATGCCAAGGGTTACATCATTGGGAAGGGTTTTGTCTCAAATGGGGAGATAAGATTTGATGATGTTAACCATGTGAAGAACCTCAAATACAATCTTTTGAGTGTCAGTCAAATGTGTGATAAAGGGCATGTTGCACTTTTCACAAGTCAAAACTGTAGGATTCTGTCTTCCACATTTTGCACAAGATTGACAAATATTGGATGAGTATACTCTCCTGAAGGCCAACAGATTGGAAGAGTATATGCTTTAGATCTATCAAGAAATTGATCTAAAAGGCCATCCATGTTTGTTCTCCAAAGCCTCTCCTCAAGATCTGAGCTATGGCATAGAAGGCTGGGTCATGTGAATTTCAAGAACATGAATCAGCTCATTCATCATGGTTTAGTGAGAGGCTTGCCATTGAAGGAGTTCAAGTGTGATGACACCTACCCAAATTGCTTAAAAGGAAAGCAACACAAAGCTTCATTCCCCTTCTATAGAAGAACCTAAGTCCACTGCCTGCTTGCCTGCAATTGTTTTTTCCATGGAGCTTGGCAAATAATTGTCTAGATGTACAATATCACTTATTGTATGTTTTCTTAGATTTTTATAATGATCATCAAGAATATCTATTTTGTATTTACATGTGGTAAAGCTGGCAAAGAATCTCAAGTGGTGATTCTCATTAAGTTTCTTGTAAGTGAGTAGAATTATCCATTTGTTTAGGAAAAGCAGCATTCACTTCCAGTTAAGTGTGTGAGAATGATAATGACAGTTTAGAATGACACTCTTTAAGGAATTAAAAGACAATATAGTATTCAAAGAACTCCAAGCAAATGGAGTGGTGGAGAGAAAGAACAGGACCTTGATTGAAGCTGCAAGACAATGTTGGCTGACTCTGGTTTGCCACTAACCTTTTGGGCTGAAGCTGTCAATACAGCTTGCTATGTTCAGAATAGAGTATTAGTGAATCAGAGGTTGATGAAGACTCCTTATGAGCTCTTACATCGTTTGGCTCCTTTGATTTCATTCTTTAGATCATTTGGGTGTCCTTGTTATATTCTTAACACAAAAAGTATCCTTTAGAAGTTTGACTCCAAGGTGGATGCAGGGTATTTTGTTGGGTATTCATCTACTTGCAAGGCATACAGAGTTTTCAACTGCAGAACAAAGATTGTTGAAAAGACTTTGCATGTCAAGTTTAATGAATCCCAAAAGACAAGATTCCTCAAAACCCTGTTGAGATGTTTGACTTGGAGATACTGCAATATGTTCCATATCAGCCTCCACCTGTTGTGGTCTCTGAAGTTCCATCGTCTCCAACTGAAGATACCAATGCAAGTTGTAGTGATCATCTGCCTATTTCTACTACACTTGATGTTCCTGTAGCCTCAGCAGCTCCTCCATCCACAACAAATGCTGATGAAATCTCTGAATCCTCTACTTCATTTGAACTGCCATCTCAGTCGAGGGTTTCAAGAGTCTACATCAACATCTGCTGCTGCTGAATCTTCTACAAACACTTGCACAGATATTATTTCATATCAAGAATTGAAGAATCATCCCATGTCCCAGATCATTGGTGACATAACTGGTGGTGTTTCAACAAGAAGTCAATTGTCCAATTTCTATCTCTATGCTCTCTTCATCAGTCAGCAAGAGCCAAAGAATTAACATGTTGCCTTAAGGGACAATGGATGGGTTGAAGCCATGCAGCTTGAGCTTCTTCAATTTCAAAAACAGCAAGTGTGGGAACTGGTTCCTCTACCCACAAGGTAAGTGGCAATAGGCACTAAATGGGTGTTTAGGAATAAAACTGATGAAAAAGCCAAATTGTCAAGAACAAGGCCAGACTAGTTGTACAGGGGTTCACAAGAAGATTGATTATGATGAAACCTTTGCCCCTGTAGCCAGACTGGAGGCAATTCGATTGTTTTTAGCTTATGCTGCTTTTCATAACCTTAAAGTTTTTCAAATGGATGTCAAAAGTGCATTTTTATATGGTAAGATAAAAGAAGAAGTTTATGTGTGTCAACCACCAGGTTTTGAAGATCATAACACCCTGATTGGGTGTATAAGCTTGATAAGGCTCTTTATGGGTTGAAACAAGCACCCAGAGCCTGGTATGAAACATTATCTAACTTTCTTCTTCAAAATAATTTCACTAGAGGCTCCATAGATAAAACTTTGTTCCATAAAGAAGGCTGGCATGCATAAGCTCCTTGTTCAAATTTATGTTGATGATATTTTTTTGCATCATCTGATCCACAGTTGTGTGATGCATTCACAAAATTGATGCAACAAAAGTTTGAAATGAGTACAATGGGAGAATTACAGTTCTTTCTGGGTTTACAAATCAAACAACTGACTGATGGAACTTTCATTCATCAGTCAAAATACACAAAAGATTTGTTAACCAAGTTTGATTTACAAAACTGTAAATCCTGTTCTACTCCCATGTGCAGCAACACACAACTGGATGCTGATAAAAAGGTAAAGCAGTTGATGAAACTCTTCACAGATGTATGATTGGTTCCTTGATGTACCTAACAGCTTCTAGACCAGATATTATGTTTGCAACTTGTGTCTGTGCTAGATTTCAGGCTGCTCCTAAGGACTCCCATATGATTGCAGTCAAGAGGATCTTTAGATATTAGCAGGAACTAAATCTCTAGGACTATGGTATTCCACTGGGCACTCTTGTAAATTGGTTGCTTTTTCTGATAGTGACTATGCAGGGTGTAAGTTAACCAGAAATCAACTTCTGGTGGATGCCAATTTCTAGGCAACTGTTTGGTCTCTTGGCAGAGTAAGAAACAAACATAAGTTGCTACATCAACAGCTGAAGCAGAGTACATTGCAGCTGCAAGCTGTACATCTCAGGTACTTTGGCTTCAAAATCAGTTATTGGATTATGACATTACAGAGACTAAGACTCCATTATTAATGGATAGTTCTTCAGCTCTTGTATTGTTAAGAATCCTGTCCAACATTCTAGGACCAAACATATTGAGATCAGACATCATTTCATTAGGGATTGCTATGAAAAGGTCTGATTGATCCAAAGTTTGTGCCTAGTGCTAATGAGCTTGCAGATATATTACTAAACCTTTGGATAGTGCAACTTTTCATAATCTTGTACTCAGGCTTGGTATGCTGCAACTAGAATAATTTGACAACTACTGATGCTCTTAGTTCATAAATACTGATGAGCATTAGTATACTTGTCAAAAATAAGTGCTGACAAGTATTTTATCTTCAGTAGTTTTACAACTACTGAAGACTAAATTACGTCAAAGTACTGAAGTACCTTATTTGTTAGAAAATAATGATGTAGTTCAAACTACTGATGTCATTTATAATAAATACGTACTGATGACCAATGAAACATCTGAAAATCAGATGATTAGATGAGTAAGTGTCAAGGTCATTGAAACAGCTGAACTTTGTGAATTGACGACAACTACTGTTTCATTTCCAATCAACTGAAGTCAAAACCAAGTTTTCAGTATTTTAACAACTACTGATGACCAACACCAAGTCTTCAGTTGTTTATAACATCTGACAGTTAAAACCATGTCTTCAGCTATTTTCATAACATCTGATGACTAACACCAACACTTTCAGTTGTTTTCCCTCAGCCGTTTCATAACCTATATATACCTAACCCTAACTTCAACCTTTTCATAACCCACTTTCCAAACGTTCATCTTCCATTAATGGCGACCATGCAAATCAAACCTCGACACAACTGTGTTGCTCATCTTACCAAATCACCTTTCTGGAACAAGTTTGATCCTGCTATCGACTTGATGATTGATTCCCAATACCGTACAGCCTTTCTCCTCAATCCAACCATCTACCCCGATACCCTGAGCCAATTCTGGACAAACGTTACTGTTCATACTTATGAGAATGATGCCACCATCACTCTCCAGTCTTTTGTTAACCAGAAACGGGTGATCATCACTCCTGAGATCATTCGTCAAACCCTAGATCTGAATGATGCCACCTATCCCACCAAATACCCAAAAGGCACCATTGATCTTTCTTTTGCTAATCATGGTTATGAAGGTGACCTAAGTGCTACTACCATCCTGAAGAAGCACTTTCATGATGCCGAGCGACTCATATTTCACATGATCAATGTCTGCCTTGCTCCAAAACATCCACTTGGGATCAAATGTCATCCAGATGGCAACAGGTATTATATTCTATCCTTGAACATCAAAATCTAAATTTTTCTGATATTATCTTTTTGGAACTTAAAGATTTGGCATTGATGGATATTATATCCAAGGTTTCTTATGGCAGTCATTTTAAAACAATTAAAATATGATGGCCTTGTTTGCCTTGGAGTCCCTGCTCTGCTTGTCTTGCCAGAGGTATACTCCAGGCACAACTCAAACCCACAACTTAAAGAGGCTGTCAAACTGCTCAAACCCAAGTAGAGGGAACCCACAGCCTCCACCTCCAAATCTAAAGTCCCCTCCAAACCCAAACCAAAGAAAACCAAAAAGGCTACTCAGGGAGTTGAGTCCCCTCATGATGCCCTGTAGCACAAACGCAGGATGAGACTACAAGCCTTAATCCCCTGGTAGTTTCGATGACTCCACTAGCTGAAACCGCTCAGGTTTCTTCTCAACAGGATCCTGATGCAACCAATATTGGGGAAACCACATTGCTGGAATCTATCTCACTTGAGAAGATTGCCATTGAAGAGCACCACTCTCCCCAGGTGCAAACCTTTTCAACCCCATCTCCCACAGATACCACCCCTACAAGCCCAACTGCAGTCATTGCATAAGTGCTGACTCAGCTACATTCCTCTACTCCTCCCCAGAAACCTGTTACTACTGGGAAAACCTCAACAGCTGAGGGAGAGGATCAAATGTAGTTGATATCCAACAGCAAAGGGATTATACAGTTCAGTCTCCTAGTGTAAATGTGGAGACTAGAACATCTGGTGAGGCTACCTCTTCCCCTGTTTCAACACATGAACAGGATGAAGCAGGTATCATCTCTAAGACCCTCACCAGAGGCAACTGTCAATGAAGAACATGTTCTTGAGGCAGGAAGTCCCCAGTTCCAAGACAAAGGGGCACATGTGATCACTGATTTACACTCAGCACATGTTCATCCTGATTCACTCAGGAGGTCAGCTGATTCAGTTTATACTGATGATGACCTGGGCTTCTTCTTTGAAGTCTTAGCCCAAAATACTCTTCTTGAGGCTGAGGTTTGTAGATTAAGAGATCTGCTTCCCATCATGCCTCAGGAATCAAGACCATCTGCCCTAATAAACCCATAGATGGCAGCTTCTATTGAAGCTTCCCCAACACTGAGCCACTAAATCAACCAAACCACCAGCCTCTGGCTCAGGCACCATTTCTCAGGGAGAAAACCCCTCAGAGCAAATGGTTGCTGCTTTCAAATCTTCCTTACCTCTCATCACCCCCATCATCACATCTATTGTTCATAAAACCATTGATGAGAGGCTCTCCTCAGATCTTCAATCCCTTGTGACTGATGCTGTGTCCAAGCACATTTCTGACATTCAAACCCCAGAACCCAGTGCAACCAAAAAGGGGGAGTCTAAGTCAGTAAAAGATGATAAAAGGAAAAGAGCTGAAGAGGAAGAAGTTCAGGAAGAGAATAAAGGCAAAGAGATCATCACCTACAAAAGAAAGAAGAGTATGGTGAACAAACTGAAGATGAGAAGAGGTTAGATGAGATGATCAAAGAAGCTGATGACCAACATAGCAGATCCATGGACAGGATCATTGATCAGCTCTTTAGGCAAGGTTTTGATATGCCAAACTTGACTCAGAGATCAGGAGACTTGAGATTCAAGAAATTGAGGATCGATGGGCAAATTGTAATTAAGAAGAAAGGGAGAGATTAGAGGCTATGATTAGATTCCTCTCTAAACATTTGGGAAGACCTATCATTGAGATTAAGTCATGGTCCAGAGATAGCATCTTGGAGATAACTACCAAGATATGTTCATCTGAAAGCTTCAACAAAGGCTTAATCATTGAAGCTCTGGATGAAGCTGGTGCTGGGAAGAGAACTGATATGACCAAGTTATCCAAAGCCACCCTCACCAACAAAATGATAGAGCAGCCCTAAAAATCTCCCTTACCAAAACAATCTTCCAAGCCAACCTCACAACCAAAACAGCCAATCTCAAAACCTTCAAAACAACAACCTCTCAACCTCCAAAACAATCAACCTCACAACCATCTAAACCATCCCTTCACCCAAGAAACCCATCCAAGATTCCACCAGTGAAGCACCAAAAAAAAAAGAAGGTTGCTGAGGATGGAAGAAGAAGAGAAGAGGATGAAGAAGACAATTTGCCAATATCTACTGTTCTTGAAAAGAAGAAACTGAAGCCTAGGAGTCAATCACAAACAATAACTCCTGAAACTCAAAGGCAGATAGTCAAGGTCAAAATTGAAGAAGAAGAACAACAGAAGCACATGATGAGCAGTTTCTTAGAATGGTTGACAAGACTTCCCTCAGTCCTCATCCATTCAAGCTATGAACATTCAAGCTCAAAGGCTGTACACTCTCAGGCATACTTTTCAACATAAAAAAGAGAGAGTGGGGATTTGGCCAGATCCCAGGGTAAGTTCTAGAATTCATAAGAAAAACTTACCAAGTAGATATCATGGCCAAGTAAGAAAGACTTTGAATGCTGCAATCATGTTGGCCATGGTAGTCTCACCCTGGGAAATCATTGAAGAATTCAAGAGAGCTCACACATCCAAATCAACCCCATGTCTATTCTTGAGAACAAAATGATCAAGAAGGGGTTGTTGTACAAAAGAATTGAAGATCTTCAGAAGAGTGAACTCCAGTTGTTGCTCGAAGGCTCTCATCCAGATGAATTCGCATATAGAGAGATAACAACTGTTGAGTTGAGGAATGCGAAGACAGTGAGATATCTGTCCGAGTACTATGGGCCTGACTTCTTCTTTGAGGGAGAAGCAGAAGAACTCACTAAGGAGGAACAAGTTGTTCTCCTTAGGCCTATGCAAGGGAGTCTTTCAGACTCATCAATGGGAAATAGGTTTCATGGTTGGGACAAGACTCTGTGTCCAATTTCCCCAAGACAGAGTTCCCTTCCATACTTAGCCAGTCAAATGATTAGAAACCTTTCCCTGGCCTATGCTTATTTGTCTACCTCTGAAGCTGATCAAGAGAATACTTTTGCCAAAGAATAAGTGGGATCTTCAATAAAGTTAGAGGTTTTGGCTGCATTGGTTCAGGGGGAGTTTGTTGGACCAAAAGAACTAATGAGCCTGATCAGAAAAACCTCTAAGTCCCACAGAGATTACAACTGCCGAAGAAGATCACAACAGCTGAAGATATCAGCTGATTACAAAGGTCTGAAGACAAAGTCTGAAAGCAAAGAACTGAAGACAAAGTCTAAAGATGAAGTGCTGAAGACAAAGACTGAAGACCAGAAGTGATCAGCAGTTGTCACAACAGCTGAAGTTGTTAACTTCAGTAGTTGTGATGGTTTTACTTTTCAGTACTTGTAATTTTACATTTCAGTAATTTATTGTTTCAGTAGTTGTTAGTCAGTAGTTTTATGTATTTGTACTTAGCATTCTCTGAGATGTGATCAGTTGTTGTGAACATCTCAGTAGTTTGCATAGTTTCAGTTGTTTTGTAAATTCTGTTAGATGTCACTGTCAAGTGACATCAGCAGACGTCACATTCCTCTATATAAGGAATGTTGACCTAGCTGTATTCTAACCGAAGCATTACGCGTGAATGAAAACATTCCTTTAACATAAATATTCTCTCTATAATTGTGATTGAATGTTTTGCATATTCATTACTTTCTTGCTTGAATTCGATCTTAATCCGTGATATTCCGCTGCATAATTCAAATCTAATTGTTCCGATCCTATCAATAAAATTCAAGAACACACTAAAAGAAACACAATTAATGAATAATATGTATTTCATTAAAACATGTTAATGATTACAAATAATGATGAATGATATTAAATTTTGTGATGAATGATGCGACGGCTGCTAGGGTTTGATTGTGAGATTTGATGTGATGTTTGTTGTTGTGGAATTGTCGTATTGCTATTGTTGTTGCCGTCGAAGCCGCCATGATTCGAAACCTAGGATCCATTTATATAGACAATGATGCTTATGTTAAAGGAAACACCGGATCTCTCGGGTTTTGAATTGTTTCTGTTAATGAATCATCTGATTTCTCAGGATTCGCATAGCTGCCTTGTTGACTTGTTGACTTGTTGACTTGTAACACTTGTATTATACAAGTGTTTGGACTCCGCAGGAATATTGACTTCCGTAAATGTTTTGTTCTTACGCTGAAGTCTTGTTCTTCCAAGGGTACATTGTTCTTCTGAAGCAATCTTGTTCTTTCGAAGCAATCTTGTTCTTTCGAAGCAATCTTGTTCTCCTGAAGCAATCTTATTCTTTCTAAGCAATCTTGTTCTTCCAACCTTAGTGTGGTTGTTCATCCGCAGAAGATCTTTGGATGCATTTTACTTGTTAGAAACATATCTACGAAAGAACAAAATGTTCATCCGTAGATGTTTCTTACACTTGGTCAATTTCAGAAATTGACCAAGTATAATGTTTGTACCTGCAACCATAATTAAATCAACACACATATAAATGGGTTAACCTATATATATAATGCATACACATAATGAATTACAACCATGCATTACAGGTATTAATTTAAGTATTAAGCCTATACAAAATGGACTAGATCTACTGATCCTAGACCTAACAACTATGTTGATAATATAGACTATCTTGTACAACTCCAACAATACTCCCCCTTAGTCTATCATTATCAACGTCTTCAAACGAAATCAGCACCGAGAAGTCAACAGTAGAAAAATCTTCAAATTTGAAGTTTTTTGAATCTGATTAGAAAAATTATTCATCTCATAAGCTCCCCTATTTATATGCTCCCCCTTTTCCAGTGTATCATTTGTCAAGATATTGGAACAACTTTTCCAAATCTTTATCTTGAGTGCTTCATAAGATGTAGGAGTAGGATTCCTAGTTTGGTATCTTCTGCAAACTTAAGGAACAGGTTCTCTGATCAGGTACATTGCTCAGCTGATGATCGACCATCACTTACAGCAAAAATCTAAAACTCATTCATAAACACAATCTTGACATTTCTAATTAGATCATTTTATTTTAACAAAACAAACCCGTGTTTGTTTGTGCGCAATTTCTATGAAATGCATGAAAAATGATAACATTGTAACAACATAATATGGAAGTCCTAAGAGAATTTGAAATGAAATTTTATTATAAAATATTTTTTTATTTTATTATATACATTTATTATATTTTTTTAATTTATCATAGTCTTTGAATGATTTTGAAATTTTCAAACAAATCAATAACAATTGCTGATATGTTTGTGCACTTAACCCATGCCCTATCTTTTTCAACAAGCAGTAGATGATTCGTTAAAGTTCGATTAAACACTTTAGAATGCTAGGACCCCACAATCATTTGGCAAAAACAATCACGCAACCTCAGGATTTCTTGAATTTTGTTACGATCTTTATAGAGCAAGGCTTGTGCATTAGTGTGCAAGTGATTATCAACAGAACATTGCATTTTGTGATGAATTCATCGTTTAGATGATTTGACACTACTTAGACGAAAATGATGAGAGCTCCAGGTTTATACTCACGTATAACAAAGAAGATGACCATTTAATCATGTGCCAATGAAAGCTCCAGGTCAGTACTATCGTACAACAAAGGAGATCATCACTCCAGGTCAGTACTTCCGTACAGCAGAGGAGATTAGCACAAACACAAAACACATAAATACACCAAACATCGCTCAAAGATATGGCTTATATGGTGGGTGAAAGATCAATTCTCAATCCAATTTTTGTTGGGACTCAGTTTTTGTGCAGGCCAAAATGATTGCGTAAATCCAGACATCGTTATGCATATATTTTAATTTACATCATTATGTTGTTGTCTACTTTATTATTCAGGCTGAATCTACCAAGCATATCATTAAAGAATCTGTTTGTTTTTCTTTTATTTGCAATTAAAAATAAGACGTGAATCAAAAACAGCATCGTTTACTATCATCTCTCATTTTATAAACGCAAGTCATGCAAAAACAAGCATTTCAAGATAATATACAATCATTTGTCAATCATCTCGAATCAAGTTCCCAGTTCTCTTTTCATCTTTTATGTATATATTCTCCCCCTAAATTTTTATTTTTGCTAACCTATTTATTTTTTTATTTTTTTTTATAAACTATATAAAAGTAGAAATTTACCAAAAAGGTCTTCCAAACTACACTGATATGAAGATAAGAAATGAATTATCAAGAAATATGAAGTGATTGTGAAGTGAGATCTGTGATTGTGCAGATAAAAATCCAGATCGTGGATAAAATAAAATGATCTTAACCTGTTTGTTCCGCCTCAAATTTGAATTAGAAACAATCTCTGTCAGTAAACTTGATTACTAACAGTCCTCCTGAATAGTTCTGCACTCATTAACAAATTAGTTAGAGAGGGGAACCCAAGCCATCGAAGTCCTGGAAGTTCCTTTTTCATCAATATAAGTAACCTGCTTCTGCACACAACCGTTTAAACAATCGGGGATTGTTGTATCCTTCTTTTTAATTCGCCAAATTTGTTTCGATTAGAGTAATTTGGATTTGAATGAATTAAATTTGGTAATCGTTTTCTGTTTAAGACCGGAAGGAAAAGAATTTGGTTTTGAACCTTTGGTCATTTTCATCTTTGAATCATGTGAAACCGCCTTCACATGAAAAGGTTTGGATGGAGCGTTTTTCATCCAACCATTCAAATATGTGTGCTTTTTACCTCTTGATCCAGAGAAGCAACTTGTGTTGCCTTTACCGACTAGAACATTCTTTGTAGACTGTGATCCGGAGAAGCAATTCATTTTGCCTTTACCATCCGTAGCAAGTCTTTGAGGACATTTCTTTACCACATGACCTTCTTTTCCACACTCAAAACAGCCTTGAAAGGCTTTTGTTTCTTTGTAGTCCCGTGTTGTGCAGGTGGGGGATGAGGATTGCTTTGAGCTTGTAGCAGATTCTTGCTTGTTCTAAAGTTTCCCATGTTGAACATGAAATGAGATCTTCACTGATTGACTGGGTAGTTTTGCAGTTGGAGAAGAGATCTGTATATGTCTTGATTCAGCTTTTGAAAGCTTTTGAGATTTGACGATTTCAAGTGATATCTTGATCTTTGAGGAACATACACTGTCCTCTGTGTTTGATTCATAATCTGAGCTTGTCCAGCCTCGTATACACAAATCTGCTTCCAATGGATCTTGATTAATAGGAATAGGATATTTGTTGTTGTTGGAACTTGATGATTAGGTGATTCTTGATTTATCTCTTCTTTCACAACCCCTGACAGGCTCAAAAGTAGGAATTTACCTGCTTTAAACTTATCAAAGAAGTTAGAAGAAATAGTAGATATAGATTTACAAACAACCGGAACTGAACAGTCATTATCTGGACTATCAGCATTCGATTTATTATATCCCATACCAATTGTAGGATCATAATCATCTTGCACCCCTTTAAGATTCACACCGCTCAAACCTACATGCAGACTATTAGTAGATTGTTCAAACAAATCATTTTTAGGATGAGGTCTGGGGATTGGTGAATAACATAAAGTAGAAGGGGTGGAATTGAATTAAATACAGTTTCACTATCAGATTTATATCCAATCCCATGTTTTACCCCACCCCCTTGTTGTTTAGCAATAAGCTCATCCTTTTTCATGTGTGAAAGAGTCCATTTATCAAGCTTTATTTGAAGCTTTGTCGTTTCAAATTGAGCCAAAACAGCCCTTTCTCTCAGAATATTAATTTTAACGTTACGCTCTAAAAGTTCTTCTTAAAAGATCAATTTGAGCCAATGCTTCATTAAGTTTTCTTGAAAAAGCAGTTTTATTTTTCTTTAATTCCTGATTGATTATTTTTAATTCTTTTTCATTTTCCAATAACAATCTGTTTGCCTTATAAATCCCAAATAACCAGATTTTGCATGACGAAGAACACATATCCTGAACAGTCTCATAAGGAAGACCCATGATAGTTCATTCTGCAGCTAAGCTCTTTTTACAGTTGCAAACCCTTGTGATTCTTTGTTGTTCCTCTTCTTTGACCTTCAGCATTGTCAGCCTCTGATTTTTTCTCTCTTCTATCAGCTTTTCCAGCCTTATCATCATCGGCTCTCATAGACTTTGATTTACCATCATTGTCGACTCTCAAAACTCCATAGTTCTATTCTACAGTTTCTCTGAATTCAAAATTGAAATTCAAATCAGTTCTCAATAACTTCAACTTTTCAATCATTTCTGTTTTTATAATCAAGTATGCTTGTTACAGAAGAAACAAGATCAGTATTAAGCGTGTGGGTTCGATGTGAGAACACGGCTTGCTGAAATTCGTTCTTTGGATATCTAGCTCAAGAGATTTTAGTCTGTTGATCATATCCATAACTTTTGTGTCGACATAATCTCTTTCTTGCTTCAGCATTCTAACTTGATGATTCCATTCAGACGGAAGAGAGTCAAGAAGCTTTTGAATTTGTTCATGATTACTAAGGTCTATGTTAGACCCTGAAAGGATCATACATGCCAATTCAAGTGGTGGGTTGATGGTTGTTTTGCTAGAAATCCCACAAGTCCAAGAACCAATGCGGATGAAGAATCTGCATGAAGAATCAGAAAACAAGTGTTGGCTAACCGTATTTGTATAAGCAGATGACATAGAACAAATGCAGACGATGACTAAAGCACCCATCATCACCCCTGAGAGAAATCCAAGTGTTAAGTGACAAAACCCGATCCTACAATTGGTATCAGAGCTTTTTTGGCTCTTGATTGTGAGATCTTACCATCCTAATCAACCTGTTTTTCACTCCTCCTTACACCACAGTCAAAATGGCCCTCAACAAGTCTGAGGTAGAAATGGAGACGATGACTAAAGCACCCATCATCACCCCTGAAAACTTTAGGTCATGGAGCAGACGCATGGAAGGCTTCATCAGGTATCAAGACAGCAAGATATGGAAATCTATTGTCAATGGCCCGTATAAGCCAGAGGTGGCTGGTGGAAACGGTGCTATGATAGAGAAAGAAGTTGAAGACTACTCTGATGAGGATCAAAAGAAGCTAGACATTGACATTAATGCCATGACTGTTCTCATGACTGCAATTCCCAACTCCATCATGGTGGGGTTTGGGCATTGCAAGTCAACCAAAGAACTGTTTGATGCACTTGCTCACATGTACTCCAGCTCCAAAGACTCTAGGAAGGACTCACTAAAGCAGTAGTTTGAGAACTTCACCTACATTGCTGGAGAGACACTCAGCAAGCAATACTTCAGGTACATGGACCTCATTTCTTCCCTTCAGTCTATGGGAAATGCTGTTGAGCTTAGCTTAGATACCTCACAAGAAAGTTCATGAGTGCACTCCCCAATGAGGGACGTTCTACTGTGTCTCCATCAAGAGAACATAAATTTTGAACAGCCTCACCATGACCAAACTCTATGGCATCCTTGATGGATACCGTTTGGAAATGGAAAGCAAGAGAGGCCATTAGACAAGCACACCCTTGAGTCTTCCTGCTAGCAATGTTTTAATGGTTGCTGAAGGCTCAGGACCCTCCCAACCTCAACAGTACCTGACTTACACCCAGCAACCATCCTGTTCTTCTTGGCCATACATCATATTTCCTGCGACTTCAAGGTCTCAACAAGCTCAGAAAAGTTCCTTTCAGGACAGTTGTGCTTTTGTCTCAGGAAGTGGGTACTCTAGTGACTATCTGTATTGCTTTGATGATCTTGAGTGCTTTAGCCCAGATGACATGGAATATGTGGACATAGTCCAACAAATGGTTCTCTAAACCTACAGAGCAAAGAAGTTCTCCAAAAACTGGAAGGCAATGTCCCCAAAACCCAATCAACAACAAATTTGGGTTTGACAAAACCAAGGCCAAATGTTACAACTGTAACCAACTTGGTCATTTTGCAAGGGAATGCAAGGATCCCAAGTCTAATCCGGGGACCCCACAGGCCTCCACACATCCCTCTACACCAAAGCCCACTAGAAAGTCAACAGAGACAGCTGTAATGGCTCAAGAAGTTAACTGGAGCTTCATGGTACAGGATGTGACTCCTGCTCAAGCAGTCATGGCCGGAACATATGACAATAAGGGAAATCCATATGACAAGAATAATAATGTTTGGATTGTTGATAGTGGATGCTCCAGGCACATGACAGGAAACATATATTTCCTTCAAAAATTTCAATATTATGATGGAGGTCCTGTCTAGTTTGGAGGTGAGGCTGGAGGATATATTTCTGGCAGAGGAAGTATATTTAATGGAAAATTAAAAGTTGACAAAGTTCAATTTGTCAAACAGCTTGAACACAACCTGTTAAGTGTTTATCAGTTCTGCGATCAAAAGCATCAAATGCTCTTCACAGAACATGACTGCATTATCCTCAAACCCGAGATGACAATTCCTCGGGAATTGGTGCTTCTTAGATCTCCCAGGAAAGGGGATATGTACAATCTAGATATGAATAATGCTTCCCCAATGGGTGAAGTATCATGCTTTCTTTCCAAAGCTGACGGCGATGAGTCAACACTACGGGCTAAACGAATGTGTCATGTAAATTTAATACAATGAACAAATTGGCTAAAAATAACTTGGTACATGGTTTGCCTAAAACGGAATTTTTCTGCAAAGGTAACTGTGTTGCATGCCTGAAAGGGAAGCAACACAAGGCATCTCATAAATCCAAAGCTGTTAACTCCATGACAATTCCATTACACTTATTGCACATGGATCTATTTGGTCCTACAAGTATAATGAGCATTGGAAGGAAATCATACTGTCTTGTGATTGTTGATGATTTTACTAGATTTATATGGGTATTCTTTTTAAGAACTAAAGATGAATGTGTTGAAACTTTAAAATCTTTTATTCTTAAAATAGAAAATTAAATTGATCACAAGGTTAAAATAATTAGATTCGTGATAAAGGGACTGAGTTTAAGAACCATGTTCTTGACTTATTCTGTAACTCAAAAGGGATTGCCAGACAATATAGTGCTCCTAGAACTCCTTAACAAAATGGTGTTGCAGTGAGGAGGAACAGGACACTTATTGAGGTTGCTCAACTATGTTAGTTGATTCAAAGCTGCCTCTAACATTCTGGGCAGAGGCAGTCAGCACTGCATGCTATGTGCAGAACAGGGTTCTTGTAGTTAAGCCACATGGAAAGACCCCTTATGAGATATGGAACAAGAGGCCACCGTTCATTGGCTTTCTAATGTCCTTTGGCAGCAGGTGTACCATACTTAACACAAAAAACAATTTGGCAAAATTTGCTGAAAAGTCAGATGATGCTATCTTTATTCCTCTAACTCTAAAGCTTATAGAGTTTATAACATTAAAATTCAACAATTTGAGGAATCTTTCAACATTGTAGTTAATGAGCACAATCCTTGTGTTAGGGGAATGACCCTGATCATATCTTTGATTTAGAATTGTTTCTAAACTATTCTAAACCATCTTGTGAGAATGTTTTAGTTGGAACAGGTGCTCAAGTGATTCTGATGATGACCAACTGTTTGAGCTACCCTGACCTATTCCAAGTTCTCTAAGAGCTATAACAAATCAAGCTCCCACTATTAGCAGATCTGACAGTATGACTATCTCAGGGGATAGTGGAGCTTCAACCAGTGGCCGACCTGCTGACCCTCAAACTTTATCAGGTGACACTGCAAAACACCAAGCTGATGGAAGCAACATCTTGAAGGAACATGCAACTGTTAATGCTGCTTCACAGCAATCAGATGATGATGATGTTTGTAATTCATTCAATCAGTCTTCATTGAATGAGTTTGAAACAGCAGCTAGACCAAGTAGTCAAGCTCCTGAGCAAAATATGTCCAATCTGGATCTGTCTTTGCAACTAGAGGTAATTCCTAGACTTAGGATTCACAACACTCATCTAACGGAGAACATCATAGGGGAAGTCTCTAAAGGTGTGAGAACAAGAGGACAAACTCACAATGGGAATGTCTACTTGTACTCATGCTTTTTATCCCAGATGGAACCCAAGAAGGTGGAAGATGCCTTGAAAGATAGTAGCTGGGTTGAATCAATGAAAGAGGAGCTGCTTCAATTCAAAAGACAAAAGGTTTGGAACCTATGTCTGCCACCATCTGGTCAAGTACCTATAGCCACTAAATGGGTTTTCAGAAACAAGAGAGATGATAGAGGCTTGATCATCAAAACAAAGCAAAACTGGTGGTTCAAGGATACACTCAAGAGGAAGGAATTGATTATACTGATGTCTTTGCACTTGTTGCCAGACTTGAGGCAGTTAGGATCTTTCTTGCTTATGCTGCATCCAAGAATTTCAGTCTACTAGCTTGATGTCAAGTCTGCCTTTCTATATGGGGATATTGATAGGGAAGTCTATGTGTGCCAACCTCCAGGATTTGAAGACCCACAACACCCCAACTATGTGTGCAAATTGGATAAAGCTCTATATGGGTTGCACCAAGCACCTAGGCTGTGGTATGAGACATTGTCTCAGTTTCTTCTGAAGATGGTTACACTAGAGGTACCATTGATAAGACTCTTTTCATAAGAAAGTCTTGGAAAGACATCTTGCTCGTTCAAGTCTATGTTGATGACATCATATTTGGCTCCTCAAATGACCAAATGTGTAAAGACTTTGAGAGCATCATGAAGAAGAAGTTTGAGATGAGTTCCATGGGAAAAATAGACTTTTTCCATGGAATTCAGGTGAAGCAAATGAAGGAAGGGTTTTTCATCAATCAATCTAAGTATGTCAATGACATCTTAGAAAGATTTGACATGAAAGATTGTAAGGCAGCCAAAACCCATATACCCAGAAACCATAATCTCTGCCCTGACTCAAAGGGGAGGATACTGATCAACATCAGTATAGATCAATTATTGGTTCTCTGATGTATCTCATAGCAAGTAGACCTGATATTATATTTGCAACTTGTATTTGTGCAAGATATCAGGCTGCTCCAAAGGTGTCTCACCTAGTTGCTGCCAAGAAAATCCTCAGATACCTCAAAGGAGCACCTAAATTGGGTCTCTGGTATCTAAGGAATATTGATTTCAATCTATATGGTTACTCTGACAGTGACTATGGTGGCTGCAACATCAACAAGAAATCAACATCAGGTCGATGTAAATTCTTGATAGAAGGATCATCTCATGGCAATGCAAAACGCAATCATGTGTCTCTACATCAACTGCTGAAGCTGAATACATTGCTGCTGCTAGTTGCTGTGCTCAGCTACTGTGGATTCAGAACCAGATGATAGACTATGGATTCAACTTCATGAGCACTCCTACCACATTGACAACAACAGTGCTATCTCCATTACTGAAAATCCAGTGAAGCACTCCAAGACAACGCACATTGATATCAGGTACCATTTCATTAGAGATATTCATAAGAAAAATATAATCAAGCTAATCAAAGTTGGCTAAATGAATAATATGCTGACTTGTTCACCAAAGCCTTTTGTGAACAAAGATTCAAATATCTCATTAACCACTATTGGGATGATAAACCTTGGTTAGTTAATCTCATTTGAAAAAGACCTTTTATTGTGTAAAGTCTTGTGTCAAAACAATCTAAGCCCTGTTACAAAAGGTCCTTCTCTGAAATTTCTCTAAGTATAAATTCTTCCGAAGAGGAATTAACCCTCGCAAGATATTTTACATATCTTCCGAAGCAAATTCCTCCCAGGATAATTTCTTCTCGAAAGAGTGTTTAGTCTCGGAAGAAGCGATTGATTTCATATCAGATCTACTTCCAAGCTTATAACATCTCCATTTGGAAAGCAACATTTACTCTCAGAAGTAAGAACTTTACCTTCGGAAGTAAATTTGCCTTCGGAAGAACATTACCTTCGGAAATGCTTTATACTCGGAAGAAAGACTTTACTCTGTAACGAAATCTTTTGGGCCCCACTCTGTAAAAAGTAAAGATTTTGTTAATATGTCGGATTATTTAAATGGACTAAACCTTACCGCCCATGTCACATCCTCCACTGAAACGTCCCATCATCTTATCCGAACCCCTTAAACCGCCATTTCACCCATTTAAATAACCCCGGCTAATCACTTACATCTTTTACCAAATTTACTTCCCTAAAAGCTTCCTTCATCCCTAATTCTCCTAATTCCGAACTATCTTCCTGCAACTTTCTCAAATGGCACACTTAACCCTCAGCACAACCAAGTCGCACTCCTTGATTCTTCAAGGGATGCCGACTTCTCAGATATCATCTCCATTCTAACCCAATCATCTTATTACACTACTCTGACTGTTAACCCCATAGTTTACTCAAATCACATGGCTGAATTTTGGGCCAATGGTCAGATTGAAACCCTAAATGGGGTTAGGGTAATAAGATCGAGCATCGGTGGCCAGGAGTTGGTCATTACTGAACAACTCATTAGGGAGCATCTCGAGCTTCATGACGAGGGCGCTCCTACAGAGTTTCCCAAGACAGATTTGGACAACACCTATATCCAAATGGGATATGGTGGAGATGTAAGCAGGTCAACTGTCTACAAGTTTAACTTCTTTTACAAATGGAAGTTCATGCTGCATGTTGTTCTTCATTGCTTGTCCAACAAATCTGGGGATGGGATCAAATCCCTTATTAACTAGGGTGCCGAGTTCATGGTTTGGTGACAAGCCTCCGCTTTAACTACTCAAGGTTTGTGCTGACCAATCTTATGGGGAGTCTCCAGCGGGACACATTCTTCATGTATCCCAGGTTGCTTCAGCACATAATAAACTGTGAGCTGCACCAGAGTCAACTTGTCTGTGCAGCTGCTCTGACTGTTCCTCAAGTTAGGCCGACCATCTTCAAGACTTTAAAGAGAGTGTCCACCAATTTCACTGGAAGATATACTACACTTCTTCCAGGTATGACTGAGCCAATGGCTCTTGGTGACATCCCTGTTAACCCCGCAGGTGATGAATCCACACCAGCAACTACCTTCACCATGTCAAATCTACCTTCTCACCCCATTACTATCACTTATCAAAGACGCTCCAAACGAACCCTTGTTCAATCTTCTCTGATTAAACAAGCTCCTCCTGTTCAATCCAAAAAGACTAGAGTGGAACAATGGGCTCCCACTCAGTCTGAGGTCCAACCATCCTTCACAATTGACCTTATATGAGTATTGAGTCTTCTTAGTCTCAAACCCATGAGCTTGAAACCCAAGCTGAAAACCCATAGGGAGAGTCTTTATACTTCCCTGAGCAGCCAAAAAGGACAACCCCACCATAGGCTCAATACCTTTAGACATTGATCAAAGTCCAGGGTTATTAGGCTTAACCTCTATATCCTTTACTGACCTACTCATAGGAGCTGATGAAAATATTATGTCTCTTCAGGGCAATGAAGTTAATCCACAAGACCCTCTCAAGGATGAACAGAGCCCAGAGATATCTCTTATCTCTAGCCCCTGTCAGCAAGCCTTTACTGAGGTGAGTCCCACTGATGTGGAGGGGACTCATGTAGATTCAACTACGACTACTAAAGGAGCCTCAATGGACCTTCAAGACAGTGGTAACATTACTGAGACTGAATCTACGACAACCATGCCCTTTGATGACTCTGAAAGAGACATCATTGAGCAAGGGAAACCAGGGCGCCAAGAAACCACATCTAGTGGTGAGGATGAACATACTAGGTATGTTATCTCATCTCCCCATGATTCTTCAAACAAGATGAGGGAAGACAGCAACTCACCATTAAAGATATACTTCTAAAGTCTCAAACCTTGAATCTAACGTTAGAACTTTAGAGGATAGGTCTACCACTCAGCAACTTGAGATTGAAAATCTCAAGGCCAAACCAGCTGAGAAACAGATTGAGAGGTCTGTTAGGCATGTACCAATTCAGGTCTCATAGACTTCTTCCTCCAGCTTATCAAGCTCTCAAGATGATGATACCAAAAAGTGGGAGAGTGTTCAGGGACAAAGACCAAAGACAAGGAACCACAGAGTCAAGCTCTCACTTCCTTAAGTTCAAGATATCCTATGCAGCAAGCTTTAGTTTTTCCTGAGCCTCCTCCAGTTATATTCAAGTGGATCAAAGGATGCTCCAAGATCTCAACAGGTTCTTCTACAAGTTCCTGTTGGAATCTCTCATTGAACCGCCAAGTCCTGACTTGTCTGTGATTTACTTCGGAGCTCAAAAGCTTCAAATGTTAAATGCACCTTCTACCACTATTGAGGAAGTTGGTCAACCTAAGGTCCAAGTGGAACCTGAGATTAATTTCGAAGGGGAAACAAGGACTGATGGCCCAGCAACTGACACAGTTGGGATAGATAGTGCATTCTCACAGACTTCCAAAGCACAAGTCAAAGCCTTGGAAGAACAACTTCAATCTTCCGAAGTTGAGATTGCAGCTGCGAAAGGACTATTCTCTTTATCTGATGATCTAATAGTCACATATGCAATCCTAGAACTTGCATAAGAGGTTAATAGGAAGGATTTTCTCACCCAACCCCAAGCTCAAAAATCAACATTAACTCCAGCTCCCATTTCCACCACTCAACCTGAACCTTCCATCCTAGAACCCCCAAAGTCTAGCACTTCCGAAGATGTCAAAGGAAAGAGGAAGATGACTGAGGAAGAGCTTCAGGAAGAAGCAAGGTTAGAAAAGCTCAAAAGAAAAGGTGGACTTCCAACTAAAAAGCTGCTAGCTGCCAATAGCAAAGCAGCTGCAGCCAACCAGGAGGTTGTCAACAATAAAAGAAGAATGGAAATCATTGACAGACTTGTCAATCTAGGAGCTGTGAGTGAAAATGTACTCCTGTTACCACTAGAGAAGTTAGTTGAGTTGGAAAAGGCAACGTTTCTGCAAAAACAGCAAAAAGAAGAAGCACCAAGGTTGGCCTTAGAGGAAGAAAGGGAGAGGAAAAAAAGAGAAGCTGATCAACAGCTTAGGAGGGAAAAGATAACTTTCCTAACCTCCAGGGGTTTCTCTCTAGAAGAACTATCTCCACACAACAATGATACGATCTTATGGCACTTCAACAAAGAGCAAGATCAAATGGAGAAGGAGAGAAACAGAGCTGCAAAGGAGAAGCTGATAATGAGAGGAAGAAAGAAGAGGAAGCAGGACTAGCTGCTGCCAAGAAGATAGGTGAAAAAGCCTGGATGAAAGACTATCTCCAGGCTCATGGCTTCTGTCGCAGGCAGGTGGGTATTATGTCTGAGAAGACCCTCCAGCGACATGTCAGTAACATAAAGGCTGACATTCGCTAGGGGAAGAGGAAGGAGATGTATAGAAAGGGACATGGGATGATCTTCAAACCAACTACAGAACCACAACCTCAAACCCAACCACAACCTAAACCAATTCCTTTTTCATTCCCCATCAAAACCGAACCAACCACTGAACCTTACACCCTGAACCTACACCATCATCCTTACCAACCTCCTCACCTCACCACCTGAACTACCCATCATCCAACCAAAACACTAGCCAGAACCGAAAACCACAATCTACCCAACAGCCTCCCAAACCATCCTTCAGCCTTCTAAACATCTCTCCTTAAGGAGTTCAAGGAAATCAAGACAAAGCTCATCCCTGCCAACCCTGAGCGACATCTCCTGTGAGGAGGATTCTGTCAAACTGACTAATGGATCCTCATGTTCCCTCACTAGAGATCACTTCTGCCCAGAGGAACATTGGACCAAGCTGCAAATCCCTTGGCCCAATGAGGAGTTAGATCTACTCATACTAAGGATGAAGATTCATGGATGAGATCCACTGAGTAAGCATTCTATGCCCAGAGCACATCACCAACTCTTGTCAACTAACTCTCTGACCAATTTAATAAGAGATATTAATGAAAGACAAACTAAGAGATGATGACTCTGGACTGGTGACTCTGCTGGATACCAAGAAAGGTGATAGGGTTCCAAGACAACCCCTTGTGCCTAGGAAAAAGATCATCCGTGAAGGTTCGAAGACTCTTCTCACAACTTTGTTGTTGAGAGGGAGAGAGTGGAGAGCTCAACAGGCTAAATGCCTCATCTCTGCTACACTTAAGCAGATTTGATATTGTTGAGTTAGCAGAGAGGCTACTCTCCAACCCCTCCAACTCTGAACTAGCTACTCACATCAAAAATCACCTGGGCAGTCTTCATCTAGCCGATCTGACTGCTAGGACCAAGATTGAAGAAGAGCTGAAACTGAGAGAGAAGGAGAAAAGGAAGGGATCAACAACCAAAGGCAAAGCCTTTCCACAAATGGTTGAGGGTCCTGAACTTGAATCCATAGTTAGATGGGAGTATGACTATACCTCCGGTCAACTAACTCTTTTAAGGGGGGCACAACAGGGTAAATGTCATTCAGAGTGATAGACTGGATCTCCTATCCACTAATGACTTGTACAAACTTCTCAACACCAATTCGGGGAAGAACAAGGACACAGACAAATATCTTTTGTCCCTGGTGTTGTAGGTTTTGAGAAGCAGAGACAAGTGAGGTTTTGGTAGCATCAGCCTAGGGGGACTTTGTTAGATCTAGAAAGGCTGGTGCAACCAAAACCAAATCACATAGACTATTTTGGTGCAACTAATAAAGGACTTCCGAAGCTAAGTGTGGAACTTCTGAAGGAAAAGGAGTTCTTCCCAAAGACAAAGTGTAAGATCAACTGCCGAAGGAAAACTCCAACTTCCGAAGACAAAAGTATTTACTTCCGAAGATCAAGACTTAGAGTGAAAGATCAGAAGTCAACTTTCAAAGTATGAAAGAAGTCCTCAAGCCTCGAAAGTATAGAAGCCTCTTCCGAAGTATAAGTGGCTTCGGAAGAACTTGTTCTTCCGAAGCCAACTTACCTTCGGAAGACACTACTATTATCCAGTGGACATAAGTATGGTCTCTCTAACACTCCGCTGAAGACCTCTGAGATACTGCATGGCGTATTCTCAAAAGCCATGTAGTTGACCATACTTTATTCCACTGTTTACCTTTATCATTTAGTACAGTTGCCAACTTTAGTTGGTGACAAAAGGTAAGTCATGGACATGTCATGACTACCATATCTCAGATAATACTTTATCTAAGATACCTAAACTTTAGCATTGTAGTATGCTTTAGTCTTAGGTTTCCAGCTGGTATCAAAGTATATCCGGCTGTAGGATCTAGTATATATAGTTTCTCATTGTACATCTTGTTTCATGCTTGTAAGAGTCTTCTAATACTTTGAGTTCAGAAGTAATATATACAAGTGCCTTGAAAATTATTCTCTTGTGTTCTTTGCTACTTATTATATTATTATCAACTTTTAGAAGAGATTCTATTTCATCTAATTGAGTGTAGTGTAAGTGAGTTTGAGATAAATCCAAGTGTTAAGTGACAAAACCCGATCCTGCAATCACCAACAATCACCACATCAGCAACCTTATCAGAGTCAGCCACAACTGACAAATCAAGCACATGGAAGTAGTCAGACATCTTCCAATGCTCTTGTTATTAGACAAGATGGAGTGTGTGATTGGAGTTTGTATGCAGAGGAAGTAAAACCGCAGTTTCAAAAGGATGCACTCATGGCTCACATCAATGATGGTCCAACTCTCATGCCATCTAAGGTAAAATCCAACCTTTTTAGTGATAAATGTATTTCTGAACTACAAGGTTATCGTGAGCATAATCCTAAGCTGGCTGCTAAAATAAAAGAAGAAAAAGTCAAGTCAGAGATGCTTAAAAGAGAAATTAAAGGCTTTGAAATAAAAATCAAATCTCTCATCTCTGACATTGAAATATTGTATGGTGAAAAGTACACTCTTGCAGCTGAGAATGAGCAACTGGTTGAAAAGTTAGCTCGATCAAAAGCTGAGCAATCACTTACTGAAATGAAACTTGAAAAGTTTAAAACATCTTCAGTCAAGCTGCAAGAGATGCTAGATTCATAAAAGGATCCCAAGGATATGACTGGGATTGGATATAATTCTTGTCCTCCACCTCACAATGATAACTACACTGTCCTAAAACAAGAAAATGAACCTATTACTGTTGAACCAAAATCAATAGTAAAACAAGTCACTAATCCTCAAAATAAATCAAATGTGTATATTGAAACAAATAAGGAAAAAATCAAACTAGGTCACCCAATTAAAATTATGGAGTGTTAAGACAAGACGGTGAATGTTATCAAACCAACAAGCCCAATCAAAGCCATTGTCCCATTTGTGAAATGTATACCGGCAATATCCAAAGAAAAGAAGAAAACCGTGGCTTCAGTGAAACCTTCTGCTGAAAGCAATTCTGATTATGAGATTAAATCTCCTAAAAATTCAAGCAAATCTGATAGAGTTCACTAACAAAGCAAAACAAGGTTTCTATTGTGTCAAAAACAAAAATCAATTCAGATCCTCAATCTTCAAAATCTAAACAAGCAGTTGGTTTTGACATTTGTAACAAAGACCACTTAAATCAATTAGAATCAGAAGTAAGAAGAAGGGTAAGGACGCAAAAACAATCCAGAAAAGACAAACCTAGTAGTGTTGTGAAACAAACTACTAAAAGGGGTGATCTTGCTTCCTCACCACAGTCAAAGGTTGAGACTTAGTTGAAAATAGATAAACCTACTGAGTCCTCGACATCAAGGTCATCTTCAAGAGACAAACACTATTGTGATGTGTGTGAAATGTCTAATCACAGTACAGATAAGTGGTATTTCAATCAATACTGCTCTATCTGTGACATGAACAATCATTCAACCAAAAACTGCTATTTTAATAAATATTGTTCAGTCTGTGATATGATCCAACGGAAATACATCTAATTGTTTCTTTAAGCAAAAAGGGTTGAGAATTCCCCAAAACAAACCCATCTCATCAATATCATCTGTGAAACACAAAATCAAAAGTCATTTTCATAATAATCAATCAAGGACTTCTAGTTCAGATAATGACATGAGAAACTTAAAGGAGTTAAGGAAAATTCAAAGAAACAAATATCACAACATCAGGTAAACATCTGATCTTCATAAACCAAAACTGATGTTTATAATAAAAACATGCCAGATTTCTTCAAAGAAATAGGGACCAAAGGGTTCAATACTCTTCTGACTCCTCTGATGAAATTGATGAGATGAAATATGCAAAATATCACCAGAAATCTCCTAGAACTCCTTCCTCTAAGTCACAATTTAGAGGAAGTATCAAGAAGTTACCATAATGGACAGAATTAGTAAACCCAATACCATCATGGCTTGGGTTTCACATTCTAATTAGTTCATTTGTGCTTGCAGGGTCATTCATACAAGTCCAACAGCTTATGGTATGTGGAAAGTTGATGCTCCTGACACATGACTTGAGATCGTTCCCTCCTTCTTGACTTCAAGCATATACAAGGAACTACTGTAGCATTTGGAGGAGATTCACAAGGTGGCAGCATCACTGGTGAAGGATCTGTGACTAATGGGATGCTAAATTTTGATAGAGTGAACTACTGTGAACAACTGAATTTCAATCTACTCACCGTGTCTCAGATCTGTGACAATAAATATTCAACTCACTTCACTGAAACTCATTGCTACATTCCGAACCAGGATTTCAAATTCTTGAAGAATGGGTTGTCTTGAAAACCTCGAGGAAGAATAACACATATGTCTTAAACCTCAATTCTGCCATTCCAAAAGAAGAAATGTCTTCTGTCAAAAGCATCTTTTAATGAGTCACAGCTTTGGCACAGACGTTTGGGACACACCAATTTCAAAAACATGAACAGACTGGTCAAGGGAAACCATGTAATTGGTTTACCCCAAAGGAATTTCACTTTATTGATCATTGTTCTGCGTGTCTCAAAGGGAAACAACATAAGTCTTCCCACAAGCCAAAGCTGGTGAACAAAACAATTCTCCATTAAAGGTACTTCATATGGATCTTTTGGACCAACTCATGTTATGAGTATTGGAAAGAAACAATATTGTTTGGTGATCATTGATGACTTTTCAAGATTTACATGGGTTTTCTTTTTACTTTATATAAACGAAGCGTCCCAAATAATAAAAGATTTTATCACAATAATTGAAAATAAACTTGATCATAAGGTCAAAACAATCAGAAGTGATAATGGGACAAAAATTAAGAATGAAGATATGAGTTCATTTTGTACAACCAAAGGCATTGCTCATCAATTTAGTGCAGCTAAGAACTCCTCAACAAAATGGAGTAGCTGAAAGGAGGAATAGAACAATGATTGAAGCATCAAGAACAATGCTAGCCGATGCTAAAATGTCAATAACCTTTTGGGCAGAAGCGGTTAACACATCGTGCTTTGTGCAAAATAGAACCCTAATTGTAAAAGAAGCAACAAGACTCCATATGAACTATTTTTTCACAGAAAACCATATATTGGATTTTTCAAGTCATTTGGTAGTCCTGTCTCAATGTTAAACACCTGAGACTATTTGGGAAAATTTTCATCTAAGCCTGATGAAAGATTCTTTGTAGGTTATTCTTCTGTTCAAAGGTTTACGAGTGTTTAATCCTATATTAAACATTATTTATGAATCAACAAATATTCAATTCAAGGAACAATCGTTTCCCAAATCTA
The DNA here is from genome assembly GCA_025215565.1 of Flaveria ramosissima. Taxonomy (NCBI): domain Eukaryota; kingdom Viridiplantae; phylum Streptophyta; class Magnoliopsida; order Asterales; family Asteraceae; genus Flaveria; species Flaveria ramosissima. Next base: position 71,903,110 of record CM046040.1, read on the forward strand.
CAAATGGTCCCGACTGGTTGTTTGATATTGACTCGTATACAAAATCTTTTGATCATGTGAAGTCACTGAATCGGTAAACATCCGAGCATGTTCTTGACGGAAGGATAAACAACAGCAAAAACCAAGAGACAATCAATAACAAAACTATAATATAATGGTTTCATTGATAAAACCTAACGATTACAAGCTCGTTACAACATAAGAATCAAGACTCTTGGCTAGGGGAGATCGAGCATGATCTCCCCTCTCATCCGGCAGCCCTAGGCTCCGGGCAGACTCCCTCTCAAATCCTCTGCTCTTTACACATTGAAACTGATATATATAGGCCTCGGCCCATATTTGATGCGACTAGGCCCATTCGTGCGATTGGACCATGCGTATGGTTCAATCGTATGACTGGACCATGCATATGGTTCAATCGTGCGACTGGACCATACTTATGGTTCAGTCTTACGAATGTCCTAATCGCATCTCTCAGTCGCACGACTGGCCCATTAGCAAGGCTCAGTCGCACGACTGAGTTTCATTCGCATATGCTCCTGTGAATGACCCAGTTTCATGTGTTTACAACATATCAGGTGTATTACATTAAGCCTAGACTATTCGACAAGCGACGGACACACTATATATGACTATATATGCTCCAACAAATTCCCTCTTGGACGTTGCTTGCGAATAGTAGATAACACCTCTTACAATCTTCAGTCAATCTTTGCTCTGGTTGTCAATAGAATCAAACGAAAACCATATTAGCCAACGTTGTCGATCCGTAAGGTTGCCACACTATCCCTGAAAATGAATTTAGGCACAATAGCTTTCGTTTACTTTGCAGAACACCATCACACAACATCAAGATTCCCCATATGACTGATTTTTCCAGATAATGATATGAACAGTTTTCCATTGCTTCAATCTTCACACAGGCTAAGTTGATTAACATCAACACCTGCAGAAATTCCCCCTCACATTCAGCATATCCAAATATATAAACGTTGTGCTCTCTTGGCGTCTTCATACAGTGTATTGGGCAAAAGGTTGAAGGTTCCAATTCACAGGTGACAATATCAAACAAATCAGCATGCATGTAGATTCATCATTAGAAACCTGCTCACATCATCACTTTCTGATTGCGTCTTCAATTTCTCTATACGTGGATTCCCCCTAAGAATGAGAATCCTCTCTGTGCGGATAATATAACTTCATTGGGCCATAAATAGTTAGATGCTCCTGACTAACCCACAAATTCAGCACCAATTACTGTCATCTTCTCTCCTCTCTTTCGTGTTCCAACTACATTCACCTATTCTGGAAGTCTAACGAATAATGGGGTATACATCGAACTTATTTGACAAATGAACCTCAGGGTGAATATGCTTTGCTCATCCTCAAATCTGCGCAAGAAGCTGTTCCAGAATTTTTTTATTTTTTATTAGTCTGGAACAAATGCGGATGAGTCAATGCGGATGGTCCATTCGTGCGATTGAACATACGACTGGTCCAGTCGCACGACTGAACATACGATTGGTCCAGTTGTACCAATGGTCCATTCGGATGGTCCAGTCGTATGAATGCTCCATTCGCATGGCCTAGTCGCATGAACGGGTCTGCACGTAGATTTTCAGATCTGCAGCCGCCAGGGCTACCCAAAACCCTAATCTGACGAATTTTACATTAACCGAGACAAAATAGACATCATCAAATTCGAAGGGGTGATGGGAATGTGGTTTCGAGTGCAATTGTAACATAGAGATACCACAAGTAACGTGATCTGAGCAAAACACGAAGAACACGAAGTGGGTTTAACGTCAAGATCTGAAATTTGATCCAGAAATCAAGTGCTCAGGTTGCTAGAATGATTGTTATATCATTCCAGCAGTAACTGGCTCTGATACCAATTGTGAAGTCACTGGATCGGTAAACATCCAAGCATGTTCTTGATGGAAGGATAAACAACAGCAAAAACCAAGAGACAATCAATAACACGAACTATAATATAATGGTTTCATTGATAAAACCTAACGATTACAAGCTCGTTACAGCATAAGAATCAAGACTCTTGGCAAGGGAAGATTGAGCATGATCTCCCCTCTCATCCGGCAGCCCTAGGCTTCGGGCAGACTCCCTCTCAAATCCTCTGCTCTTTACACATTGAAACTGGTATATATAGGCCTCGGCCCACATTTGATGCGACTTGGCCCATTCGTGCGATTGGACCATGCGTATGGTTCAATCGTACGACTGGACCATGCGTATGGTTTAATCGTGCGACTGGACCATACTTATGGTTCAGTCTTACGAATGTCCCAATCGCATCTCTCTGTCGCATGACTGGCCCATTAGCAAGGCTCAGTCGCACGACTGAGTTTCATTCGCATATGCTACTGCGAATGACCCAGTTTCATGTGCTTACAACATATCAGGTGTATTACATTAAGCCTAGACTATTCGACAAGCGACGGACACACTATATATGACTATATATGCTCCAACAGATCAATTCCACTTGTTTGATGCAAGAAACATACATTCAGTTGAACCTTCTTGAGGTGTAGAAAGAAGAGATGACTTTCCAATGATTCCTCCTACTTCTACTGAGCAACTGAATGAAGATGTTCCAGTACAAGCTGATCCTATCAGACAATCATCTCAAGATCAAAGTGTTTCAACTAAAGCTGGTCCCAGCTTGTTACCGTCACCTTCAGAAGACCCATCGACTGAAGTCAGAAATCAAAATCAAGCTACACACCAGTTGAAACAGAAAGAACCTCAATGATGAAAGCAATCAAAGTGCTACTAATGCTGAAGCAGTCATTGAAATAGATTCTAATTATCTTCATAACTCCCCAACAGTACAAGATGAAGGTGCCTCTCACCAAGATGATCTGAATGTCTCCAATCTTGATGTAACCACTGTTGATGAGTCAATTCCAACCACCAGAATACAGAAGAATTATCCTAGTAGAAGCATTATTAGTGAACTTAATGAACGGGTGACAAGAAGCAAGTCAAGTATTGCAAACATCTGTTTGTTTTCATGCTTTCTGTGTCAAACAGTACCCAAGAATATCAAAGAGGCTCTTCAAGACAACAGTTGGATTGAAGCAATGCAGGAAGAATTGCTACAGTTCAAGAAGCAAGATGTATGGCAACTAGTAGATCTTCCCGAAGGACAATATCTTATAGGTACTAGATGGCTGTACAAAGACAAAACTAATGATAGAGGGATTGTCATCAAAAATAAAGAAAGACTAGTGGCACAGGAGTATACACAAGAAGAAGGAATTGATTATGACAATGTTTTTGCACCTGTTTCCAGATTAGCAGCAATAAGAATCTTTCTTGGATATTCAGAATCCATAAAGTTTACTGTTTATCAAATGGATGTGAAGTGTGCTTTTCTTTATGGAAAGATTGTTGAAGAAGTCTATGTGAGTCAACCACTCGGCTTTGAAGATCCTGATTTCCCTCACATAGTGTACAAGCTTGACAAAGCCTTGTATGGTCTTCACCAAGCTCCAAGAATGTGGTATGAGACTCTATCATCTTTCCTTCTTGAACATGGATATGAAAGAGGAAAGATTGATTAGACTCTCTTCAGAAAGAAAAGAGGAAGAGACATGTTGTTGGTCCAGATCTATATGGATGATATCATTTTTGGCTCAACAAACAAGCTACTCTGCAAATATTTTAAAGACCTTATGCATTCAAAATTTCAAATGAGTGCAATGAGGGAACTTACATTCTATTTAGGAGTGCAAGTCCAACAAACAGCAGAAGGAATCTTCATCAATCAATCAAAATATGAAGAAACAATGTTGAAAAAATTCCAACTTGCTGACTGTCAGTCTATCAGAACACTTGTTGATACTAAAGTGAAGATAGGTCTAGATCCAGAAGGCAAATCTGTGAACCAGACTCACTAGTGATCCATGATTGGTTCACTTATGTATCTAACAGCTAGTAGGCCTGACATTATGTTTGGTGTTTGTGTGTGTGCTAGATATCAAGCTTATCCTAAGGAATCTCATGTAAATGTTGTCAAGAGGATATTCAGATATCTTAAGGGCAAGCCCGCTCTTGGATTATGGTATCCAAAGGAAGGAGATTTCAATCTCTATGCCTACACTAACATTGATTATGGGGGATGCAACTTCAATAGGAAGTCCACGTCTAGCGGGTGTCAATTTCTTGGTCCCAGACTGGTCTCCTGGCAGTGCAAGAAGCAGATAAACATATTTGTTTCAATAGCAGAAGCTGTGTACATTGCAGCATTAGATTGTTGCTCTCAAGTTCTCTGGATTCAAAAACCATATGCTTGATTATGGTTTTAACTTCCTGCATACTCCATTTCACATTGACAATACAACAGCCGTTTTTATCATAAATAACCCAATTCAGCTCTCAAAAACAAAACATATTGAAATCATATATCATTTATTGAGAGATTATGCTGAAAAAGGGTTAATCAAATTGATTCAAGTTCCAACTGAAAATCAATTAGCTGATTTATTCACCAAGGCATTTGAACCTAGTAGGTTTGAATACCTAGTTCAGTCAATTGGCATGATTAACCTTGAATAAAATCAAAAACATCAAAAACAATTTTAAAATTTAGAAAATCACAAAAAGAAATCAATTTTGATGAAGAAAATGATGAATACTTTAGGGAAATTATATAATTACAGTCTTTATATCATTCACTGTGCTTAATTCAAAGCTTGAAAGACTGACATGACTTACCTGATATGTGGGTAGGCTCAACTTGGAAAAGAAGATACATGTTGTGTTGAATTAAAATCTTATTCAATTGTGATACACTCATCTCAGAATACAGGTAAGTATTGGCTTATTCAAGTGTTTGTGTGTGTAGTTACCTAAACACACCAGGTAATGATATTCTATGAATCTCTTTAATAAACATTAGTTTCTTCTCTGTTTTGCAAAGAAAAGACCTGAAATTGGATGAACCAACAAAAGAATACATTCCTTGTGATCCAAAAGATTCCCAATTAGGAACATATCCAAATTGGATGAACCAACAAAAGAATACATTCCTTGTGAATGAACAAAAAGAATCCCATTATGGATCAACCTTCCAAAGTGAAGTGAAAAAGAATCCCAATGAGGAGCAAATCATGTAAATGATCAAAGTAAAAGAATCCCAATGAGGATCAGTGAAAATCAGACCTCATACCTTAAATGACCTGGTTAAGAAAGTTGTGAAAAAGTTCTACCATGCATTACATGAGAATGGTTGATCATACCATGCTTTTGTGTGTGAGGTACGTGATTGAATAATCAAAACAACCAAAACATGATAAATATCACATGCATTAAAATATTAACCAAGTATGAGTTTAAGAGGACAAACATACCTTCAATCAATAAGTTCATGAACATGTCTATGTTACTAACAATAAGAGTGCACATGTGTAATGAAAGATTGATATGATCCCAACACAAGGTATACTTCCTCTTCATGTGTAAATCAGAAAACAAAAACATCAAAAATATTTCATGTTCAAATGTTTTAAGTCTTTAAAGTTTCTATCTACTTATGGATATAAACTTTAGGGGGAGTAATTTAAAATTTGGATCAGTTTGTATAAATATTAACTATTTTAAAACCTTTAAAACAAATTAAAAAGGAACTGACTGTGTTGGTGCAAAAGTTATACTATAGTATCTAAGCTTATGCAAATTCATGGAAGCATAAGAAGTCCAAGGATCAGTCAAAGAATGGGAAACTTCTATCACTTCTGATATACAAGTCAATCCAAGTAAGAATTGACAACCCTATCAACAGTCAAAAACTTCATAAGTCACAAGTCAATCAGAGACAATTCTTCATAACAAGAAAGAAAAGTCAGAAAAACAAAAATAATATGTCTTTGGAAACATTAAGTTTTGATTCAAGATCAAATTTAATGCGGGTAAGTGCATTGGTTAATGCGGGTGAAGGTAACCCATGTATATAACCAATGCGGGTAACTGTTTATGTCATTTAAAACAAAGTGAAACTAATGCGGATAAGGACTTTACTCTACCGCATTTGTGTCAAACAAGTATACATAAAAAGTTTGAAGTGTTAAAAAAAACTGTCCAACCACATTTGTTTATGTGGTAAACTTTTGTACTGCCGCATTTTATTTTTACTCATCTGCATTTCATGAATGTGTGAACACTTTTTATGGATATCAAAAATGAATAAACAAGTGCTTAATCTCTTCTGTCATGATGATGAAAGTCAAGAAATGCTGACAACTCTCAACTCTTGTTCAGCCGCATTTGTTAAAGTAAATGTGGATAAAGGAACTTTGTTCAACCGCATTTGCTACAGTGAACAAATTTTGAGTAACTTTGTTCAACCGCATTTGCTATAGTGAACAAATGCTCTCCAACTTTTTCACTTCCGCATTTGCCACAGTACACAAATGCTGATGAACAAAACTCTTCCGCATTTGCTACAATGAATTTAAAAATTGACCGCATTTGTTTTGAAACTTGTAACAATTTGTAAAAGACTTTAGTTGAGTATTTAAAGCCATTTCAAAAGGTCATTTATCACTATTCAAATTTGAGAGACTTTAAAGTGTGACGAGCGAAACTCACTGTTCTTTAGCAATCATCATCACTATCAACAAACCTGTGTTATACGTATAATCTCTTCTTATTAGTCCTCACATTCGATCCACAAAAACAGTAGTATCAACGAAAGGTGAAAATCAATGAATTTTGTGACCTAAAAATCGGACTTTTGAACTAATGATGAACTTAGAACCCTAGGTCAAGAAAGAAAACTCAAAATCATACTTGAATCAAGACATGATGATCATTTTCAACTACAATGAATGTGTTAACTAAGAAGAATAACAACCAACAAGTGAATTTCAAAGTTATGTTCATCGTATAACAGAGTATAACTAAACTAAAAATAAAAATGTTGAAATCAAATCTTGAATTTAAGAGTTGAAAAGAGGTTAAAAACAACAAATATGATCTCCCCAAACATGAAAAGAAAAATAATAGCGATAATTCATGATAACATCAAGCTTAGGAATGATTCCTATGGAACAGTACCTTTAAACAGTCAATTTTGACCATCAAAAGTCAAACTGAAAAAGTTTACTTGATGTATGCTTTATAATCTGATAAGTATTATCATATCATCTAATTCATATGCCTCTTATGCAGGATACATGAAATCTCACCTGGAGCAAGCTCCATAATGTTAGCAGTTATCTTGACCCTGATGTACTCGAGGCAGAAGGTCTTAGAGACATGATCAGATTTATATCCACTACCAGAGTTGCTCATGCAATTACAGTCAGACCAATCATTTTTGAGAGATTCATAAGGTCTTTCTGGAGCACTACTGAGGTGATAGAGATAGAGGGTGTAAGGACTCTGTCTGGAAGAATCTCTGATGATCACACATTGACCATATCTGAACAAACTATGAGACAGTCTGCAGTTTGGTGATGATGCCAACACTCCCTTAGACCTTGAAGATGATGAAATCACTACCTTCTTTGCCAACATTGGATATGAGGGAGGATATGAAGGCAAGCAGATTGTAAAAGGATTAGTTGACTTACAATGGAGGTTCCTCATTCATCTCTACCAACATTGTTTGTCAAAGAGGAAGACAGGATGGAATGACATTCCAGTAACAACATCATCTGCCATATGTGCTTTGTCCACCAATAAGCCATTTAACATGTCTGTCTATGTGTTTTATGGTATGGTATCAAACATTCAGGAAGGAAGAAGACATATGTTCCTAATGTATCCAAGGTTCTTCTAATGTCTCGTTAATGAAGCATTTCTTGACATTGTCCTTAAAGGACATGTGCTGGATATTCCTCATTATAATGCCAAGTCATACAAGTACATCATGAAAAGAGATCCTAGGAATTTCTATAGTGGAGTCTTCGTTCCTTTGTTACCCTGGATGCTTCAACAGATTAATCTAGAAGAACATGTTGAAGAACAAGAGGCTCCTGTTGATGAGCCAAATCAAGAGAACAACCAGCTGCTCATGATCAACAAATTGCTGATGAGCAAGTTGTTGAAAGGGATGAAGGACAGAGTTTAGTGTCACCCCAAGTTGATGTAGGGGGTGATCTTCACACTGGGCCATCTGTTCATGAAGCTGATATAGCCTTACCTTTCATGCCCTCGCCTATACCATCACCACAAAGACTACCAATCCCATCACCACAAATACAACCCATCATCTTTCCACATATATCACCCATACACTCACCTTATGTTTCACCAACCCATCATTCACCTGAATCTCCTGTTCAGTCATCCCTTGCTTCTACAGAGCCTGTTGAGTATGGTGACTCTGCCAGCTCTTCAGAGGAATCAAAATCATCTGATAATGATGATCATCATAGAAGATGCCTATTAGGCAAGCTATTCTAAGGCTGTTCCTTCTGAAAGTGTTGCTGAATCAGAAGTGAATAGAATAACTAATGAGAAGGATGAAATGATTTCTGAGCTAATGAAGAAAGTAGCAATGATGGAAAAACTATTGAATAGAAGATCTCGTATTATTGAAGAGATATTTAGAGTGGAAAAGGAGAAGGATAAAAACCTAAAAGAAAAGTATGAGGTTGAAAAGAAAGAGAAAGAAAAGGAGGAGAGAAAGATTAAAGCTGCTGCCTCCAACAATCAAGGAAAAATAAGTGGACACATTTGACACATCAGCAACCATCATTGTCCATGGAAGAACAATAAGGATTGATTAAAGAGCAATCTAATATTATCATAGCCTTGTAGAACCAGATAGAAAGTCTAAACAAGAGAGTATTTGAGTTAGAACTGCTTGTAATGATTAAAAGAGAAGTTGAAGCTGAAATGGAGAAAGATGATAAGGTTGAGAAAAGAGAAGAGAAGAGAAAGAGGGGAAGTGATGAAGAAGGAAATGCTAAAAGTTCATCAGGGGAGATTAGTAATGAGTCACCTCCTGCCAAAAAGATGAGATTCACTGAGACTGAGAAAGTGGAAGAAACTAGTGAAACAAAACATCATGAATCAAGCATGGAGGTGGTGATTTATACAAAGAAACAATATGAAACTCAAACTGAGGAGGCAGAATTTAGTGATATGATTAAAGCTCTTGATAGCTTTACTGCAGCAGAGTTCATCATAGATGATGATTTTTGGGATTTTATGGCTGATCAGAGGCCAGTTTCTAAACCTATTGTAGTCATTCCTCAATATCCTGTCCCAATAAAGAAGGATTGAGTATGAAAATAGTGCCTGCAGTATCATTGACTAATAAACAAAAGAGCTAATTAGAAGATTATGTGAAGAACAACAAAAAAAAGAAATCAGTTGCTACTATTGATGAAAAAGAAAAATCAGAGGCTGAAAAGGTGCCTTAAGAAGTTGAAATAGCTAAAACCTCTTCTAGTTTAACAATGCAAAACTATACCAGAAGGAGGAAATACTTATCAGAGAAGGCAAAAGGTAAAATACCAATGGTGAAAGAAGAACCAATTCAGAAAAAGCAAAAAGATGACCCTAGAAGCCTTGTAGCAATTGCTAAATTTTTAGAAGAGCGTGAAAAAGCTGAAGCCCAGTTGAAAAAGAAGGCTGAATTTATTGATACTAAGAAGAGGAGGATAGCTGGTGGCTATGTGGTTGATGAACCAATAGCTCATGAAAACCCTGTGAAGGAGGAGACATCAGTCCATGAGATGGTTGAGAAGCCCAAACTGATGACCTGATGGTGAAAGCAATGTTTTTAATCAACCATGGGTATGACCCTGTGAGGTATTCAGATTGACATATGAGGGAATGAAGGCAGAAGAAGAAAAGTTAAATACACTTTTGGACCCTACTCATGAGACTGAGTATGAAAAGTCTCTTTCACCAAAAGCTCCAGTGGTCAAATCATCCTCAAAGGCAAAGCAGACTCCCACTCCTCAACCACTGTATCCTGATCCCTATAGTATGATTGACAGGGAAATGAAGTAACATCTGTCTGATAATTTACCAAGAGAAAGCTGGGCAACATGAATACTAATTCCCTAAGGGCTGCCATCCGTAGGTTAAATAATAAAAAGAAGGAGAGGCTAAAGAAACTAGAAGAGGAGATTACCAGTAAAAAGCCGAGGACCAGAGTATCAACACAAGACATGCAGCTCACCCATAGAGTTCATGACTCTTGGCACCTGTTCTGCACAAATATCTTGAGTGGTTTGCAGAGCCGTCACAGTTGAAACTTCAAGAATGGCTAACCACTACAGAGATGATTAGAGGTGTGTCTACTCCCAAAGTCAAGATTGATTAGAAGATTATTTCTTGGAAGTATGACAGTGACTGGAACGTGCTCATGGTCAAAAGGATTTCAGGGTTAGTCCAATTCTTCACAGAGTACTCTGCACTGATGAATTCACTGGAGATCCATGATTTGAAGGAACTAGCCAATCTAAAGTTGATTAATCACAAGGCTATGTTCAGGGGATATGAGTTTGAAGATATTCTAAGGATGTTTAAAAGAACAGACAACTTCAAATCTCTCAAGGCTATCTGCATGAGGAAAGATAGATCCTTTGTTAACCCCCATGAAAAGAAAACAACAAAACCAACAGAAGAAGTGTGTTTCCTAAGCTTAAGGTGAAACCAACAGAATATTTAAAGCGAAAGATTGTGGCTGGAACTCATTCCTCCAAACCAATATCCAATGTCTATTATGATGAAAAGACTTATGAGTTGGTAATTGAAAGAAGATGGGGAGGAAAGGAAGGTGCTGAGATTAGATTGTTCAGTGGATATGAGGTGAGATTGTTAGATGAATCCTATATCCACTACATATACACCAGACACTTTAGAAAGATAACCAATAAGCTGGGAGAAGAAGACATGTACTTCTTTTAAAGTGCATTAAGATTCTAAAAATGGCATATGATAGAATCAGTGCCAAGAGAGAACGAAGGAAAAGAAGAAGACTCCTCTACAGCTGGGAAATATTGTGAAGTTAGAGGTAGATGTGGATGGTGACCTCTTGATTCATAGGGATGGACTGTCAACTGTTTCCATCTGGAGCCTATCTCACTGAGAAAGTTACCCATTGAAGCCATCTACACTATGAACTAGATGAAGATTCACGTGGTTAGCAGAGAAAAGATGTCCGAAGCCACTAACTTTGTCAACATGATAAAGGCAATTCTGGATCCATCTCTCACTGAACCACTGGTCTCCTCTCCTACTGCACAAGACCGAGCAGAATCCTCTCAACCTCATCCACTATCAAACCCTTGAGGTACCTAGGTTGTATAATCCTTTAGGGGAGTATTGTTAGACCCTGAAAGGATCGTACATGCCAATTCAAGTGGTGGGTTGATGGTTGTTCTACTGGAAATCCCACAAGTCCAAGAACCAATGCGGATGAAGAATCTGCATGAAGAATCAGAAGACAAGTGTTGGCAAACCGCATTTGTATATGCGGATGACATAGAACAAATGCTGACAAGTATTTGTTCTTCTGTATTAACAAATGTTATAACAATGTGCTATACCAAAGCAACAAAAGCTTGACAAGACTTTGTACATCAAATGCATTTACTAATGCGGATGCTCAGCAACAAATACGCCAAGTGTTAGCTCATGCATTTGTCAATGCTGATGACCAAACACTAATGCTGAAGATGAACACATGAAATGCCGATGAAGACTTTTGTACTTAGACTAGTTCTCTGATTTATAGGTCAGGGGTAGTTTAGTCTTTTTGTTAAAGGCAAATTGTCAGCCTATAATAGAATAGAAAACCTCGTATGTGAGGTGACTGTTGATAGACATTATAGACAATTAGAATATTTTGTTTAGTCTTATGTTCTCAAGAGTAATGTTATTGTTTAATGCTCAAACCCTAGCATTCATTGTAACGATCACCTTCATTAATACAAAGAGCATTTATGGGTATTTCTTGCATTCAATATTCATTGATTGTGTGATTCTGCCATACATACATCATTGGACTCACTCATTATATTCGGTCCTGCGAGAATATCAATCACACACCTAGTCAGTCTAGACATGCTTCTTTAGATTATTTGCCACCTTTAAGAATCGATCATCAAATCTGTCAATTTTTCTTTCTTCATTGCTGCAAAAAAGTCAAACCCGCTTTGTGCCATTGAGATATTATCTGATTTAATGTCTTCTGAAGATGACATTTTATTAAAAAATTTTGAACAATTAAATGCCCCAAAGTATTTTTCCCTAAAATTGTAAAATAATTCTCCCCGGGAAAAATATATTTTTAAATGTCACGCTATGTAATCTTAGCGACTGGGGTCAAGCTGAATATTTCTTTATTGCGTTAAAAAAAAATGATTATTCTTTGATTTTGAATGGCCCTTCAAGCAGCTTTGCTCAGGCTCTTTCTGCCGATTGTCAGCCTGTTCAGCTGACCTCAGAGGATACTTTGTTACTATTTTTTTTTTTTTTTTTTTTATGAGCCCACACAACAAAAAAAAAATTTTAAAAAATACGCCTAATTATAAACCAATATCAATTTGTTTTTTAAAATGCTAGTCCAATGAATTAACTTTTTTTAATGAATGTAGCCTAAATTTAGCCCATTAAAAAACAATTCAAACCCTACCACATAACACACACCAAAAACATCAAGTTCAATCTTACCAACAACCTTAACCCTAATGTTAGGATCTGGTATTTAACGAAACACCAACTGATTACGTGTAAACCAAACCAAATAGTGCAGAATCCTATTTGATTGGCGATCCAATCAAAGAGAACGCACGTAGAAACAATAAGGTATTGAATCTAACGTTAAGAATCGATTAGGAATCGATCTACAGCGTTCTATGAACTTGGAGTATGAACAGGAGGCTTCTGGACGGCTAGGGTACGTCTGGAGTTGAATTGGAATGAATGCTTCGTTTTTCCACGAATTAGGTGGTATTTATAGGTTAGAGTAGAGTTTGCTCATTCGTGCGACTGAACCATTAGTATGGTTCAGTCGTGCGATTGAGCCATGCGGTTGATCCATTCGCACGACTGAGTGTTCAGTCTTGCGACTGAGCCAATCTCATGTTACAATCATACGACTGATCCAGTCTTCTGGTTCAGTCGTGTGACTGAGTCATACGCTTGAAGTTGTTCATGCGTATGGTCCATTCGCATGGGCCATTCACATGAGAACTTCATTTGCTAAGTTTGGGAATGTATTCTTTAGTATAACATTATGTGTATCAATTCCAACAATCACAAACCTATATAACCAATTCAATATCAACTCATTAATGAAATATTAAACATTATAAATCACAATCAAACATTCTCATTTCATTAATATCCCGACCATTACATAAGTGTAAGACAAACAAGACATATTACATTCATATCAGGAGCTAGGTACATATGTATCAAAAAACTCCCCCTTGGACCTAGATCTATCTAATGTCTTACCTTCTGCATCACCTCTTCATACTTCTTGTACTTTTCCTCTCTTGTGACTCTGGTGTGTATATCAAACGCAAAGCAGAGTCTTATGACATTTTGGAATTGGAGGGCTTGTACAATATCTTGCGTGTCATAGAATAGTGGCCACTTGTATAATGTGTAGACATCATTAGCAGACAAGTTAGTGAGACACATAGGGTCAAACACCCTGATGGTATCCATTTGTCCCTCTTTATTTAGAACTATGACCGCCTCCCCGGTTCTCCAATCATAGTACCACCACTTAAAGTGTGGAGTGAAGTCCTGTGGCATCTCCCTGAGAGGGATTCTAGACATTGTTCTTAGGGGACTCCACTTCAGCACTATCTTGGGCTTACCAGTGATAGGATCAACTTCAGAACGTCTGATATACCTCGTAGGTTGTTGAGGTTTGAAGTTGACCCACCTAGTGTGGTACTCTTTCTTCAGGGCAGCCTCAAACCAGCCTGACATTTTCCTTGGGTCAGCATATAGTAGCTTCAATTTCGCCAGCTGGTTGAGCTCAAAACCAGGTAGAGTCTTTAGATCATGTGGACATCTAAAGTACTCTATGACCTTCTCAAAATATGCCCACGTAATAATCCTGCCTGACACCTTATGATTTTCTTCACTTTGTAGAGTTTGGTGTAGACATTCTGTTTAGGAGCAGCGCGTTGGGCTCGGATTTCCTCAAAACATGCAGCCTATTTTGCCTTTCTGATATCAACATCGTCATTTGAAGCTTGGGCTTTTCCTTCAGTCTTCTCAGACTCCTGCTCCATCTGATCCAATACCTCAAATGTATCACTGACTAGAGATTCACCCAGATTGGGGACCACATTTCCCTCGTTGTCAGCGTATTGAGGGTAATGCTCTGCTGTGACGTCTTTGATTTCGATCTCATCAATGTCATTCAGCTCTTCGTCACTGGTAGACTCACAAGTTGGAGCATCCTTAATGATCTCATCTGGGTTCAGCTTGAACATCTCAGCCAGTTGCTCATTTGAAAGATCATGAATTATTTCCCCTTCTTCAGGGGTATAACTCATTGATCTCCTGACGATCCCTTACAGATCAAGAATCATAGTCAATTGAGTCTTGACCTGCTGAAGGGGAGCAACATCAAATTCGTCCCTTTGAAAGTTTGGATCTGCTTGATTTAAACATGTAACACATCAAATATTAGTTAATAATCAAGACAGAAATACATTAATCTTATATAAACATTAAATACATAAGTTTAATACATAATTCAAGTACAAAAGCTATCAAATACATAAACTTCTAAGCATTACTTTTGTCCAGAATAGCTGGATCATCGCTAGGTGAGGCAGAGGAAGAAGCTCATTGATCTTGATTTCTCTTTGATCGTCTTTCCTGACCCTGAGCTGAGGCAGATGTAGCTGCATCTCCTCCTTCTCATCATCATCATCCTCCTGCCTTTCCTTAGTCTTTTCTTCATCATTCCCTTCATCATCATCACTCTCATCATCTTCATCCTCATCCTCATCCTCATCATCATCATCATCATCATCACCATCATCCCCATCTCCTTCCTTTATCTTCAGAGGCTCATCTTTGGTTCCTTTGAGCTTGAGCATGATAGTCCTTTTCGCATCCTCCAACTCCTCAATCTTCCTTGCTGATACGGCTTTATGCTCCTGGAGTTGGGCAATCTCTTGGCTCTGAGCAGCCATTTGCTGTGCCTGCTGCTCAATCAGCTGAGCCTGCAGAGAGATCTGCTGGGACTGTGCAGCTGTGAGATCTGCCAGCTGACGAATCTGTGCAGTCTTCTCGTCATCGGCTGCTAACAGACACATCACTATACGGTTCAGCGCTGATAGCTATTCCTCTACCCCAATGGGAGGTAGAGGTGATCCATATAGGTGGGTGGGATGTGATGATGGCCCGGCTTGGTGGCTAGTGGTAGTGGTGGTGGCAGTGGTGAAGATTGGGTTAGGTCTAGATGATAGTAGTGGTGATGTAGGTGTGAATGATATGGTGGTGGATGGGATATATGTAGTGGAGGGTGGTGTGGTGATAGTATTAGGGGGTGTGGTAGTGGTAGTGGTAGTTGTGGTGGTGGCTGTGGTGGTGGTTGTGGCTGTAGAGGTGGTAGTGGTTGTGGCTGTGGTGGTGATGTAGGTGAGTCTGCGCTTTTTCTTCTTCATGTCGTGGGGCTGAGCCATCCTTTTCTTCCTCGATCCTATCAAGGAGGATGCTCCCCCTAGAACATGGATTGACGGCTCTGGAGCATAGGTCGGGTCAGCAGCAGTCTATCCCGATCCACTGGGGCATTCACCAACAGCCTGGAGCCCATGTTCTGTGGGAACGACTTTACTTCCCACAGTCCTAGTTAGTGGCTCCTCATCTGACTCTTCATCATCCTCACCAGGTATAAAATCCTGGTGAAACCCAGCCGACTCTACTATATCTCCAGTGGGGGCAGATACTGGAGGTGTACGATTAGTAGTTGTGCCCGTCTGTCGAGTGGGCATGGTATCTCCAGCATCCCCGCTATTATCATCCTCAGAGTCATCGGAGGGTAGAGCAATCTGCTCAACATCTGAATCACTGTCATCGTGGCGCCACTTCCTCCAAGCTGGCACCACATAGTCCTCACGGGCCAGATGCCCAAACAGTCGCCTGACAGGGGGTTTCACCTGCTTCCCCCCTGTACACCTTCATCCGGCCTAAGGTGGTATCATCCATCACCTCAAGCACTACAACATCTTCCTTCTCCTTCGGCAAGGGAGCTTCTGGTCAATAATCATCTGTATGAATCGAGGGTACATGCAGAAGCCCTCCTTCCCTTTCCCCTCAATGTGCTCCACCAAGTAGGTGAAGATCATCCTGGAGAAGATGAACGGATGGTTCAACACAACGCTACATAGGCGTTCTGGATGTGATCCGGCAGCTCATCAAATCCTCCCTTCCTGGACGCTATGCACTTCAGCAGTACGTGAGCAAGGTACTTGAACTGGGGACACATGTTGCTCTTGTTGAGCACCCCTGCGTTGATGTCCCTAGAGTACTTAGCTTGTAGAAAACATCCTCTGACAGTAAGGGGGTGTACTCTAGTAGGACAGTTAGCATCGTCCCCCAACTGCAACACAATCCTGAGATCCACCTCTGTGATCTCAATCGCCTCTCCAAAGATAGTACTCCTGATACAGTGAGGCTCATAAGATCGGTCAACTACAGCACCTTCTGAGAAGGCCTGCTGTATAGAACGATATGGAGTACATGGAGCAGATATAGCATGTGCAATCCTCGATCTCCTTAGAAAGGTGATAATGCAAGAAAAGTCTAAAGCATTTCTGGATGTCAGATCCAGATGAGCACAAATGTTGTGCTTCGTACTCATGGTCCAGCGACTCACCATCTGTTACACAAAGAAAGTAAACATTAGTATCCGTTGGCTAAAGATGTCTTGAATCACTTGGATTTGAAAACATTCTTTTATGTCATGTGAATGAGGTTGTGCGACTGAGATCAAGTCGTGCGAATGAGCAGTGCGACTGAGATCCAGTCGTGCGAATGACCCCATACGTACGACTGAGTGTGCCACTAGACTCATACGTATGTAGACTCATACGCATGGTTCAGTCGTGCGGTTTAGCTATTCGCACACCTCAGTCGTGCGACTGAAGTTCATCAACCTGTCCATTCGTATGTTTTTCCAGACTGTTCAATTCAAATTCAATTTTTCACCAATTTTGAGGTTTAGACTTCGTGTTCTGGTTCATTAGACTCGCAATCCATTAGTTTAACACCTAACAACTTTAATTTCATTTGGTTACGTCGTTTAGTTAGGTTATTTGGCCACAAATGTTACGGTTTTTCTAATGAGTCCGATTGTCACGATTATGCATCAAATTGAATGATATAACAATGGTTCTGCCCCGCAAATTACCTATAGAGTCAGTGCAAATAGTCAGAACAAAGTTTTATGGTGATCAAACGAAAATTTGGCAGAGTAACGTTAGTCGTGCGAATTAGGGCAAATATGTGGGTGATGAGTCTCTACGACCGACTCCCCCTCAATGTATACTAAACTTGACTTCAATCGTACGACTGGGCTCATACGCACATTTCATTCGGGCGAATGGGCCTCAGTCGTGCGATTGGTTCAGTCGCCCCTCTTCAGTCGTCCGACTGGAGTTCAGTCGTGCGACTTACTCATTCGTTTGCTCTTAATCATCCGACTGGGTCATTCGTATGGGCCATTCGATTGAATGGTCCGTACTCATGTCCAGTCGTGCGAATGGCTCCCATTCGCATGACAAGTCCATACTCATGGTCCATTCGTGCGAATGGGTCATACTTATGAAATTTTTAGCATTTCTTACCATTTGACATTTAAACCCCTTTTTAACTGTAGAATCGACATTATACTCATTTGATCATCTCAGACATGATCATTTTAACTTGAAAATCTTTTGATCACCTCAAACGTGATCCTTTTAAACACTTTGTCACCTCAGACGTGACCCATTTATCTTATGAAAACACATGTGGTCATCTCAGACATGACCCTTTTAGGTGATTTAATCCCTTACTGAATTCCATGATGTAGTCCGACAACAAACAAACTGAAATGACTAAATAAATAGAAAATTAAACTGAAGTACAAAAAATTAAACTTGTTTTTGACTTTTTGTGAGAGCTAAATCCTAAGATAGAAATCTATTGGATTCGGTTCCAGAATAGGCAGCTTCTATTTTGTTTGACCATACATGGACCAATTCATTTTTGGAATCATACAAGCAAGTCAAATCATTTGAGACTTGTTATCAAAACCTTTTGATGCTCACTTCTCGGTTTTCATCCGGAGTCGTTAGCAAATTTAGGAAATCATACTGGTACTATTAGATTCCCACATTGATTTGGACTTTCAAGAATTGTAGCCACGATGATTGTCAGTATATTTGTCCTCTTAAATCCATACACAGACTTTTGACATAGATTGATGATAGTTTAAAGTTTAATTATTTCAACCAACATTTGTGGATCCCACACTTATATGGTAATCAACATTCCTCAGGAGTTTTTGTGCGGTCTACAGGTATTTTGACAAGAAGACACTATTCTTAGAGCTTTCAAAGAGTAGCCAATCCTTAGGTCAGTGCCATCGCACAGCAGAGAGGCGGCAAACAACAATGAATTTAAGAATATCTAGGTTATGCTTATCCTCAGGTCAGTGCCATCGCACAGCAGAGAGGCACACAACCTATCTTCTTGTTAGAGCATCTTTAATTTTCTTTTGCACATAATGTACCAACAACATAAGTTATTAGCTTGATAGCATTTGCTTTTCATTTTTTCGTGCTTTGCTCTATTTATGGTCATCCGCACACATTTGTGGCGTTTACATGCTCATTACCCCTTATTGGAATATTGTTGATTGTGTTAACCAGTGATAAGATGGGAGCCTATAGTCAGTTGAACAACTTAATTTGATCTTGAAATTACCAGTCAGGTTTAATCATCTCTTGTGTTGAATCTACCGACATATCATCTGTGGTCTAGCAACCTCTAGGTCTACTTTCGTTGTGTTACCTTAGTAGTTACCAGTTTTTCTATCATCTTTCCTTTTATATTGCTCAGACTACACAGACTTATACTTTGAATTTTGCATCTTGTCTAAATTAAATTTTAAAGTCCCGCTTGATTTGTTCCTGTGTACTATCATTTTCCAAAGTATTTGAATCGGTATCACAGATACGGTCTACCCTCTATCAGCTAGCTTATCCTTCTCCCTCGTTTTATTTATTTATTATTTATTTTAATGTTACTGGCTGACCTATTCTCCCCCAAAAATTCTAAAATCATAACCGATTTACGGATTTTAGGATTTTAATAGACAGCTAAATAACATGAATTTAATTTAAACAGAAAATAGAATAAATAAAGACAATAAAAAAGAATTAAAAAATAGACTAAACTGCATCGGACTACACATGGTCATCATCTGGAATGACATCACTTTTCTTTTTAACGCCGTTGACCTCTAACAGATATAGAAAACGTGGTTTGTCAAAAGCCTTTGTGTAGAAAATCAGTATTTATCTTTACCACATCGATTAAATTCTTTTCAAAACAGTCCCGTATAAATGATATTTAATACCGATGTGTTTGGTCTTAGGATGTTGTACTGGATTTTTAGTTACTGCAATTGCAGCAGAGTTATCAAAAAAAATAGGAGTAGAAGAGAAATTTAAACCGTAGTCCCGCATTTGCTGTTGAATCCAAATGATTTGTGAACAGCAACTTGCAGCAGCAACGTATTCGGCTTCACAGGTTGACAATGCAACCGAGGTCTGCTTCTTACACTGCCAGGTCACTAATCTCCTCCCAAAGAATTGACACCCTGCTGATGTAGACTTGTAATTCATCTTGCAGCCCCCGTAATCCGAGTCACTATACGCCGTGAGTTCAAAGTCATCATCATAAGGATAACACAACCCAAGTGTGGGTGTGCCCTTCAGATAACGAAATATCCTTTTGACCCTAATCAGATGGTTCACTTTTGGCTTATCCTGATATCTAGAACATAGGCATGTAGCATACATGATGTCAGGTCTTGAGGCAGTGAGGTACATGAGAGATCCAATCATTCCTCGTTACATTGTTGCATCTACCAGATCTCCATTTTCATCGGGTGCTATATCATGGTTTGTAGCAAGTGGACTCCCAGCTGCAGAAGCATTCTCCATATCAAACCTACTGAGAATGTCTCCCACATACTTGGTCTGATGTAGAAAAATCCCTTTGGGTGTCTGATCCACTTGTAACCCGAGAAAGAATTTCATCTCCCCCATGGCACTCATCTCAAACTCCGCCTTCATTACTGCTTCAAACTCTTTGCAAATCTTCTTCGTTCTTTGAACCGAAGATTATGTCATCGACATAGATCTTTACTAGCAGTAAGTCTCCATCTTTTTCTTTGATAAACAGTGTGCAGTCAATGACTCCCCTGCAAAAGCCGTGTTTCACAAGATGAGTCGAGTGTTTCTCATACCAGGCCCTTGGAGCTTGATGAAGCCCGTATAAGGCCTTGTCGAGTTTGTAAACTTTGTCCCGATGATAAGGATCTTCAAATCCCTTGGGTTGGCTAACATAAACTGTCTCTCGGATTTCCAATGAAGGAATGCACTCTTCATATACGATGCATAGGCAAGGAAGATGCGGATGGCTTCCATCCTTGCCACGGGTGCAAACACTTCATTTTAATCAATCCCCTCGACTTGTCGAAATCCCTGAACTACCAGTCGAGCCTTGTTCCTAATAATGACGCCCTGGTCATCTTTCTTCTTGCATTTCAAGACCCATTTGGTGCCAATGACCTTACCACCTTTAGGTCTATCTACCAGAGTCCATACACCTAACTTCTTGAACTGAAGAAGTTCTTCTTGCATGGCACTCACCCATGCCTCATCATTCAGTGCTTCACTGACGTATTTTGGCACAAACTGCGAGACAAAACATCGATAAGCACCATCGTAAATGTATCCTTTTTCCATTACCGAGGCATAATCAGCTGAGTACAGTTGATTTCTGGTCTGCACTCCTGATCTGACATCCCCAATGACATTGTCTAGGGGATGATAGACATTTAGACGTGATCCTGGAGTGGTAGGAACAACTACCTCAGAGCCAAGATTATGAACATTTGGTTCTGCATCTGAGGTAGCTGGAGTTTAGGTTTCGAAGTCGAAGGGGCGTCACTGTTAGATGCTTGTAGACTTGCAAGAATTGGAACATGTCCCTCCTGATTGTTCTGGTCATCTTCTTCAGCTTCATCCTCTCTGAGGAGGAGTCACTGTCTTCGAGTGCTCCCCCTGAGTGGTGAGATGATTCTCCCTGTGAGCTCGATGATGTTGAATCAAGTGATGGTGTATTCAAAATATCATACATCATCCGTGTAGCTAACTTGTCATCAGAAGGGAGATAGGTATGTTGAAGGACTTGAAGAATCCATCATAGTCGAAAAAGTAAGCGGGTCCTTTTCCAGTAGGTGGTGTGGTATATCTCTGAACATCAACATTACACCACACTTCTACTAAACCCGTTGAGTTGCTGTAAACTCTCTTGTTCGGTATTCGTATCCTAGGAAGATACCTTCATCAGCCTTCTCGCTGAATTTTCCTTCTTGAGTCTTCTTCAGAAGTGTGCACGGCGCGCCAAATGGTTCGAGATACTCCAGATTAGGTTTATGTCGTTGTAGTAACTCGTTACATGTCTTGCCATGGTGCTTGACTACCAGAACTTGATTTAATGTATAACATGCATTTGCCACTGCCTCATTCCAGAATTGGATAGGCCGTTTCGAGTCTGCTAGCATTGTCCGTGCTATCTCTATCAAGCTTCTATTCTTTCCTCTCAGCAACACCATTCATCTGAGGTGTGTAGGCAGAAGTGAACTGGTGTACAATTCCCTTTTCCTCGCAGTAAGCCTCCATCCACTGATTCTTGAATTCTGTCCCGTTGTCTGAGCATACCTGTCGCACCTTCAGCTAGTAGAGAGATTCCAGTGTGGTTACTAATTCCTTGAATGACTCAAATGTTTCTGATTTGGACTTCAGAAACATTACCCAAGAGAATCTTGAGTAGTCATCAGTAACCACATAACAATACAAGTCACCTGCAATGCTCTTTGTACTGACTGGGCCAAACAGATCCATGTGAAGAAGTTCAAGAGGAAGCTCGATAGAATGAACTTTCTTTTCCTTATGAGACTTCTTCGTCTGTTTGCCTTTCTTGCATGCTACACAGAAATCTGGAAGTTGGAAATTTTTGACTTTAAATCCTCTCACGAGATCCTTCTAGATCAAGTGATTCATCTTCCGTTGATTAATGTGTCCCATTCTCCTATGCCATGAAATGGAGTCCTTCTTAGTAGCTTTTGATAGAAAACACTGAACTTCATGATCTGTTGTAGAAGCCATTGAGAGATCCAAAACATAAAGGTCTTTATATCTTGAAGCTGTCATCAAAACTTGGTCCTCCGAAATCACATAGTCTTTCTTTAGGACGTAACACTTCTTGTTGTCGAATATGACTTTAAATCCTTTGTCATATATTTGGGAAACAGAAAGTAAGTTGTTTTGAAGTTGTTGAACGTAGTTCACTTTATCAAACATAACTTTCTGATTTCTAACCTCTCCCTGAGCTGTGATATAACCTCCTTTGTTACCAACAAAAGAAACATGCCCTCCTTTTATTTGTTTGACGTTTGATAAAAGAGCTCTGTTTCCTGTCATGTGCCTGGATGCTCCGCTATCTACAATCCACGTGTTGGTTTCAACACTGTAGCGAACACCCTGCACATACAATTTAAAACATTAGTTTAGGTTAGGAACCCAAGCCTTTACTTGCTTGGGTTTCCCAGAGGCATCACACATCATGAATTCAACCCATTGACCCTTAGAAGGTGAGGGTAGCTCAGGTGCCTTCTTGTCATCATTATCAGACACAGAGGATGACTTTTCTTTCCATAAGCCAGATTTGTGTAAGGCCTGTTTGTGATAACAGACGACTGGCTAATGGGTTGAATTTTGGGTTCACTAGTTCTTCTAGGTGGAGTTATAGAACTCCTCTTAGAAGACCTAGGTTTTGAATCCTGAAGCTTAATTTTCTTCCTAGGTGTCTGATAGTAAGGACAAAAGGAAGCAATGTGTCCACACTCTCCATAGTTGAAGCATGACCTGCTATCAACTTTATGATTAGACTTTCTATATGGAGATGTGTGTGACACCCTAGTGACATCATTATTTTGGGTTTTGACTCTGCTTCTTTTGATGTTTTCTCTTGTTCAACAAACTTAATTTTTTAACATTTTTAACATCTTTTCCTTTTTGGTTAACTGGAATTTGACATGAGACTCGTGAAAGATTAACATTAACACTCTTTTTAGGTTCAGATTTGATTTTGTTTGACCCTGACTTTATATTAACCTTTTCAATTCTTTTTCTAGATTAACACAAGGCATTTTACCCTTTGCCTTTGAAGTGGCCTCATTTTGTTTTGTTCCAAATTCAATTGAAGAAGATGAGGAATCTGGATCACTTACAAGAGGAGTAGACACCACATGATCCTTGATGGGATTGTTGTTTATTGGTCTACTCTTAGTGTTCATCAAGGTCTCAGGTGGTGGTGGAACCACTTTGTAAGGATTCCTTAAGTCTGATGCAACCCAAAACATCCAATATGTCTCTGCAACATGCACTAAGTACTGAAGTAAAGAATGCTTTGGAAGTTTTACACAACATACTAGAAAATACTCTAAGTGTAAAATCTTCCGAAGCCAAGACCAATATCTTCCGAAGCCAAACATGAAGTCTTCTGAAGCCTCAGAGACAAAGTCTTCCGAAGCTTCAACCTATGAAGACAGATTTCTTCCGAAGACTTTTAGTACACATGCTTTATCTGATGTACTATTCCATAAAGCACCTTTCTGCTGCATCTCTGTAAAGTCACCAACTTACATGAGTTGGTGAAAAGGTCCATGCTTTTGGTAACTGTACATTGAGGTCTTGAGTCTGTAACTTTCTACTTTATGTACTTTATCCTTTTTGTAATAGATAAGGATGTGAGCTATGGCATGTCATAGTCACAAGGTCAAAAGGCAGATATGCCTTTTGATCCTACAATTGATTTTGTTAGTGTCTAGTCAATTGTATCCAGCTGGCTTTCAAAGTATAGCTGCCTGTAGGTTGTAGTATAAGTATTCCAAGTTCTTGTATCTTTCTTTATGTTTTGTAACACTTGTAAAAGAACTTGAGAAAGCAATATACTGTCTCCTTGAAACCCAACTCTCTTGTTCTGTCTCTTTACTTTACTTGTGTTCTTTATATCATACTTGGTTAATCCTGTTCACTATTTGATCAAAGTTTAGTTACTCTCCTCATTGTGTTGTTATGTTGTAGTTTGTTTAAGCCCTTAAATGGTCCTGCAATTGGTATCAGAGCTTTCCAGGCTCTTGATATAAGATCTCACCATCTTAAGATCCCTCACACACACAAAACTAAACTTTCCAAATTGCTTCCATCTCAAAGACTGATATGGAGACTGGAACCATGAACAAATCCCCACTGATCACTCTTGATGATTTTGACACCTGGTGTATGAGAATGGAAGGCTTCATCAGGTCTCTTGATTCAAGAATGTGGGAATCTGTTGAGAATGGACCTTTCATACCCAGCACTCCTTCTGCTACTGGTGCTGGTATGATTCCAAAAGATGTGGCCAACTACTCTGATGAAGATAGAAAAAGAGTAGAGATTGATAGGAAGGCCATGACTTCTCTTCAGACTGCTCTCCCAAACTCTGTATACAGAGGCTTTAAGAAGTGCAAAACAGCTAAACAACTATGGGATGCACTGAAGCTGATGTATGAAGGCTCCTCTGAAGCCAAGGAGAACAAGAAGGATCTCCTGAAGCAGCAGTTTGA
The DNA here is from genome assembly GCA_025215565.1 of Flaveria ramosissima. Taxonomy (NCBI): domain Eukaryota; kingdom Viridiplantae; phylum Streptophyta; class Magnoliopsida; order Asterales; family Asteraceae; genus Flaveria; species Flaveria ramosissima. Next base: position 71,928,029 of record CM046040.1, read on the forward strand.
AAACTTCACCTTTAAAGCAGGTGAAACCATGACTCAACAATACTTCAGGTATGTTGAGATAGTGGATACCCTAGTGGATGGAGGAGTTCCTCTTGAGAACAGGGACATTGTAAGGAAGTTTATGTCCTCACTTCCTAGGCAATGGACACACTATTGTGTGGTGATCAAGAGGACTGAGAACCTCAAAACTCTTACTCTCACAGAGTTATATGGGATTCTCAGTGGATACCAGATGGAGATGAACATGCAAGGTTCATCTGGCAACTCCAACAATCAATGGGTTCAGCCCTTCATGTGGCTGAAAGGGATAGCATAGAACCCCAACATCATCTCATATGCTACCCTGACAACTCACAAAAGGGTCCTTTCATCACCTTCCCGGAGACACCAAGGGAGAACTTTACTCAAGGAAGCCCATTCCAAGAGACAAGTTCTTCTCAAGCCTTTGTGTCTACTGATGAAAGCTGTGGGAACTCTCTCTTCACTCTTGAAGACCTGGACTGTATCCATCCAGATGACCTGGAATACATGGAGATAGTTCAACAGATGGCTCTCCTCACTCACAAGCCAAGAAGTTCTACAAGAGAACAGAAGAAGGTTTCCAAGCAATGCTACCAGTGGAAAGTTTGGGCTGGATAAAAGCAAAGTTTAGTGTTACAACTGTAACCTTATGGGCCACTTTGCTAGGGAGTGTAAGGCACCTAAAACAAATGGGGGCCAAACACAAGCCAGACCAAACTACACTGACAAAGCCCCTCAGAATGAGAAGCCAAAGCAACATGCTGCTGTTGCTGTTGAAGAGGGAGGCTTTGACTGGAGCTTTCAGGTGGAAGATGCTTCTCCAAACCAAGCACTGATGGCTGACCATGATGAAGCCAAGGTATTGGAACATCTCTGTACTCCTGAATGCATTGCTAAAGTAAATAGATACAGGTCCTACAACTTAGAGATGAGATCTGATCTTGAGTCATTAAACATATTAAATCTGATTTTAGAAAGTCTGAAAATGATTACAAGTTAAAGATAGAGGACTTGGAGAAAACCATTTCAGTACTAAAACATGAACATACAGATTTTAGAACTCAGATCCAAGATCTCATAACTAAGTTGACTGAGTGCCAGGCTGAGCTTGTGATCAGCAAAGCCAAGGCAGAGAAGAGTGTTCTTGAAGAAGAGACCTTCAAGAACATGATATCCTCCTCATCCCTGCACAACAAAGTGTGCTATCAAAATAGACAGGGATGGGATCAAATGAGATAGCTCCTCCACACACAATCTTGTCTGTAAGATCTCCTAGGTGTGGAACTTGTGAAGATGAGCTTCCTCTCATAGATCCTATAAGTGAGGAGGATGAAGAAGTGATAGTGAAGAATTTCTCTGAGAAGAGTGAAGAAGAGGATTCTACCAAGGGCCACTATCCTTCTGAGGAGAAGAAATCTACTGTGATGACCAAGTCCAAGAGAAAGAACTTGATCAGAAGAGCAAAGGAAAACAAAGAAGGCTCAAGAAATCAAGGCTACTTTTGATGCTAAAAAGAAACAAGTTTTTATCTCTGCAGGTTTCAAAGTAGTTAGGACTGAAGACATCAACCAAGACTCCTCAGCTAAGAGTCCTGGTTCTTGTTCAAATCATCTCAGTACAAAGAAGAAGACTGAGCTGCTGTGTACCACTGCTGCACAGCCTGGACCATCAAACTCCAAGAACAGTTCACAGCCCAAAAGAACTGTCTCAGCATCTACAAAGATGAAGGTGGAGAAGGGATGTGACCAAAGCCAGTCTTGCTCTCATAAGGAGACTCCTTTGAAGAAGAAAATGTTATGTGTCATGTGTGAAAGTACCTCTCACATTGCTAAGGATTGCCAATACATCCTAAAAGTACTATCCACATGACCAATACAAAGACTTCAAAGAGTCTCAAGAAGATTCAAGCTTCGGAAGGAAAGTCTGTTTCCTTCGGAAGCTCCAAATCAAAGAAGAAGGTAAATGGAAAATTACCTTCGGAAGTAAAATTGGTCTCGGAAGAAAGGAGTTCTTCCGAAGCACTGAAGTCTGCTGCAGTGACTGTAGAATCTTCCGAAGGTTCAGTCATCAAAACTTGTGAAGTCCCAAAAGCTTCTAAGGTTTTGAAGGTCAAGTCCAAGACTCCAAAGGTGGTGTGGAAGTCTAAGAAAGACCAAATGACTGAAGTTTCTCCATCAACAACAGCTGAAGATCCCCATAGTACAACCATAGGATCTATTACTGTTGCATTACCTTCTTTACACTTAGTGAGCCCAAGACAAGTAAGGCTTGGGTTTCCAAATGTAACTAATCATTCTCTTTGTGCAGGAACAGCTCAAGACAAGCAGGAATGTCTGGATAATTGACAGTGGCTGTTCCAGGCACATGACAGGCAATAGGTCTCTACTCCATAATTTTGAGAGAATTGATGGAGGACCAGTTGCTTTTGGAGGAGATGAAGGTGGTTACATTTCAGGAAGGGGCAAGGTCACAAATGGTAAGCTCAGCATTGAGAAGGTAAACTTTGTTAAGGAGCTTGGGTACAATCTTCTGAGTGTATCCCAATTTTGTGATCAGAGTCATAACATGCTCTTTACTGAGCATGAGTGCATTGTTCTCAAGCCTGGAGTGGTCATTCCTCATGAGCATATCCTGCTCAGAGCCCCCAGGAAAGGGAACATGTACAAGATGGATTTGCAAGAAACATCTCCCTCTGGAGAAGTTTCATGCTTTCTATCTAAAGCAAATAGTGATGAGTCTTTCCTATGGCATAAAAGAATGTGCCATGTAAACTTTAAGAACATGAATAAGCTAATTAAACATGATTTGGTAACTGGAATGCCAAAGAAAGAGTTTACAAGTGATGATCATTGTGTTGCATGCCTGAAAGGGAAGCAACATAAGGTATCTCACAAGCCTAAGGAAAGAAACTCCATCACTACTCCCCTACACTTGTTACATATGGATCTCTTTGCCCCACCAGTGTAATGAGTCTAGGAAGGACCTCTTACTGTTTAGTGATCACAGATGATTTTACAAGATTCACTTGGGTTTTCTTTCTTAGAACTAAGGATGAAACCCCTGAGATTCTGAAGAATTTCATCTTAAAAGTTGAGAATCAAAGTGATCACAAGGTCAAAACCATAAGATGTGATCAAGGAACTGAATTCAAGAACCAAATCCTTGATACATTTTGTGATGAAAAAGGTATTACAAGACAATATAGTGCTCCCAGGACTCCTCAGCAAAACGGAGTTGCTGAGAGGAGAAACAGGACACTTATTGAAGCTGCAAGAACTATGTTGTCTGACTCTAAACTGCCCATCACCTTCTGGGCAGAGGCAGTTAATACTGCTTGCTATGTGCAAAACAGAGTTTTAGTAGTTAAGACACATGGTAAGACTCCTTATGAACTTTGGCACAAGAGGAAACCTTTCATTGGTTTTCTCAGGTCATTTGGATGTCCCTGCACCATCTTGAATACCAAGGATCAAATTGCCAAGTTTGCTGAGAAATCAGATGATGGACTTTCATTGGATACTCTTCCCAAGCTAAGGCTTATAGAGTATACAATCTCAGAACTAGAATTGTTGAGGAGTCAGCCAATGTGACTTTCAATGAACACACACCCTGTGTGGCTGGTTCTGGTCCTGATTGGCTATTTGATCTTGATTTAGTTACCAACTGTTTTAACAAATCTTGTGAGAATGTTTCAGGATCTGCAGAAAATCTAAATACAGGTGATCCTGATCCAAGATTTGAGCTAGGAAGACCCTCAACTCATACATCTTCAGCTCCAGTTGGAACTACTTCAGCAAATGAGGTTTCTATCAGCACTACAATGACAAATTCAGCTGATACATCTGGTATGCCTTCAAATTCCAGCTCAGAGGGCTCCTCAACCAGATAAAGATACCTCAATTGTAGAAGACAACAATGGTGATGGTGATAGTGATCAGGAATTCCTTGATGCTAATAACCACACCATAGATGACAACATCAATGATGTCACACACTCATTGGATCAAGTTAATCTTGATAAGTGTGATAATGTGGAGGGTGAATCATCTATGCCAGATCTAAATTTCTCAAATTTGGATCTTTCTCAGCAACTTGCTGTGATCCCTCAGCTAAGGATCCACAAGTCTCACCCCACCACAAACATCATTGGAGATGTTGTCACAGGGGTAAGAACAAGAGGACAAACCCATGAAGCAAATGTTTGTCTTCACTCTTGTTTCTTATCTCAGATAGAGCCAAAGAAAGTTGATGAAGCTCTAAAGGATGGAAGTTGGGTTGAAGCTATGCAACAAGAGCTGCTTCAATTCAAAAGGCAGAAAGTTTGGAACCTTTGTCCTCTTCCTCATGGGAAGACTACCATTGGAACCAAATGGGTTTTTAGGAATAAGAAGGATGATAGAGGAATCATCATCAAGAACAAGGCAAGACTAGTTGTTCAAGGATACACACAAGAAGAAGGATTGACTACACTACATGATGTCTTTGCTCCTGTAGCAAGATTAGAAGCTGTTAGGATATTCCTGGCATTTGCTGCATCCAAGAACTTCAAGGTCTTTCAACTTGATGTAAAGTGTGCTTTCTTATATGGAGTGATTGATGAAGAGGTTTATGTCAAACAGCCACCTGGTTTTGTAGACCCTGATCATCCTGATTATGTCTGCAAGCTTGACAAAGCTCTTTATGGGCTGCATCAGGCACCCAGGAAGTGGTATGAGACACTGTCTGAGTATCTTTGTAAACATGGATACAGGAGAGGTACTATAGATGGAACTCTCTTCATCAAAGGACAGGGAAATGACTTATTGCTAGTTCAAGTATATGTAGATGACATCATCTTTGGTTCAACTAATCCAAAGCTCTGCAAAGACTTTGAGAAGCTGATGAAAGACAGATTTGAAATGAGTGCAATGGGAGAACTCAATTTCTTTCTGGGAATTCAAGTGAAGCAGTTGAAGATGGCATCTTCATAAGTCAGTCAAAGTATGTTCAGACATACTCAAGAGGTTCAACATGACTGATTGTAAGATTGCTAAGACACCCATAGCCAGAAACCACTCCCTTGGACCTGATCTTGAGGGGGAGTGTGTAGATGAACATTTATACAGGGCTATGATTGGGTCTCTTATGTATCTTACAGCTAGCAGGCCTGATATCATGTTTGCTACATGTATTTGTGCAAGATATCAAGCCAACCCTAAGATGTCTCACTTAATCACTGTCAAAAGGATTCTAAGATACCTCAAAGGTGCTTCAACACTTGGTTTATGGTATCCAAAGAATCTGACTTCAATCTGTATGCTTATACAGATAGTGATTATGGTGGTTGCAACATGACTGCAAAGTCTACATCTGGGGGATGTCAATTCCTTGGTGGAAGGGTTGTCTCATGGCAATGCAAGAAACAATCCTGTGTGTCTGCATCAACTGCTGAGGCTGAATACATTGCTGCTGCAAGCTGCTGTGCTCAAGTGCTTTGGATTCAAAATCAGATGCTGGACTATGGATTTAACTTCAAGGAGACTCCTATCCACATAGACAACAATAGTGCTATCTCTATCACTGAGAACCCTGTGCAGCACTCAAGGACCAAACACATCAACATCAGGTATCATTTAATAAGAGATAACTATGAAAGGGATTAATTAAACTAGTCAAAGTTCATACAGATGAACAATATGCTGATCTGTTTACAAAAGCTTTTGATGACAGAGATTTAAATATCTGATATCAGCTATTGGGATGATTAACTTTGAGTAGACTTTTCTTAAAACTAATTCTAATTATTTCTTCTTAAAAATGTGTGTCCTAAGTTGTCTAGTTCATCACTTTCATAAGCTCATGTTTTCTTTGGATGTAAAATTCTTTTTGAAGACTTTCCTTAGATTCTTGAAAATTTTCTGATACTTCGGAAGATAAAATTTTATCTTCGGAAGAAATCATGTCTTCAAAATAAATAACTGTCTAAGAAATTTTACCTTCGGAAGAAGTCTAAATCTATCTTCCGAAGCTTAAATTCTTATCTCAGACACTTATTGTTTTTTAAGGACTTTTTCCTTCCGAAGCAAAATTAACTCTCGGAAGCTTTGTTGTCTTTATACAAAGCATTCAAGGTTTATTTCTCTTCCGAAGCATAAATTTTCAAGACTCTCAGGAAAATCTTCCGAAGCCATTTTAGCTTCGGAAGCTTTTTCATTAAAACTTCCGAAGACAATTACCTTCGGAAGCTTTTCGAATTCCAAGAAAACTACTTTTTGAGCAAAAGTAAACTACTTTTTCAGAGGTGGGACCGACTTCCGGATTTCAAAGTTTATCCTCTTTCATTAACTTTGGTTCAAATCCCTTTTCACATAAATACCCAACGGTTCCCCCTCTTTCTCACTATCTTCCTCAATTCACTATTCCTCTAACCTAATTCTCTAACCGCCTTTGCTTTCTACCTTTCTTCTTTCTTCACCTTAAGCTTCTGAAATGGCCAACCTTAACCGCAGAAACAACCCAGATTTCTCCATGCAACTTCACAGGCAACATAATCAAGTTGCTCTGTTAAGCTCTGAGAAAGATGCAAGTTTCTCAGAGATTTGCCAATTCTTAACTCTATCCAACTATTTCACCTCCCTGACCATTGATCCTACTCTGTATGAGGATCACTTGCTTGAATTCTGGAAGACCTGCCAAGAGGTCATTATGGATGGGGAGAAGGCACTGTCTGCCACAGTGCAAGGGAGGACAATCTTCATCACTCCGGCCATCATTAACCATCATTTGCAGCTGGATGATGAAGAAGGTGAGTTGTCCTTCCCAAAGGAAGCTGTTAATCATTCCTTTGAGCAGATGGGCTATGAGGGAGATTTCTCTGTAAAGACCTTCAGGAAAGGGAAGGTCTCATCCCAGTGGAAATACCTGCTCCATGTGGTTATCCACAGCTTATCAAACAAGCATGGTGGGTGGGACCAGATTCCTGAGGATCTCTCCTTTATAGTTCATGGAATGGTTCAGGGGTCAAGTTCAGGTATTCTCAATTTGTTTATACTAATTTACTTGCAAACTTGGACTCCTTAGAGTATTACATGTTTCCTAGATATGTTCAACACATTCTCAACTGTGAACTGGGCTCACAGTTGAGGGAAACAAGTAATATTCTTAAATTGGGACAGATGAAGCCCGGCATCTTTAAAATAATGAAGAAGCCAACTGTAGGCTTCTCAGGGGTAGAAACAGCCCTAGTCCCAAAATGTTAGAGCTCATTGCTCAAGGTGACAACCTAGCAACACAAGCTAGTGTTGAACCCACACCTTCTTTTCTTTACCACTAAAAAGACCACAAATCACCCTCACCTACCAAAAAAAAACCAAACGAACCCCTGCTCAGGCTATTGAGTCTGTGCAGGTCCCCATATACTCAACCTTAGGAGGAAGTGGACACTAGAGCTCCCACTTCCCCTGAGGAGCAAACCACTCCCATTTCTTCACCTATCAGGGCTGAGGTTCCTCATGCTCACCCTGATGAGCTCACAAGCCCAACAGCCTTAAGCCTTCACTCTGAGTCTCAACACTCAAGTGAACAACCTTCAGGGGACAGTTACCATCCCCAGCCTTTAGATCTCAACCAACCAATTCCCAACCTATCCTTCTATACTGATGAAGACTTAGGATTCAGTGAGTACCATGAGTCTCTCTTCTCCTCCCCTACTCAAAGAGAGATGAGTACCTCTGACTCTCCTCAGTCTATCCCACATCAGTCACCTGTTACTGAGGTGGACACTTCTGAACATGTTCAGGATGTCCATATGGAAGAGGCTCTCACTTTTGAAAGTGATTACATCATTAAGACCTCAACCATGGCAACTCAGCCCACTGGCATCTCAACTGAGATTGCTAGTGAGCAGAGGAAAACCAGCAGCCAAGAACCTCAAGCTGGTGGTGAGAGAGAGGACTTTGGTCCAATCATCTCATCCCCCAATGATTCTTCTGATGAAGAAGAGGGGAATTTGAGACTAAAGGTGCAGAAACTGTCAAAAACATGCTCCTATTTAGTCTCTAAGGTTAGTCACCTGGAATCTCAGGTGACTACCTTACAAAACAGGGTCAATGATCAGCAACTTCAGATTTCATATCTAAAGGAAAAACTAGCTGGGAGACCTTTAAGGAGAGCTCAACCAGGAACACAAGAACCTGTGGAAGTGATTGACTTATCCTCCAGCTCACCTATGCAAGTGGGTGATGCTACCAAAAAGGGGAGAAAGTTATTGCAGCCACAGAACCTGGGAGTTCTTCACAGAGAATGGACATAGAGGACTCACCATCCTCACTTGCTGTTGTGCATTCTCAGCAACTTCCTCAAGTTCACATTAATGTGGACTCTATAGACTCTATCATCAGGAGTCTCTTTGAAAGGTATACCAAGGGCTGTCTCATCTCCACCACAAGGAACTTCAAACTACATCATAAGGTGGAGGTATGATGCTGACAGAAGAGCCCTTATCCTTCACAGAGTTCAAGGGCAACAAGAAGTGTTTGATTTCAAAGCTGAACTTCTATGAAAGATTGGATCTAGTCAACATGCCACTTGTCAATCCAAGCAATTCAAGACAAGCTGACAGATTGGCTCAAAGAATCCAAGATAGGATCCTTGCAGAGTTCACTCTAAGAAGGAGACTTAGGCAATCAGGCAATGTCATCGGTCAACTGGATGTTGAGGTGGACCCTAAGATTAGTTTCATAGGGGAAACCTTGACTGAAGGCCCAGTGGCAGAACCTGAGACCCCTGTCTCATCATCAACAACTGCTGCAGAGGTTCAAACTCCTTCTGAGACACCTGCTGGTGAAGGTGTTTTCTCAGCCTCTCTCTGGCCAGAGCATGGAAGCTACACCAAGCAATGAAGGCCAAGCCTCTATCCACCCTGAGTCACAAAGGTCTGTGGGTGACAAAGGGAAAAGGATAATGACTCCTGAGGAAATTGAGGAGTAAGAGAGAGAGGAAAAGGAAGCTAAGGGGAGAAAGTTCCTCTGGGTCATCTAGCTTTATGCAAGCTGCAATCAGGGCTGCCCCCAGACCAAATACTCAAGATGATGAGTTGAGGGCAGTCAGGATTACTTATTTACAGACCAGGAACTATGATATTGATGAAATCATCTCCCTCCCCTTAGAAGAACTGAATGAACTGGCTGACATGGAAGTGTCAAGAGAGATGAAGGAAAGAGGATGCAAGGCTACTTCTCCAATTCAAAGAGGAGAGGAGACAGAAAAGACTCTACAAGCATGCTCCCACTCTCTCTCCAGTTCAAGAAAGTCCTGCACAGGAAGATGTGGCTCCACAAGAACCTCAGGTAGATAAAGAAGAAGATAGGATCAAGATGATCAACTACCTGAGTGCCACAGGCTTCTATCAGGCAGATGCACTTCTTCCCTTGTCCTATGACTTCATTGAGTTTGAGTACCTAAAGCAACTTGAACTTGAGCTAGTCAAAGAAAGAAAGACAACAAAAGGAAGCTAAGGGAAGAAGCTGCAAAGTCAAGAGCCATCATCCAAAAGAGTGTGAAGAAGTCTGCTGATAGACAAAGGATGATGAGCTTCTTGAAGCTATATGGATTCTCCGGAAGGAGACTTGGCCCTATGTCTCTATCCACAATGGATGAGCATATAAGGGTGATCAAGCAGAAGATTAAGAGTGGTGAACTGATTGACTTGCACTCTCTTCCAAGTCAAGTCCCACCTGAAGTGGAGGTTAAGTTTGAACAACCTGAGACACCTCAACCCGGACCTCCAGCTGAGCCTCAGCAAGCTTCATCTTCTGATCCAAGGCAGGGTCAAACTCCCTCTCCTTCTGAACCTGTGAGGGAGGAACACCCAACTGAGAAAGACAAGGATGATCAACATGGTGCTGCAGACCAGTCTTCTCAGTTAAAGTCATCTAGAGGAAGAAGAGAATGGCTTCTAAACCAAAGTCAAGAAGAAGAAGCCTAAATCATCTACCTCTACACCTCAGGCTGAGTCAGATCAACCTGAGGAAGTGCATGATGAGGCAGCCCAATCAACTCATATTCAAGTGGCTCCTCTAACAACTGAGACACCCATCTTGTCCTGGACTTACTCTACTAATCCAGAAAGATGGCATAATCAGAGATCGGAAGTTTTTTACACAACATACTAGAAAATACTCTTAAGTGTAAATCTTCGAAGCCAAGACCACTATCTTCCGAAGCCAACATGAAGTCTTCGAAGCCTCAGAGACAAAGTCTTCCGAAGCTTCAACCTATGAAGACAATTTCTCTTCCGAAGACTTTAGTACACATGCTTTATCTGATGTACTGTTTCCATAAAGCACCTTCTCCCCTTTCTGCTGCATCTCTGTAAAGTCACCAACTTATTGAGTTGGTGAAAAGGTCCATGTTTTTGGTACTGTACATTGAGGTCTTGAGTCTGTAACTTTCTACTTTATGTACTTTATTATCCTTTTTGTAATAGATAAGGATGTGAGCTATGGCATGTCATAGTCACAAGGTCAAAAGGCAGATATGCCTTTTGATCCTACAATTGATTTTGTTAGTGTCTAGTCAATTGTATCCAGCTGGCTTTCAAAGTATAGCCGGCTGTAGGTTGTAGTATAAGTATTCAAGTTCTTGTATCTTTCTTTATGCTTTGTAACACTTGTAAAAGAACTTGAGAAAGCAATATACTGCCTCCTTGAAACCCAACTCTCTTGTTCTGTCTCTTTACTTTACTTGTGTTCTTTGTATCATACTTGGTTAATCCAGTTCACTGTTTGATCAAAGTTTAGTTACTCTCCTCATTGTGTTGTTGTGTTGTAATTTGTTTAAGCCCTTAAACGGTCCTGCATTGATACCCAAACCCTCCCCGTTGTTACGCTCTCTCACTAAGTGTTTGGAATATATGAGATGAACTTGTCTAACTGTGCAGTTTTTTGCTTAATGAGTTGACTTCTACTTCTAAAACTGACTTTTGTTTCTTAGTGTCCTTCTAGGGAGTTAAGATAAGTACCTAATGTCATTAGCTTGGTTAAATTGCTACTACTTCAGTTTTCCCTAATCGGTTTTATTTCAAAATGTCTATCCTTTTTCTTTGTAACATGCTCAATTTAGTTTTTAAAACTCTATTTGCCTCAGTGCAACAGTTGCAAATCCTTTACTAAGCTTAAACTATCATTAGGCTCTAATAACCTAGCAAATTTCAGATCTATATGCTTTCTCTAATTTATTACAATCAGAACGCATGATTTTTGAAAATTGGTCATTAGTACTTACCTGAGGAGGTTCTGATTGATCAGCCATCAACGCAGCACTGATGTCTCTGGTTCTGGTGATTCTGTCTTTGTTGTACGTCCCTTCTTCAGGCTTGTAGCTGACCTCTGTTGCAGTCTCTTCACTGTTTGACATCGCTAGCTCAACTGCAATATCTCCTTCACTCGCGGAATCATCATCTAAGTCTTCCACGCTCACAATGTTGGTTCTCCCGGGGAGACAACCGAAAGCTCCAGTCCTGTCCTTCATCATCATGGGCAGTCAAGGCTTTTGGATCCTTGCTTGATGAAGTAGAACTGCTAGCTTGCTTATCTTTCTTGACGAGTGATACGAGAATGGATCCCGTTTCTAGTCTTCTTTGGCTTCACACACTCTCTTTTGAAGTGCCCCTTTTCTCCACAGTTGAAGCAGGTCACCTTGCTCTTGTCAAAGCCAAAAGTAGTGTCCTTAGTAGCAACCAAGTTTTGTCCGGTCTTCTTCACAAACTTTTTCGCCCTCCGGACAGCACTTGCTAAGGCCCACATAATATCCATCCTATCCAGTTTAGTCTCATCTACCTGCTCGTAGTCCTCATCTGCCAGATGGCAGTTTTTCAATTTCCCAGCAACAAGTCCATCATAGGAATGGACCACTGCTGCCAAGAGATCCATGTGCTCTCGTGCTACTTCTACACCGTCACGTTTCCGAGATTCTCTGTCTTCAGTCTTGTAGCATTTGCTTCACAATATATTGGGTACTAGAAACCCTGACGTTTCTGATCCTGAAGGAGAGGCTTGTGAAGGACCAGATGAGCTTGAGACAAAGGCAGTTTGAAGAGGTGCTCCAGACGTCTTAACTTGAGGAGTGGCATTGTACCAAAGCTGGATTCTGAGTGTATGAAAACTTCTGAGCTCGGTACTTCATCCTAAGTGCTTCTTCTCGCAGCTTTAGAATGAAATCATTGATGTCTACCTTGCTAGCAATCCATTCTGTCTCAGATTAGAAACAAAAGATGCCCAACTTTCTGGCAATCCGTCTGCAAAATTCGACACTTTATCTTCCATAGTAGTAGTGACACCATGTGTGTGCAGCTCGCTCATCAAATGGTAGAATCTATCAATGACATCGTCTAAACTCTCATTCCCATTTCCTCTCGATGAGAAGTTGTCAAATTCTTTCTTCACTCCTTAGCTTTAATGGCCTTCAACGAAGCATTCCCATCATATCTTTTCTCCAGCTCATCCCATAACTTCCTGGCTTGCTTATTCTCTGAGATTGGTGAAAATATTCCTTAGAATAGACTGTGTTAGCAATGCATATACCTCTGTTCAGCATTAATATTTAACTTTCTGTTGTGTTCAACTATGGAGAGTGTGGACACATTGCTTCCTTTTGTCCTTACTATCAGACACCTAGGAAGAAAATTAAGCTTCAGGATTCAAAACCTAGGTCTTCTAAGAGGAGTTCTATAACTCCACCTAGAAGAACTAGTGAACCCAAAATTCAACCCATTAGCCAGTCGTCTGTTATCACAAACAGGCCTTACACAAATCTGGCTTATGGAAAGAAAAGTCATCCTCTGTGTCTGATAATGATGACAAGAAGGCACCTGAGCTACCCTCACCTTCTAAGGGTCAATGGGTTGAATTCATGATGTGTGATGCCTCTGGGAAACCCAAGCAAGTAAAGGCTTGGTTCCTAACCTAAACTAATGTTTTAAATTGTATGTGCAGGGTGTTCGCTACAGTGTTGAAACCAACACGTGGATTGTAGATAGCGGAGCATCCAGGCACATGACAGGAAACAGAGCTCTTTTATCAAACGTCAAACAAATAAAAGGAGGGCAGTTTCTTTTGTTGGTAACAAAGGAGGTTATATCACAGCTCAGGGAGAGGTTAGAAATCAGAAAGTTATGTTTGATAAAGTGAACTACGTTCAACAACTTCAAAACAACTTACTTTCTGTTTCCCAAATATATGACAAAGGATTTAAAGTCATATTCGACAACAAGAAGTGTTACGTCCTAAGAAAGACTATGTGATTTCGGAGGACCAAGTTTTGATGACAGCTTCAAGATATAAAGACCTTTATGTTTTGGATCTCTCAATGGCTTCTACACAGATCATGAAGTTCAGTGTTTTCTATCAAAAGCTACTAAGAAGGACTCCATTTCATGGCATAGGAGAATGGGACACATTAATCAACGGAAGATGAATCACTTGATCTAGAAGGATCTCGTGAGAGGATTTAAAGTCAAAAATTTCCAACTTCCAGATTTCTGTGTAGCATGCAAGAAAGGCAAACAGACGAAGAAGTCTCAAGGAAAAGAAAGTTCATTCTATCGAGCTTCCTCTTGAACTTCTTCACATGGATCTGTTTGGCCCAGTCAGTACAAAGCATTGCAGGTGACTTGTATTGTTATGTGGTTACTGATGACTACTCAAGATTCTCTTGGGTAATGTTTCTGAAGTCCAAATCAGAAACATTTGAGTCATTCAAGGAATTAGTAACCACACTGGAATCTCTCTACTAGCTGAAGGTGCGACAGGTATGCTCAGACAACGGGACAGAATTCAAGAATCAGTGGATGGAGGCTTACTGCGAGAAAAAGGGAATTGTACACCAGTTCACTTCTGCCTACACACCTCAGATGAATGGTGTTGCTTGAGAGGAAGAATAGAAGCTTGATAGAGATAGCACGGACAATGCTAGCAGACTCGAAACGGCCTATCCAATTCTGGAATGAGGCAGTGGCCAATGCATGTTATACATTAATCAAGTTCTGGTAGTCAAGCACCATGGCAAGACATGTACGAGTTACTACAACGACATAAACCTAATCTGGAGTATCTCGAACCATGGCGCGCCGTGCACACTTCTGAGAAGACTCAAGAAGGAAAATTCAGCGAGAAGGCTGATGAAGGTATCTTCCTAGGATACGACATACCGAACAAGAGAGTTTACAGCAACTCAACGGGTTTAGTAGAAGTGTGGGTGTAAGTGATGTTCAGAGATATACCACACCACCTACTGGAAAAGGACCCGCTTACTTTTCGACTATGATGGATTCTTCAAGTCCTTCAACATACCTATCTCCCCTTCTGATGACAAGTTAGCTACACGGATGATGTATGATATTTTGAATACACCATCACTTGATTCAACATCATCGAGCTCACAGGGAGAATCATCTCACCACTCAGGGGAGCACTCGAAGACAGTGACTCCTCCTCAGAGGATGAAGCTGAAGAAGATGACCAGAACAATCAGGAGGGACATGTTCAATTCTTGCAAGTCAAAGCATCTAACAGTGACGCCCCTTCGACTTCGAAACCTTAAACTCCAGCTACCTCAGATGCAGAACCAAATGTTCATAATCTTGGCTCTGAGTAGTTGTTCCTACCACTCCAGGATCACGTCTAAATGTCTATCATCCCCTAGACAATGTCATTGGGGATGTCAGATCAGGAGTGCAGACCAGAAATCAACTGTACTCAGCTGATTATGCCTCGGTAATGGAAAAAGGATACATTTACGATGGTGCTTATCGATGTTTTGTCTCGCAGTTTGTGCCAAAATACGTCAGTGAAGCACTGAATGATGAGGCATGGGTGAGTGCCATGCAAGAAGAACTTCTTCAGTTCAAGAAGTTAGGTGTATGGACTCTGGTAGATAGACCTAAAGGTGGTAAGGTCATTGGCACCAAATGGGTCTTGAAATGCAAGAAAGATGACCAGGGCGTCATTATTAGGAACAAGGCTCGACTGGTAGTTCAGGGATTTCGACAAGTCGAGGGGATTGATTAAAATGAAGTGTTTGCACCCGTGGCAAGGATGGAAGCCATCCGCATCTTCCTTGCCTATGCATCGATATGAAGAGTGCATTCCTTCATTGGGAAATCCGAGAGACAGTTTATGTTAGCCAACCCAAGGATTTGAAGATCCTTATCATCGGGACAAAGTTTACAAACTCGACAAGGCCTTATACGGGCTTCATCAAGCTCCAAGGGCCTGGTATGAGAAACACTCGACTCATCTTGTGAAACACGGCTTTTGCAGGGGAGTCATTGACTGCACACTGTTTATCAAAGAAAAAGATGGAGACTTACTGCTAGTAAAGATCTATGTCGATGACATAATCTTCGGTTCAAAGAACGAAGAATTTGCAAAGAGTTTGAAGCAGTAATGAAGGCGGAGTTTGAGATGAGTGCCATGGGGGAGATGAAATTCTTTCTCGGGTTACAAGTGGATCAGACACCCAAAGGGATTTTTCTACATCAGACCAAGTATGTGGGAGACATTCTCAGTAGGTTTGATATGGAGAATGCTTCTGCAGCTGGGAGTCCACTTGCTACAACCCATGATATAGCACCCGATGAAAATGGGAGATCTGGTAGATGCAACAATGTAACGAGAAGAATGGGATGGATCTCTCATGTACCTCACTGCCTCAAGACCTGACATCATGTATGCTACATGCCTATGTTCTAGATATCAGGATAAGCCAAAAGTGAACCATCTGATTAGGGTCAAAAGGATATTTCGTATCTGAAGGGCACACCCACACTTGGTGGGGTGTGTTATCCTGATGATGACTTTGAACTCACGGCGTATAGTGACTCGGATTACGGGGCTGTGCAAGATGAATTACAAGTCTACATCAGCAGGGTGTCAATTCTTTGGGAGGAGATTAGTGACCTGGCAGTGTAAGAAGCAGACCTCGGTTGCATTGTCAACCTGTGAAGCCGAATACGTTGCTGCTGCAAAGTTGCTGTTCACAAATCATTTGGATTCAACCCAAATGCGGGACTACGGTTTAAATTTCTCTTCTACTCCTATTTTTTTTGATAACTCTGCTGCAATTGCAGTAACTAAAAATCCAGTACAACATCCTAAGACCAAACACATCGGTATTAAATATCATTTATACGGGACTGTTTTGAAAAGAATTTAATCGATGTGGTAAAGATAAATACTGATTTTCTACACAAAGGCTTTTGACAACACGTTTTCTATATCTGTTAGAGGTCAACGGCGTTAAAAAGAAAAGTGATGTCATTCCAGATGATGACCATGTGTAGTCCGATGCAGTTTAGTCTATTTTTTAATTCTTTTTTATTGTCTTTATTTATTCTATTTTCTGTTTAAATTAAATTCATGTTATTTAGCTGTCTATTAAAATCCTAAAATCCGTAAATCGGTTATGATTTTAGAATTTTTGGGGAGAATAGGTCAGCCAGTAACATTAAAATAAATAAATAAATAAATAAAACGAGGGAGAAGGATAAGCTAGCTGATAGAGGGTAGACCGTATCTGTGATACCGATTCAAATACTTTGGAAAATGATAGTACACAGGAACAAATCAAGCGGGACTTTAAAATTTAATTTAGACAAGATGCAAAATCAAAGTATAAGTCTGTGTAGTCTGAGCAATATAAAAGGAAAGATGATAGAAAAAACTGGTAACTACTAAGGTAACACAACGAAAGTAGACCTAGAGGTTGCTAGACCACAGATGATATGTCGGTAGATTCAACACAAGAGATGATTAAACCTGACTGGTAATTTCAAGATCAAATTAAGTTGTTCAACTGACTATAGGCTCCCATCTTATCACTGGTTAACACAATCAACAATATTCCAATAAGGGGTAATGAGCATGTAAACGCCACAAATGTGTGCGGATGACCATAAATAGAGCAAAGCACGAAAAAATGAAAAGCAAATGCTATCAAGCTAATAACTTATGTTGTTGGTACATTATGTGCAAAAGAAAATTAAAGATGCTCTAACAAGAAGATAGGTTGTGTGCCTCTCTGCTGTGCGATGGCACTGACCTGAGGATAAGCATAACCTAGATATTCTTAAATTCATTGTTGTTTGCCGCCTCTCTGCTGTGCGATGGCACTGACCTAAGGATTGGCTACTCTTTGAAAGCTCTAAGAATAGTGTCTTCTTGTCAAATACCTAGACCGCACAAAAACTCCTGAGGAATGTTGATTACCATATAAGTGTGGGATCCACAAATGTTGGTTGAAATAATTAAACTTTAAACTATCATCAATCTATGTCAAAAGTCTGTGTATGGATTTAAGAGGACAAATATACTGACAATCATCGTGGCTACAATTCTTGAAAGTCCAAATCAATGTGGGAATCTAATAGTACCAGTATGATTTCCTAATTTGCTAACGACTCCGGATGAAAACCGAGAAGTGAGCATCAAAAGGTTTTGATAACAAGTCTCAAATGATTTGACTTGCTTGTATGATTCCAAAAATGAATTGGTCCATGTATGGTCAAACAAAATAGAAGCTGCCTATTCTGAACCGAATCCAATAGATTTCTATCTTAGGATTTAGCTCTCACAAAAAGTCAAAAACAAGTTTAATTTTTTGTACTTCAGTTTAATTTTCTATTTATTTAGTCATTTCAGTTTGTTTGTTGTCGGACTACATCATGGAATTCAGTAAGGGATTAAATCACCTAAAAGGGTCATGTCTGAGATGACCACATGTGTTTTCATAAGATAAATGGGTCACGTCTGAGGTGACAAAGTGTTTAAAAGGATCACGTTTGAGGTGATCAAAAGATTTTCAAGTTAAAATGATCATGTCTGAGATGATCAAATGAGTATAATGTCGATTCTACAGTTTAAAAAGGGGTTTAAATGTCAAATGGTAAGAAATGCTAAAAATTTCATAAGTATGACCCATTCGCACGAATGGACCATGAGTATGGACTTGTCATGCGAATGGGAGCCATTCGCACGACTGGACATGAGTACGGACCATTCAATCGAATGGCCCATACGAATGACCCAGTCGGATGATTAAGAGCAAACGAATGAGTAAGTCGCACGACTGAACTCCAGTCGGACGACTGAAGAGGGGCGACTGAACCAATCGCACGACTGAGGCCCATTCGCCCGAATGAATGTGCGTATGAGCCCAGTCGTACGATTGAAGTCAAGTTTAGTATACATTGAGGGGGAGCGGTCGTAGAGACTCATCACCCACATATTTGCCCTAATTCGCACGACTAACGTTACTCTGCCAAATTTTCGTTTGATCACCATAAACTTTGTTCTGACTATTTGCACTGACTCTATAGGTAATTTGCGGGCAGAACCATTGTTATATCATTCAATTTGATGCATAATCGTGACAATCGGACTCATTAGAAAAACCGTAACATTTGTGGCCAAATAACCTAACTAAACGACGTAACCAAATGAAATTAAAGTTGTTAGGTGTTAAACTATGGATTGCGAGTCTAATGAACAGAACACGAAGTCTAAACCTCAATTGGTGAAAAATTGAATTTGAATTGAACAGTCTGGAAAAACATACGAATGGACAGGTTGATGAACTTCAGTCGCACGACTGAGGTGTGCGAATAGCTAAAACGCACGACTGAACCATGCGTATGAGTCTACATACGTATGAGTCTAGTGGCACACTCAGTCGTACGTATGGGGTCATTCGCACGACTGGATCTCAGTCGCACTGCTCATTCGCACGACTTGATCTCAGTCGCACAACCTCATTCACATGACATAAAAGAATGTTTTCAAATCCAAGTGATTCAAGACATCTTTAGCCAACGGATACTAATGTTTACTTTCTTTGTGTAACAGATGGTGAGTCGCTGGACCATGAGTACGAAGCACAACATTTGTGCTCATCTGGATCTGACATCCAGAAATGCTTTAGACTTTTCTTGCATTATCACCTTTCTAAGGAGATCGAGGATTGCACATGCTATATCTGCTCATGTACTCCATATCGTTCTATACAGCAGGCCTTCTCAGAAGGTGCTGTAGTTGACCGATCTTATGAGCCTCACTGTATCAGGAGTACTATCTTTGGAGAGGCGATTGAGATCACAGAGGTGGATCTCAGGATTGTGTTGCAGTTGGGGGACGATGCTAACTGTCCTACTAGAGTACACCCCCTTACTGTCAGAGGATGTTTTCTACAAGCTAAGTACTCTAGGGACATCAACGCAGGGGTGCTCAACAAGAGCAACATGTGTCCCCAGTTCAAGTACCTTGCTCACGTACTGCTGAAGTGCATAGCGTCCAGGAAGGGAGGATTTGATGAGCTGCCGGATCACATCCAGAACGCCTATGTAGCGTTGGTGTTGAACCATCCGTTCATCTTCTCCAGGATGATCTTCACCTACTTGGTGGAGCACATTGAGGGGAAAGGGAAGGAGGGCTTCTGCATGTACCCTCGATTCATACAGATGATTATTGACCAGAAGCTCCCTTCCCTGCCGAAGGAGAAGGAAGATGTTGTAGTGCTTGAGGTGATGGATGATACCACCTTAGGCCGGATGAAGGTGTACAGGGGGAAGCAGGTGAAACCCCCTGTCAGGCGACTGTTTGGGCATCTGGCCCGTGAGGACTATGTGGTGCCAGCTTGGAGGAAGTGGCGCCACGATGACAGTGATTCAGATGTTGAGCAGATTGCTCTACCCTCCGATGACTCTGAGGATGATAATAGCGGGGATGCTGGAGATACCATGCCCACTCGACAGACGGGCACAACTACTAATCGTACACCTCCAGTATCTGCCCCCACTGGAGATATAGTAGAGTCGGCTGGGTCACCAGGATTTTATACCTGGTGAGGATGATGAAGAGTCAGATGAGGAGCCACTAACTAGGACTGTGGGAAGTAAAGTCGTTCCCACAGAACATGGGCTCCAGGCTGTTGGTGAATGCCCCAGTGGATCGGGATAGACTGCTGCTGACCCGACCTATGCTCCAGAGCCGTCAATCCATGTTCTAGGGGGAGCATCCTCCTTGATAGGATCGAGGAAGAAAAGGATGGCTCAGCCCCACGACATGAAGAAGAAAAGCGCAGACTCACCTACATCACCACCACAGCCACAACCACTACCACCTCTACAGCCACAACCACCACCACAGCCACCACCACAACTACCACTACCACTACCACACCCCCTAATACTATCACCACACCACCCTCCACTACATATATCCCATCCACCACCATATCATTCACCCTACATCACCACTACTATCATCTAGACCTAACCCAATCTTCACCACTGCCACCACCACTACCACTAGCCACCAAGCCGGGCCATCATCACATCCCACCCACCTATATGGATCACCTCTACCTCCCATTGGGGTAGAGGAATAGCTATCAGCGCTGAACCGTATAGTGATGTGTCTGTTAGCAGCCGATGACGAGAAGACTGCACAGATTCGTCAGCTGGCAGATCTCACAGCTGCACAGTCCCAGCAGATCTCTCTGCAGGCTCAGCTGATTGAGCAGCAGGCACAGCAAATGGCTGCTCAGAGCCAAGAGATTGCCCAACTCCAGGAGCATAAAGCCGTATCAGCAAGGAAGATTGAGGAGTTGGAGGATGCGAAAAGGACTATCATGCTCAAGCTCAAAGGAACCAAAGATGAGCCTCTGAAGATAAAGGAAGGAGATGGGGATGATGGTGGATGATGATGATGATGATGAGGATGAGGATGAGATGAAGATGATGAGAGTGATGATGATGAAGGGAATGATGAAGAAAAGACTAAGGAAAGGCAGGAGGATGATGATGATGAAGGAGGAGATGCAGCTACATCTGCCTCAGCTCAGGGTCAGGAAAGACGATCAAAGAGAAATCAAGATCAATGAGCTTCTTCCTCTGCCTCACCTAGCGATGATCCAGCTATTCTGGACAAAAGTAATGCTTAGAAGTTTATGTATTTGATAGCTTTTGTACTTGAATTATGTATTAACTTATGTATTTAATGTTTATATAAGATTAATGTATTTCTGTCTTGATTATTAACTAATATTTGATGTGTTACATGTTTAAATCAAGCAGATCCAAACTTTCAAAGGGACGAATTTGATGTTGCTCCCCTTCAGCAGGTCAAGACTCAATTGACTATGATTCTTGATCTGTAAGGGATCGTCAGGAGATCAATGAGTTATACCCCTGAAGAAGGGAAATAATTCATGATCTTTCAATGAGCAACTGGCTGAGATGTTCAAGCTGAACCCAGATGAGATCATTAAGGATGCTCCAACTTGTGAGTCTACCAGTGACGAAGAGCTGAATGACATTGATGAGATCGAAATCAAAGACGTCACAGCAGAGCATTACCCTCAATACGCTGACAACGAGGGAAATGTGGTCCCAATCTGGGTGAATCTCTAGTCAGTGATACATTTGAGGTATTGGATCAGATGGAGCAGGAGTCTGAGAAGACTGAAGGAAAAGCCCAAGCTTCAAATGACGATGTTGATATCAGAAAGGCAAAATAGGCTGCATGTTTTGAGGAAATCCGAGCCCAACGCGCTGCTCCTAAACAGAATGTCTACACCAAACTCTACAAAGTGAAGAAACATCATAAGGTGTCAGGCAGGATTATTACGTGGGCATATTTTGAGAAGGTCATAGAGTACTTTAGATGTCCACATGATCTAAAGACTCTACCTGGTTTTGAGCTCAACCAGCTGGCGAAATTGAAGCTACTATATGCTGACCCAAGGAAAATGTCAGGCTGGTTTGAGGCTGCCCTGAAGAAAGAGTACCACACTAGGTGGGTCAACTTCAAACCTCAACAACCTACGAGGTATATCAGACGTTCTGAAGTTGATCCTATCACTGGTAAGCCCAAGATAGTGCTGAAGTGGAGTCCCCTAAGAACAATGTCTAGAATCCCTCTCAGGGAGATGCCACAGGACTTCACTCCACACTTTAAGTGGTGGTACTATGATTGGAGAACGGGGGGCGGTCATAGTTCTAAATAAAGAGGGACAAATGGATACCATCAGGGTGTTTGACCCTATGTGTCTCACTAACTTGTCTGCTAATGATGTCTACACATTATACAAGTGCCACTATTCTATGACACGCAAGATATTGTACAAGCCCTCCAATTCCAAAATGTCATAAGACTCTGCTTTGCGTTTGATATACACACCAGAGTCACAAGAGAGGAAAAGTACAAGAAGTATGAAGAGGTGATGCAGAAGGTAAGACATTAGATAGATCTAGGTCCAAGGGGAGTTTTTTGATACATATGTACCTAGCTCCTGATATGAATGTAATATGTCTTGTTTGTCTTACACTTATGTAATGGTCGGGATATTAATGAAATGAGAATGTTTGATTGTGATTTATAATGTTTAATATTTCATTAATGAGTTGATATTGAATTGGTTATATAGGTTTGTGATTGTTGGAATTGATACACATAATGTTATACTAAAGAATACATTCAAACTTAGCAAAATGAAGTTCTCATGTGAATGGCCCATGCGAATGGACCATACGCATGAACAACTTCAAGCGTATGACTCAGTCACACGACTGAACCAGAAGACTGGATCAGTCGTATGATTGTAACATGAGATTGGCTCAGTCGCAAGACTGACACTCAGTCGTGCGAATGGATCAACCGCATGGCTCAATCGCACGACTGAACCATACTAATGGTTCAGTCGCACGAATGAGCAACTCTAACCTATAAATACCACCTAATTCGTGGAAAAACGTAAGCATTCATTCCAATTCAACTCCAGACGTACCCTAGCCGTCCAGAAGCCTCCATGTTCATACTCCAAGTTCATAGAACGCTGTAGATCGATTCCTAATCGATTCTTAACGTTAGATTCAATACCTTATTGTTTCTACGTGCGTTCTCTTTGATTGGATCGCCAATCAAATAGGATTCTGCACTATTTGGTTTGGTTTACACGTTAATCAGTTGGTGTTTCGTTCAAATACCAGATCCTAACATTAGGGTTAAGGTTTGTTGGTAAGATTGAACTTGATGTTTTGGTGTGTGTTATGTGTTAGGGTTTGAAATTGTTTAATGGGCTAAATTTAGGCTACATTCATTAAAAAAAAGTTAAATTCATTGGACTAGCATTTTAAAAAACAAATTGATATTGGGTTTATAATTAGGCGTATTTTTTAAAATTTTTTTTTGTTGTGTGGGCTCATAAAAAAAAATAAAAAATAGTAACAAAGTTTATCCTCTGAGGTCAGCTGAACAGGCTGACAATCGGCAGAAGATGCTGAGCAAAGCTGCTTGAAGGGCTCATTCAAAATCAAAGAAATAATTCATTTTTTTAACGCAATAAAGAAATATTCAGCTTGACCCCAGTCGCTAAGATTACATAGCGTGACATTTAAAAATATATTTTTCCCGGGGAGAATTATTTTACAATTTTAGGGAAAAATACTTTGGGGCATTTAATTGTTCAAAATTTTTAATAAAATGTCATCTTCAGAAGACATTAAATCAGATAATCTCACAATGGCACAAAGCGGGTTTGACTTTTTTGCAGCAATGAAGAAAGAAAAATTGACAGATTTGATTGATCGATTCTTAAAGGTGGCAAATAATCTAAAGAAGCATGTTCTAGACTGACTAGGTGTGTGATTGATATTCTCGCAAGGACCGAATATAATGAGTGAGTCAATGATTGTATGGCAGAATCACACAATCAATGAATATTGAATGCAAGAAATACCCATAAATGCTCTTTGTATTAATGAAGGTGATCGGTTACAATGAATGCTAGGGTTTGAGCATTAAACAATAACAATACTTCTTGAGAACATAAGACTAAACAAAATATTCTAATTGTCTATAATGTCTATCAACAGTCACCTCACATACGAGGTTTTCTATTCTATTTATAGGCTGACAAGTTGCCTTTAACAAAAAGACTAAACTACCCCTGACCTATAAATCAGAGAAAGTCTAAGTACAAAGTCTTCATCGGCATTTCATGTGTTCATCTTCAGCATTAGTGTTTGGTCATCAGCATTGACAAATGCAGATGAGCTAACACTTGGCGTATTTGTTGCTGAGCATCCGCATTAGTAAATGCAGATGTACAAAGTACTTGTCAGCATTTGTGCTTGGATATCCACATTTGTTAATACAGAAGAACAAATACTTGTCAGCATTTGTTCTATGTCATCCGCATATACAATGCGGTTTGCCAACACTTGTCTTCTGATTCTTCATGCAGATTCTTCATCCGCATTGGTTCTTGGACTTGTGGGATTTCCAGTAGAACAACCATCAACCCACCACTTGAATTGGCATGTACGATCCTTTCAGGGTCTAACAATACTCCCCTAAAGGATTATACAACCTAGGTACCTCAAGGGTTTGATAGTGGATGAGGTTGAGAGGATTCTGCTCGGTCTTGTGCAGTAGGAGAGGAGACCAGTGGTTCAGTGAGAGATGGATCCAGAATTGCCTTTATCATGTTGACAAAGTTAGTGGCTTCGGACATCTTTTCTCTGCTAACCACGTGAATCTTCATCTAGTTCATAGTGTAGATGGCTTCAATGGGTAACTTTCTCAGTGAGATAGGCTCCAGATGGAAACAGTTGACAGTCCATCCCTATGAATCAAGAGGTCACCATCCACATCTACCTCTAACTTCACAATATTCCCAGCTGTAGAGGAGTCTTCTTCTTTTCCTTCGTTCTCTCTTGGCACTGATTCTATCATATGCCATTTTTAGAATCTTAATGCACTTTAAAAAGAAGTACATGTCTTCTTCTCCCAGCTTATTGGTTATCTTTCTAAAGTGTCTGGTGTATATGTAGTGGATATAGGATTCATCTAACAATCTCACCTCATATCCACTGAACAATCTAATCTCAGCACCTTCCTTTCCTCCCCATCTTCTTTCAATTACCAACTCATAAGTCTTTTCATCATAATAGACATTGGATATTGGTTTGGAGGAATGAGTTCCAGCCACAATCTTTCGCTTTAAATATTCTGTTGGTTTCACCTTAAGCTTAGGGAACACCACTTCTTCTGTTGGTTTTGTTGTTTTCTTTTCATGGGGTTAACAAAGGATCTATCTTTCCTCATGCAGATAGCCTTGAGAGATTTGAAGTTGTCTGTTCTTTTAAACATCCTTAGAATATCTTCAAACTCATATCCCCTGAACATAGCCTTGTGATTAATCAACTTTAGATTGGCTAGTTCCTTCAAATCATGGATCTCCAGTGAATTCATCAGTGCAGAGTACTCTGTGAAGAATTGGACTAACCCTGAAATCCTTTGACCATGAGCACGTTCCAGTCACTGTCATACTTCCAAGAAATAATCTTCTAATCAATCTTGACTTTGGAGTAGACACACCTCTAATCATCTCTGTAGTGGTTAGCCATTCTTGAAGTTTCAACTGTGACGGCTCTGCAAACCACTCAAGATATTTGTGCAGAACAGGTGCCAAAGAGTCATGAACTCTATGGGTGAGCTGCATGTCTTGTGTTGATACTCTGGTCCTCGGCTTTTTACTGGTAATCTCCTCTTCTAGTTTCTTTAGCCTCTCCTTCTTTTTATTATTTAACCTACGGATGGCAGCCCTTAGGGATTAGTATTCATGTTGCCCAGCTTTCTCTTGGTAAATTATCAGACAGATGTTACTTCATTTCCCTGTCAATCATACTATAGGGATCAGGATACAGTGGTTGAGGAGTGGGAGTCTGCTTTGCCTTTGAGGATGATTTGACCACTGGAGCTTTGGGTGAAAGAGACTTTTCATACTCAGTCTCATGAGTAGGGTCCAAAAGTGTATTTAACTTTTCTTCTTCTGCCTTCATTCCCTCATATGTCAATCTGAATACCTCACAGGGTCATACCCATGGTTGATTAAAACATTGCTTTCACCATCAGGTCATCAGTTTGGGCTTTCTCAACCATCTCATGGACTGATGTCTCCTCCTTCACAGGGTTTTCATGAGCTATTGGTTCATCAACCACATAGCCACCAGCTATCTCTCCTTCTTCTAGATCAATAAATTCAGCCTTCTTTTTCAACTGGGCTTCAGCTTTTTCACGCTCTTCTAAAAATTTAGCAATTGCTACAAGGCTTCTAGGTCTCTTTTGCTTTTTCTGAATTGGTTCTTCTTTCACCATTGGTATTTTACCTTTTGCCTTCTCTGATAAGTATTTCCTCCTTCTGGTATAGTTTTGCATTGTTAAACTAGAAGAGGTTTTAGCTATTTCAACTTCTTAAGGCACCTTTTCAGCCTCTGATTTTTCTTTTTCATCAATAGTAGCAACTGATTCTTCTCTTTTTGTTGTTCTTCACATAATCTTCTAATTAGCTCTTTTTGTTTATTAGTCAATGATACTGCAGGCACTATTTTCATACTCAATTCCTTCTTTATTGGGACAGGATATTGAGGAATGACTACAATAGGTTTAGAAACTGGCCTCTGATCAGCCATAAAATCCCAAAAATCATCATCTATGATGAACTCTTCTGCAGTAAAGCTATCAAGAGCTTTAATCATATCACTAAATTCTGCCTCCTCAGTTTGAGTTTCATATTGTTTCTTTGTATAAATCACCACCTCCATGCTTGATTCATGATGTTTTGTTTCACTAGTTTCTTCCACTTTCTCAGTCTCAGTGAATCTCATCTTTTTGGCAGGAGGTGACTCATTACTAATCTCCCCTGATGAACTTTTAGCATTTCCTTCTTCATCACTTCCCCTCTTTCTCTTCTCTTCTCTTTTCTCAACCTTATCATCTTTCTCCATTTCAGCTTCAACTTCTCTTTTAATCATTACAAGCAGTTCTAACTCAAATACTCTCTTGTTTAGACTTTCTATCTGGTTCTACAAGGCTATGATAATATTAGATTGCTCTTTAATCAATCCTTATTGTTCTTCCATGGCAATGGTTTGGATGGCTAAAGTGTCAACATGACCACTTATTTCATTCCTTGATTGTTGGAGGGCAGCCTTTAATCTTTCTCTCTCCTTTTCTTTCTCTTTCTTTTCAACCTCATACTTTTCTTTTAGGTTTTATCTCCTTCTCCTTTTCATCCAACTCTAATAATCTATCTTCAATAATACGAGATCTTCTATTCAATAGTTTTTCCATCATTGCTACTTTCTTCATTAGCTCAGAAATCATTTCATCCTTCTCATTAGGTCTATTCACTTCTGATTCAGCAACACTTTCAGAAGGAACAGCCTTAGAAATAGCTTGCCTAATAGGCATCTTCTATGATGATCATCATTATCAGATGATGATTTTGATTCCTCTGAAGAGCTGGCAGAGTCACCATACTCAACAGGCTCTGTAGAAGCAAGGGATGACTGAACAGGAGATTCAGGTGAATGATGGGTTGGTGAAACATAAGGTGAGTGTATGGGTGATATATGTGGAAAGATGATGGGTTGTATTTGTGGTGATGGGATTGGTAGTCTTTGTGGTGATGGTATAGGCGAGGGCATGAAAGGTAAGGCTATATCAGCTTCATGAACAGATGGCCCAGTGTGAAGATCACCCCCTACATCAACTTGGGGTGACACTAAACTCTGTCCTTCATCCCTTTCAACAACTTGCTCATCAGCAATTTGTTGATCATGAGCAGCTGGTTGTTCTCTTGATTTGGGCTCATCAACAGGAGCCTCTTGTTCTTCAACATGTTCTTCTAGATTAATCTGTTGAAGCATCCAGGGTAACAAAGGAACGAAGACTCCACTATAGAAATTCCTAGGATCTCTTTTCATGATGTACTTGTATGACTTGGCATTATAATGAGGAATATCCAGCACATGTCCTTTAAGGACAATGTCAAGAAATGCTTCATTAACGAGACATTAGAAGAACCTTGGATACATTAGGAACATATGTCTTCTTCCTTCCTGAATGTTTGATACCATACCATAAAACACATAGACAGACATGTTAAATGGCTTATTGGTGGACAAAGCACATATGGCAGATGATGTTGTTACTGGAATGTCATTCCATCCTGTCTTCCTCTTTGACAAACAATGTTGGTAGAGATGAATGAGGAACCTCCATTGTAAGTCAACTAATCCTTTTTACAATCTGCTTGCCTTCATATCCTCCCTCATATCCAATGTTGGCAAAGAAGGTAGTGATTTCATCATCTTCAAGGTCTAAGGGAGTGTTGGCATCATCACCAAACTGCAGACTGTCTCATAGTTGTTCAGATATGGTCAATGTGTGATCATCAGAGATTCTTCCAGACAGAGTCCTTACACCCTCTATCTCTATCACCTCAGTAGTGCTCCAGAAAGACCTTATGAATCTCTCAAAAATGATTGGTCTGACTGTAATTGCATGAGCAACTCTGGTAGTGGATATAAATCTGATCATGTCTCTAAGACCTTCTGCCTCGAGTACATCAGGGTCAAGATAACTGCTAACATTATGGAGCTTGCTCCAGGTGAGATTTCATGTATCCTGCATAAGAGGCATATGAATTAGATGATATGATAATACTTATCAGATTATAAAGCATACATCAAGTAAACTTTTTCAGTTTGACTTTTGATGGTCAAAATTGACTGTTTAAAGGTACTGTTCCATAGGAATCATTCCTAAGCTTGATGTTATCATGAATTATCGCTATTATTTTTCTTTTCATGTTTGGGGAGATCATATTTGTTGTTTTTAACCTCTTTTCAACTCTTAAATTCAAGATTTGATTTCAACATTTTTATTTTTAGTTATACTCTGTTTATACGATGAACATAACTTTGAAATTCACTTGTTGGTTGTTATTCTTCTTAGTTAACACATTCATTGTAGTTGAAAATGATCATCATGTCTTGATTCAAGTATGATTTTGAGTTTTCTTTCTTGACCTAGGGTTCTAAGTTCATCATTAGTTCAAAAGTCCGATTTTTAGGTCACAAAATTCATTGATTTTCACCTTTCGTTGATACTACTGTTTTTTGGGGATCGAATGTGAGGACTAATAAGAAGAGATTATACGTATAACACAGGTTTGTTGATAGTGATGATGATTGCTAAAGAACAGTGAGTTTCGCTCGTCACACTTTAAAGTCTCTCAAATTTGAATAGTGATAAATGACCTTTTGAAATGGCTTTAAATACTCAACTAAAGTCTTTACAAATTGTTACAAGTTTCAAAACAAATGCGGTCAATTTTTAAATTCATTGTAGCAAATGCGAAGAGTTTTGTTCATCAGCATTTGTGTACGGTGGCAATGCGGAGTGAAAAAGTTGGAGAGCATTTGTTCACTATAGCAAATGCGGTTGAACAAAGTTACTCAAATTTGTTCACTGTAGCAAATGCGGTTGAACAAAGTTCCTTTATCCACATTTACTTTAACAATGCGGCTGAACAAGAGTTGAGAGTTGTCAGCATTTCTTGACTTTCATCATCATGACAGAAGAGATTAAGCACTTGTTTATTCATTTTTGATATCCATAAAAGTGTTCACACACTTCATGAAATGCAGATGAGTAAAAATAAAAGGCGGCAGTACAAAAGTTTACCACATAAACAAATGTGGTTGGACAGTTTTTTTTAACACTTCAAACTTTTTATGTATACTTGTTTGACACAAATGCGGTAGAGTAAAGTCCTTATCCGCATTAGTTTCACTTTGTTTTAAATGACATAAACAGTTACCCGCATTGGTTATATACATGGGTTACCTTCACCCGCATTAACCAATGCACTTACCCGCATTAAATTTTGATCTTGAATCAAAACTTAATGTTTCCAAAGACATATTATTTTTGTTTTTCTGACTTTTCTTTCTTGTTATGAAGAATTGTCTCTGATTGACTTGTGACTTATGAAGTTTTTGACTGTTGATAGGGTTGTCAATTCTTACTTGGATTGACTTGTATATCAGAAGTGATAGAAGTTTCCCATTCTTTGACTGATCCTTGGACTTCTTATGCTTCCATGAATTTGCATAAGCTTAGATACTATAGTATAACTTTTGCACCAACACAGTCAGTTCCTTTTAATTTGTTTTAAAGGTTTTAAAATAGTTAATATTTATACAAACTGATCCAAATTTTAAATTACTCCCCCTAAAGTTTATATCCATAAGTAGATAGAAACTTTAAAGACTTAAAACATTTGAACATGAAATATTTTTGATGTTTTTGTTTTCTGATTTACACATGAAGAGGAAGTATACCTTGTGTTGGGATCATATCAATCTTTCATTACACATGTGCACTCTTATTGTTAGTAACATAGACATGTTCATGAACTTATTGATTGAAGGTATGTTTGTCCTCTTAAAACTCATACTTGGTTAATATTTTAATGCATGTGATATTTATCATGTTTTGGTTGTTTTGATTATTCAATCACGTACCTCACACACAAAAGCATGGTATGATCAACCATTCTCATGTAATGCATGGTAGAACTTTTTCACAACTTTCTTAACCAGGTCATTTAAGGTATGAGGTCTGATTTTCACTGATCCTCATTGGGATTCTTTTACTTTGATCATTTACATGATTTGCTCCTCATTGGGATTCTTTTTCACTTCACTTTGGAAGGTTGATCCATAATGGGATTCTTTTTGTTCATTCACAAGGAATGTATTCTTTTGTTGGTTCATCCAATTTGGATATGTTCCTAATTGGGAATCTTTTGGATCACAAGGAATGTATTCTTTTGTTGGTTCATCCAATTTCAGGTCTTTTCTTTGCAAAACAGAGAAGAAACTAATGTTTATTAAAGAGATTCATAGAATATCATTACCTGGTGTGTTTAGGTAACTACACACACAAACACTTGAATAAGCCAATACTTACCTGTATTCTGAGATGAGTGTATCACAATTGAATAAGATTTTAATTCAACACAACATGTATCTTCTTTTCCAAGTTGAGCCTACCCACATATCAGGTAAGTCATGTCAGTCTTTCAAGCTTTGAATTAAGCACAGTGAATGATATAAAGACTGTAATTATATAATTTCCCTAAAGTATTCATCATTTTCTTCATCAAAATTGATTTCTTTTTGATTTTCTAAATTTTAAAATTGTTTTTGATGTTTTTGATTTTATTCAAGGTTAATCATGCCAATTGACTGAACTAGGTATTCAAACCTACTAGGTTCAAATGCCTTGGTGAATAAATCAGCTAATTGATTTTCAGTTGGAACTTGAATCAATTTGATTAACCCTTTTTCAGCATAATCTCTCAATAAATGATATATGATTTCAATATGTTTTGTTTTTGAGAGCTGAATTGGGTTATTTATGATAAAAACGGCTGTTGTATTGTCAATGTGAAATGGAGTATGCAGGAAGTTAAAACCATAATCAAGCATATGGTTTTTGAATCCAGAGAACTTGAGAGCAACAATCTAATGCTGCAATGTACACAGCTTCTGCTATTGAAACAAATATGTTTATCTGCTTCTTGCACTGCCAGGAGACCAGTCTGGGACCAAGAAATTGACACCCGCTAGACGTGGACTTCCTATTGAAGTTGCATCCCCCATAATCAATGTTAGTGTAGGCATAGAGATTGAAATCTCCTTCCTTTGGATACCATAATCCAAGAGCGGGCTTGCCCTTAAGATATCTGAATATCCTCTTGACAACATTTACATGAGATTCCTTAGGATAAGCTTGATATCTAGCACACACACAAACACCAAACATAATGTCAGGCCTACTAGCTGTTAGATACATAAGTGAACCAATCATGGATCACTAGTGAGTCTGGTTCACAGATTTGCCTTCTGGATCTAGACCTATCTTCACTTTAGTATCAAACAAGTGTTCTGATAGACTGACAGTCAGCAAGTTGGAATTTTTTCAACATTGTTTCTTCATATTTTGATTGATTGATGAAGATTCCTTCTGCTGTTTGTTGGACTTGCACTCCTAAATAGAATGTAAGTTCCCTCATTGCACTCATTTGAAATTTTGAATGCATAAGGTCTTTAAAATATTTGCAGAGTAGCTTGTTTGTTGAGCCAAAAATGATATCATCCATATAGATCTGGACCAACAACATGTCTCTTCCTCTTTTCTTTCTGAAGAGAGTCTAATCAATCTTTCCTCTTTCATATCCATGTTCAAGAAGGAAAGATGATAGAGTCTCATACCACATTCTTGGAGCTTGGTGAAGACCATACAAGGCTTTGTCAAGCTTGTACACTATGTGAGGGAAATCAGGATCTTCAAAGCCGAGTGGTTGACTCACATAGACTTCTTCAACAATCTTTCCATAAAGAAAAGCACACTTCACATCCATTTGATAAACAGTAAACTTTATGGATTCTGAATATCCAAGAAAGATTCTTATTGCTGCTAATCTGGAAACAGGTGCAAAAACATTGTCATAATCAATTCCTTCTTCTTGTGTATACTCCTGTGCCACTAGTCTTTCTTTATTTTTGATGACAATCCCTCTATCATTAGTTTTGTCTTTGTACAGCCATCTAGTACCTATAAGATATTGTCCTTCGGAAGATCTACTAGTTGCCATACATCTTGCTTCTTGAACTGTAGCAATTCTTCCTGCATTGCTTCAATCCAACTGTTGTCTTGAAGAGCCTCTTTGATATTCTTGGGTACTGTTTGACACAGAAAGCATGAAAACAAACAGATGTTTGCAATACTTGACTTGCTTCTTGTCACCCGTTCATTAAGTTCACTAATAATGCTTTCTACTGGATAATGGAAATTCTTCTGTATTCTGGTGGTTGGAATTGACTCATCAACAGTGGTTACATCAAGATTGGAGACATTCAGATCATCTTGGTGAGAGGCACCTTCATCTTGTACTGTTGGGGAGTTATGAAGATAATTAGAATCTATTTCAATGACTGCTTCAGCATTAGTAGCACTTTGATTGCTTTCATCATTTGAGGTTCTTTCTGTTTCAACTGGTGTGTAGCTTGATTTTGATTTCTGACTTCAGTCGATGGGTCTTCTGAAGGTGACGGTAACAAGCTGGGACCAGCTTTAGTTGAAACACTTTGATCTTGAGATGATTGTCTGATAGGATCAGCTTGTACTGGAACATCTTCATTCAGTTGCTCAGTAGAAGTAGGAGGAATCATTGGAAAGTCATCTCTTCTTTCTACACCTCAAGAAGGTTCAACTGAATGTATGTTTCTTGCATCAAACAAGTGGAATTGATCTGTTGGAGCATATATAGTCATATATAGTGTGTCCGTCGCTTGTCGAATAGTCTAGGCTTAATGTAATACACCTGATATGTTGTAAGCACATGAAACTGGGTCATTATAGCATATGCGATGACTCAGTCGTGCGACTAGCCTTGCTAATGCCAGTCATGCGAATGCGATTGGGACATTCGTAGACTGAACCATAAGTGGTCCAGTCGCACGATTAAACTGCATGGTCCAGTCGTACGATTGAACCACATGAAATGGGCAGATGCACTGAGATGCCGAGTTGGCCAAGGACATGCGATGCATAAAATTCAAACTGATCAACAGTAACACGAATAAATATACACAGGTCAATACCTCTGAATAGTGTTGATGAATAGTATGGTGCAAGATGATGGATAGGTGGAATCGCACGAATGGGCCAGTCGCATCAATGTGGGCCGAGGCCTATATATACCAGTTTCAATGTG
Source organism: Flaveria ramosissima (assembly GCA_025215565.1). Classification (NCBI taxonomy): domain Eukaryota; kingdom Viridiplantae; phylum Streptophyta; class Magnoliopsida; order Asterales; family Asteraceae; genus Flaveria; species Flaveria ramosissima. The sequence continues at coordinate 71,961,719 of CM046040.1, forward strand.
TAAAGAGCAGAGGATTTGAGAGGGAGTCTGCCCGAAGCCTAGGGCTGCCGGATGAGAGGGGAGATCATGCTCAATCTTCCCTTGCCAAGAGTCTTGATTCTTATGCTGTAACGAGCTTGTAATCGTTAGGTTTTATCAATGAAACCATTATATTATAGTTCGTGTTATTGATTGTCTCTTGGTTTTTGCTGTTGTTTATCCTTCCATCAAGAACATGCTTGGATGTTTACCGATCCAGTGACTTCACAATTGGTATCAGAGCCAGTTACTGCTGGAATGATATAACAATCATTCTAGCAACCTGAGCACTTGATTTCTGGATCAAATTCAGATCTTGACGTTAAACCCACTTCGTGTTCTTCGTGTTTTGCTCAGATCACGTTACTTGTGGTATCTCTATGTTACAATTGCACTCGAAACCACATTCCCATCACCCCTTCGAATTTGATGATGTCTATTTTGTCTCGGTTAATGTAAAATTCGTCAGATTAGGGTTTTGGGTAGCCCTGGCGGCTGCAGATCTGAAAATCTACGTGCAGACCCGTTCATGCGACTAGGCCATGCGAATGGAGCATTCATACGACTGGACCATCCGAATGGACCATTGGTACAACTGGACCAATCGTATGTTCAGTCGTGCGACTGGACCAGTCGTATGTTCAATCGCACGAATGGACCATCCGCATTGACTCATCCGCATTTGTTCCAGACTAATAAAAAATAAAAAAATTCTGGAACAGCTTCTTGCGCAGATTTGAGGATGAGCAAAGCATATTCACCCTGAGGTTCATTTGTCAAATAAGTTCGATGTATACCCCATTATTCGTTAGACTTCCAGAATAGGTGAATGTAGTTGGAACACGAAAGAGAGGAGAGAAGATGACAGTAATTGGTGCTGAATTTGTGGGTTAGTCAGGAGCATCTAACTATTTATGGCCCAATGAAGTTATATTTATCCGCACAGAGAGGATTCTCATTCTTAGGGGGAATCCACGTATAGAGAAATTGAAGACGCAATCAGAAAGTGATGATGTGAGCAGGTTTCTAATGATGAATCTACATGCATGCTGATTTGTTTGATATTGTCACCTGTGAATTGGAACCTTCAACCTTTTGCCCAATACACTGTATGAAGACGCCAGAGAGCACAACGTTTATATATTTGGATATGCTGAATGTGAGGGGGAATTTCTGCAGGTGTTGATGTTAATCAACTTAGCCTGTGTGAAGATTGAAGCAATGGAAAACTGTTCATATCATTATCTGGAAAAATCAGTCATATGGGGAATCTTGATGTTGTGATGGTGTTCTGCAAAGTAAACGAAAGCTATTGTGCCTAAATTCATTTTCAGGGATAGTGTGGCAACCTTACGGATCGACAACGTTGGCTAATATGGTTTTCGTTTGATTCTATTGACAACCAGAGCAAAGATTGACTGAAGATTGTAAGAGGTGTTATCTACTATTCGCAAGCAACGTCCAAGAGGGAATTTGTTGGAGCATATATAGTCATATATAGTGTGTCCGTCGCTTGTCGAATAGTCTAGGCTTAATGTAATACACCTGATATGTTGTAAACACATGAAACTGGGTCATTCACAGGAGCATATGCGAATGAAACTCAGTCGTGCGACTGAGCCTTGCTAATGGGCCAGTCGTGCGACTGAGAGATGCGATTAGGACATTCGTAAGACTGAACCATAAGTATGGTCCAGTCGCACGATTGAACCATATGCATGGTCCAGTCATACGATTGAACCATACGCATGGTCCAATCGCACGAATGGGCCTAGTCGCATCAAATATGGGCCGAGGCCTATATATATCAGTTTCAATGTGTAAAGAGCAGAGGATTTGAGAGGGAGTCTGCCCGGAGCCTAGGGCTGCCGGATGAGAGGGGAGATCATGCTCGATCTCCCCTAGCCAAGAGTCTTGATTCTTATGTTGTAACGAGCTTGTAATCGTTAGGTTTTATCAATGAAACCATTATATTATAGTTTTTGTTATTGATTGTCTCTTGGTTTTTGCTGTTGTTTATCCTTCCGTCAAGAACATGCTCGGATGTTTACCGATTCAGTGACTTCACATGATCAAAAGATTTTGTATACGAGTCAATATCAAACAACCAGTCGGGACCATTTGTAGATTTGGGAAACGATTGTTCCTTGAATTGAATATTTGTTGATTCATAAATAATGTTTTAATATAGGATTAAACACTCGTAAACCTTTGAAACAGAAGAATAACCTACAAAGAATCTTTCATCAGGCTTAGATGAAAATTTTCCCAAATAGTCTCAGGTGTTTAACATTGAGACAGGACTACCAAATGACTTGAAAAATCCAATATATGGTTTTCTGTGAAAAAATAGTTCATATGGAGTCTTGTTGCTTTCTTTTACAATTAGGGTTCTATTTTGCACAAAGCACGATGTGTTAACCGCTTCTGCCCAAAAGGTTATTGACATTTTAGCATCGGCTAGCATTGTTCTTGATGCTTCAATCATTGTTCTATTCCTCCTTTCAGCTACTCCATTTTGTTGAGGAGTTCTAGCTGCACTAAATTGATGAGCAATGCCTTTGGTTGTACAAAATGAACTCATATCTTCATTCTTAATTTTTGTCCCATTATCACTTCTGATTGTTTTGACCTTATGATCAAGTTTATTTTCAATTATTGTGATAAAATCTTTTATTATTTGGGACGCTTCGTTTATATAAAGTAAAAAGAAAACCCATGTAAATCTTGAAAAGTCATCAATGATCACCAAACAATATTGTTTCTTTCCAATACTCATAACATGAGTTGGTCCAAAAAGATCCATATGAAGTACCTTTAATGGAGAATTGTTTTTGTTCACCAGCTTTGGCTTGTGGGAAGACTTATGTTGTTTCCCTTTGAGACACGCAGAACAATGATCAATAAAGTGAAATTCCTTTTGGGGTAAACCAATTACATGGTTTCCCTTGACCAGTCTGTTCATGTTTTTGAAATTGGTGTGTCCCAAACGTCTGTGCCAAAGCTGTGACTCATTAAAAGATGCTTTTGACAGAAGACATGTTTCTTCTTTTGGAATGGCAGAATTGAGGTTTAAGACATATGTGTTATTCTTCCTCGAGGTTTTCAAGACAACCCATTCTTCAAGAATTTGAAATCCTGGTTCGGAATGTAGCAATGAGTTTCAGTGAAGTGAGTTGAATATTTATTGTCACAGATCTGAGACACGGTGAGTAGATTGAAATTCAGTTGTTCACAGTAGTTCACTCTATCAAAATTTAGCATCCCATTAGTCACAGATCCTTCACCAGTGATGCTGCCACCTTGTGAATCTCCTCCAAATGCTACAGTAGTTCCTTGTATATGCTTGAAGTCAAGAAGGAGGGAACGATCTCAAGTCATGTGTCAGGAGCATCAACTTTCCACATACCATAAGCTGTTGGACTTGTATGAATGACCCTGCAAGCACAAATGAACTAATTAGAATGTGAAACCCAAGCCATGATGGTATTGGGTTTACTAATTCTGTCCATTATGGTAACTTCTTGATACTTCCTCTAAATTGTGACTTAGAGGAAGGAGTTCTAGGAGATTTCTGGTGATATTTTGCATATTTCATCTCATCAATTTCATCAGAGGAGTCAGAAGAGTATTGAACCCTTTGGTCCCTATTTCTTTGAAGAAATCTGGCATGTTTTTTATTATCAAACATCAGTTTTGGTTTATGAAGATCAGATGTTTACCTGATGTTGTGATATTTGTTTCTTTGAATTTTCCTTAACTCCTTTAAGTTTCTCATGTCATTATCTGAACTAGAAGTCCTTGATTGATTATTATGAAAATGACTTTTGATTTTGTGTTTCACAGATGATATTGATGAGATGGGTTTGTTTTGGGGAATTCTCAACCCTTTTTGCTTAAAGAAACAATTAGATGTATTTCCGTTGGATCATATCACAGACTGAACAATATTTATTAAAATAGCAGTTTTTGGTTGAATGATTGTTCATGTCACAGATAGAGCAGTATTGATTGAAATACCACTTATCTGTACTGTGATTAGACATTTCACACACATCACAATAGTGTTTGTCTCTTGAAGATGACCTTGATGTCGAGGACTCAGTAGGTTTATCTATTTTCAACTAAGTCTCAACCTTTGACTGTGGTGAGGAAGCAAGATCACCCCTTTTAGTAGTTTGTTTCACAACACTACTAGGTTTGTCTTTTCTGGATTGTTTTTGCGTCCTTACCCTTCTTCTTACTTCTGATTCTAATTGATTTAAGTGGTCTTTGTTACAAATGTCAAACCAACTGCTTGTTTAGATTTTGAAGATTGAGGATCTGAATTGATTTTTGTTTTTGACACAATAGAAACTTGTTTTGCTTTGTTAGTGAACTCTATCAGATTTGCTTGAATTTTTAGGAGATTTAATCTCATAATCAGAATTGCTTTCAGCAGAAGGTTTCACTGAAGCCACGGTTTTCTTCTTTTCTTTGGATATTGCCGGTATACATTTCACAAATGGGACAATGGCTTTGATTGGGCTTGTTGGTTTGATAACATTCACCGTCTTGTCTTAACACTCCATAATTTTAATTGGGTGACCTAGTTTGATTTTTTCCTTATTTGTTTCAATATACACATTTGATTTATTTTGAGGATTAGTGACTTGTTTTACTATTGATTTTGGTTCAACAGTAATAGGTTCATTTTCTTGTTTTAGGACAGTGTAGTTATCATTGTGAGGTGGAGGACAAGAATTATATCCAATCCCAGTCATATCCTTGGGATCCTTTTATGAATCTAGCATCTCTTGCAGCTTGACTGAAGATGTTTTAAACTTTTCAAGTTTCATTTCAGTAAGTGATTGCTCAGCTTTTGATCGAGCTAACTTTTCAACCAGTTGCTCATTCTCAGCTGCAAGAGTGTACTTTTCACCATACAATATTTCAATGTCAGAGATGAGAGATTTGATTTTTATTTCAAAGCCTTTAATTTCTCTTTTAAGCATCTCTGACTTGACTTTTTCTTCTTTTATTTTAGCAGCCAGCTTAGGATTATGCTCACGATAACCTTGTAGTTCAGAAATACATTTATCACTAAAAAGGTTGGATTTTACCTTAGATGGCATGAGAGTTGGACCATCATTGATGTGAGCCATGAGTGCATCCTTTTGAAACTGCGGTTTTACTTCCTCTGCATACAAACTCCAATCACACACTCCATCTTGTCTAATAACAAGAGCATTGGAAGATGTCTGACTACTTCCATGTGCTTGATTTGTCAGTTGTGGCTGACTCTGATAAGGTTGCTGATGTGGTGATTGTTGGTGATTGCAGGATCGGGTTTTGTCACTTAACACTTGGATTTATCTCAAACTCACTTACACTACACTCAATTAGATGAAATAGAATCTCTTCTAAAAGTTGATAATAATATAATAAGTAGCAAAGAACACAAGAGAATAATTTTCAAGGCACTTGTATATATTACTTCTGAACTCAAAGTATTAGAAGACTCTTACAAGCATGAAACAAGATGTACAATGAGAAACTATATATACTAGATCCTACAGCCGGATATACTTTGATACCAGCTGGAAACCTAAGACTAAAGCATATACTACAATGCTAAAGTTTAGGTATCTTAGATAAAGTATTATCTGAGATATGGTAGTCATGACATGTCCATGACTTACCTTTTGTCACCAACTAAAGTTGGCAACTGTACTAAATGATAAAGGTAAACAGTGGAATAAAGTATGGTCAACTACATGGCTTTTGAGAATACGCCATGCAGTATCTCAGAGGTCTTCAGCGGAGTGTTAGAGAGACCATACTTATGTCCACTGGATAATAGTAGTGTCTTCCGAAGGTAAGTTGGCTTCGGAAGAACAAGTTCTTCCGAAGCCACTTATACTTCGGAAGAGGCTTCTATACTTTCGAGGCTTGAGGACTTCTTTCATACTTTGAAAGTTGACTTCTGATCTTTCACTCTAAGTCTTGATCTTCGGAAGTAAATACTTTTGTCTTCGGAAGTTGGAGTTTTCCTTCGGCAGTTGATCTTACACTTTGTCTTTGGGAAGAACTCCTTTCCTTCAGAAGTTCCACACTTAGCTTCGGAAGTCCTTTATTAGTTGCACCAAAATAGTCTATGTGATTTGGTTTTGGTTGCACCAGCCTTTCTAGATCTAACAAAGTCCCCCTAGGCTGATGCTACCAAAACCTCACTTGTCTCTGCTTCTCAAAACCTACAACACCAGGGACAAAAGATATTTGTCTGTGTCCTTGTTCTTCCCCGAATTGGTGTTGAGAAGTTTGTACAAGTCATTAGTGGATAGGAGATCCAGTCTATCACTCTGAATGACATTTACCCTTTGTTGTGCCCCCCTTAAAAGAGTTAGTTGACCGGAGGTATAGTCATACTCCCATCTAACTATGGATTCAAGTTCAGGACCCTCAACCATTTGTGGAAGGCTTTGCCTTTGGTTGTTGATCCCTTCCTTTTCTCCTTCTCTCTCAGTTTCAGCTCTTCTTCAATCTTGGTCCTAGCAGTCAGATCGGCTAGATGAAGACTGCCCAGGTGATTTTGATGTGAGTAGCTAGTTCAGAGTTGGAGGGGTTGGAGAGTAGCCTCTCTGCTAACTCAACAATATCAAATCTGCTTAAGTGTAGCAGAGATGAGGCATTTAGCCTGTTGAGCTCTCCACTCTCTCCCTCTCAACAACAAAGTTGTGAGAAGAGTCTTCGAACCTTCACGGATGATCTTTTTCCTAGGCACAAGGGGTTGTCTTGGAACCCTATCACCTTTCTTGGTATCCAGCAGAGTCACCAGCCTTCTCCTTAGTTTCTTTTCTTCCTCATTCAAAGTATCTAAATTGAGGCCAAGGAGATTTGCAGCTTGGTCCAATGTTCCTCTGGGCAGATCAAGAAATGATCTCTAGTGAGGGAACATGAGGATCCATCAACATAAGTCAGTTTGACAGAATCCTCCTCACAGGAGATGTCGCTCAGGGTTGTGCAGTGGATGAGCTTTGTCTTGTCTTGATTTCCTTGAACTCCTCTAAGGAGAGATGTTTAGAAGGCTGAAGGGATGGTTTGGGAGGCTGTTGGGTAGATTGTGGTTTTCGGTTCTGGCTAGTGTTTTGGTTGGATGATGGGTAGTTCAGGTGGTTGAGGTGAGGAGGTTGGTAAGGATGATGGTGTAGGTTCAAGGGTGTAAGGTTCAGTGGTTGGTTCGGTTTTGATGGGGAATGAAAAGGAATTGGTTTAGGTTGTGGTTGGGTTTGAGGTTGTGGTTCTGTAGTTGGTTTGAAGATCATCCTGTCCCTTTCTATACATCTCCTTCCTCTTCCCCTAGCGAATGTCAGCCTTTATGTTACTGACATGTCGCTGGAGGGTCTTCTCAGACATAATACCCACCTGCCTGCGACAGAAGCCATGAGCCTGGAGATAGTCTTTCATCCAGGCTTTTTCACCTATCTTCTTGGCAGCAGCTAGTCTGCTTCCTCTTCTTCTTTCTCTCTCTCATTATCAGCTTCTCCTTTGCAGCTCTGTTTCTCTCCTTCTCCATTTGATCTTGCTCTTTGTTGAAGTGCCATAAGATCGTATCATTGTTGTGTGGAGATAGTTCTTCTAGAGAGAAACCCCTGGAGGTTAGGAAAGTTATCTTTTCCCTCCTAAGCTGTTGATCAGCTTCTCTTTTTTTCCTCTCCCTTTCTTCCTCTAAGGCCAACCTTGGTGCTTCTTCTTTTTGCTGTTTTTGCAGAAACGTTGCCTTTTCCAACTCAACTAACTTCTCTAGTGGTAACAGGAGTACATTTTCACTCACAGCTCCTAGATTGACAAGTCTGTCAATGATTTCCATTCTTCTTTTATTGTTGACAACCTCCTGGTTGGCTGCAGCTGCTTTGCTATTGGCAGCTAGCAGCTTTTTAGTTGGAAGTCCACCTTTTCTTTTGAGCTTTTCTAACCTTCTTCTTCCTGAAGCTCTTCCTCAGTCATCTTCCTCTTTCCTTTGACATCTTCGGAAGTGCTAGACTTTGGGGGTTCTAGGATGGAAGGTTCAGGTTGAGTGGTGGAAATGGGAGCTGGAGTTAATGTTGATTTTTGAGCTTGGGGTTGGGTGAGAAAATCCTTCCTATTAACCTCTTATGCAAGTTCTAGGATTGCATATGTGACTATTAGATCATCAGATAAAGAGAATAGTCCTTTCGCAGCTGCAATCTCAACTTCGGAAGATTGAAGTTGTTCTTCCAAGGCTTTGACTTGTGCTTTGGAAGTCTGTGAGAATGCACTATCTATCCCAACTGTGTCAGTTGCTGGGCCATCAGTCCTTGTTTCCCCTTCGAAATTAATCTCAGGTTCCACTTGGACCTTAGGTTGACCAACTTCCTCAATAGTGGTAGAAGGTGCATTTAACATTTGAAGCTTTTGAGCTCCGAAGTAAATCACAGACAAGTCAGGACTTGGCGGTTCAATGAGAGATTCCAACAGGAACTTGTAGAAGAACCTGTTGAGATCTTGGAGCATCCTTTGATCCACTTGAATTATACTGGAGGAGGCTCAGGAAAAACTAAAGCTTGCTGCATAGGATATCTTGAACTTAAGGAAGTGAGAGCTTGACTCTGTGGTTCCTTTTGTCTTTAGCTTTGTCCCTGAACACTCTCCCACTTTTGGTATCATCATCTTGAGAGCTTGATAAGCTGGAGGAAGAAGTCTATGAGACCTGAATTGGTACATGCCTAACAGACTCTCAATCTGTTTCTCAGCTGGTTTGGCCTTGAGATTTTCAATCTCAAGTTGCTGAGTGGTAGACCTATCCTCTAAAGTTCTAACGTTAGATTCAAGGTTTGAGACTTTAGAAGTATATCTTTAATGGTGAGTTGCTGTCTTCCCTCATCTTTGTTTGAAGAATCATGGGGAGATGAGATAACATACCTAGTATGTTCATCCTCACCACTAGATGTGGTTTCTTGGCGCCCTGGTTTCCCTTGCTCAATGATGTCTCTTTCAGAGTCATCAAAGGGCATGGTTGTCGTAGATTCAGTCTCAGTAATGTTACCACTGTCTTGAAGGTCCATTGAGGCTCCTTTTAGTCGTAGTTGAATCTACATGAGTCCCCTCCACATCAGTGGGACTCACCTCAGTAAAGGCTTGCTGACAGGGGCTAGAGATAAGAGATATCTCTGGGGCTCTGTCATCCTTGAGAGGGTCTTGTGGATCAACTTCATTGCCCTGAAGAGACATAATATTTTCATCAGCTCCTATGAGTAGGTCAGTAAAGGATATAGAGGTTAAGCCTAATAACCCTGGACTTTGATCAATGTCTAAAGGTATTGAGCCTATGGTGGGGTTGTCCTTTTTGGCTGCTCAGGGAAGTATAAAGACTCTCCCTATGGGTTTTCAGCTTGGGTTTCAAGCTCATGGGTTTGAGACTAAGAAGACTCAATACTCATAATAAGGTCAATTGTGAAGGATGGTTGGACCTCAGACTGAGTGGGAGCCCATTGTTCCACTCTAGTCTTTTGGATTGAACAGGAGGAGCTTGTTTAATCAGAGAAGATTGAACAAGGGTTCGTTTGGAGCGTCTTTGATAAGTGATAGTAATGGGGTGAGAAGGTAGATTTTGACATGGTGAAGGTAGTTGCTGGTGTGGATTCATCACCTGCGGGGTTAACAGGGATGTCACCAGAGCCATTGGCTCAGTCATACCTGGAAGAAGTTAGTATATCTTCCAGTGAAATTGGTGGACACTCTCTTCAAAGTCTTGAAGATGGTCGGCCTAACTTGAGGAACAGTCAGAGCAGCTGCACAGACAAGTTGACTCTGGTGCAGCTCACAGTTTATTATGTGCTGAAGCAACCTGGGATACATGAAGAATGTGTCCCGCTGGAGACTCCCCATAAGATGGTCAGCACAAACCTTGAGTAGTTAAAGCGGAGGCTTGTCACCAAACCATGAACTCGGCACCCTAGTTATAAGGGATTTGATCCCATCCCCAGATTGTTGGACAAGCAATGAAGACAACATGCAGCATGAACTTCCATTTGTAAAAGAAGTTAACTTGTAGACATTGACCTGCTTACATCTCCACCATATCCCATTGGATATAGGTGTTGTCCAAATCTGTCTTGGGAAACTCTGTAGGAGCGCCCTCGTCATGAAGCTCGAGATGCTCCCTAATGAGTTGTTCAGTAATGACCAACTCCTGGCCACCGATGCTCGATCTTATTACCCTAACCCCATTTAGGGTTTCAATCTGACCATTGGCCCAAAATTCAGCCATGTGATTTGAGTAAACTATGGGGTTAACAGTCAGAGTAGTGTAATAAGATGATTGGGTTAGAATGGAGATGATATCTGAGAAGTCGGCATCCCTTGAAGAATCAAGGAGTGCGACTTGGTTGTGCTGAGGGTTAAGTGCCATTTGAGAAAGTTGCGGGAAGATAGTTCGGAATTAGGAGAATTAGGGATGAAGGAAGCTTTTAGGGAAGTAAATTTGGTAAAAAGATGTAAGTGATTAGCCGGGGTTATTTAAATGGGTGAAATGGCCGTTTAAAGGGGTTCGGATAAGATGATGGGACGTTCAGTGGAGATGTGACGGGGTCGGTAAGGTTTAGTCCATTTAAATAATCCGACATATTAACAAAATCTTTACTTTTTACAGAGTGGGGCCCAAAAGATTTCCGTTACAGAGTAAAGTCTTTCTTCGAGTATAAAGCATTTCCGAAGGTAATGTTCTTCCGAAGGCAAATTTACTTCCGGGTAAAGTTCTTACTTCTGAGAGTAAATGTTGCTTTCCAAATGGAGAATGTATAAGCTTGGGAAGTAGATCTGATATGAAATCAATCGCTTCTTCCGGACTAAACACTCTTTCGAGAAGAAAATTATCCTGGGAGGAATTTGCTTCGGAAGATATGTAAATATCTTGCGAGGGTTAATTCCTCTTCGGAAGAATTTATACTTAGAGAAAATTCAGAGAAGGACCTTTGTAACAGGGCTTAGATTGTTTTGACACAAGACTTTACACAATAAAGGTTTTCAAATGAGATAAACTAAACAAGGTTTATCATCCCAATAGTTGTAATGAGATATTTGAATCTTTGTTCACCAAAGGCTTTGGTGAACAAGTCAGCATATTATTCATTTTAGCCAACTTTGATTAGCTTGATTATATTTTTCTTATGAATATCTCTAATGAAATGGTACCTGATATCAATGTGCGTTGTCTTGGAGTGCTTCACTGGATTTTCAGTAATGGAGATAGCACTGTTGTTGTCAATGTGGTAGGAGTGCTCATGAAGTTGAATCCATAGTCTATCATCTGGTTCTGAATCCACAGTAGCTGAGCACAGCAACTAGCAGCAGCAATGTATTCAGCTTCAGCAGTTGATGTAGAGACACATGATTGCGTTTTGCATTGCCATGAGATGATCCTTCTATCAAGAAATTTACATCGACCTGATGTTGATTTCTTGTTGATGTTGCAGCCACCATAGTCACTGTCAGAGTAACCATATAGATTGAAATCAATATTCCTTAGATACCAGAGACCCAATTTAGGTGCTCCTTTGAGGTATCTGAGGATTTCGCTTGGCAGCAACTAGGTGAGACACCTTTGGAGCAGCCTGATATCTTGCACAAATACAAGTTGCAATTAATATCAGGTCTACTTGCTATGAGATACATCAGAGAACCAATAATTGATCTATCTGATGTTGATCAGTATCCTCCCCCTTTGAGTCAGGGCAGAGATTATGGTTTCTTGGTATAGGGGTTTTTGCTGCCTTACAATCTTTCATGTCAAATCTTTCTAAGATGTCATTGACATACTTAGATTGATTGATGAAAAACCCTTCCTTCATTTGCTTCACCTGAATTCCATGAAAAAGTCTATTTTTCCCATGGAACTCATCTCAAACTTCTTCTTCATGATGCTCTCAAAGTCTTTACACATTTGGTCATTTGAGGAGCCAAATATGATGTCATCAACATAGACTTGAACGAGCAAGATGTCTTTCCAAGACTTTCTTATGAAAAGAGTCTTATCAATGGTACCTCTAGTGAACCATTCTTTAGAAGAAACTGAGACAATGTCTCATACCACACAAGCCTAGGTGCTTGGTGCAACCCATATAGAGCTTTATCCAATTTGCACACATAGTTGGGGTGTTGTGGGTCTTCAAATCCTGGAGGTTGGCACACATAGACTTCCCATCATACCCCATATAGAAAGGCAGACTTGACATCAAGCTAGTAGACTGAATTCTTGGATGCAGCATAAGCAAGAAAGATCCTAACTGCCTCAAGTCTGGCACAAGTGCAAAGACATCAGTATATATCAATTCCTTCCTCTGAGTGTATCCTTGAACCACCAGTTTTGCTTTGTTTTGATGATCAAGCCTCTATCATCTCTCTTGTTTCTGAAAAACCCATTTAGTGGCTATAGGTACTTGACCAGATGGTGGCAGACATAGGTTCCAAACCTTTTGTCTTTGAATTGAAGCAGCTCCTCTTTCATTGATTCAACCCAGCTACTATCTTTCAAGGCATCTTCCACCTTCTTGGGTTCCATCTGGGATAAAAAGCATGAGTACAAGTAGACATTCCCATTGTGAGTTTGTCCTCTTGTTCTCACACCTTTAGAGACTTCCCCTATGATGTTCTCCGTTAGATGAGTTTGTGAATCCTAAGTCTAGGAATTACCTCTAGTTGCAAAGACAGATCCAGATTGGACATATTTTGCTCAGGAGCTTGACTACTTGGTCTAGCTGCTGTTTCAAACTCATTCAATGAAGACTGATTGAATGAATTACAAACATCATCATCATCTGATTGCTGTGAAGCAGCATTAACAGTTGCATGTTCCTTCAAGATGTTGCTTCCATCAGCTTGGTGTTGTGCAGTGTCACCTGATAAAGTTTGAGGGTCAGCAGGTCGGCCACTGGTTGAAGCTCCACTATCCCCTGAGATAGTCATACTGTCAGATCTGCTAATAGTGGGAGCTTGATTTGTTATAGCTCTTAGAGAACTTGGAATAGGTCAGGGTAGCTCAAACAGTTGGTCATCATCAGAATCACTTTGAGCACCTGTTCCAACTAAACATTCTCACAAGATGGTTTAGAATAGTTTAGAAACAATTCTAAATCAAAGATATGATCAGGGTCATTCCCCTAACACAAGGATTGTGCTCATTAACTACAATGTTGAAAGATTCCTCAAATTGTTGAATTTTAATGTTATAAACTCTATAAGCTTTAGAGTTAGAGGAATAAAGATAGCATCATCTGACTTTTCAGCAAATTTGCCAAATTGTTTTTTGTGTTAAGTATGGTACACCTGCTGCCAAAGGACATTAGAAAGCCAATGAACGGTGGCCTCTTGTTCCATATCTCATAAGGGGTCTTTCCATGTGGCTTAACTACAAGAACCCTGTTCTGCACATAGCATGCAGTGCTGACTGCCTCTGCCCAGAATGTTAGAGGCAGCTTTGAATCAACTAACATAGTTGAGCAACCTCAATAAGTGTCCTGTTCCTCCTCACTGCAACACCATTTTGTTAAGGAGTTCTAGGAGCACTATATTGTCTGGCAATCCCTTTTGAGTTACAGAATAAGTCAAGAACATGGTTCTTAACTCAGTCCCTTTATCACGAATCTAATTATTTTAACCTTGTGATCAATTTAATTTTCTATTTTAAGAATAAAAGATTTTAAAGTTTCAACACATTCATCTTTAGTTCTTAAAAAGAATACCCATATAAATCTAGTAAAATCATCAACAATCACAAGACAGTATGATTTCCTTCCAATGCTCATTTACTTGTAGGACCAAATAGATCCATGTGCAATAAGTGTAATGGAATGGTCATGGAGTTAACAGCTTTGGATTTATGAGATGCCTTGTGTTGCTTCCCTTTCAGGCATGCAACACAGTTACCTTTGCAGAAAAATTCCGTTTTAGGCAAACCATGTACCAAGTTATTTTTAGCCAATTTGTTCATTGTATTAAATTTACATGACACATTCGTTTAGCCCGTAGTGTTGACTCATCGCCGTCAGCTTTGGAAAGAAAGCATGATACTTCACCCATTGGGGAAGCATTATTCATATCTAGATTGTACATATCCCCCTTTCCTGGGAGATCTAAGAAGCACCAATTCCCGAGGAATTGTCATCTCGGGTTTGAGGATAATGCAGTCATGTTCTGTGAAGAGCATTTGATGCTTTTGATCGCAGAACTGATAAACACTTAACAGGTTGTGTTCAAGCTGTTTGACAAATTGAACTTTGTCAACTTTTAATTTTCCATTAAATATACTTCTCTGCCAGAAATATATCCTCCAGCCTCACCTCCAAACTAGACAGGACCTCCATCATAATATTGAAATTTTTGAAGGAAATATATGTTTCCTGTCATGTGCCTGGAGCATCCACTATCAACAATCCAAACATTATTATTCTTGTCATATGGATTCCCTTATTGTCATATGTTCCGGCCATGACTGCTTGAGCAGGAGTCACATCCTGTACCATGAAGCTCCAGTTAACTTCTTGAGCCATTACAGCTGTCTCTGTTGACTTTCTAGTGGGCTTTGGTGTAGAGGGATGTGTGGAGGCCTGTGGGGTCCCCGGATTAGACTTGGGATCCTTGCATTCCCTTGCAAAATGACCAAGTTGGTTACAGTTGTAACATTTGGCCTTGGTTTTGTCAAACCCAAATTTGTTGTTGATTGGGTTTGGGGACATTGCCTTCCAGTTCTTTTGGAGAACTTCTTTGCTCTGTAGGTTTAGAGAACCATTTGTTGGACTATGTCCACATATTCCATGTCATCTGGGCTTAAAGCACTCAAGATCATCAAAGCAATACAGATAGTCACTAGAGTACCCACTTCCTGAGACAAAAGCACAACTGTCCTGAAAGGAACTTTTCTGAGCTTGTTGAGACCTTGAAGTCGCAGGAAATATGATGTATGGCCAAGAAGAACAGGATGGTTGCTGGGTGTAAGTCAGGTACTGTTGAGGTTGGGAGGGTCCTGAGCCTTCAGCAACCATTAAACATTGCTAGCAGGAAGACTCAAGGGGTGCTTGTCTAATGGCCTCTCTTGCTTTCCTTTCCAAACGGTATCCATCAAGGATGCCATAGAGTTTGGTCATGGTGAGGCTGTTCAAAATTTATGTTCTCTTGATGGAGACACAGTAGAACGTCCACTCATTGGGGAGTGCACCATGAACTTTCTTGTGAGGTATCTAAGCTCAACAGCATTTCCCAGACTGAAGGGAAGAAATGAGGTCCATGTACCTGAAGTATTGCTTGCTGAGTGTCTCTCCAGCAATGTAGGTGAAGTTCTCAAACTACTGCTTTAGTGAGTCCTTCCTAGAGTCTTTGGAGCTGGAGTACATGTGAGCAAGTGCATCAAACAGTTCTTTGGTTGACTTGCAATGCCCAAACCCCACCATGATGGAGTTGGGAATTGCAGTCATGAGAACAGTCATGGCATTAATGTCAATGTCTAGCTTCTTTTGATCCTCATCAGAGTAGTCTTCAACTTCTTTCTCTATCATAGCACCGTTTCCACCAGCCACCTCTGGCTTATACGGGCCATTGACAATAGATTTCCATATCTTGCTGTCTTGATACCTGATGAAGCCTTCCATGCGTCTGCTCCATGACCTAAAGTTTTCAGGGGTGATGATGGGTGCTTTAGTCATCGTCTCCATTTCTACCTCAGACTGTTGAGGGCCATTTTGACTGTGGTGTAAGGAGGAGTGAAAAACAGGTTGATTAGGATGGTAAGATCTCACAATCAAGAGCCAAAAAAGCTCTGATACCAATTGTAGGATCGGGTTTTTGTCACTTAACACTTGGATTCTCTCAGGGGTGATGATGGGGTGCTTTAGTCATCGTCTGCATTTGTTCTATGTCATCTGCTTATACAAATACGGTTAGCCAACACTTGTTTTCTGATTCTTCATGCAGATTCTTCATCCGCATTGGTTCTTGGACTTGTGGGATTTCTAGCAAAACAACCATCACCCACCACTGAATTGGCATATGATCCTTTCAGGGTCTAACATAGACCTTAGATAATCATGAACAAATTCAAAAGCTTCTTGACTCTCTTCCGTCTGAATGGAATCATCAAGTTAGAATGCTGAAGCAAGAAAAGATTATGTCGACACAAAAGTTATGGATATGATCAACAGACTAAAATCTCTTGAGCTAGATATCCAAAGAAACGAATTTCAGCAAGCCGTGTTCTCACATCGAACCCACACGCTTAATACTGATCTTGTTTCTTCTGTAACAAGCATACTTGATTATAAAAACAGAAATGATTGAAAAGTGGAAGTTATTGAGAACTGATTTGAATTTCATTTTGAATTCAGAGAAACTGTAGAATAGAACTATGGAGTTTTGAGAGTCGACAATGATGGTAAATCAAAGTCTATGAGAGCCGATGATGATAAGGCTGGAAAAGCTGATAGAAGAGAGAAAAATCAGAGGCTGGACAATGCTGAAGGTCAAAGAAAGGAACAACAAAGAAATCACAAGGGTGCAACTGTAAAAAGAGCTTAGCTGCAGAATGAACTATCATGGGTCTTCCTTATGAGACTGTTCAGGATATGTGTTCTTCGTCATGCAAAATCTGGTTATTTGGGATTTATAAGGCAAACAGATTGTTATTGGAAAATGAAAAGAAGTAAAAATAATCAATCAGGAATTAAAGAAAAATAAAACTGCTTTTTCAAGAAAACTTAATGAAGCATTGGCTCAAATTGATCTTTTAAGAAGAACTATTTGAGCGTAACGTTAAAATTAATATTCTGAGAGAAAGGGCTGTTTTGGCTCAATTTGAAACGACAAAGCTTCAAATAAAGCTTGATAAATGGACTCTTTCACACATGAAAAAGGATGAGCTTATTGCTAAACAACAAGGGGCGTGGGTAAAACATGGGATTGGATATAAATCTGATAGTGAAACTGTATTAATTCAATTCCACCCCTTCTACTTTATGTTATTCACCAATCCCCAGACCTCATCCTAAAAATGATTTGTTTGAACAATCTACTAATAGTCTGCATGTAGGTTTGAGCGGTGTGAATCTTAAAGGGGTGCAAGATGATTATGATCCTACAATTGGTATGGGATATATAAATCGAATGCTGATAGTCCAGATAATGACTGTTCAGTTCCGGTTGTTTGTAAATCTATATCTACTATTTCTTCTAACTTCTTTGATAAGTTTAAAGCGGCAATTCCTACTTTGAGCCTGTCAGGGTTGTGAGAAGAAGAGATAAATCAAGAATCACCTAATCATCAAGTTCAAACAACAACAACATATCCTATTCCTATTAATCAAGATCCATTGGAAGCAGATTTGTGTATACGAGGCTGGACAAGCTCAGATTAGGAATCAAACACAGAGGACAGTGTATGTTCTCAAAGATCAAGATATCACTTGAAATCGTCAAATCTCAAAAGCTTTCAAAAAGCTGAATCAAGACATATACAGATCTCTTCTCCAACTGCAAAACTACCCAGTCAATCAGTGAAGATCTCATTTCATGTTCAACATGGGAAACTTTAGAACAAGCAAATCTGCTACAAGCTCAAAGCAATCCTCATCCCCACCTGCACAACACGGGACTACAAAGAAACAAAAGCCTTTCAAGGCTTGTTTTGAGTGTGGAAAAGAAGGTCATGTGGTAAAGAAATGTCCTCAAAGACTTGCTACGGATGGTAAAGGCAAAATGAAGTGGCTTCTCCCGGATCACAGTCTACAAAGAATGTTCTAGTCGGTAAAGGCAACACAAGTTGCTTTTCTGGATCAAGAGGTAAAAAGCACACATATTTGAATGGTTGGATGAAAAACGCTCCAGCCAAACCTTTTCATGTGAAGGCGGTTCACATGATTCAAAGATGAAAATGACCAAAGGTTCAAAACCAAATCTTTTCCTTCCGGTCTTAAACGCAGAAAACGATTACCAAATTTAATTCATTCAAATCCAAATTACTCTAATCGAAACAAATTTGGCGAATTAAAAAGAAGGATACAACAATCCCCGATTGTTTAAACGGTTGTGTGCAGAAGCAGGTTACTTATATTGATGAAAAAGGAACTTCCAGGACTTCGATGGCTTGGGTTCCCCTCTCTAACTAATTTGTTAATGAGTGCAGAACTATTCAGGAGGACTGTTAGTAATCAAGTTTACTGACAGAGATTGTTTCTAATTCAAATTTGAGGCGGAACAAACAGGTTAAGATCATTTTATTTTATCCACGATCTGGATTTTTATCTGCACAATCACAGATCTCACTTCACAATCACTTCATATTTCTTGATAATTCATTTCTTATCTTCATATCAGTGTAGTTTGGAAGACCTTCTTTGGTAAATTTCTACTTTTATATAGTTTTATAAAAAAAAAAATAAAAAATAAATAGGTTAGCAAAAATAAAAATTTAGGGGGAGAATATATACATAAAAGATGAAAAGAGAACTGGGAACTTGATTCGATGATTGACAAATGATTGTATATTATCTTGAAATGCTTGTTTTTGCATGACTTGCGTTTATAAAATGAGAGATGATAGTAAACGATGCTGTTTTTTGATTCACGTCTTATTTTTAATTGCAAATAAAAGAAAAACAAACAGATTCTTTAATGATATGCTTGGTAGATTCAGCCTGAATAATAAAGTAGACAACAACATAATGATGTAAATTAAAATATATGCATAACGATGTCTGATTTACGCAATCATTTTGGCCTGCACAAAAACTGAGTCCCAACAAAAATTGGATTGAGAATTGATCTTTCACCCACCATATAAGCCATATCTTTGAGCGATGTTTGGTGTATTTATGTGTTTTGTGTTTGTGCTAATCTCCTCTGCTGTACGGAAGTACTGACCTGGAGTGATGATCTCCTTTGTTGTACGATAGTACTGACCTGGAGCTTTCATTGGCACATGATTAAATGGTCATCTTCTTTGTTATACGTGAGTATAACCTGGAGCTCTCATCATTTTCGTCTAAGTAGTGTCAAATCATCTAAACGATGAATTCATCACAAAATGCAATGTTCTGTTGATAATCACTTGCACACTAATGCACAAGCCTTGCTCTATAAAGATCGTAACAAAATTCAAGAAATCCTGAGGTTGCGTGATTGTTTTTGCCAAATGATTGTGGGGTCCTAGCATTCTAAAGTGTTTAATCGAACTTTAACGAATCATCTACTGCTTGTTGAAAAAGATAGGGCATGGGTTTAAGTGCACAAACATATCAGCAATTTTATTGATTTGTTTGAAAATTTCAAAATCATTCAAAGACTATGATTAAATTAAAAAATTATAATAAATGTATATAATAAAATAAAAAATATTTTATAATAAAATTTCATTTCAAATTCTCTTAGGACTTCCATATTATGTTGTTACAATGTTATCATTTTTCATGCATTTCATAGAAATTGCGCACAAACAAACACGGGTTTGTTTTGTTAAAATAAAATGATCTAATTAGAAATGTCAAGATTGTGTTTATGAATGAGTTTTAGATTTTTGCTGTAAGTGATGGTCGATCATCAGCTGAGCAATGTACCTGATCAGAGAACCTGTTCCTTAAGTTTGCAGAAGATACCAAACTAGGAATCCTACTCCTACATCTTATGAAGCACTCAAGATTAAAGATTTGGAAAAGTTGTTCCAATATCTTGACAAATGATACACTGGAAAGGGGGAGCATATAAATAGGGGGAGCTTATGAGATGAATAATTTTTCTAATCAGATTCAAAAACTTCAAATTTGAAGATTTTTCTACTGTTGACTTCTCGGTGCTGATTTCGTTTGAAGACGTTGATAATGATAGACTAAGGGGGAGTATTGTTGGAGTTGTACAAGATAGTCTATATTATCAACATAGTTGTTAGGTCTAGGATCAGTAGATCTAGTCCATTTTGTATAGGCTTAATACTTAAATTAATACCTGTAATGCATGGTTGTAATTCATTATTGTGTATGCATTATATATATAGGTTAACCCATTTATATGTGTGTTGATTTAATTATGGTTGCAGGTACAAACATTATACTTGGTCAATTTCTGAAATTGACCAAGTGTAAGAAACATCTACGGATGAACATTTTGTTCTTTCGTAGATATGTTTCTAACAAGTAAAATGCATCCAAAGATCTTCTGCGGATGAACAACCACACTAAGGTTGGAAGAACAAGATTGCTTAGAAAGAATAAGATTGCTTCAGGAGAACAAGATTGCTTCGAAAGAACAAGATTGCTTCGAAAGAACAAGATTGCTTCAGAAGAACAATGTACCCTTGGAAGAACAAGACTTCAGCGTAAGAACAAAACATTTACGGAAGTCAATATTCCTGCGGAGTCCAAACACTTGTATAATACAAGTGTTACAAGTCAACAAGTCAACAAGTCAACAAGGCAGCTATGCGAATCCTGAGAAATCAGATGATTCATTAACAGAAACAATTCAAAACCCGAGAGATCCGGTTGTTCCTTTAACATAAGCATCATTGTCTATATAAATGGATCCTAGTTTCGAATCATGGGCGGCTTCGACGGCACAACAATAGCAATACGAAATTCCACAACAACAAACATCACATCAAATCTCACAATCAAACCCTAGCAGCCGCGCATCATTCATCACAAATTTAATATCATTCATTCATTATTTGTAATCATTAACATGTTTTAATGAAATACATATTATTCATAATTGTGTTTTCTTTAGTGTGTTCTTGAATTTTATTGATAGGATCGGATCAATTAGATTTGAATTATGCAGCGGAATATCACGGATTAAGATCGAATTCAAGCAAGAAAAGTAATGAATATGCAAAACATTCAATCACAATTATAGAGAGAATATTATGTTAAAGGAATGTTTTCATTCACGCGTAATGCTTCGGTTAGAATACAGCTAGGTCAACATTCCCTATATAGAGGAATGTGACGTCTGCTGATGTCACTTGACAGTGACATCTAACAGAATTTACAAAACAACTGAAACTATGCAAACTACTGAGATGTTCACAACAACTGATCACATCTCAGAGAATGCTAAGTACAAATACATAAAACTACTGACTAACAACTACTGAAACAATAAACTACTGAAATGTAAAATTACAAGTACTGAAAAGTAAAACCATCACAACTACTGAAGTTAACAACTTCAGCTGTTGTGACAACTGCTGATCACTCTGGTCTTCAGTCTTTGTCTTCAGCACTTCATCTTTAGACTTTGTCTTCAGTTCTTTGCTTTCAGACTTTGTCTTCAGACCTTTGTAATCAGCTGATGTCTTCAGCTGTTGTGATCTTCTTCGCAGTTGTAATCTCTGTGGGACTTAGAGGTTTTTCTGATCAGGCTCATTGTTTCTTTTGGTCCAACAAACTCCCCCTGAACCAATGCAGCCAAAACCTCTAACTTTATTGAAGATCCCACTTATTCTTTGGCAAAAGTATTCTCTTGATCAGCTTCAGAGGTAGACAAATAAGCATAGGCCAGGGAAAGGTTTCTAATCATTTGATTGGCTAAGTATGGAAGGGAACTCTGTCTTGGGGAAATTGGACACAGAGTCTTGTCCCAACCATGAAACCTATTTCCCATTGATGAGTCTGAAAGACTCCCTTGCATAGGCCTCAAGGAGAACAACTTGTTCCTCCTTAGTGAGTTCTTCTGCTTCTCCCTCAAAGAAGAAGTCAGGCCCATAGTACTCAGACAGATATCTCACTGTCTTCGCATTCTCAACTCAACAGTTGTTATCTCTCTATATGCGAATTCATCTGGATGAGAGCCTTCGAGCAACAACTGGAGTTCACTCTTCTGAAGATCTTCAAGTCTTTTGTACAACAACCCCTTCTTGATCATTTTGTTCTCAAGAATAGACATGGGGTTGATTTGGATGTGTGAGCTCTCTTGAATTCTTCAATGATTTCCCAGGGTGAGACTACCATGGCCAACATGATTGCAGCATTCAAAGTCTTTCTTACTTGGCCATGATATCTACTTGGTAAGTTTTTCTTGTGAATTCTAGAACTTACCCTGGGATCTGGCCAAATCCCACTCTCTCTTTTTTATGTTGAAAAGTATGCCTGAGAGTGTACAGCCTTGAGCTTGAATGTTCATAGCTTGAATGGATGAGGACTGAGGGAAGTCCTTGTCAACCATTCTAAGAAACTGCTCATCATGCTGCTTCTGTTGTTCTTCTTCTTCAATTTTGACCTTGACTATCTGCCTTTGAGTTTCAGGAGTTATTGTTTGTGATTGACTCCTAGGCTTCAGTTTCTTCTTTTCAAGAACAGCAGATATTGGCAAATTGTCTTCTTCATCCTCTTCTTCTTCTTCTTCCATCCTCAGCAACCTTCTTTTTCTTTTTGGTGCTTCACTGGTGGAATCTTGGATGGGTTTCTTGGGTGAAGGGATTGGTTTAGATGGTTGTGAGGTTGATTGTTTTGGAGGTTGAGAGGTTGGTTGTTTTGAAGGTTTGAGATTGGCTGTTTTGGTTGTGAGGTTGGCTTGGAAGATTGTTTTGGTAAGGGAGATTTTTAGGGCTGCTCTATCATTTTGTTGGTGAGGGTGGCTTTGGATAACTTGGCATATCAGTTCTCTTCCCAGCACCAGCTTCATCCAGAGCTCAATGATTAAGCCTTTTAAGTTTGTTGAAGCTTTCAGATGAGCATATCTTGGTAGTTATCTCCAAGATGCTATCTCTGGACCATGACTTAATCTCAATGATAGGTCTTCCCAAATGTTTAGAGAGGAATCTAATCATAGCCTCTAATCTCTCCCTTTCTTCTTAATTACCTTTGCCCATCGATCCTCAATTTCTTGAATCTCAAGTCTCCTGATCTCTGAGTCAAGTTTGGCAGTATCAAATCCTTGCCTAAAGAGCTGATCAATGATCCTGTCCATGGATCTGCTATGTTGGTCATCAGCTTCTTTGATCATCTCATCTAACCTCTTCTCATCTTCAGTTTGTTCACCCATACTCTTCTTTCTTTTGTAGGTGATGATCTCTTTGCCTTTATTCTCTTCCTTACTTCTTCCTCTTCAGCTCTTTTCCTTTTATCATCTTTACTGACTTAGACTCCCCCTTTTTGGTTGCATTGGGTTCAGGGGTTTGAATGTCAGAAATGTGCTTGGACACAGCATCAGTCACAAGGGATTGAAGATCTGAGGAGAGCCTCTCATCAATGGTTTTATGAACAATAGATGTGATGATGGGGGTGATGAGAGGTAAGGAAGATTTGAAAGCAGCAACCATTTGCTCAGAGGGGTTTCTCCCTGAGAAATGGTGCCTGAGCCAGAGGCTGGTGGTTTGGTTGATTTGAGTGGCTCAGTGTTTGGGGAAGCTTCAACAGAAGCTGCCATCTGTGGTTTATTAGGGCAGATGGTCTTGATTCCTGAGGCATGATGGGAAGCAGATCTCTTAATCTACAAACCTCAGCCTCAAGAATAGTATTTTGGGCTAAGACTTCAAAGAAAAGCCCAGGTCATCATCAGTATAAACTGAATCAGCTGACCTCCTGAGTGAATCAGGATGAACATGTGCTGAGTGTAAATCAGTGATCACATGTGCCCCTTTGTCTTGGAACTGGGGACTTCCTGCCTCAAGAGCATGTTCTTCATTGACAGTTGCCTCTGGTGAGGTCTTAGAGATGATACCTGCTTCATCCTGTTCATGTGTTGAAACAGGGGAAGAGGTAGCCTCACCAGATGTTCTAGTCTCCACATTTACACTAGGAGACTGAACTGTATAATCCCTTTGCTGTTGGATATCAACTACATTTTGATCCTCTCCCTCAGCTGTTGAGGTTTTCCCAGTAGTAACAGGTTTCTGGGGAGGGGTAGAGGAATGTAGCTGAGTCAGCACTTGTGCAATGACTGCAGTTGGGCTTGTAGGGGTGGTATCAGTGGGAGATGGGGTTGAAAAGGTTTGCACCTGGGGAGAGTGGTGCTCTTCAATGGCAATCTTCTCAAGTGAGATAGATTCCAGCAATGTGGTTTCCCCAATATTGGTTGCATCAGGATCCTGTTGAGAGGAAACCTGAGCGGTTTCAGCTGGTGGAGTCATTGAAACTACAAGGGGATTAAGGCTTGTAGTCTCATCCTGCGTTTGTGCTACAGGGCATCATCAGGGGACTCAACTCCCTGAGTAGCCTTTTTGGTTTTCTTTGGTTTGGGTTTGGAGGGGACTTTAGATTTGGAGGTGGAGGCTGTGGGTTCCCTCTGCTTGGGTTTGAGCAGTTTGGCAGCCTCTTTAAGTTGTGGGTTTGAGTTGTGCCTGGAGTATACCTCTGGCAAACAAGCAGAGCAGGGACTCCAAGGCAAACAAGGCCATCAGATTTTAATTGTTTTAAAATGATTGCCATAAGAAACCTTGGATATAATATCCATCAATGCCAAATCTTTAAGTTCCAAAAGATAATATCAGAAAAATTTAGATTTTGATGTTCAAGGATAGAATATAATACCTGTTGCCATCTGGATGACATTTGATCCCAAGAGGATGTTTTGGGAGCAAGGCAGACATTGATCATGTGAAATATGAGTCGCTCGGCATCATGAAAGTGCTTCTTCAGGATGGTAGTAGCACTTAGGTCACCTTCATAACCATGATTAGCAAAAGAAAGATCAATGGTGCCTTTTGGGTATTTGGTGGGATAGGTGGCATCATTCAGATCTAGGGTTTGACGAATGATCTCAGGAGTGATGATCACCCGTTTCTGGTTAACAAAAGACTGGAGAGTGATGGTGGCATCATTCTCATAAGTATGAACAGTAACGTTTGTCCAGAATTGGCACAGGGTATCGGGTAGATGGTTGGATTGAGGAGAAAGGCTGTGCGGTATTGGGAATCAATCATCAAGTCGATAGCAGATCAAACTTGTTCCAGAAAGGTGATTTGGTAAGATGAGCAACACAGTTGTGTCGAGGTTTGATTTGCATGGTCGCCATTAATGGAAGATGAACGTTTGGAAAGTGGGTTATGAAAAGGTTGAAGTTAGGGTTAGGTATATATAGGTTATGAAACGGCTGAGGGAAAACAACTGAAAGTGTTGGTGTTAGTCATCAGATGTTGAAACACTGAAGACATGGTTTTAACTTTCAGATGTTGTAAACAACTGAAGACTTGGTGTTGGTCATCAGTAGTTGTTAAACTACTGAAAACTTGGTTTTGGCTTCAGTTGATTGGAAATGAAACAGTAGTTGTCGTCAATTCACAAAGTTCAGCTGTTTCAATGACCTTGACACTTACTCATCAATCATCTGATTTTCAGATGTTTCATTGGTCATCAGTACTTATTTATTATAAAAGACATCAGTAGTTTGAACTACATCAGTATTTTCTAACAAATAAGGTACTTCAGTACTTTTACGTAATTTAGTCTTCAGTAGTTGTAAAACTACTGAAGATAAAATTACTTGTCAGCACTTATTTTTGACACAAGTATACTAATGCTCATCAGTATTTATGAACTAAGAGCATCAGTAGTTGTCAAATTATTCTAGTTGCAGCATACCAAGCCTGAGTACAAGATTATGAAAAGTTGCACTATCCAAAGCTTTAAATATATCTGCAAGCTCATCAGCACTAGGCACAAACTTTGGATCAATCAGACCTTTTTCATAGCAATCCCTAATGAAATGATGTCTGATCTCAATATGTTTGGTCCTAGAATGCTGGACAGGATTCTTAACAATACAAAGAGCTGAAGAACTATCCATTAATAATGGAGTCTTAGTCTCTGTAATGTCATAATCCAATAACTGATTTTGAAGCCAAAGTACCTGAGATGTACAGCTTGCAGCTGCAATGTACTCTGCTTCAGCTGTTGATGTAGCAACTGATGTTTGTTTCTTACTCTGCCAAGAGACCAAACAGTTGCCTAGAAATTGGCATCCACCAGAAGTTGATTTTCTGGTTAACTTACACCCTGCATAGTCACTATCAGAAAAAGCAACCAATTTACAAGAGTGCCCAGTGGAATACCATAGTCCTAGAGATTTAGTTCCCTGCAAATATCTAAAGATCCTCTTGACTGCAATCATATGGGATCCTTAGGAGCAGCCTGAAATCTAGCACAGACACAAGTTGCAAACATAATATCTGGTCTAGAAGCTGTTAGGTACATCAAGGAACCAATCATACATCTGTGAAGAGTTTCATCAACTGCTTTACCTTTTTTATCAGCATCAGTGTGTGTTGCTGCACATGGGAGTAGAACAGGATTTACAGTTTTGTAAATCAAACTTGGTTAACAAATCTTTTGTGTATTTTGACTGATGAATGAAAGTTCCATCAGTCAGTTGTTTGATTTGTAAACCCAGAAAGAACTGTAATTCTCCCATTGCACTCATTTCAAACTTTTGTTGCATCAATTTTGTGAATGCATCACACAACTGTGGATCAGATGATGCAAAAATAATATCATCAACATAAATTTGAACAAGGAGCTTATGCATGCCAGCCTTCTTTATGGACAAAGTTTTATCTATGGAGCCTCTAGTGAAATTATTTTGAAGAAGAAAGTTAGATAATGTTTCATACCAGGCTCTGGGTGCTTGTTTCAACCCATAAAGAGCCTTATCAAGCTTATACACCCAATCAGGGTGTTTATGATCTTCAAAACCTGGTGGTTGACACACATAAACTTCTTCTTTTATTTTACCATATAAAAATGCACTTTTGACATCCATTTGAAAAACTTTAAGGTTATGAAAAGCAGCATAAGCTAAAAACAATCGAATTGCCTCCAGTCTGGCTACAGGGGCAAAGGTTTCATCATAATCAATACCTTCTTCTTGTGAAAACCCCTGTACAACCAGTCTGGCCTTGTTCTTGACAATTTGGCCTTTTTCATCAGTTTTATTCCTAAACACCCATTTAGTGCCTATTGCCCACTTACCTTGGGGTAGAGGAACCAGTTCCCACACTTGCTGTTTTTGAAATTGAAGAAGCTCAAGCTGCATGGCTTCAACCCATCCATTGTCCCTTAAGCAACATGATAATTCTTTGGCTCTTGCTGACTGATGAAAGAGCATAGAGACAGAAATTGGACAATTGACTTCTTGTTGAAACACCAGCAGTTATGTCACCAATGATCTGGGACATGGGATGATTCTTCAATTCTTGATATGCAATAATATCTGTGCAAGTGTTTGTAGAAGATTCAGCAGCAGCAGATGTTGATGTAGACTCTTGAAACCTAGACTGAGATGGCAGTTCAAATGAAGTAGAGGATTCAGAGATTTCATCAGCATTTGTTGTGGATGGAGCTGCTGAGGCTACAGGAACATCAAGTGTAGTAGAAACAGGCAGATGATCACTACAACTTGCATTGGTATCTTCAGTTGGAGACGATGGAACTTCAGAGACCACAACAGGTGGAGGCTGATATGGAACATATTGCAGTATGTCCAAGTCAAACATCTCAACAGGGTTTTGAGGAATCTTGTCTTTTGGGGATTCATTAAACTTGACATGCAAAGTCTTTTCAACAATCTTTGTTCTGCAGTTGAAAACTCTGTATGCCTTGCAAGTAGATGAATACCCAACAAAATACCCTGCATCCACCTTGGAATCAAACTTCTGAAGGATACTTTTTGTGTTAAGAATATAACAAGGACACCCAAATGCTCTAAAGAATGAAATCAAAGGAGCCAAATGATGTAAGAGCTCATAAGGAGTCTTCATCAACCTCTGATTCACTAATACTCTATTCTGAACATAGCAAGCTGTATTGACAGCTTCAGCCCAAAAGGTTAGTGGCAACCAGAGTCAGCCAACATTGTCCTTGCAGCTTCAATCAGGGTCCTGTTCTTTCTCTCCACCACTCCATTTTGCTTGGAGTTCTTTGAATACTATATTGTCTTTTGATTCCCTTAAAGAGTGGATTCCTAAACTCTGTCCCATTATCACTTCTCACACACTTAACTGGAAGTGAATGCTGCTTTTCCACATGTAACACAAAATGATAATACTTTGAGCTGCCTCATCCTTGGAGTGCAAGAAGAAAGTCCATACATATCTTGAGTAATCATCCACAATTACCAGACAGTACTTTTTCTTTGCCATGCTCATTACTCTCACAGGACCAAAAAGATCCATGTGCAGTAATTGCAAGCAGGCAGTGGACTTAGGTTCTTCTATAGAAGGGAATGAAGCTTTGTGTTGCTTTCCTTTTAAGCAAGCTGGGCAGGTGTCATCACACTTGAACTCCTTCAATGGCAAGCCTCTCACTAAACCATGATGAATGAGCTGATTCATGTTCTTGAAATTCACATGACCCAGCCTTCTATGCCATAGTTCAGATTCTTGAGGAGAGGCTTTGGAGAACAAACATGGATGGCCTTTTAGATCATTTTCCTTGATAGATCTAAAGCATATACTCTTCCAATCCTGTTGGCCTTCAGGAGAGTATACTCATCCAATATTTTGTCAATCTTGTGCAAAACTGTGGAAGACAGAATCCGACAGTTTTGACTTGTGAAAAGTGCAACATGCCCTTTATCACACATTTGACTGACACTCAAAAGATTGTATTTGAGGTTCTCCACATGGTTAACATCATCAAATCTTATCTCCCCATTTGAGACAAAACCCTTCCCAATGATGTAACCCTTGGCATCATTTCCAAAAGAAACAAATCCCTTCTTCCTTTGGGAATAGTCATGAAGAAGAGAGCTGCTCCCTGTCATATGCATGGATCCTCCAGTGTCCATACTGATTGCTCTTTGGCATGATGAAGAACCCTGCATTTATCACAAACATTAGTTAGCCTTTGAGACCCAAACCTTTTTGGTTTTGTCTGTTTTCATCAACAGATGTTAAACTAACAGCTTGTGCATGATTAACACTTTTGAAGATGTAGATGATGCTGAAAAGGATTCCTTGGATTTGGCTTGGGTATCCTTTTCAGTGGTTTAGTCACAGAAACATCTAATTGGTTAACTCTCCCCAATAGATGTTGAACCATCATCACAAGTTGTGTTTGATTTGTTGACAGAGTTTTCAACTCAGTTGACACATCAGTACTTGTAGATGATTTGTTCTTGTTATTCTCTACACCCTTCTTTTGAAAAGACACAGACTTAGTCTGAGTTTTCAATATTCCCTGAGGAATATTTGCAGCTGTTGTTTGAAAAACCCCTTCCTCCTTAGTGACATTTTGAGAAAGCTTAGGTTTATCAGAATGAGATGATTGTGGTACAAACTTGGTTTGAAATTCATTTTTCATTTTATGCATTTCCTGCTTAATGATTTTCTTTTTATTGAATTTTAAACCCTTGTTATACCAGCATTCATCAGTCAGATGATTGAACAAACCATATTTCACATGGCTTTCTTTTCATCTTTCTTGATCAACTGCTGAAGTTGATGAAACTACTGAAGATTTGTTCTTCAGTACTTTCTTCCTTTCAGTACTTTTGGGAAGTACTGAAGGATTTTCAACAACTGAAGATTTCTTCTTCAGTGGTTTTCTATCAGTACTTTTTAGAATCCTGATAGATTCTTCAGCAGTTGTCAAGGAATGCTTGTTTTCCTCTGATTTAAAATGCTCTTCAGGTGTTGTGTTTTGCCCTTCAGTACTTTGCGTACCTTGTGGAACAACACCTGAATTTCTCAGCCTCTTCTTGATCAAGTGTTTCGAAGCAGTGGGATCATCAGTTATTTGATTAACTGAGATACTCACACTATCTTCATCCTCAGATTTTGAATTTTCAATTAAGGATGAAACACTTGATGATGTGGTTTGGGAATGACTCTCAACCTCAGATTGTACTTCTAACTTTGGAGTAAAATCTGTGGGAGGTATGGTATGATTATACCCAATCCCAAACTTCACATTGGAAGCAGTTTGCTTACTGAGAAGCATTTCAAATCCCTTGCAGGATGTTACCCATCGTTCACAATCAACTTGGGTAGCTGCAAGTGTTTCTTTGAGATTCTTGTGATTTTCTAGAATGACCTCTACCCTTGCCTTTTCATCAGTAATTTGACATTTAAGTTTATAAATCTCTTCATCCTTCTCTTTTAAAACAGACTCAAACTCAGATTTTCTTTTGGGAATTGCCTTTTCTAGGTCAAGATTTTGATTAATTAAAGCTACATTTGCTTCCCTAATAGAAACAAAAGCAGCTATGCATGATTCAGAACATATCTTGGCCTTAGCCTCAGAAGATACCTGTGGTACCTGTGATGATGAAGGATTGTCATCAGTAGATTCCAGGGCCATTAAAGCAAGGTTTCCAAAAGGATTGTCACCACCATGTTGACCAGCACCAGCAAATTGCTCAGAATAACCAGAGACATCATCTGGTAGGCTGCTCCAGTCAAAAACCTCAGGGGTGAAAAAGCTCTGATGAGATTGAGGTTGAGATTGCTGATTTGTTTGAGATGGCTGAGGATCAGGTAGAGCATGTGGTTGTTGAGCCATGGGTACTGAAACTTGACCAGACTGAGGCATGTAAAACATGGATAAGGATATGGCATGGGGCTTTGAGGGACAAAGTATGCAGGAGATGATTGATGTTGTGAATGATGATCAGAACTGGTAGGATGTTGCCCTTTGGATTGTGAATTATTACTTGGAAAAGTCACAAAGGGTGCAGATGAGTTAGATCCAGATGATCTACACTCTCTAGCAAAATGTCCAAGTCTGTGGCACTTGTGACATCTCAACTTACTCTTGTCAAAACCAACCTTGGTTTTGCCAGAGAGACCAGGAAATTTCCTACCTGTTCTCTTATAAAACTTTTGAGATCTGATATTAATCAATGCCATTTGGCTCAGAATATCCATCTCTTCCAGATCATCATCAGCAATTCCTTTCAAATCATCCATCATAAAACACAAATTATCAACATTAAAACCTGAGTTTCCCTCAACTCCAACAAAAGCATGATTTCCACTGTTTGAAGAGAAATCAATATGCTCATCATATGAACTTTCAGATGAAGCATATTCAGACTCATGACCAACCAGAGCAGTATTGCCTGGTACAAAGTCATCAGTGAGCTTTCCAGATGAAGATAGTTTCCTTTTCTGTTCTATCTCTCTCTCAAATGTTAAGAGTTTCCCATGAAGTTGGGTGAGAGATAGAGTATCCAGATTTGCACTAGAGCGTAGGACAATGGTGTAAGTGTCCCATCTCTCAGGCAGGATCTGAGGAATCTATTATTCATCTGGCTGTTTGTGTATTCATGTTGAACCATTTTAAGCTCAGAAATTAAACATGAAAACCGCTCAAACTGTTGAGTCAGTGTCTCACCCTTCCTATGAGAGAATGTCTCATATTGCTGGGCAAGGATTTCTCTGTTGTTTGCTAAGACCTCATCAGTTCCTCCAAATTGTTCCTTCAGAGCAACCCAGAGATCATAAGCAGTTTCATGATGCATGAGCCCAGAATAGATTTCATTAGGCAGTGCCATGGCCAGAATTCCATGGGCTTTAGCATCAATCTCAAACAGTTTTAAATCCTCATCAGAATATTGTTCCTTCTTTTTAGGAACCATCTCATTGGTTTCAGGATTACTCACCATAGGCTTGTATGGTCCATGAACCACAGACTTCCAACAACCTGAACTGTTAACAGACAGGTGATGGAGCATTCGGCGTTGCCATATGTTATACTCACTCCTAACATAACTAGCATTGGAGGCTTAGTTGAGGAGCCAGTATTGTGAGGATCATTCATTGAAGTAGTCATTTTCACTAATTCAATTGAATTCAATGAGATTAAAATCGGTCTAGTTTGAAACTCAACAACACACTTAGAAAACACAATTAGAATCACAATTAATGAACCGGAAGCACAGAAAATCAATCTCTATAATCAATTCTTGCAAAACTACTAATTCGATCAACCTTTGCTATCAAAAGAACAGTTTCAATGATCAATTGTTAGATCGATCAATGATTAACCTGCTCTGATACCATTTGATAGGATCGGATCAATTAGATTTGAATTATGCAGCGGAATATCACGAATTAAGATCGAATTCAAGCAAGAAAAGTAATGAATATGCAAAACATTCAATCACAATTATAGAGAGAATATTTCTGTTAAAGGAATGTTTTCATTCACGCGTAATGCTTCGGTTAGAATACAGCTAGGTCAACATCCCTTATATAGAGGAATGTGACGTCTGCTGATGTCACTTGACAGTGACATCTAACAGAATTTACAAAACAACTGAAATATGCAAACTACTGAGATGTTCACAACAACTGATCACATCTCAGAGAATGCTAAGTACAAATACATGAAACTACTGACTAAAACTACTGAAACAATAACTACTAAATGTAGAAATTACAAGTACTGAAAAGTAAAACCATCACAACTACTGAAGTTAACAACTTCAGCTGTTGTGACAACTGCTGATCACTCTGGTCTTCAGTCTTTGTCTTCAGCACTTCATCTTCAGACTTTGTCTTCAGTTCTTTGCTTTCAGACTTTGTCTTCAGACCTTTGTAATCAGCTGATGTCTTCAGCTGTTGTGATCTTCTTCAGCAGTTGTAATCTCTGTGGGACTTAGAGTTTTTTCTGATCAGGCTCATTGGTTCTTTTGGTCCAACATTTATTGATATTGAAATTACTACAAAACAATTAACCAAGCCAACGTTGATTTCACAAACATTGACTTGCCTCACCGACACTAATAATTCCTGATTGCGATCCTTGGGTTCATAGTGGTATTAGAGCCTAGTGCTCATGATTTAGATCGATTGATCTATAAGTGTTTAGTTTGTTTAATTACTTTGAATTTAGTAGATTTGTCAGTTTTTATTGATTAGATCTATTTTTTTAAAAGGGATTTGATTAAACGTTTGTCGTTCACAGTATCGGTTAGATTAACTTGGATCTACATTCAAATCAATTGAATAGCAATCCTATGATCAAATTCATCAATTAACATCTCAGATCATAACTAATCATGAGCAACTTCAGTGGATCATCTTACCAACCACCGAAGTTGGAAACAAAGCAGACTTCAAATCATGAATCAAGTTTAGAATCATGTAAAATTATACAGATTCTGACTTTGAGTCTCTATAACAGAAGGTCCTTATATTCCACCCACCCTTGGGCCGGATTATAATGATAACAATCAACCCATAAGCACAAAGATCTTTCACCTGGTGATATTAAGAAGGTTAAATTTGATATCAAAGCATATAGCTTGCTTAGTATGGCTTTTCCAGAAGAAACATTGATCAGATGTGAAAATTATAAAACAACAAATTCCTTTTGGAAGATTCTTCATACACTTTGTGAAGGGAGTGATGAAATCCGAAGCATTAGGATGGACACCCTTCGTTCACAATATGAAACTTTTCATCATATTGAGGGTGAATCAATTCCTCAACAACTCCACAGGTTTATGCAACTTGTCACAGAAATGAACATTCTAGAGTTGAAATACACAAATGAGGAACTGAACAAGAAAATGCTTCATAGTTTACCAGAAAGTTGGAAGCAAACTGTATCCATGTTCAAGAATATCATAGATCTCAAAGCAGTCGGACTAGACACTCTAGTGGCTAAAGTTGAGGCTCTTGAACTGGATGAGAAATCAAAAAACAAGAGTATAAGAACTCATGTATCACCATATCACTTTAAAGAAACAAGAAGTGCTAGAAGTGCCTTCGTGTCCAGTAATGATGGTGATAACTCTTGTACTTTGAGTGAAGATGAAGAGGAAAGTTTCTACGCTTCAAAACCTCCTAAGAAATCTTCTCAAAGTAAGTCAAGAAAAGAGAAAGAAAGATCTGATGATCAAAGAGATAATCATCTGAAAAACCATCATCCAACAATCAATTACGGTCTATCACTATCATTCTAGACTCTGAAGAACAAAGGCAGCTTTTGCAGCCTTCAGTTCAAGCTTTCAAGCTTACCTAGGAAGTACATTGCCCACTGTCAACATGTGCCAACAAGATTAAGAAGAACAGCCTCCGGATGTAGTAGAGGGAATGGATCTACAATGGCAAATGGCAATGATTGCCTATAGAACCAAACAATATCTGAGAAGAAACAAGAATTTGGCTGCTGCAAATAAATCATCACGTATTGAGTTGATAAGTCAAAGGTAAGATGCTTCAAGTGCAATCTCTATTGATACTTTTCTAGATAATGCAATCAACGAAATTCGGACACAACACAACATCAGAATCATCAGGCCAAACAACCCTCATCAACTCAAAGATGTTTTAGACAGCCACAACTGACCAACTCATCCCCACTAGCCACTAATTTAGTAGTAGGAACTAGCAACTCTAAGACTCTAGGCTGATCATTCTTCAAGATGGAACCTCTGACTAGAGTGTGTATGAGAAGGATGTCTTAGTAGAAAATCAAGCTCTAATGGCTCACATGGAAAACAAGGTTCCACCCAGGCAGCTGAGGAACAATATTAGAGAGCTGACAACAAGTGGTATGTTGATAGTGGTTGTTCCAGGCATATGACAGGAAACTGTTCATTTCTCCATGATTTCAAACATAAAAAATGCTTCTTATGTGGCATTTGGTGGGGATAAAAAGGGAGGTAAAATTTTTGGTGAACGAATGATAACAAATGGTGTGCTCAAATTTGAGAAAGTAAATTATTGTGAAAATTTACAGTATAATCTACTAAGTGTGTCTCAAATTTATGATCAAAATTATACCACATTGTTTGATAATACTAATTCTTACATTCTTTAGGCTGGGTTTACTGTTCCAGAAGAATGGGTCCTCCTCAAAGCAACAAGAAAAGGAAACACTTATGTTTTGGATATGAACAACACATCACTCACAAAACAAAACATGCCTTCTATCTAAGTTATCAGAAGATGTATCTCAATTATGGCATAGAAGGCTTGTCCATTCTAACATGAAGAACATGAACAAATTGGTGAAAATGACCTGGTCATTGGTTTCCGAAACAAAGAGTTCATTGGTCAACTCACTGTTCTTCCTGTTACAAAGGAAAACAATATAGAGTGTCACATAAATCCAAAATTATCAATACTAATACTACACCACTCAAATTGCTTCATATGGATTTGTTTGGTCCTACCAATGTGATGAGCATTGGAAAAAGGTAATATTGTTTGGTGATAGTTGATGATTTCACAAGATTCACATGGGTCTTTTTCTTAAAACAAAAAGTGAAACATCAGAAACATTAATAAACTTTGTGATCAAGATTGAGAATCAACTTGATACAAATTTAAATTTTTTAGGAGTGATAATGGTACTGAATTTGTCAATTTTGAACTGGATTCCTTTTGCAGGAGCAAAGATATTGCTAGGCACTTCAGTGCACCAGAACTCCACAACAAAATGGAGTTGCTGAAAGAAAAAACAAAACTCTCATTGAAGCAGCCAGAACAATGCTAGCTGATTCACAATTGCCCATCACATTTTAGGCTAAGGCAGTGAATACTGCATGCAATGTTCAAAATAGAACATAATTGTCAAAGAACATGACGAAACTCCTTGAGCTCTGTGTAAAAGAAAACCATACATATGATATCTTAAAGTCTTTGGATGTCATGTATCTATTTTAAACATAAAAGAGTTAATGGGGAAAATTTTCAAAAAAAGCATATGATGGTTTCTTTATTGGATACTCTTCAACATCTAAATCTTATAGGATTTATTTCCACAACATAACATTATGGAAGAAACTCCTAATGTATCCTTTGATGAAAATGTATTTACTAAGTCAGTTAAAGGTTCATCATAGTTGTTTGACATAGATGCTCTAACTAAATCATTTAACTATGATCATTTGAACACTGCAGGATCTGATGAAGTATGTTATCCATTTGTTTCCACCTCATATGACTGAAGTAACATTATCTGCTGATCCTCCAAGGATACACACATCCTCGGGAGGAAACATATCAGCAGCAGCTGCACACACTACATGTGGAAATGAACATGTGCATCCGGAGATGTGAATGTTGTCCCTTCAACAGATCCATGCTCTCAAGTGAACACAACAAACATTGGAAATGTTTCAAGTCCTCACTTATCATCCGGAGAAGTTCCTATAACTCCTACGGAAGAGCAAAATGATTCCGGAGAAGTTCCTACAGAAGAGCAAAATAAATCCAGAGAAGTTCCTACGGAAGAGCAAAATGATTCCGGAGAAGTTCCTACGGAAGAGCAAACTGATTCTGGAGATGCTCCTACAGCTCATATAGAAGAGAGTCATGATCCTACACCTCATGTTGAACATTTTGACTATTTTCTAAACTCTCAA
The DNA here is from genome assembly GCA_025215565.1 of Flaveria ramosissima. NCBI lineage: Eukaryota > Viridiplantae > Streptophyta > Magnoliopsida > Asterales > Asteraceae > Flaveria > Flaveria ramosissima. The sequence continues at coordinate 71,998,031 of CM046040.1, forward strand.
CCTGGGTTGGATCAGTCTGAGGGAATGGAAATGACTAACCTGGAATCATCTATGCCAGTTGAATCAACTCCATCAATGAGAATCCATAAGAGTCATCCAGTCAACAACATCATTGGAGATCTTACAAAGAGAACTACAAGGAGCCAAGTGGTACTGCCAACCTTTGTCTCTTCAGTTGTTTTCTTTCACAAGTGGTCCGTCCAAACATTATCGCTACTTTAAAAGACAATAGATGGATTGAAGCTATGCAAGAAGAACTTCAACAATTTAGAAAGCAAAAGGTATGGTCTCTAGTTGATTTGCCTGAAGGTCAACATCCTATTGGAACAAGGTGGCTATACAAAACAAACTGGATGATAGAGGGATTATTGTAAGAAATAAAGCAAGGTTGATTGCACAAGGATACACACAAGAAGAAGGAATAGACTATGATGAAGATTTTGCCATGTTGCAAGAATTAAGGCCATAAAGTGTTTCAGCTTATATATCATATAAGAAGTTCACTGTGTATCAGATGGATGTCAAGTGTGCATTCATATATGGGAAGATTGAGGAGGAGTTTATGTGTCACAACCCCCCGGTTTTGAAGATCCTCCCTATCCTCATAGGGTATACAAGCTAGATAAAGCCTTGTATGGTCTTCATCAAGCACTAAGAAAGTTGTATGAAACACTATCATCTTTCTGCTCAAGCATGGCTGAAAAAGAGGAACCATTGATCAGACACTCTTTCCAAACAAGAACATCAATATCTCTTAGTTGTTCAAATATATGTTGATGACATTATATTTTGCTCAACTAATAGGAGATAGTGTGTAAATTTCAAAGAGCTGATGAAATCTGAATTTCAGATGAGTTCAATGGGTGAATTAACCTTCTGTAAGGATTCCTGAAGTCTGATGCAACCCAAAACAGCTTAAGTGTCTCAGCAAACATGCACTAAGTACTGAAGTGAAGAATGCTTCGGAAGTTTTACACAAAGCATTAGAAAATACTCTAAGTGTAAAATCTTCCGAAGCCAAGACCAATATCTTCCGAAGCCAAACATGAAGTCTTCCGAAGCTTCAGAGACAAAGTCTTCCGAAGCCTCATCCTATGAAGACAGATTTCTTCCGAAGACTTTTAGTACACATGCTTTATCTGATGTACTGTTCCATAAAGCACCTTTTCCGCTGCATCTCTGTAAAGTCACCAACTTACATGAGTTGGTGAAAAGGGTCATGCTTTTGGTAACTGTACATTGAGGTCTTGAGTCTGTAACTTTCCACTTTATGTACTTTATCCTTTTCGTATTGTAAAAGGATGTGAGCTATGGCATGTCATAGTCACAAGGTCAAAAGGCAGATATGCCTTTTGATCCTACAATTGATTTTGTTAGTGTCTAGTCAATTGTATCCAGCTGGCCTTCAAAGTATGGCCGGCTGTAGGTTGTAGTATAAGTATTTCAAGTTCTTGTATCTTTTCTTAATGCTTTGTAACACTTGTAAGAGAACTTGAGAAAGCAATATACTGCCTCCTTGAAACCCAACTCTCTTGTTCTGTCTCTTTACTTACTTGTGTTCTTAGCTTCACCTTGGTTACCCAGTTCACTGTTTGATTAGAGATTAGTTATTCTCCTCATTGTGTGTTTGTGTTGTAATTGTGGTCAAGCCCTTAAACGGTCCTGCAATTGGTATCAGAGCTTTCCAGGCTCTTGATATAAGATCTAACCATCTTAAGATCCCTCACAACACACAAAAGCTAAACTCTTCAAATGGCTGCCATCTCTAAGACTGATATGGAGACTGGAACCATGAACAAATCCCCACTGATCACTCTTGATGATTTTGACACCTGGTGCATGAGGATGGAAGGCTTCATCAGGTCTCTTGATTCAAGAATGTGGGAATCTGTTGAGAATGGACCTTTCATACCCAGCACCCCCTCTGCTACTGGTGCTGGTATGATTCCTAAAGATGTGGCCAACTACTCAGATGAAGATAGAAAAAGAGTAGAAATTGATAGGAAGGCCATGACTGCTCTTCAGACTGCTCTCCCAAACTCTGTATACAGAGGCTTCAAGAAGTGCAAAACAGCCAAGCAGCTGTGGGATGCACTGAAGCTGATGTATGAAGGCTCCTCTGAAGCCAAGGAGAACAAGAAAGATCTTCTGAAGCAGCAGTTTGAAAATTTCACCTTCAAAGCAGGTGAGACCATGACTCAACAATACTTCAGGTATGTTGAGATTGTGGATACCCTAGTGGATGGAGGAGTTCCTCTTGAGAACAGGGACATTGTAAGGAAGTTCATGTCATCACTTCCTAGGCAATGGACACACTATTGTGTGGTGATCAAGAGGACTGAGAACCTTAAGACTCTTACTCTTACAGAGTTGTATGGGATTCTCAGTGGATACCAGATGGAGATGAACATGCAAGGTTCATCTGGCAACTCCAACAATCAAATGGGTTCAGCCCTTCATGTGGTTGAAAGGGACAGCATAGAACCTCAGCATCATCTCTTATGCTACCCTGACAACTCACAAAAGGGTCCTTTCATCACCTTCCCGGAGACACCAAGGGAGAACTTTACTCAAGGAAGCCCATTCCAAGAGACAAGTTCTTCTCAAGCCTTTGTGTCTGCAGATGAAAGCTGTGGGAATTATCTCTTCACTCTTGAAGACCTGGACTGTATCCATCCAGATGACCTGGAATACATGGAGATAGTTCAGCAGATGGCTCTCCTCACTCACAGAGCCAAGAAGTTCTACAAGAGGACAGGAAGAAGATTTCCAAGCAATGCTACCAGCAGCAAGTTTGGGCTGGATAAAAGCAAAGTTAAGTGTTACAACTGTAACCTTATGGGTCACTTTGCCAGGGAGTGTAAGGCACCTAAAACAAATGGGGGCCAAACACAACCCAGACCAAACTTTGCTGACAAAGCTCCTCAAGCTGAGAAGACAAAGCAACATGCTGCTGTTGCTGTTGAAGAAGGAGGCTTTGACTGGAGTTTTCAGGTGGAGGATGCTTCTCCAAACCAAGCACTGATGGCTGACCATGATGAAGCCAAGGTATTGGAACATCTTTGCTCCCCTGAATGCATTGCTAAAGTAAATAGATACAGGTCCTATAACCTAGAGATGAGATCTGATCTTGAGTCATTAAACATATTAAAATCTGATTTTAGAAAGTCTGAAAATGATTACAAGTTAAAGATAGAAGACTTGGAGAAAACCATTTCAGTACTAAAACATGAACATACAGATTTCAGAACTCAGATCCAAGATCTCATCACTAAGTTAACTGAGTGCCAGGCTGAGCTTGTGATCAGCAAAGCCAAGGCAGAGAAAGAGTGTTCTTGAAGAAGAGACCTTCAAGAACATGATATCCTCATCCCTGCACAACAAGGTTTGTTATCAAAACAGACAGGGACTAGGATCAAATGAGATAGCTCCTCCACACACAATCTTGTCTGTAAGATCTCCTAGGTGTGGAACTTGTGAAGATGAGCTTCCTCTCATAGATCCTGTAAGTGAGGATGATGAAGAAGTGATAGTGAAGAATTCCTCTGAGAAGAGTGAAGAAGAGGATTCTCCCAAGGGCCACTATCCTTCTGAGGAGAAGAAATCAACTGGATGACCAAGTCCAAAAGAAAGAACTTGATCAGAAAGAGCAAAAGAAAAGCAAAGAAAGGCTCAAGAAATCAAGGCTACTTTTGATGCTAAGCAGAAACAAGTTTTTATCTCTGCAGGTTTCAAAGTAGTAAGGACTGAAGACATCAACCAAGACTCCTTAGCTAAGAGTCATGGTTCTTGTTCAAATCATCTCAGTACCAAGAAGAAGACTGATTTGCTGTGTACCACTGCTGCACAGCCTGGACCATCAAACTCCAAGAACAGTTCACAGCCCAAGGGAACTGTCTCAGCATCTACCAAGATGAAGATGGAGAGGGGATGTGACCAAAGTCAGTCTTGTTCTCAAAGGGAGACTTCTTTGAAGAAGATAATGTTATGTGTCATGTGTGAAAGTACTTCTCACATTGCTAAGGATTGCCCATACAATCCTAAAAGTACTGTCCACATGACTAAAACAAAGACTTCAAAGAGTCTCAAGAAATCTCAAGCTTCGGAAGGAAAGTCTGTTTCCTTCGGAAGCTCCAAATCAAAGAAGGAGGTAAGTGGAAAATTACCTTCGGAAGCAAAGTTGGTCTCGGAAGAAAGGAATTCTTCCGAAGCACTAAAGTCTGCTGCAGTGACTGTAGACTCTTCCGAAGGATCAGTCATCAAAACTTATGAAGTTCTAAAAGCTTCTAAGGTTTTGAAGGTCAAGTCCAAGACTCCAAAGGTGGTGTGGAAGTCTAAGAAAGACCAAATGACTGAGGTTTCTCCATCAACAACAGCTGAAGATCCCTATAGTACAACCATAGGATCTATTACTGTTGCATTACCTTCTTTACTGTTAATGAGCCCAAGACAAGTAAGGCTTGGGTTTCAAATGTAACTAATCATCTTCTCTGTGCAGGAACAGCTCAAGACCAACAGGAATGTTTGGATAATTGACAGTGGCTGTTCCAGGCACATGACTGGCAATAGGTCTCTACTCCACAATTTTGAGAGGATTGATGGAGGACCAGTTGCTTTTGGAGGAGATGAAGGTGGTTACATTTCTGGAAGGGGCAAGGTCACAAATGGTAAGCTCAGCATTGAAAGGTAAACTTTGTCAAGGAGCTTGGGTACAATCTTCTGAGTGTATCCCAATTTTGTGATCAGAGTCATAACATGCTCTTTACTGAGCATGAGTGCATTGTTCTCAAACCTGGTGTGGTCATTCCTCATGAGCATATCCTGCTCAGAGCCCCCAGGAAAGGGAACATGTACAAGATGGATTTGCAAGAAACATCTCCCTCAGGAGAAGTTTCATGCTTTCTATCTAAAGCAAATAGTGATGAGTCTTTCCTATGGCATAAAAGAATGTGCCATGTAAACTTTAAGAACATGAATAAATTAATTAAACATGATTTGGTAACTGGAATGCCAAAGAAAGAGTTTACTAGTGATGATCATTGTGTGGCATGCCTGAAAGGGAAGCAACACAAAGTATCTCACAAGCCTAAGGAAAAGAACTCCATCACTACTCCCCTACACTTGTTACATATGGATCTCTTTGGCCCCACCAGTGTAATGAGTTTAGGAAGGACCTCTTACTGTCTGGTGATCACAGATGATTTTACAAGATTCACTTGGGTCTTCTTCCTTAGAACTAAGGATGAAACCCCTGAGATTCTGAAGAATTTCATCTTAAAAGTTGAGAATCAATGTGATCACAAGGTCAAAACCATAAGATGTGATCAAGGAACTGAATTCAAGAACCAAATCCTTGATGCATTTTGTGATGAAAAAGGTATTACAAGACAATATAGTGCTCCCAGGACTCCTCAGCAAAATGGAGTTGCTGAAAGGAGAAACAGGACACTTATTGAAGCTGCAAGAACTATGTTGTCTGACTCTAAACTGCCTATCACCTTCTGGGCAGAGGCAGTCAATACTGCTTGCTATGTGCAAAACAGAGTTTTAGTAGTTAAGACACATGGTAAGACTCCTTATGAACTTTGGCACAAGAGGAAACCTTTCATTGGTTTTCTCAGGTCATTTGGATGTCCCTGCACCATCTTGAATACCAAAGATCAAATTGCCAAGTTTGCTGAGAAATCAGATGATGGACATTTCATTGGATACTCTTCTCAAGCTAAAGCTTATAGAGTATACAATCTCAGAACTAGAATTGTTGAGGAGTCAGCCAATGTGACTTTCAATGAGCACACTCCCTGTGTGGCTGGTTCTGGTCCGGATTGGCTGTTTGATCTTGATTTAGTTACCAACTGTTTTAACAAATCTTGTGAGCATGTTTCAGGATCTGCAGAAAATCTAAATACAGGTGATCCTGATCCAAGATTTGAGCTAGGAAGATCTTCAACTCATACATCTTCAGCTCCAGTTGGAACTACTTCAGCAAATGAGGTTTCTATCAGCACAACAATGACAAATTCAGCTGATACATCTGGCATGCCTTCAAATTCCAGCTCAGAGGCCTCTCAACCAGATAAAGAAACCTCACTTGTAGAAGACAACAATGGTGATGGTGATAGTGATCAGGAATTCCTTGATGCTAATAACCACACCATAGATGACAACATCAATGATGTCTCACACTCATTGGATCAAGTTAATCTTGATAAGTGTGATAATGTGGAGGGTGAATCTTCAGGACCAGATTTAAATTTCTCAAATTTAGATCTTTCCCAGCAACTTGCTGTGATCCCTCAGCTAAGGATCCACAAGTCTCACCCCACCACAAACATCATTGGAGATGTTGTCACAGGGGTAAGAACAAGAGGACAAACCCATGAAGCAAATGTTTGTCTTCACTCTTGTTTCTTATCTCAGATAGAGCCCAAGAAAGTTGATGAAGCTCTAAAGGATGGAAGTTGGGTTGAAGCTATGCAACAAGAGCTGCTTCAATTCAAAAGGCAGAAAGTTTGGAACCTTTGTCCTCTTCCTCATGGGAAGACTACCATTGGAACCAAATGGGTTTTTAGAAACAAGAAGGATGATAGGGGAATCATCATCAAGAACAAGGCAAGACTAGTTGTTCAAGGATACACACAAGAAGAAGGGATTGACTACACTGATGTCTTTGCTCCTGTAGCAAGACTAGAAGCTGTTAGGATATTCCTGGCATTTGCTGCATCCAAGAACTTCAAGGTCTACCAACTTGATGTAAAGTGTGCTTTCTTATATGGAGTGATTGATGAGGAGGTTTATGTCAAACAGCCACCTGGTTTTGTAGACCCTGATCATCCTGATTATGTCTGCAAGCTTGACAAAGCTCTTTATGGGCTGCATCAGGCACCCAGGAAGTGGTATGAGACACTATCTAAGTATCTTGCAAGCATGGATACAGAAGAGGTACTATAGATGGAACCCTCTTCATCAAAGGACAGGGAAATGACTTATTGCTGGTTCAAGTATATGTTGATGACATCATCTTTGGTTCAACTAATCCAAAGCTCTGCAAAGACTTTGAGAAGCTGATGAAGGACAGATTTGAGATGAGTTCAATGGGAGAACTCAACTTCTTTCTGGGAATTCAAGTGAAGCAAGTTGAAGATGGCATCTTCATAAGTCAGTCAAAGTATGTTCAAGACATACTCAAGAGGTTCAATATGACTGATTGTAAGATTGCTAAGACACCCATAGCCAGAAACCACTCCCTTGGTCCAGATCTTGAGGGGGAGTGTGTAGATGAACACTTATACAGGGCTATGATTGGGTCTCTTATGTATCTTACAGCTAGCAGGCCTGATATCATGTTTGCTACATGTATTTGTGCAAGATATCAAGCCAACCCTAAGATGTCTCACTTAATCACTGTGAAAAGGATTTTAAGATACCTCAAAGGTGCTTCAACACTTGGTCTATGGTATCCAAAGAATCCAAATTTCAATCTGTATGCCTATACAGATAGTGATTATGGTGGTTGCAATATGACTGCAAAGTCTACATCTGGGGGATGTCAATTCCTTGGTGGAAGGGTGGTCTCATGGCAATGCAAGAAACAATCCTGTGTGTCTGCATCAACTGCTGAGGCTGAATACATTGCTGCTGCAAGCTGCTGTGCTCAAGTGCTTTGGATTCAAAATCAGATGCTGGACTATGGATTTAACTTCAAGGAGACTCCTATCCACATAGACAACAATAGTGCTATCTCTATCACTGAGAACCCTGTGCAGCACTCAAGGACCAAACACATCAACATCAGGTATCATTTAATAAGAGATAACTATGAAAAAGGATTAATTCAAACTAGTCAAAGTTCATACAGATGAACAATATGCTGATCTGTTCACCAAAGCTTTTGATGAACAGAGATTTAAGTATCTGATATCAGCTATTGGGATGATTAACTTTGAGTAGACTTTTTATTAAAACTAATTCTAATTATTTCTTCTTAAAATATGTGTGTCCTAAGTTGTCTAGTTCATCACTTTCATAAGCTCATGTTTTCTTTGGATGTAAAATTCTTTTTGAAGACTTTCCTTAGATTCTTGAAAATTTCTGATACTTCGGAAGATAAGATTTTATCTTCGGAAGAAAAACATGTCTTAAAATAAATAACTGTCTAAGAGATTTTACCTTCGGAAGAAGTAAAGATTCATCTTCCGAAGCTTAAAATTCTTATCTCAGACACTTATCTATTTTCAAGAACCTTTTCCTTCCGAAGCAAAATTAACCTTCGGAAGCTTTGTTTATTTTCAAACAAAGCATTCAAAGGTTTATTTCTCTTCCGAAGCATAAATTATCAAGACTCTCAGGAAAATCTTCCGAAGCCATTTTAGCTTCGGAAGCTTTTTAAATCAAAACTTCCGAAGACAAATAAACTTCGGAAGCTTTTCGAATTCCAAGAAAACTACTTTTTGAGCAAAAGTAAACTACTTTTTCAGAGGTGGGACCGACTTTCGGATTTCAAAGTTTATCCTCTTTCATTAACTTTGGTTCAAATCCTTTTCATATAAATACCCAACGGTTCCCCCTCTTTCCCACTATCTTCCTCAATTCTACTGTTTCTCTAACCTAATTCTCTAAACCGCCTTTGCTTTCTACCTTTCTTCACCCTTAAGCTTCTAAAATGGCCAACCTTAACCGCAGAAACAACCCTGATTTCTCCATGCAACTACACAGGCAACATAATCAAGTTGCTCTGTTAAGCTCTGAGAAAGATGCAAGTTTCTCAGAGATTTGCCAATTCTTGACTCTATCTAACTACTTCACCTCCCTGACCATTGATCCTCCTCTATATGAGGATCAGTTGCTTGAATTCTGGAAGACCTGCCAAGAGGTCATTATGGATGGGGAGAAGGCACTGTCTGCCACAGTGCAAGGAAGGACAGTCTTCATCACTCCGGCCATCATTAACCAACATCTACAGCTGGATGATGAAGAAGGTGAGGTGTCCTTTCCAAAAGAAGCTGTAAATCATTCTTTTGAGCAGATGGGCTATGAGGGAGATTTCTCTGTAAAGACCTTTAGGAAAGGGAAGGTCTCATCCCAATGGAAATTCCTGCTCCATGTGGTTATCCACAGCTTGTCAAACAAGCATGGTGGATGGGACCAGATTCCTGAGGATCTCTCCTTCATTGTTCATGGAATGGTTCAAGGGGTCAAGTTCAGGTATTCACAATTTGTATATACTAATTTACTTGCAAACTTAGACTCCTTAGAGTATTACATGTTTCCTAGATATGTTCAACACATTCTCAACTGTGAACTGGGCTCACAGTTGAGGGAAACAGGTAATATTCTTAAATTGGGACAGATGAAGCCCGGCATCTTTAAAATAATGAAGAAGCCAACTGTAGGCTTCTCTGGGGTAGAAACAGCCCTAGTCCCAAAAATGTTAGAGCTCATTGCTCAAGGTGACAACCTAGCAACACAAGCTAGTGTTGAACCCACACCTCTTTTGTCCCTACCATTAAAAAGACCAGAAATCATCCTCACCTACCAAAAAAATCCAAACGAACCCCTGCTCAGACTATTGAGTCTGTGCAGGCCCCCAAATACTCAACCTTACAGGAAGAAGTGGACACTAGAGCTCCCACTTCTCCTGAGGAGCAAACCACTCCCATTACTTCACCTATCAGGGTTGAGGTTCCTCAAGCTCACCCTGATGAGCTCAATAGCCCAACAACCTTAAGCCTTCACTCTGAGTCTCAACACTCAAGTGGACAACCTTCAGGGGACAGCTACCATCCCCAGCCTTTGGATCTCAACCAACCAATTCCCAACCTATCCTTTTACACTGATGAAGACTTAGGATTCAGTGAGTACCATGAATCTCTCTTCTCCTCCCCTACTCAAGAGAGATGAGTACCTCTGACTCTCCTCAGTCTATCCCCCATCAGTCACCTGTTACTGAGGTGGACACTTCTGAACCTGTTCAGGATGTCCATATGGAAGAGGCTCTCACTTTTGAAAGTGATTACATTATTAAGACCTCAACCATGGCAACTCAGCCCATTGGCATCTCAACTGAGGCTGCCAGTGAGCAGAGGAAAACCAGCAGCCAAGAAACTCAAGCTGGTGGTGAGAGAGAGGACTTTGGTCCAATCATCTCATCCCCCAATGAATCTTCTGATGAAGATGAGGGGAATTTGAGGCTAAAGGTGCAAAAACTGTCAAAAACATGCACCTATTTAGTCTCTAAGGTTAGTCACTTGGAATCTCAAGTGACTACCTTACAAAACAGGGTCAATGATCAGCAACTCCAGATTTCATATCTGCAGGAAAAACTAGCTGGGAGACCTTTAAGAAGAGCTCAACCAGGAACACAAGAACCTGTGGAAGTAATTGACTATCCTCCAGCTCACCTATGCAAGTGGGTGATGCTACCAAAAAGGGGGAGAAAGTTGTTACAACCACAGAACCTGGGAGTTCTTCAGAGAGAATGGACATAGAGGACTCACCATCCTCACTTGCTGTTGTGCATTCTCAGCAACTTCCTCAAGTTCACATTAATGTGGACTCTATAGACTCTCTCATCAGGAGTCTATTTGAGGAAGGCATACCAAGGGCTGTCTCATCTCCACCACTGGGAACTAACAATCAAATCATAAGGTGGAGGTATGATGATGACAGAAGAGCCCTCATACTTCAAAGAGTTCAAGGCCAACAAGAAGTTTTTCAATTCCAAAGCCTGAGCTTTTATGAAAGACTGGATCTAGTCAACCTACCACTTGTCAATCCAAGCAATTCAAGACAAGCTGATAGGCTGGCTCAAAGAATCCAAGACAGGATCATGGCAGAGTTCTCTCTAAGAAGGAGACTTAGGGAATCAGGCAATGTCATCGGTCAACTGGATGTTGAGGTGGACCCTAAGATTAGTTTCATAGGGGAAACCTTGACTGAAGGCCCAGTGACAGAACCTGAGACCCCTGTCTCATCATCAACAACTGCTGCTGAGGTCCAAACTCCAACAGAGACACCTGCTGGTGAAGGTGTTTCTCAGCCTCTCTCTGGCCAGAGCATGGAAGCTACTCCAAGCAATGAAGGCCAAGCCTCAATCCTCCCTGAGTCACAAAGGTCTGTTGGTGACAAAGGGAAAAGGATAATGACTCCTGAGGAAATTGAGGAGGAAGAGAGAGAGAGGAAAAGGAGACTAAGGGGAGAAAGTTCCACTGGGTCATCTAGCTTCATGCAAGCTGCAATCAGGGCTGCCCCCAGACCAAATACTCAGGATGATGAGTTAAGGGCAGTCAGGATAACTTACTTACAGACCAGGAACTATGATATTGATGAGATCATCTCCCTCCCCTTAGAAGAACTAAATGAACTGGCTGACAGAGAAGTGTCAAGAGAGTTGAAGGAGAAAGAGGATGCAATGATACTTCTCCAACTCAAAGAGGAGAAGAGACAGAAAAGACTATACAAGCATGCTCCTACTCTCTCACCAGTTCAAGAAAGTCCTGCACAAGAAGATGTGGTTCCACAAGAACCTCAGGTAGATAAAGAGGAAGATAGGATCAAAATGATCAACTACCTGAGTGCCACAGGCTTCTATCAGGCAGATGCACTTCTCCCTTTGTCCTATGACTTCATTGAGTTCGAGTATCTAAAGCAACTTGAACTTGAGCTAGTCAAGGAAAGAAAGACAACCAAAAGGAAACTAAGGGAAGAAGCTGCAAAGTCAAGGGCCATCATTCAAAAGAATGCAAAGAAGTCTGCTGACAGACAAAGAATGGTGAGCTTCTTGAAGCTGTATGGATTCTCCGGAAGGAGACTTGGCCCTATGTCTCTATCCACTATGGATGAGCACATTAGGGTGATCAAGCAGAAGATTAAGAGTGGAGAACTTATTGACTTGCACTCTCTTCCAAGTCAAGTCCCACCTGAAGTGGAGGTCAAGTTTGAGCAACCAGAGACACCTCAACCAGCACCTCCAGCTGAGCCCCAGCAAGCTTCATCTTCTGATCCTAGGCAGGGTCAAACTCCCTCTCCTTCTGAACCTGTGAGGGAGGAACACCCAACTGAGAAAGATACTGATGATCAACATGGTGCTGCAGACCAGTCTTCTCAGTTAAAGACAACCAAGAGGAAGAAGAGGATGGCTTCTAAACCAAAGACAAAGAAGAAGAAGCCAAAGTCATCTACCTCTGCACCTCAGGCTGAATCAGATCAACCTGAGGAAGTGCATGAAGAGGCAGCCCAATCAACTCCTATTCAAGTGGCTCCTCTAACTAGTGAGACACCCATCTTATCCTGGACTTACTCTACTAATCCAGAGAGATGGACTGTTATCAGAGATCAAGGTGTTGAGAATGTCTACTCATGGCAAGACATAATCAACTTACCTCTGCATGATCTCTTTGAGATGAGAAGATATTATGAAAGTCTTGATGATCCTGACCATCTCATGAAGAAAGGAATGGTCCTGATTGTACTGAAGACTACCAACATTTGAAGATCTTCTAAGTGTTTTGGTAGCATCAGCCTAGGGGGAGTTTGTAAGGATTCCTGAAGTCTGATGCAACCCAAAACAGCTTAAGTGTCTCAGCAAACATGCACTAAGTACTGAAGTGAAGAATGCTTCGGAAGTTTTACACAAAGCATTAGAAAATACTCTAAGTGTAAAATCTTCCGAAGCCAAGACCAATATCTTCCGAAGCCAAACATGAAGTCTTCCGAAGCTTCAGAGACAAAGTCTTCCGAAGCCTCATCCTATGAAGACAGATTTCTTCCGAAGACTTTTAGTACACATGCTTTATCTGATGTACTGTTCCATAAAGCACCTTTTCCGCTGCATCTCTGTAAAGTCACCAACTTACATGAGTTGGTGAAAAGGGTCATGCTTTTGGTAACTGTACATTGAGGTCTTGAGTCTGTAACTTTCCACTTTATGTACTTTATCCTTTTCGTATTGTAAAAGGATGTGAGCTATGGCATGTCATAGTCACAAGGTCAAAAGGCAGATATGCCTTTTGATCCTACAATTGATTTTGTTAGTGTCTAGTCAATTGTATCCAGCTGGCCTTCAAAGTATGGCCGGCTGTAGGTTGTAGTATAAGTATTTCAAGTTCTTGTATCTTTTCTTAATGCTTTGTAACACTTGTAAGAGAACTTGAGAAAGCAATATACTGCCTCCTTGAAACCCAACTCTCTTGTTCTGTCTCTTTACTTACTTGTGTTCTTAGCTTCACCTTGGTTACCCAGTTCACTGTTTGATTAGAGATTAGTTATTCTCCTCATTGTGTGTTTGTGTTGTAATTGTGGTCAAGCCCTTAAACGGTCCTGCAATTATCACCAGTAGGAATGGGTAGAATTACCTGGTTCTTCCCTATGATGGTCTCCATAGTTGCATCACTCTTTTACTCATGGGAAGGTGGGTCAGTAGATGGAACCTCTTGCTCTTCAGTACTCCACCTTGGTTGTCTAATAGACTCATAAGAATATGGTGGAGCAATTTAATTGGTTCCCAACCCACCTTTGTTTTGATTACAAAATTTTTAGTGAGAGGATGATGCAAGAATGGGTTGGAAGCTTTGCTCAGAGATAGCATGCTTCCTGGCTTGAGCCACAGCTGTGACAAGCTTAGCTTGAGCCTCAGATAATTTGGATATTAAATTCTTGATTTGAATCTTGTAATTTGTATGTTCATGTTTTAACTAGGACATAGTTTTCTCTAATTCTTAAATTTTGTTCTGATAGTCAGATTCAGCCCTTTTAAAATTAGATTTTAAAATGTTTAAAGACTTAATATCGAATTTAATTTCCATATTATAGTATTGATATAACTTAACCTTAGCAATGCAAGCTGGAATATAGAGATGTTCATATACCTTGTTGTCATCTGTTCCAGCCATGAGTGCTTGAGTAGGAGTCACATCCTGTACCATGAAGCTCATGTCAACTTCTTGAGCCATAGCAGCTGTCTCTGTTGACTTTCCAATAGCTTTTGGTGTAGAGGGATGTGTGAAGGCCTGTGGGGTTCTCGGATTTGACTTGAGAGCCTTGAATTCCCTTGAAAAATGACCAAGTTGGTTACAATTGTAACATTTGGCCTTTGTCTTGTCAAACTCAAACTTGTTGTTAGTTAGGTTCTAGGGAAACTGCTTTCCAGTTCTCTTGAAGAACTTCTTTTGCTCTATAGGTTAACAGAGCCATCTGTTGGACTATGTCTACATACTCCACATCATCTAGGCTGAAACACTCTAGATCATCAAAGCAATACTGATAGTCACTAGAGTGCCTATTTCCTGACAAAGGCACAACTGTCCTGAAAAGAACTTTGCTGAGCCTGTTGAGACCTTGGAGTCTTAGGGAGTGTTATGTATGGCCCAAAAGAACAGGATGACTACAGGGTGTATGTCAGGTACTGTTGAGGTTAGGGGGGTCCTGAGCCTTCAGCAACCATTAAAGTGTTGCTAGCAGGAAGGCTTGAGGGTCTGCTTGTTTGATGGCCTCTCTTGTTTTCCATCTCTAAACGGTATCCATCAAGGATGCCATAAAGTTAAGTCATGGTGAGGGAGTTTAGATTTTCTATTCTCGTGATAGAGACATAGTAGAATGTCTACTCATTTGGGAGTGCACTCATGAATTTTATTATGAGATCTCTCAATTCAAGGGCAATTTCCACAAACTAAACGGAGGAAATAAGATCAACATACCTGAAGTATTAGTGGCTGAGGATCTTTCCAGCAATGTAAGTGAAGTTCTCGAACTGTTGCTTCAGGGAATCCTTCTTGGAGTCATTGGAGCTTGAGTAGGCCAGAGATAGTGCATCAAACAGTTCTTTAGCTGACTAGCAATGCTCAAACCCCACCATGATGGTTGGGTATATCAGTTATCAGAACAGTCATGGCATTACTATCAATGTCCAGCTTCTTCCGGTCTTATTCAGGGTAGTCTTCCACAGCCTTCTCTATCATGGCACCATTTCCACCTGGTGCTGCCACCTTTGGTTTGTAAGGGCCATTGAAAATAGATTGCCACAGTTTGCTATCTTGATATCTGATGAAGCCTTCCATGTGTCTGCTCCATGATCTAAAGTTTTCAGGGGTGATGATTGGTGCTTTAGTCATTGTCCCCATCTCAACTTCAGACTTTTGGTTGAGGGACATTTTTAAGTGTGGTTAAAGGAGGAGTGAAAAACAGGTTGATTTGGATGGTAAGATCTCACAATCAAGAGCCTAAAAAGCTCTAATACCAATTGCAGGATCAGTTTTTGTCACTAAACACTTTGTTTTTCTGTCAACTCACTTGAATAACACTCAGTTCAGATAATGATGCAGAATCCCTTCTAAGAGTTTATTATAATATACTAAGTAACAAAGAACACAAGGAAATAATTTTCAAGGTACTTGTATATATTACTTCTCAACTCAAAGTATTACAAGACTCTTACAAGCATATTACATGATCAATGAGAAACTATATATACTAGATCCTACAGCCGGATATACTTTGATACCAGCTGGAAACCTATGACTAAAGCAGATACTACAATGTTAAAGTTAAGGTATCTTAGATAAAGTATTATCTAAGATAAGGTAGTCATGACATGTCCATGACTTACCTTTTGTCACCAACTAAAGTTGGTAACTGTACTAACTGATAAAAGGTGAACAGTGGAATAAAGTATGGTCAACTACATGGGCGTGGGAAAGCGCCATGCAGTATCTCTAAGACTTGTAGCGGAGTGTCAGAAGGGCCATATTTATGTCCACTGGTTCATAGTAGTGTCTTACGAAGGTTAATTGGCTTCGGAAGAACTTGTTCTTTCGAAGCCACTTATACTTCGGAAGAGGCTACTTCTTTCGAGACTTGTGGACTTCTTCAGATCTTCATATTTCGGAAGTTGTTGTCTTGATTTCTTCTAAGTCTTGAACTTCGGTAGAGACAAGACTTTGTCTTTGGAAGTTGGAGTCTTCCTTCGGAAGATCCTTCAGACATGATCTTCGGAAGTTCTGTCTTTGGCTTTGGAAGAACTCCATTTGTCTTTAGAAGTTCTGCACTTAGCTTTGGAAGACCTTTATAAGTTGTACCAAAATTTGTCTAAGTGTTTTGGTTTTGGTTGCATCAGCCTTTATAGATCCAACACCTTACTTCTAGCAATGTAGTATTTGTTTAGTAGTAAGTCGCAACTGGTAATCTATGTATAAGCGACTGTAGATAGTAGTATATATAGTTTTTCATAGTAACTCATCTAGTATGATCGTAAGAATCTTGTAAACTTTGAGTTGAGAAGTAATATATACAAGTATATTGGAAAACCATTTGATGTGTTTATTTACATAGTGTATTATTATCAACTCTTTCAAGTATTCTGCATCAGCATTCAAGTGTGTTATAGTAAGTTCGAGAGATAATACTTGTGTTGAGTGACCTTAACTAATCCTGCAATTAGTATCAGAGCTTCTTAGGCTCTTGATTATGAGATCTTACCATCCCAAATCACCTTGTTTCATCACTCATTAACTCATTACACTCAAAAATAGCCCTCAACCAGAAATCATCAGAATTTGAGATGGGAACAATGACTAAAGCTCCTATCATCACCCTTGATAATTTCAGATTTTGGTGTAAACGTATTGAAGGTTTCATCAAGTATCAGGACGACAAAATGTGAAGATCTATCACTCATGGACCATACAAGCGAAAGGTGGAGTCACCGGCTGGTAATGGTGCTATGATAGAGAAAGTTGTTGAAGATTACTCAGATGATGACTTCAAGAAGATGGACGTTAATAGCAAAGCCATGAGAGTACTGCTTACAACCATACCAAACTCCATAATGATAGGATTTGAGCACTGTCAGTCAGCCAAATAACTTTTTGATGCTTTGACATTGATATGCTCTGGTTCAACCGAGTCCAAAGAGTCCAAGAGAGATACCCTGAAGCAGCAGTTAGAAGACTTCACTCATATTGCTGGAGAGACACTGAGCCAACAATACTTCAGTTATATGAACTTAATCTCATCACTCCAGTCTGTGGGAGTAACTCCTGAGAAGAGAGATATTGTAAGAAAATTCATGAGTGCACTTCCTAATAAATGGACTTTTTATTGTGTCTCTATCAAGAGAACTGAGAATCTAAACACTCTCACCATGACTGAACTATATGGCATCCTTGATGGATACCCTGTAGAAATCGAGACTCAGAGAGGCCACCAGATGAGTAGAACTTCTAGCCTTCCTGCTAGCAATGCTTTACTCGTTGCTGAAGGCTCAAGAACTCCTCAGCCCCAGCAGTACCTGAGCTACCCCCAATAGCCATCAACTTCTTCTGGGCCATACATCACTTTTCCTGAGACTCCCAGGTCTCATTGTAAGGCCCCGTTCCCGGGACGCTTACAGCTGGTCATTCATCGCACATAAAACATATGATTACATTTCACTTTCATAAAGCGTTGCAGCGGAAACATTAAAAACAACATTTTCACTTCATCAAAATGCTTTTGCAAATAATACAACCGTTCATTACACAATATCATTTTACATTTCATTACAAAAACATTATAACATTGGATGCCATCCAAAATACGCTGAGTAGCCGCCCCGTGCCATCCTCAGCAACATACCTGCCAGCTGGAAACACATCAAAGTCAGCGTTGCTGAGTGAGTTCTAGTTTTATAATAAAACATACTTTTCTTTCATTAAAACCGTTCATTACATCCATGCGATCACACATCATACGTACACATAGATAATAGTTATTATCTTCATCATTACATTCGTACTTTAACTTTTGTTTGATCATACGTTCTTACTTTCATTCATTCATTAATTATTATTACATCTTTTTTTCCATTAAAACCATGAACTTTACCCTTCAGTTTCTTGCTACTGGGCCTAAGCCTATAATAGACCTTCTTTAACGGTGCACAACACCTCTGGCCACAGTACCTAAGGTAAAGTTTAGGATCATTACATCTGTTAATTCATCACGTTCTGGATCAGCGTCAACAGTTATGCCCCAAACTATACGGCTACTGGGCGAAAGTTCATAAACAACTTCCACATGGCACATAGCCTGGCACCAGCACCGGGGTAAGCGACAGAGATCCCAACTATATTCTTCACCCCCAACATTATGCGTAACTCGGGTAACCATCATATGCTACACCCCCAACAATATGGGTACTACACCCCCAACAATATGGGTTTTACACCCCCAACAATATGGGTACTACACCCCCAACAATATGGGTACTACACCCCCCATCAATATGGGTACTACACCCCCATCAATATGGGTACTACACCCCCATCAATATGGATACTACACCCCCATCAACATAGGTACTACACCCCAACAATATGGGTACTATGACATACTGTACCATGCACCACACCGGTGGTCAGTCACAAAGACTAGAACCCCTGCGTGCACTCTTAAGGATTAGCTTAACCACACGTGGTTGAGCTTAAGGCATTTAGAGTCGTGCACTTCGGTACACTTCGCTTGCAAGCCTTTCACGTATTCATTCATTCATTAATGATGCATTCATTCATCATATTCCTCTTTTCATTATCTTCCACTTTACGTTACATAATACTTTCATTACATTCATTAACGTTCGACGCAAAGCCACGGAAAGATACATATACATAACATGAATATAAACATAAACATAAACACATCACCATACAGAGCATCATCATACATACGCATCAATCATACACACGCATCAATCATACATCACATCATTAACATCACACACATGCCCGACATTGCGTCTATGACCTCGAAAGTCAACTTACACAAGCCTCCGAGAACCTCCGAAGTCAAAACTGTTGGTCCATATGATCGATGAACAGTACAATTGATTGAATAGTTTGATCAATATCACTTATATAAGCACAATAACAAACAATTAAGAGTAGAATAAGAAGAATCAAGACATATTTGAAATGCAAATGAACTAACTCACTCAATATCAATAAGCACAATGTATTTCAATAAGCAACTGCTTGAGAATGATAGTTTGCAACAGAATTCCACGTTTTGGGTTTTGCAAACTTGTCATGCAAAATGAAATAACAAAACTATATATAGCAGTCATAGTTTCGCTGACAGTTTCGCTACAAGCGAAACTGTCATGCCGAAACTACAGTTTCGCCAGGCAGAACATAAGTTCGCCGGGTGAACCAAAACAGCAAACTGTGAGCGAAACTATAGATTCGCTCACAGTTTCGCTGGACTGCCAAAACTGCTATAACTATCAAAATACAAACTGAAACTAACACAAATCCTATTACATTGAAAAGTAAACATCTATACTAAAGTGAGTCCAACCTATCATGATCTTCAATACTCCCCCTAGGTTGGACCTCACTGTCTTCACTGCTCTTCATTCGGCTCTTCAGCTCCCGTTTCCTCAGCTGCTGTAGATTTGTCTTCAGCTCCTCCTGCAGCAATGTCTTGAGAAGCTTCAGCCACTGATTCTCCAAGATTAGTTCCTGCCTCATCAGCTTCATGTGAATGACCACTAGCTTCAGCAAACTGCCTAGTTAAGTCTTGAATATCCATAGCCAGATCATCTTGTGCTCTCACCTTTTCAGCCAGACTTTTCACCTCTGCCCGAACTCCCCTTATTTTATTCGCCACATTCATACACAAGCTTGCCTCCTTCCTTGTCTCCTCACCTGCCCCCGCCTTTATATGATTTTCACATAGAATCAAAAGATCTTCATCACAAAAACTGAATAACTCCATTGGGTCAAACACCCTAAATTCTCTTCCTTGTTTAACTCTAATCACAGCCTCCCCGGTGTTATTATCATAGAACCACTTCTCAAAGTCCTGTAAACGAGGAGGAAGAGGATCAGCCAGTCTTACCCTGTTCACAGTCTTAGGTGGTTTAACTCTAAGCACAATTCTCCCTTTCCCTGTCTCCCAGTCTTTGTCTTTCTTGGATCTCTTACGTTCAGCCTTCATAAAACCAAATGATTCAAAATTATCATTTAGACCATTTTTAATCTCCTTCTCCAGAAATTCTGCCCTTTCACTTAAATTAGCATTAATCAAAGGCAATGTAGCTAATCGTCTCAGATCCCACTTAGGCAAGGTCTTAAACGCCTTCCTCTTGAGCATGTAACTGATATTGCCTCCTCGTCTTTTAATCAAAAACATCTTCAAGAAAGGATTATAACACCAGCTGATTATTTTCTTGTCAGCTTCCTTTCTGTTCAAACCCTCTAAATTTTGAAACAGAGGGGTGAGTTCTTCAGCCTCCTTCTCTTTTATCAACCAATCACTTTTATCCATTTCAAACACATCATTCTCATCCTCTCCCTTCTTAGCCACATACACAAGAGGTCTTTCATCTACTTCATAGAATTCCGGCTCAGAATCATAATCAATCAACTGCTCATCCTCCTCTTCTTCTTCATCAATCAAACTTTTACCTTTATCTGATATCTCCTCATGAGTAGCTTTAACAATCACTTCTTCTCCCACAATATCTTTATCAAAGTCAAACTGTAGATTCACAAACCCAGCCTCTACAATCTCATCTTCATCATTTCTACCAGCCTCTTCATCCTCTTCTCTTTGAATCTCTTGTTCTCTTGTTTCAGTGTCAGCTGCTCCAGAGGTGCCCTCTCCTACCTTTGATGAGGTACCAACATTCAAGAATGGGTACTTAGCTAAATCAGTCATATCATCTAACTCAGACTGAGTTAGTTGACTAGGTAGGCCAGCAGCAGCCTTCATCTGTGAGATCTCTTCAAATAACTTCTTAATCAAGCTGTTCTGATCAATCAACATCTTCTTCATTCCATCCATGATCTCATCTTTCTGTTGTTCCCGAATCTCTTGATTCACCAGTTTGGTCTTTATCATACTTAACTCATTAGCTAATGAAGTATTTAGACCACGAATCATATCCTCATCTAAACCAGCCCTTGCTTCTTTCCCAGCTGTGAAACCCTCATGTCTATGTTTTGATCTCCGTTCAGGTTCTACAAAATCAGTTCTCTTTTTAGTTCTTCGTTCCTTCTCCACCCTTATCTCTTCAGCTTGTGTATCAATGTCTTCTTCAAAATCATAGTCTTTCTCCTTTGCATATCTCTTTCGTTTCTTAGCTGCATCAGCTTGTTTCACCCGTGTTTCCTCAGCTCTTTTATTTTCAGACTCATCCACTCGTCTGATATAATTCCATCGCTCTGGTGGATACATGTTCTCCCAGAGATGGGTTATTTTACCGCTGAAATCATGACGTATAGCACAGCAATCTGCAAATATCCGAGGGTTCATCTGAACCAATCTCTTAACTTCACCGTGTTTAGGAACATCAGGAATCAAATCATCAATCATCATCTGAATAAAACGAGGATATAACAGCCATTTATCCTTTTTCACTGCCATCACGTTTTCTGCCATACAAGCGAAAATCAATCTAGCAATATTTGCCTTCTCTCCTTTGCAACATATCACCATTGCTTTGGCCCAGTCAAGATTGAGTCCATCTGATCCACCCTTACGGTGATCTAAGCACATAATAAACACGTGAGCTATATATCTCCATTCTTTAGATAGAAATGACTTTTTAATCTCTTTCCTCGATCCAAAAACTGGTCCCTCGTATCCCATTTGCCGGAAAGATTGGAATACTTCAGATTCGGTCATATCAACCTCATCACCAGTATCATCGTCCAGTTAAGAATCCTCGACACATCTTCAGCAGTAATAGATATATCATGAGTAAGTACCCTAGCAGTGATCCTCTGAACATCTCCTCCGGTGTTGTATTCCGCCGACCTCCAAAAATCTCTAATGTGAAGATCATATATAGTGGGAGAATGAGAAATAGCATATGCAATGGGTGATCGTTGGAGCCATCGAATACAATCTCGAAATCCGGCCGCTTTAGGCAAAGTATCATCTAATATCGCAGTAATGTTATTCCTCTCGTCAAACTTTAGATTCGCCATTATAATCTGAAAGGATCAACAAATAAATTTGAATAAGAAATACTGAAAATAAGAAAAATTAAGATACAAACAAAAAAATAATTAATTTCGGCAAGCGAAACAACAGTTTCGCTCACTAATACATGTTTGATTCGCTGAATTAAAGACAATTTCGTCAATGAAATCAAACAATTTCGACAAGCGAAACTATAGTTTCGCTCATAGAAACTTGTTAATTTCGCAGAACAAAAAGTATTTTTGACAAGATTAGAATGATACAAAGTAGTTTCGCAATTAGTTTCACCAGAAATTAATTTAGATTCGCTGTTACAAATTAGTTTCGCTGACTTGAGAAATTATAGACGAAACTGTGAAATAAAGATTAGTCTTTGCGAAATTAGATAATGTGTGCCGAAACTGTTAAGTTCGCTCGGACAGCATAACTTTACAGTTTCGCTGTAAAACAGTGAACTTTCGTTCAATTTCGCTGAAACTTCGGTAGTTTCGCTGAACGAACAGCGAAACCACCGAAGCGACAAATCCCAATCGCTTCACAGAACAGAGTTAGAATCCAGATTAAATGCTCAATTCATGTTCGAAACTCACATTTGAAGAGAATATTACTCAGAATCGGTGTAAAAACCAATATCAAATCAATATCGCCGTGAAAGACGTCTAAAACCCTAACAGTCGACTTAAAACCAGTTTTGCGAAGTTATGAAGAAAATTTCGCAAAATTGACTTATATAGTCAATAGTTTCGCTGGCAGCGAAACTATAAATTCGTCAGGTGAATTTACAGTTTCGCTCAGTGAAACTGTAATTTCGCTAAAAGATAACTGGTTAACAACTTATAAGCTAACCTAGCGAAATTGCAGTTTCGCTTAGCGAAACAGTCAGCGAAAGAACAATTTCGCACCAAAAATTTTTATTTATTATTGATTTTTTTATTTATATTTTATTTATTATTATTATTATTATTTTTTTTTTATTTTTTTTTATTTATTATTTTTTTTTTATTTTTTATTATATTTTTATTTTTTTATTTTTTTTTTATTATCAATAATACTCAAGGGAAGCACATCACATAATGAGATCTAAAATAATCAGAGATCACATTCTCTAAATATTTTAGAACATAATGATGATTAAAAATCATCTACCAGTCATGAGATCATACTGAAAACAAGATCTGATCACAATCTGCACAGAAATCACAGAAATTAGAACGAATCAATAACGATTGCTGATATAATTATCCACTTTAAACTCATGCCTTATCCTCTTTCAATCAACAGCTTATGATTTATTTAAGGTTCGATTAGATGCTTTAGAATGCTAAGACCCCACAATCATTTGGTAAAAACCCTCACCCAACCTCAGGATTTATTGAATTATGAATCAATCTTCATGAAGCAAACTTTTGACAAAGTATATAAATGATTATATACAAAATATTTCATTCTGAGAGAAATTCATCGATAAGATGATTTGACATAATTATATCAAAATGGTGAGAGCTCCAGATCTATACTCACGTATAACAGAGGAGATAACCATTTGAACATGTGCTGATGAGAGCTCCAGGTCAGTACTACCGTACAGCAGAGGAGATCATCACTCCAGGTCAGTACTTCCGTACAGCAAAGGAGATAAGCACAGACACAAGACATCTTAACACAAAAATAAAACAGCAGAAAATGATGACTAACAAAACTAACAAAGCACAATGAACGAAAGATTCATTCTCAATCCATTTTTGTCAGGACTCAGTTTTTGTGCAATCCAAAATGAATGAGTAAATCCAGGCATTCTTAAGCATAAAGTTTAATTTAATCATAAAGCTGCCGTCTACTTCATTCATCAGGCTGAGTCTATCAAGCATATCGTCAAAGAATTTGATCCATTTCCTTATTTTTTTTATTATGAAACAGAATCTAGAGACAGTTACTATCATTTCTCATAGAATTACTGGTCATGTAGATAAGAAATATTTAGAGAATATACAATCATTTCTCATCATGTTAAATCCGATCTCAAAATACTGATATTACTCCCCCAAATTTTTATTTTCATATGTCAATAATTATAGAAAAATTGGAACTAAAAATTTTATTTTTGTTTTTATTCCTTTTTTTTTTTTTTTTTTTTGTTTTTTTTTTAAATTATTATCAAAAAAAAGAAAATAAAAATTTAAAAAGAAATTAACCCGAGCATAGAAATCAATTCATAAAAACGAGGTTTGTCAAACGTTTTTGTGAAAAGATCAGCCTTTTGATTTTTAGTGTCAATGGGAATAATATTAATGAAACCCTTCTCTTGAGCATCACGAATCGCATGAATTCGGGTTTCAATATGATTTGTGCGAGAATGATGAATAGGATTTTTAGCGATTCCAATGGCAGCCTCGTTATCACAGAATAAAGGTGTATGAAGGAAATTGATTCCATAATCAATCATTTGGTGTTGTATCTAGAGAATTTGAGAGCAGCAGCTAGATGCAGCAATATATTCAGCTTCCCCTGTAGAAAGAGAAACTGTTGTTTGTTTCTTGCTCTGCCAAGATACCAGACAATTACCCAAATATTGACATCCTCCAGACACAGATTTTCTGTTTAACCTGCAACCATTGGAATCACTGTCAGAATAAGCATGTAAATCAAAATTTCCACCATATGGATACCACAGTCCAAGACGAGATGATCCTTTGAGATAACGAAAAATTCGTTTGACAGCTTTCTCATGAGATTCCTTTGGAGCCGACTGATATCTAGCACAATAACCAACAGCAAAAGTGATATCAGGACGACTTGCAGTAAGATACATGAGAGAGCCAATCATAGAACGAAAAAGATGAGGATCAACTGGTTTTCCATTCTCGTCTGGAGTGAGACACGTCTGAGCAGTAAAGGGAGTCAATTCAGTAGACGCATCATCCATTTTAAATTTCTTCAGAATATCTTTAATGTACTTCTCTTGATGAATAAGAATTCCGTCTTTCTGTTGTTCAACTTGCAAACCAAGAAAGAAGCACATTTCTCCCATCATGCTCATTTCAAACCGTTGACTCATCACTTCTTCAAACTCTCTACACAACTTAGAGTTTGTAGATCCAAAAATAATATCGTCGACATATACTTGAACAAAAATCATTTCACCATTCACCTCCTTTTTAAATAAGGTCATATCAATGGTACCCCGAGAATAACCATTGCTTAAAAGATATTGTGTAAGAGTCTCATACCAGATTCTGGGTGCTTGATGAAGTCCATACAAAGATTTATCAAGTTTATACACTTTATCAGGAAAATCAGGATCTTCAAAGCCTGGTGGTTGACACACATATATTTCTTCATCAATGTCGCCATAGAGAAAAGCACATTTCACATCCATCTGGTACACTTTGAATTGTTTATGAGCAGCATGAGCAAGAAATATACGGATTGCTTCAAGACGAGCAACTGGAGCAAAGACTTCTGTGTAATCAATACCTTCTTCTTGAGCAAAGCCTTGCACGACAAGTCTAGATTTGTTTCGCACCACCACACCCCGATCATCTGGTTTGTTCTTGAATACCCATTTTGTACCAATTGGATACTTGTTGGGAGGTAAATCAACTAAAGTCCAAACCTTAAGTTTCCTGAACTGTTGAAGTTCCAATTGCATAGACTCTACCCAACACGGATCTTGTAAAGCAGCATGAACATTCTTAGGAACAATTTGAGAAATGAAGCATGAGAAAAGACAAACATTAATCAGACCAGATTGACTTCGAGTACGAACACCATCAGAAACAGATCCAATTACATTATCAAGTGGATGATCTTTCAAAGTTTTATAATCTCCAGAAGAGGGAAAGATAGTTGAAGAAGTGTCAGCCGCCGGAGAAAGAGTAGATGAAGGTGAAGATGGAACAATGTCAGGTGTTGAATCAGGTAAGTTAAGAGATGTAGGTGATAAAGAATCAGATAATGGTGCTTGATCAAGCATCGGAGACGATGAGCTGACATCAATTGAAACAGCATCAGTTACTTGTGGAATTGATGAAACAGACGATGAAGATGATGGAATAATATTCGTTGGAGTACAGGGACTTGACATATCATCATCAAAAACTGGCAAATTGAATGAATTGAACACAGTATCAGAATCAAAGAACCATGCAGGTTCAGATTTAACTTCAGTAGGATTTGATTCTTGCCAATCAACATAAAAGGACTCTTGAACAATACGTGTTCTTTTGTTGTAAACTCGATATGCCTTTTGTGAAGAAGAATATCCAACAAAGTAACATTCATCAGAAACAGCCCCAAACTTAGTCTTTTGAGCTTGAGTATTCAGAAGCGTACAAGAACATCCAAATGGGCGAAAGAAATCAATTAGTGGCTTCCTCTTATGAAAAAGTTCATAAGGAGTCTTCACTTTGTCTTTCACAATTAGCACTCTGTTTAAAACATAAGAAGCACAATTAACAGCTTCAGCCCAGAAAATGACAGGTAGTGATGATTCTATCAACATTGTACGAGCAGCTTCCACAAGAGTACGATTCTTTCTTTCTGCAACTCCGTTCTGCTGGGGTGTTCTTGCAGCACTAAACTGTCTCACGATCCCTTTTTGAGCACAAAATGAATCAAGAATCTGATTTTTAAATTCAGTGCCATTGTCACTTCTTAATCCCATAACTCTTTTCTTACTGACTGATTCAATTGAAATGATTAATTTCTGCAGTTCCTCAGCAACATCACTTTTGTGAGCAAGAAATCTCACCCATGAATAACGTGAAAAATCATCTGTAACAACAAGACAGAAAGACTTTTTAGCAATGGATTTAACACTAATTGGCCCAAATAAATCAGTATGTAACAACTCAAGAGGACTTGATATGCTATTTAAAAGTTTAGGCTTATGAGATTTCTTATGTTGTTTCCCTTTGGCACATGCCATGCATTTTTCAGACACAGAGAAATCTTTTAAAGGAAGTCCTCTAACAAGATTGTTCTTTACTAATTTATTAATTATCTTAAAATTGACATGGCCCAATCGACGATGCCACAAGAGTGACTCAGATGTTGATGCTTTTGAAAGAAGACAAGTTGCAGTAGCTTTTGACTCATTAGAATTCATATCAAGAAGATATGTATCGTGTTTCCTTGGAGCACGCATGAGAATTAAATCTTCTGGAACAGCTATCTCTGATTTCAAAAATAAACACTCGTCAGATTTAAATAGAACTGGAATATCTTTATCACAAATTTGAGAGACGCTCAGAAGATTAAATGCCAATTCAGGAACATGATTGACTTTTTCAAGAGTAAGAGTGCCATTAGTAACTTCTCCTTGTCCAATCATTCTTCCACCCTTCTTGTCTCCAGCAAATGCCACATATCCTCCATTGATAATTCGATAATTAGTCAACAAATCTTTTAATCCAGTCATGTGTTTGGAACAGCCGCTATCAACATGCCACAGACTGTTTACACTCTTTGAAGAAGATCCCTGAAATGAATAAACAAATCATTTAGCCAGGAGTAATAGGGACCCAAGATTGAACAACCTTTGTTTTCAAAGAAGCTGATTTTTTATGAAAGAAATTATTAACCAATTTTGTCAATTTATTCCCAAAACAATTTCTATTAGAGGATCTTTCAATCAAAGGGCAATTTTTATAAGATGATCCTCTTCACCACACCTGAAACAATGATGTTTGAATCTAGATCGATGATGTGATGAGGTAAAAATATGATCAATAATAATCTCCTCATCACATTCAGACAAACTAGAATCAACATCACTGAATGTCTCATACATCTCATGATGTTTTTGTTTATTTGACTCAGAATTATTCTTTACAAAATCATAGCTTGATTCTTTTGAGAAATCAGTAGAACTCGTACCATTGGTACTAGTTTCAGAAGAGGGAGAACTACATTTTTCTGAAGATGTCATATTTAATGGGATAAAAGATGGAATAGGTTGAGAGAAGAATTTTTCAAAAGAATTAGTTTTAAGTTGCTCAGTTGTGTTATGTGAAACATCAGATTCTTTTAGTGAAACATTAGATTCATTCAATTCAAAACCAGAACAAAAATCATCACTATTAAGATTTGAATTACAAGATGAAATAGAACAATCAGGAGAACATGAGACATTCAAGTCTGTTACATTTGAACTAGAAACAAATACTGAATTTAAACTAGACTTATTATCTAAAACAGACTGCAATTTTTCAGGTGTACTAGAACTAGTGCATCCAAGCCCACTAGTTGGTCCATAGTCGTAGTCTTCACGAATGTACTTAGAGTTATTCCCAACTAAACCTGCAGACATACTATCAGTATCTAATTTGATTAAATCATTAGAAGGATGAGGAACAGGCATAGGAGAATAACAATATGTACTAGGAGGAGGATAAACCTGTACATTTTCATAGCCCAAACCAGTTTTAATTCTTGCTCCCCGTTGAGATTTACAAAGATCATCATGTTTCATTCCAGAAATAGTCCATTTATCTAACTTTGACTGAAGTTTGCTTGCTTCAAATTCAGCCAGAGCAACTCGTTCAGTCAAAGTATTAATCTCTACATTCCTTTCCAAAACAATTCTTTTTAAATGATCAGTTTCTTTTAAAGCCTCATTTAATTTCACAAAATATTTTGATTCATTCAATTTAAGTTCATCATTAATTCGTTTTAAATCCTTTTCATTATCAATTAACAAACGATTAGCCTTATAAACCCCAAAAAGTCTAATTTTGCAAGCAGATGAACACATATCTTGTATTACCTCATAAGGAAGTCCCATTACCATCTTTTCGGCAGCTAAAGCTTTATCGCACATGCATACTGGAGTACTCGATTTCCTTTCCTCAACAGTAGCGGCCGCACCATCCTTCTCTTTTCCTTTCACAGCTTTTGAATCTGTAGCTTTCTCTTTCTTCTCTCCATCATCTTCCTCTTCTTTCTCTTCATGAAGATTCATTCTCTCCTTTGAATTCTTTAAACAGCACAAACTCATCTTTCTCAACTTCCATCTCATCACTTTTCACAATCTCAGCCACTAAAGCATGATTTATTTCGATCTGTTTCTTCTACCTCTGCACTCCAGTCAAATTAGAAATCAAGGCTGACTCCTTTTTCGAATTTCCCTCTTCCTTTACTTTCTCTGTCAATCTTGGCACTCCAGTAGTACTAGGATCTGTTACAATTGGTAATGGACATTCACGTTTAAAATGTCCCAATTGTTTACAGTTGAAGCATCTCAGTTTTGACTTGTCAAATCCTAGTTTTGAGGTTGATGATTGACCACCAAAGTTCTTTCTTCCCGTTCTTCTTTCCAAAAACCTCCGAGCTCTAAAGTTAACATTGCCATTTGCCATTGAATGTCAGTCTCTTCCAAATCATCAGGATCAACTTGATACATATCCTCCATAGTCATTCCTTACCCTTCAACTCACCAGCAACAAGAGCTTCATAGCTCTGAACAAACATTCCAAAAAGAGCCATTGTTTCTGATGGAATAGTAGTTTCAGCATTTCACCTTAGAATTCCCAATTCCTTTCCAACATGATTACTACCACTTGAGAAATTGCTTGAATTGCTCCCTCCTTGAATTGGATTCTGAATGTGAGAGTTTGCAGCGGATGACAATAAAGCAGCATTTGAGAAAAACCAGGTGTGGGCATCATAGTCTGGTTAAATTCTCTTCTTTTCATATCCAACTCAAAAGATTTCAATTTATTAATGATATCCATCAGCTTGTAATCTGTAAAACCTCTTTCTTGTTTGAGCATCCTCACTTGAAGACTCCATTGTGGTGGAAGAGAATCGAGGAGTCTGTTAACTTGTTCGCTGTTGGAGAGTCTTTCATCATATTTCTTCAGAGTGCTTGAGACAGTTAAGAATCGATTTGTAAGATCTGTCAAACTTTCATTCTTATATCCTACAAACGAGTTTAAACTCCTTTTCAGCTTGAATACTCTTGTCTTTCACCAGATCTGCATTTCCATCAAAGAATTCACAAAGAGCATCATAAAGAGATTTAGCATTTTATGCTCTGCAAAACGATTGTAGATGTCAGGAGCTAAGCAGAGAGTTAAAGCACCAAATGCTTTTTGATCACGATCAATCAGCTTCAGATCTCTTTCAGTATAAGAAGATGGATCTTTATTCTGAGAAACGACATCACCAACTGTAACCGTAGGTATATGAGGACCTGAAATAATCGATCCCATTGATTATGATTGTATAGAAAAAGAAAGCCTTGAGACATCTCTTCCAATCTTCAAAATTATCTCCATTAATGAGTCTTGGAGGTCTATTAGGAGCAACACTTTCAAGATCCGCAAGTGTGAGAGTAGTTAATTTGACATGATAATTTCGCAGAAAGTTTGGTAATTTCGCTGGTAAGTTCGCTGGCAACTTCGCTAACAACTTCGCTGAGAAAGTAAGCCTGCTTAATAGTTTCGCTACAACAAATACTTTCGCAAACTCAGACACTTTCTCTTGAAATTTCAGCAGCACTTTCGCTTGAATCAAAGACAAAACAATTGCTTAGTTTCGCTGCTAATTTCGCAGGAAACAAGCTTGAACTTTCGTTCAGATATAATTTCGGCAGCAATTTCGCTTGATTCTTGATCAAAACACTGCTGAACTTTCGTTCAAAGAGATACTTTCGCTGAAATTCTAAAAACAACTTCAGATCCAAAATAAACCATAGTTTCGCTGAATGAAGATCGCAGTTTCGCTGTAAGAACTGTAATTTCGCTCGTCGATCTGAAAACCCTTTTTTCACCTTAAAATCAATCCAAAATCATCCAAAACTCAATGAATTGAGATCTGATGATTGTAGAATCTTCCTCAATGAAGAACAAGCATAATTCAATCAATTTCCATCCCAAAAACAGCTGATAATTCGATGAACATTGATTGAACCTAGATATTGACCAAAACTACCAAAACTCAACAAATCAAGAGCACTAAGGCTCTGATACCATATTGTTGGTCCATATGATCGATGAACAGTACAATTGATTGAATAGTTTGATCAATATCACTTATATAAGCACAATAACAAACAATTAAGAGTAGAATAAGAAGAATCAAGACATATTTGAAATGCAAATGAACTAACTCACTCAATATCAATAAGCACAATGTATTTCAATAAGCAACTGCTTGAGAATGATAGTTTGCAACAGAATTCCACGTTTTGGGTTTTGCAAACTTGTCATGCAAAATGAAATAACAAAACTATATATAGCAGTCATAGTTTCGCTGACAGTTTCGCTACAAGCGAAACTGTCATGCCGAAACTACAGTTTCGCCGCAGAACATAAGTTCGCCGGGTGAACCAAAACAGCAAATTGTGAGCGAAACTATAGATTCGCTCACAGTTTCGCGACTGCCAAAACTGCTATAACTATCAAAATACAAACTGAAACTAACACAAATCCTATTACATTGAAAAGTAAACATCTATACTAAAGTGAGTCCAACCTATCATGATCTTCAAAAACCCACAACTGCACTTTCCCTCGAAGGTCATAAGATAAATCGTTGTTCTTTCGGGCATATGAACCCTACTTGGGCGTATGGACACCCTCAGTCGCATGGCCTTCTGGCGACGAAACATTAGGCGATATGACATCAGCGAATGGACCCTATGCTAATGGACCCTGTGCGAATGGACATCTATGTGAATGGACTTTTAGTCGCATAGCTTTCATGCGTATGGCCTTCAGTCGAATGACTTCAGGCGTATGGGCTTCAGTCGATACTTTCTGAGAATGAACCTCAGTCGCATGGCCTCCAAGCGCATGGACCTCAGTCGCATAACCTTCGTACGAATGAACCTCAGTCGCATGGCCTGCAGACGCATGGACCTCAGTCGCATAACCTTCGTACGAATGAACCTCAGTCGCACAATCCTTCAATCGCATGCTTTACACGCATGTTGGATCTAGAAAGGCTGGTGCAACCAAAACCAAGTCACTTAGAAGATTTTGGTACAACAAACAAAGGACTTCCGAAGCTAAGTGTGAAACTTCCGAAGGAAGAAGGAGCTCTTCCGAAGACAAAGTGTAAAAACTTACTTCCGAAGGAAAACTCCAACTTCGAAGACAAAGAACCTACTTCCGAAGATCAAGACTTAGAAAGAAAGATCTGAAGTCAACTTCTGAAGTACAGAAGTCCTCAAGCCTCGGAAGTATAGAAGCCTCTTCCGAAGTATAAGTGGCTTCGGAAGAACTTGTTCTTCCGAAGCCAACTTACCTTCGGAAGACACTCCTATTATCCAGTGGACATAAGTATGGTCTCTCTGACACTCCGCTGCAAATCTCTGAGATACTGCATGGCGTTTTCTCAAAAGCCATGTAGTTGACCATACTTTAATCCACTGTTTACCTTTTTATGTTAGTACAGTTGCCATCTTTAGTTGGTGACAAAAGGTAAGTCATGGACATGTCATGACTACCATATCTTAGATAATACTTTATCTAAGATACCTTAACTTTAGCATTGTAGTATATGCTTTAGTCTTAGGTTTCCAGCTGGTATCAAAGTATATCCGGCTGTAGGATCTAGTATATATAGTTTCTCATTGTAACTCATGTATCATGCTTGTAAGAGTCTTGTAATATCTTGAGTTGAGAAGTAATATATACAAGTGCCTTGAAAATTTATTTCTGCGTGTTCCTTGCTACTTATTATATTATTATCAACTCTTGTAAAAGACATTACTTCATCTGATTTGAGTGTTTCTATAAGTGAGTTTGAGAGAAATCCAAGTGTTTAAGTGACAAACCCGATCCTGCAATTGGTATCAGAGCTTTTTAGGCTCTTGATTGTGAGATCTTACCATCCTAATCAACCTGTTTTTCACTCCTCCTTATACCTCACTCAAAATGGCCCTCAACAAATCTGAAGTAGAGATGGGGACGATGACCAAAGCACCCATCATCACCCCTGAAAACTTCAGGTCTTGGAGCAGAAGAATGGAAGGCTTCATCAGGTATCAAGACAGCAAGATGTGGCAATCCATTGTCAATGGCCCGTATAAGCCAAAAGTAGCTGGTGGAAACGGTGCCATGATTGAGAAAGCTGTTGAAGATTATTCTGATGAAGACAGGAAGAAGCTGACATCGACAGCAATGCTATGACTGTTCTTATGACTGCAATTCCAAACTCTATCATGGTGGGGTTTGAGCATTGCAAGTCTGCCAAAGAACTTTTTGATGCGCTTGCTCAAATGTACTCAAGCTCAAATGACTCAAGAAGGACTCACTGAAGCAGCAGTTCGAGAACTTCACCTATGTTGCTGGAGAGACTCTTAGCCAGCAATATTTCAGGTACATGGATCTCATTTCTTCCCTCAATCTGTGGGAATTGCTCATGAACTCAGAGACCTTACAAGAAAGTTCATGAGTGCATTACCCAATGAGTGGACATTCTACTTTGTCTCTATCAAGAGAACAGAGAATCTGAATACACTCACCATGACCGAACTCTATGGGATCCTTGATGGATACCGTTTGGAAATGGAAAGTAAGAGGGGTCATCAGACAAGCAGACCCTTGAGTCTTCCTGCTAGCAACGCTTTAATGGTTGCTGAAGGCTCAGGAATCTCCCAGCCTCAACAATACCTGACTTACACCCAGCAGCCATCTTGTTCTTCTGGGCCATACATCACATTTCCTGAGACTCCAAGGTCTCAACAAGCTCAGCAAAGCTCCTTTCAGGACAGCTGTGCTTTTGTCTCAGGAAGTGGACACTCAAATGATTATCAATACTGCTTTGATGATCTAGAGTGTTTTAGCCAGGATGACGTGGAATACGTGGACATAGTCCAACAAATGGCTCTTCTAACCTACAGAGCAAAGAAGTTCTTTAAGAGAACTGGAAGGCAATTTCCCCAGAACCCAATCAACAGCAAATTTGGGTTTGACAAAACCAAGGCCAAATGTTACAACTGTAACCAACTTGGTCATTTTGCAAGGGAATGCAAGGCTCCCAAGTCCAACCCGGGAACCCCACAGGCCTCCACACATCCCTCTACACCAAAGCCCACCGGAAAGTCAACAGAAACAGCTGCAATGGCTCAAGAAGTTGACTGGAGCTTCATGGTACAGGATGTGACTCCTGCTCAAGCACTCATGGCCGGAACAGATGAAAACAAGGTATATGAACATCTCTGTACTCCTGCCTGTATTGCTAAGGTTAAACTGTATCAGGACTACAATATGGAGATTAAATCTGATATTGAGTCTTTAAATGTTTAAAATCTGACTTTAAAAGGGCTGAATCTGACTACCAAAGAAAAATTGAGGAGTTAGAGAAAACTGTGTCCCTATTAAAACATGAACACACAAACTATAAGACTCAGATAAAGGATTTAATATCCAAATTGACTGAGGCTCAAGCCCAGCTTGTCACAGCTGAGGCTCAAGCCAGGAAGTATGCTATTTCCGAGCAAAACTTCCAAGCCATTCTTGCATCATCCTCTCACTCAAAACTTTGTTACCAAAACAAAGGTGGGTTGGGAACCAATGAAATTGCTCCACCACACTCTTATGAGTCTATAAGACAACCAAGGTGTGGTACTGAAGAGCAAGAGGTTCCATCTGCTGACCCACCTTCTCATGAGTCAAAGAATGATGCAACTATGGAGACCATCACAGGGAAGAACCAGGTAATTATGCCCTCCCCTGCCAATGATGATCAAACCCTGACCACCAAAGCCAGAAGAAGCAGAGCTAAGGCAGCCAGAAAAACTGCCAAGAAAGTGGCTGAGTCCAAGCTAAAGATAGACCCAAAGCAAAAGGGTGTATTCATCTCAGCTGGATTCCAGGTGGTTGGAAACTCTGATTCAGGAAAGGGGTGTAGTACCAGCACTCCTGTCCTACCAAAGGATCAGAAGTTAAAGGGAAAGGTTGCTGATGAAGAGAAGAGAAAAAGAACAAGAAACAACAATCCTCAATTCCCAAAAGATTAACATTGCATGCATAATGTGTGGTCTGCAAAACCACATGGCCAAAGATTGTTACTACAATCCTGCTAGCACACATTATGCAAATAATGTTAAAAAGAAGGAGTCAGGGAAGGTTTCTCATTTGGACCATATCAAATGGTTCAAGTGATGAAAAAGGGAAAGCTTGTTTCCGAAGCAAGGCTGCTTTCGGAAGAAGATTCTTCCGAAAGGAAAAAGGCTTCGGAAGCTAAAGCTGTCAAGACTCAGAAGAACAAAAGAGTCCCCTTGAAACCATCCCAGAAGAAGACTGCTTCGGAAGAAAAGGTGGTGAAGACTTCTTCCGAAAAGAAAGAAGCTTCGGAAGAATGCCAAGCTACAAAAGCTTCAACAAGCTCATCCTCCATGATCAACCAAGGGATGGAATGGAAGATCAAGGAAGATGTTGTAGCCCAAACCTCTTCTTCAAAGACATCCATTGAACCCCCATGCATAAATTTTGGTTCAATTATGTCATTATCATTGGAAGAACCCAAGACCAATAAGGCTTGGGTTTCCAATCAAAACTAATCATCTCATCTTATGTGCAGGGACATCCATATGACAAGAATAACAACATTTGGATTGTAGATAGTGGATGCTCCAGGCACATGACAGGGAACAGATCTCTCCTTCAACAATTTCAACATTATGATGGAGGTCCTGTCCAGTTTGGAGGTGAGGCCGGAGGATATATTCTGGCAGAGGAAGAAGTATATAATGGAAAGTTAAAGGTTGACAAAGTAAATTTGTCAAACAGCTTGAACACAACCTGTTAAGTGTTTCTCAATTCTGTGATCAAAAGCATCAAATGCTCTTCATAGAACATGAGTGCATTATCCTAAAACCTGGGATGACAATTCCTCAGGAATTGGTGCTTCTTAGATCTCCCAGGAAAGGGGATATGTACAAGCTGGATATGAACAATGCTTCCCCAATGGGAGAAGTATCATGCTTTCTTTCCAAAGCTGATGGTGATGAGTCAACACTATGGCATAAACGAATGTGTCATGTAAATTTTAAGACAATGAATAAATTGGCCAAAAATAACTTGGTACATGGTTTGCCTAAAAAGGAATTTTTCTGCAATGATAACTGTGTTGCTTGCTTGAAAGGGAAACAACACAGGACCTCTCATAAATCCAAAGCTGTTAACTCCATCACCACCCCATTACACTTATTGCACATGGATCTATTTGGTCCATAATGAGCATTGGAAGGAAATCATATTGCCTTGTGATTGTTGATGATTTTACTAGATTTACATGGGTATTCTTTTTAAGAACCAAAGATGAAACTGCTGAAACTTTGAAATCTTTTATTCTTAAAATAGAAAATCAAGTTGATCACAAGGTTAAAATACTTAGAAGTGATCATGGGACTGAGTTTAAGAACCTAGTTCTTGACTCATTTTGTAACTCAAAAGGGATTGCCAGACAATATTGTGCTCCCAGAACTCCTTAACAAAATGGTGTTGCTGAGAGGAGGAATAGGACACTTATTTAGACTACTCGGACTACGTTAGCTGATTCAAAGCTGCCTCTAACATTCTGGGCAGAGGCAGTTAGCACTGCATGATATGTGTGCAGAACAGAGTTCTTTGTAAAGCCACATGGAAAAACCCCTTATGAGTTATGGAACAAGAGGCCACCGTTCATTGACTTTCTAAGGTCCTTTGGCAGCAGGTGTACCATACTTAACACAAAAGACAATTTGGCAAAATTTGCTGAAAAGTCGGATGATGCTATCTTTGTTGGATATTCCTCTTACTCTAAAGCTTATAGAGTTTATAATATTAAAAATCAACAATTTGAGGAATCTTCCAACATTGTAGTTAATGAGCACACTCCTTGTGTTAGGGGAATGGCCCTGATCATATCTTTGATTTAGAATTGTTTCCAAACTATTCTAAACCATCTTGTGAGAATGTTTCAGCTGGAACAGGTGCTCAAAGTGACTCTGATGAAGATCAACTGTTTGAGCTTCCCAGACCTATTCCAAGTTCTCCAAGAGTTGCAGCAAATCAAGTTCCCACTATTGAAAGATCTGACAGTATAACCATCTCAAGAGATAGTGGTACTTCAACAAGGGGTTCACCTGCTGACTTTCAAATCTCTTCAGGTGACCCTGCACAACACCAAGCTGATGAAAGCACCATCTTGAAGGAACAGGCAACTGTTAATGATGCTTCACAGCAAACAAATGATGATGTTTCTCTTTCATTCAATCAGTCCTCATTGAATGAGTTTGAAACAACAGCTGGACCAAGTATTCAAGCTCCTGAGCAAAATATGTCCAATTTGGATTTATCTTTGCAACTGGAGGTGATTCCTAGACTCAGGATTCATAACACTCATCCAGCTGAAAACATCATAGGGGAAGTCTCTGAAGGCGTGAGAACAAGAGGACAAACTCACAATGGGAATGTCTGTTTGTACTCATGCTTTTTATCCCAAATGGAACCCAAGAAGGTGGAAGATGCCTTGAAAGATAGTAGCTGGGTTGAATCAATGCAAGAGGAGCTGCTTCAATTCAAAAGACAAAAGGTTTGGAACCTATGTCCGCTACCATCTGGTCAAGTACCTATAGGCACTAAATGGGTTTTCAGAAACAAGAGAGATGATAGAGGCTTGATTATCAAGAACAAGGCAAGACTGGTGGTTCAAGGATACACTCAAGAGGAGGGAATCAATTATACTGATGTCTTTGCACCTGTTGCAAGACTTGAGGCAGTTAGGATCTTCCTTGCTTATGCTGCATCCAAGAATTTCACTGTCTACCAGCTTGATGTCAAGTGTGCCTTTCTATATGGGGATATAGATAGGGAAGTCTATGTATGCCAACCTCCAGGATTTGAAGATCCACAGCATCCCAACTATGTGTGCAAATTGGATAAAGCTCTATATGGGCTGCACCAAGCACCTAGGCTGTGGTATGAGACATTGTCTAAGTTTCTCCTGAAGAATGGTTACACTAGAGGTACCATTGATAAGACTCTTTTCATAAGAAGTCTGGGAAAGACATCTTGCTCGTTCAAGTCTATGTTGATGATATCATATTTGGTTCCTCAAATGACCAAATGTGTAAAGACTTTGAGAGTATTATGAAGAAGAAGTTCGGGATGAGTTCCATGGGAAAAATGGACTTTTCCTTGGAATTCAGGTAAAGCAAATGAAGGAAGGGTTCTTTATCAATCAATTTATGTATGTCAATGATATCTTAGAAGATTTGATATGAAAGATTGTAAAGCAGCAAAAACACCTATACCCAGAAACCACAATCTCTGCCCTGATCTGAGGGGGAGGATACTGATCAACATCAGTATAGAGCATTATTGGTTCTCTGATGTATCTCACAGCAAGTAGACCTGATATC
The DNA here is from genome assembly GCA_025215565.1 of Flaveria ramosissima. Classification (NCBI taxonomy): domain Eukaryota; kingdom Viridiplantae; phylum Streptophyta; class Magnoliopsida; order Asterales; family Asteraceae; genus Flaveria; species Flaveria ramosissima. The sequence continues at coordinate 72,036,348 of CM046040.1, forward strand.
ATGTTTGCAACTTGCATTTGTGCAAGATATCAGGCTGCTCCAAAGGTGTCTCACCTAATAGCTACCAAGAGAATTCTTAGATACCTCAAAGGAACACCTTAGGTCTCTGGTATCCAAGAAATAGTGATTTCAATCTCTATGGTTACTCTGACAGTGATTATGGTGGTGGCTGCAATATCAACAAGAAATCAACATCTGGTGGATGTCAATTTCTTGGTGGAAGGATCATCTCATGGCAATGCAAGAAGCAATCCTGTGTCTCTACATCAACTGCTGAAGCTGAATACATTGCTGCTGCTAGTTGCTGTGCTCAGCTGCTGTGGATTCAAAACCAGATGATAGACTACGGATTCAACTTCATGAGCACTCCTATCCACATTGACAACAACAGTGCTATATCCATTACTGAAAATCCAGTGAAGCACTCCAAGACTAAGCACATTGATATCAGGTATCATTTCATTAGAGATATTCATGAGAAAAATCTTATCAAGCTAATCAAAGTTGACTCAAATGAACAATATGCTGACTTGTTCACCAAAGCCTTTGATGAACAAAGATTTAAATATCTCATTACAGCTATTGGGATGATAAACCTTGATTAGTTGATCTCATTTGAAAACCTTTTAATGTGTAAAGTCTCATGTCAAAACAATCTAAGCCCTGTTACAAAAGATCTTTTCTAAATTTTATCTAAGTATGAATTCTTCCGAAGAGAAAAACCCTCGGAAGATATTTCACATATCTTCCGAAGCAAATTTCTCCCAGGATAATTTTCTTCTCGGAAGAGTGTTAAGTCTCGGAAGAAGCGATTGATTTCATATCAGATCTACTTCCGAAGCTTATAACACACTCCACTTGAAAAGCAACATATACTCTCGAAGTAATCAATTTACCTTCGGAAGTAAATTTGCCTTCGGAAGAATATTACCTTCGGAAATGCTTTATACTCGGAAGAAAGATTTTACTGTGTAACGGAAATCTTTTGGGCCCCACTCTGTAAAAAGTAAAGATTTTGTTAATGATGTCGGATTATTTAAATGGACTAACCTTACCGCCCATGTCACATCATCCACTGAAACCTCACATCGTCTTATCCAAACCCCCTTTAAACCGCCATTCCACCCATTTAAATACCTCCGGTTAATCACTTACATCCTTTTTACCCAAATTACTGCCCTAAAAGCTTTCTTCATCTTCAATTTACCCTATTCCGAACTATCTTCTGTAATTTTCTTCAATGGCACTTAACCCTCAGCACAACCAAGTCGCACTCCTTGACTCTTCAAGGGATGTTGACTTCTCAGACATCATCTCCTTTCTAACCCAATCTTCTTACTACACCGCTCTGACTGTAAACCCCACGATTTACTCAAACCATATGTCTGAATTTTGGGCAAATGGTCAGATTGAAACCCTAAATGGGGTTCGTGTCATTCGATCGAGCATCTGTGGCCAGGAGTTGGTCATTCTGAACAGATCATCAGGGAGCATCTAGAGCTTCATGATGAGGGCGCTCCAACGGAATTCCCCAAAGATTTGGACAATTCTTATCTCCAAATGGGATATGGTGGAGATGTTAGCAGGTCAACTGTCTACAAATTTAACTTCTCTTACAAATGGAAGTTCCTGCTGCATGTGGTTCTTCACTGCTTGTCTAATAAATCGGGGGATGGGATCAAATCCCATATGAACTTGGGTGCCTAGTTCATGGGTTGGTGAAAAGCCTCCGCTTCAACTATTCAAGATTTGTGCTGACTAACCTCATGGGAAATCTTCAAAGGGACACATTCTTCATGTATCCCAGGTTTCTCCAGCACATAATCAACTTGAGCTGGACCAGAGCAAGCTTGTCTGTGCAGCTGCTCTGACTGCTCCTCAAATGAGGCCGACCATCTTCAAGACTTTGAAGAGAGTGTCCACCAACTTCACCGGAAGAGATACTGCACTTCTTCCAGGTATGATTGAGCCAATGGCTCCTGGTGACATCCCTGTTAACCCCACAGGTGATGAACCCACACCAGCAACTACCCTCACTTTGCCAAATCTACCTTCTCCACCCATTACCTTTACTTATCAGAGACGTCCCAAACGAACCCTTGTTCAATCTTCTCTGATTGAACAAGCTCCTCATGTTCTACCCAAAAAGGCTAGAGTGGAACAAAGGGCTCCCACTCAGCCTGAGGTCCAACCATCCTTCACAATTGACCTCAATATGGGTCTTGAGTCTCCTCAGTCTCAGACCCATGAGCCCGAAACCCAAGCTGGAAAGCCCTCAGGGAGAGTCTCTATACTCCCCTGAGCAGCCAAAAAGGGACAGCCCTATCACAGGCTCAATGCCTTTAGACATTGATCAAAGTCCTCATTAGGTTTCACTTCCATATCCTTTACTGACCTTTAATTGGAGCTGATGAAGAGATTATGTCTCTTAAGGGCAATGAAGTTGATCCACAACACCCTCTCAAGGATCAACAGAGCCTAGAGAGATCTCTTATCTCTAGCCCCCATCAGCAAACCTTTACTGAGGTGAGTCCCACTGATGTGGAGGGGACTCATGTAGATTCAGCTGCCACTACTGAAGGAGCCTCAATGGATCCTCAGGACAGTGGTAACATCACTGAGACTGAATCTACGGCAACCATGCCCTTTGATGACTCTGAAAGAGACATCATTGTGCAAGGGAAACCAGGGCGCCAAGAAACCACATCTGGTGGTGAGGATGAAATACAAGGTATGTTACCTCATCTCCCCGTGATTCTTCAAAAGAAGATGAGGGAAGAATGCAACTCACCATTCAAGACCTACTTTCTAAAGTCTCAAATCTTGAATCAAGGTTAGGACTTTAGAGGATAGGTCTGCCACTCAGCAACTTGAGATTGAAACTCTCAAGGCCAAACTAGCTGAGAAACAGATTGAGAGGTCTGTTAGGCATGTACCAACTCAGGTCTCCTTGACCTCTTCCTCTAGCTCATCAAGCTCTCAGGATGATGCTACCAAAAAGGGGGAGTGTGTTCAAAGACAAAGTCAAAGACAGGAGGAAACCCAAAGTCAAGCTCTCAATTCCTTGAGCTTAAAGTATCCTGTGCAACAAGCTACAACCTGAGCCTCCTCCAGTTGTTTTTCAAGTGGATCAAAGGATGCTCCAAGATCTCAATAGGTTCTTAACAAGTTCCTATTGGAATCTTTTAGAACAGCCAAGTCCTGATATGTCTGTGATCTACTTCGGAGCTCAAGAGCTTCAGAGGTTAAATGCACCTTCTACCACTATTGAGGAAGTTGGTCAACCTAAGGTCCAAGTGGAACCTGAGATTAACTTCGAAGGGGAAACAAGGACTGATGGCCCAGCAACTGAAACAGTTGGGACAGATAGTGCATTTCACAGACTTCCGAAGCACAATTCAAAGCCTCGGAAGAACAATTTCAAACTTCCGAAGCTGAGATTGCTGCTGCGGAAGGACTATTCTCATTATCGATGATCTAATAGTCACAGATGCAATCCTGGAACTTGCATCTGAGGTTAATAGGGAGGATTTTCTCACCCAACCTTAGCTCTAACATCAGCATTAACTCCAGCTCCCATATCTCTACTACTCAACCTGAATCTTCCATCCAAGAACCCCCAAAGTCTAGTACTTCCGAAGACATCAAAGGAAAGAGGAAGATGACTTCGGAAGAGCTTCAGGAGGAAGAAAGGTTGGAGAAACTCAAAAGAAAAGGTAGGCTTCCAACTGGAAAACTGCTAGCTGCAAGTACCAAAGCAGCTGCAGCCAACCAGGAGGCAGTCAACAACCGAAAAAGAGTAGAGATTATCGATAGACTTGTTAGTCTAGGAGCTGCAACTGAAGATGTACTCCTGCTACCATTAGAGGAGTTAATAGAGCTGGAAAAGGCAACCTTGCTGCTAAAACAGCAAAAAGAAGAAGCTGCAAGGTTGGCCTTAGAAGAAGAAAGGGAGAGGAAAGAAAGAGAAGCTGATGATCTGCAGCTCAGGAGGGAAAGGATAACTTTCCTAACCTCCAGAGGTTTCTCTCAAGAAGAATTATCTCCACATAACAATGATACGATCTTATGGCTCTTCAACAAAGAGCAAGATCAAATGGAGAAAGAGAGAAAGAAAGCTGCAAGGGAAAAGCTATTGCAGAAGAAGAAGAAGGAAGAGGAAGCAGGACTGACTGCTGCCAAGAAGATAGGTGAGAAGGCCTGGATGAAGAGCTATCTCAAGGCTCATGGCTTCTCTGGCAGGCAGGTGGGTCCTATGTCAAAAAAGACTCTCCAGCGACATGTCAGTGACATTAAGGCTGACATTCGCGGGGGAAGAGGAAGGAGATGTATAGAAGGGGACAGGGGATGACCTTCAAAGCAACCACTCAACCCAAACTCCAAACCCAACCACAACCTGAAACATATACCCTTTTCATCCCCATCAAAACCGAACCAACCACTGAACCATACACCCCTGAACCTACACCATCACCCCTACCAACCTCTTCACCTCAACCACCTAAACTACCCATCCTCCAACCCAAAACTCTAGCCAGAACCCAAACACCTCAACCTACCCATCAACCCATCAAACCATCCCCTCAGCCTTCTAAACATCTCTCCTTGGAAGAATTCAAGGCAGTCAAGACAAAGCTCATAAACTGCACAACTCTGAGCGATATCTCCTGTGAGGAGGATTCAGTCAATTTGACCTATGTTGACGGATCCTCAAGTTCCCTCACTAGAGATCAATTTCTTGATCTGCCCAGAGGAACATTGGACCAAGCTGCAAATCTCCTTGGCCTCAATTCAGACACTTTGAATGAGGAAGAAAAGAAGTTAAGGAGAAGGCTGGTGACTCTACTGGATACCAAGAAAGGGACCAGGGTGCCAAGACAACCTCTTGCACCTCGAAGAAAGAAGATCATCCAGTGGAGGTTCGAAGAACTCTCTCACAACTTTGTTGTTGAAAGAGAGAATGGAGAGCTCAACAGGCTAAGTGCCTCATCTCTGCTACACTTGAGCAGGTTGACATTGCTGAGTTAGCAGAGAAGCCATTCTCCAACCCTTCAAACTCTGATGTAGCTGCCCATATCAGAAATCATCTAGGCAGCCTTCATATGGCCGAGCTAACTGCTAGAAGCAAGGTTGAAGAAGAGTTGAAACTGAGAGAGGAGGAGGAAAGGAAGGGATCAACAACCAAAGGCAAAGCCTTTACAAATGGTTGAAGGTCCTGAACTTGAATCCATAGTTAGATGGGAGTATGACTATAACTCCCGTCAACTAACTCTTTTCAGGGGGACACAACAAAGGGTACATGTCATTCAGAGTGATAGATAGATCTCTCTATCCACCAATGACTTGTACAAGCTTCTCAGCACCACTTCAGGGAAGAACAAAGAGACAGACAAATACCTTTGTCCCTGGTGCTGAAAGCTTTGAGAAGCAGAAATAAGTGAGGTTTTGGTAGCATCAGCCTAGGGGGAGTTTGTTGGATCTAGAAAGGCGGTGCTGTTGTGCAACCAAAACCAAGTCACTTAAAGATTTTGGTACAACAAAAAGGGACTTCCGAAGCTAAGTGTAAAACTTCTGACGAACAAAAGGAAGAAGACGAACCTACTTCCGAAGATCAAGACTTAGAAAGAAAGATCTGAAGTCAACTTCCGAAGTACAGAAGTCCTCAAGCCTCGGAAGTATAGAAGCCTCTTCCGAAGTATAAGTGGCTTCGGAAGAACTTGTTCTTCCGAAGCCAACTTACCTTCGGAAGACACTCCTATTATCCAGTGGACATAAGTATGGTCTCCTGACACTCCGCTGCAATCTCTGAGATACTGCATGGCGTTTTCTCAAAAGCCATGTAGTTGACCATACTTTAATCCACTGTTTACCTTTTATGTTAGTACAGTTGCCATCTTTAGTTGGTGACAAAAGGTAAGTCATGGACATGTCATGACTACCATATCTTAGATAATACTTTATCTAAGATACCTTAACTTTAGCATTGTAGTATATGCTTTAGTCTTAGGTTTCCAGCTGGTATCAAAGTATATCCGGCTGTAGGATCTAGTATATATAGTTTCTCATTGTAACTCATGTATCATGCTTGTAAGAGTCTTGTAATATCTTGAGTTGAGAAGTAATATATACAAGTGCCTTGAAAAATTATTTCTACGTGTTCCTTTGCTACTTATTATATTATTATCAACTCTTGCAAAAGACATTACTTCATCTGATTTGAGTGTTTCTATAAGTGAGTTTGAGAGAAATCCAAGTGTTTAAGTGACAAACCCGATCCTGCAAGGCACATGAACTTCAGTCGCATGACCACCATCCGTATGGACCTCAGTCGCATGGCAATCGTGCGCATGGAACCTCAACGCGACGCCAATAGGCCGTATGGCCTCAATCGCACTCCAAATCGGTCGCATAGCCTAGATGATGCAGAAGGTAGTTTTTCAGAAACGCAAAACGCCCCTTTCGGCCTCCAAGCTCTTCAAATCGATTTTAGCCCAAAATCAAACCATCCTAAACATTTAGAAACACCTACCATAATCATTCAAGCATACACAAGCCTGAAATCCAACCCCAACGCATCAAACACATACACATATGCATATAAAAAATGGGTTTACACCCAAAAACTCAAAAAAAAGGTTTTCAGATGTGTTTTCCAGCCTAAAATCATTCAAAAACGTGTAAAAGAGGGGGTCCTAGAAATCACATAAACGATCCCATCGATGAGCTTCGATTGACCCGCTACACGACGATTTCCACACTTGAATCCACCCGAACCAAGCTTTTCTCCTCTTTTCTCCTTCTCTTCTCCCACTCTTTGGTTGAAAATGGCAAGAATGGGGAGGGTGTGGGCTGCCCTCCCCCTTTTATACTCCCACTCATCGAAATTTCTTTTCCTTCTTTTGTCGGCTTCAAAGAAAATTTCCGTTAAAACCGTAATAAAACATAATTTTTTGAGTGAGTTCTAGTTTTATAATAAAACACAATTTTCTGTCGTTAAAACCATTCATTACATCCATGCGATCACACATCATACGTACACATAGATAATAATTATTATCTTAATCATTACATTCGTACTTTAACTTTTGTTCGATCATACGTTCTTACTTTCATTCATTCGTTAATTATTATTACATCTTTTCTTTCCATTAAAACCATGAACTTTAACCTTCAGTTTCCTGGTACTGGGCCCAAGCCTATTATAGACCTTCTTTAACGGTGCACAACACCTCTGGCCACAGTACCTAAGGTAAAGTTTAGGATCATTACATCTGTTATTTCATCACGTTATGGATCATCATCAACAGCTATGCCCCAAACTATATGGCTACTGGGCCGAAGTTCATAAACGACTTCCACACGGCACATAGCCTGGCACCAACACCGGGGTAAGCGATAAAGATCCCAACTATATTCTTCACCCCCAACATTATGGGTAACTCGGGTAACCATCATATGCTACACCCCCAACAATATGGGTACTACACCCCCAACAATATGGGTTCTACACCCCCAACAATATGGGTACTACACCCCCAACAATATGGGTACTACACCCCCATCAATATGGGTACTACACCCCCATCAATATGGGTACTACACCCACAACAATATGGGTACTACACCCCCATCAATATGGGTACTACACCCCCATCAATATGGGTACTACACCCCCATCAACATGGGTACTACACCCCCAACAATATGGGTACTATGACATACTACACCATGCACCACACCGGTGGTCAGTTACAAAGACTAGAACCCCTGCGTGAACTCTTAAGGATTAGCTGAACCACATGCGGTTGAGCTTAAGGCATTTAGAGTCGTTCACTTCGGTACACTTCGCTTGCAAGCCTTTCACGTTTTCATCCGTTCATTAATGATGCATTCATTCATCATATTCCTCTTTTCATTATCTTCCACTTTACATTACATAATACTTTCATTACATTCATTAACGTTCGACACAAATCCACGGAAAGATACATATACATAACAGGAATATAAACATAAACATAAACACATCACCATACTGGGCATCATCATACATACGCATCAATCATACACACCCATCAATCATACATCACATCATTAACATCACACACATGCCCAGCATAACGTCTATGACCTCGAAAGTCAACTTACACAAGCCTCCGAGAACCTCCCAAGTCAAAACCCACAACTTCACTTTCCCTCGAAGGTCATAAGATAAATCGTTGTTCTTTCGGGCGTATGAACCCTACTTGGGCGTATGGACACCCTCCAGTCGCATGGCCTTCCGGGCGACTAAACACTTAGGCGAATGGACATCAGGCGAATGGACCCTATGCGAATGGACCCTGTGCGAATGGACATCTATACGAATGGACTCTCAGTCGCATAGCTTTCATGCGTATGGCCTTCAGTCGCATGACTTCAGGCGTATGGGCTTTAGTCGCATACTCTTCGTGCGAATGAACCTCAGTCGCATGGCCTCCAGGCGCATGGACCTCAGTCGCATAACCTTCGTACGAATGAACCTTAGTCGCATGGCCTCCACGCGCATGGACCTCAGTCGCATAACCTTCATACGAATGAACCTCAGTCGCACAATCCTTCAATCGCATGCCTTACAGGCACATGAACTTCAGTCGCATGACCATCATGCGTATGGACCTCAGTTGCATGGCAATCATGCGCATGGACCTCAGTCGCACGCCAATCGGCCGTATGGCCTCCAATCGCACTCCAGTCGGTCACATAGCCCTAGCTGATGCAGAATGCAGTTTCAGCCGTACGCAAACTGCCCTTTTTTGCCTCCAAGCTCTTCCAAACTTAATTTTAGCCCAAATCAACCATCCTAAACCTTAGCAATACCTACCATAACATCTTTCAAGCTTACACAAGCCCGAAATCCAACCCCAAACGCATAAAACACATACACATATGCATAAAAACGGGTTTACACCCAAAAACTCGAAAAAAGGTTTTCAGATGTGTTCCAGCCCCAAAATCATTCAAAACGTGTAAAAGAGGGGTCCTAGAACTCCCATAAACGATCCCGTCGAGTAGAGCTTCGATTTGACCCGCTACACGACGATTTCCACGCTCGAATCCACTCGAACCAAGCTTTTCTCCTCTTTTCTCCTTTTCTTCTCTGTCTCTTTGGCTGAAAATGGCAAGAATAGGGAGGGTGTAGGCTGCCCTCCCCCTTTTATACTCCCACTCATCAAAGTTTCTCTCGTTGGCGAGTTTGGTCCCTTGACTTTGGACTTTATTTCTTTTTCTTCTTTCGTCGGCTTCAAAGAAAATTTCCGAGTGTTACATCAACAGGCTCAACAGAGTCCCTTCCAGGATAGTTGTGCCTTTATTTCAGAAAATAGACAATCTAGTGACTTTCAATTTTGCTTTGATGATCTAGAATGCTTCATTCCAGATGATGTTGAATATATGGACATTGTCCAACAAATAGCTCTTTTAGCCTATAGAGCTAAGAAGTTCTTTGAAAGATCTGGAAGGCGGTTTCCTCAGAACCCAACCAACAGTAAATTTGGGTTAGACAAATTAAGGCCAAGTGTTATAACTTCAATCAACTTGGTCATTATGCAAGAGAATGCAAAGCTCCAAAGTCCAACCCTAGAGCCACTCATGCCTCTCCACATCATCCTGCTACTCCAAAAGCTGCTACAAAGCCAACTGAACAACAAACAGCTGTTGTTGCTCAAGAAGTTGACTGGAGCTACATGGTGCAGGATGTAACCCCAACTCAAGCTCTCATGGTAGGAACAGAAGATAATCAGGTATATGAACATCTCTGTACCCCAGCATGTATAGCTAAGGTTAAACTTTATCAGAACTATAACATGGATATTAGATCTGATATTGAGTCTTTGAATATACTAAAATTTGATTTTTAAAAGGCAGAATCTAATTAAAAATTAAAAATTGAGGGGTTAGAGAAAACTGTGTCTTCTTTAAAACATGAACACTCAAATTACAGGGCTCAAATAAAGGATTTGATTTCCAAGTAGACTGAGGCTCAAGCCCAGCTAGTAATAGCTGAGGCTAAAGCAAAGAAGTATGCTATTGAAGAGCATAACTTCAAAACCATTATTGCATGATCCTCCCACTCAAAGGTATGCTATCAAAACAAAAATGGGTTGGGAACCAGTGAAATTGCTCCACCACCCTCTTACATGTCTGTAAGACAACTTAGATGTGGTATTGAAGAGCAAGAGGTTCCAACTGCTGACCCACTACCTATTGAGCAGAAGAATGATACAGCAATGGTTACCACCACAGTGAAGGATCATGTAGAAAACCTTATCTACATCGCTAATGATCAACCTTTGACCACCAAAGCCAAAAGAAACAAAATCAAGGCAATAAGAAACACTATAAAAAATATGGCTAAGTCAAAGTTGAAAATAGACCCAAAGCAAAAGGGTGTGTTTATCTCAGCAGGATTCTAAGTGGTTGGAAACTCTGATCTGGGTAAGAAGTGTGGTACCATCACTCCTCTCCGACTGAAAGATCAGAAGTCAAAGGCAAAGGCTGTTGTAGAAGAAAAGAAGTGCCAGAAGCAACAGTCCTTGGGCCGTATAAAGAATAACATTGAGTGCATAATGTGTGGTCTGCATAACCACCTGGCAAAAGATTGTTACTACAATTCAACATGCACACATTATGCAAACAATGTTAAGAAAGAAGGAGTCAAGGAAGGTTTCACATTTGGACCTTACCATACGGCTCAAATGTTAAAGAAAGGAAAACTTGTTTCTGAGGCTACGTTGATTTCAGAATAAACTTATTCTTCCGAAAGGAAAATGGCTTCGGAAGACAAGTCAAAGCAATAGAAAAGAAACAATAAGAAACCTTCCAAGAAGAAGACTTCTTTGGAAGAAAAGGTGGTGATAACTGCTTACGAAAAGAAGAAGTTTTGGAAGTATGTCTTGCTGCCCAAGTTTTAACAGACTCATCTACTACGATCAAAAGGATGGAATGGAAGATCAGAGAAGATGAGATAAACCTAAACGTGTAAATTGTTATTTTACCCGGAATGAATACTTTTAACACGACTAGTAGATACGTAATAAATCATTAACATATCATTAATACTAATGTTAGATCTAGGAACAATAGATCTAGATTATTTTGTATAGGCTTAGAACTTTAATCAATACCTGTAATGAATGATTATAATTCATTATTTTGATGTATGCATTGTGTATATAGGTTAACCCATAGGTGTGTTGATTTGTGTATGAGTGCAGGTACATACATAATACTTGGTCAATTACTGAAATTGACTAAGTGTAAGAAACATCTATAGATGAACATTTTGTTCTTCTGTAGATATGTTTCTTACAAGTAACTAACATCCGAAGATCCTCTGCGGATGAACAATCAGTTCTAGAGTTCAAGTGAAGTCAATCAAAGAGTTCAAGTGGAGACTACTGCGGATAAGCAAATACCTTCGGAAGATCAAGTACCTTCGGAAGAACAAACATCTACGGAATACTAAGTACCTTCAAAAGAACAAGTACCTTTGAAAGACAAAGTACCTTCGGAAGAACAAGTGCCTTCGGAAGACAAAGTACCTTTGGAAGACCGAGTACCTTCGGAAGAATAAACAGCTACGGAAGATTATGTAGCTGCGGAGATCAAACACTTGTATTTAAAAATGCAAGTGTTACAAGCCAACAAGTCAACAAGACAGTTATGCAATCCCAAGAGATCCGGTGTTTCCTTAACTGAAACACATGTGCCTATAAATATGAATCCTAGGTTTCACATCAAAAGACGAACACGAACACACAAGCAACAAAACGGCAAACCTAAACATCACATCAATTCACAAAAATATAAACCCTAGCAGCCGTCACATCAACATCAACACATTCAAAGCATTTATTGTTTACATCTTTCATTATTTATTCGTCTGTAATCATTAATCAATTTTAATGAAATACTTTTGAATCAAATATTGTTTGCTTATTAATTGTGTTTTTTTCATTGTGTTCGTCATAATCATTATTATTTCTATTGAATTTTATTTATTAACAATCAAAACAAGGTTAATGTTGATTCCGCAAACATTAACTTGATTCCCTATTAACACCGATAATTCCTGATTCTACAGGAAAAACTGTTGATCAAAGATTATATAGATCAATGATAGGATCACTTATGTATTTAACTACCAGTAGACCTGACATTATGTTTGCTGTGTGTGTTTGTGCTAGGTGCCAATCAGATCCAAAAGAGTCTCATTTGAATGCTGTGAAGAGAATTTTCAGATATTTCAAAGGAAAACCAGCCCTTGGACTTTGGTATCCAAAGGATGGTGACTTTACTCTCTACTCATATTCAGATAGTGACTTTGGAGGATGTAACAACAACAGAAAATCCACAACTGGTGGATGTCAATTCATAGGACCAAGACTAGTTTCATGGCAGTGCAAAAAGCAAACAAATGTATCTGTATCCACAGCTGAGGCTGAGTACATAGCTGCTTCAGCTGGTTGCTCTCAAGTCCTTTGGTTGCAAAACGAATTGCTTGACTATGGTTATAATTTCCTTCAGAGTCCAATTTATATTGACAATTCAGCAGCTATGTTTATAACTGCTAATCGAGTGCAACATAGTAAAACAAAATATATTGAAATAAGATACCATTTTTTGAGAGATTGCTCAGAAAAAGGTTTGATCAAGTTAGTCAAAGTGGATGCAACAAATCAGTTTGCTGATTTATTCAATAAAGCCTTTGATTCAGTTAGATTTAATTTTCTGATTGAGTCTCTTGGGATGATCAACTTAGATTAATCATTATAAACAACAAAGAAAAAAAACATGTGTTTGTCCTTGTAAATAATAATAAAAAAATTAACCTTCGAAAGATTTATAATTACCTTCGGAAGAAACTTATGTCTTAGAACAATTGTTTTCCGAAAGCAATTTACCTTAGAATAACGTAAAAAATAATTTTGTTTTATTTAATTCAGCATGAAATATGTTTGGGAAATGATAGTACACTATACCTTTGCTTCTTCCTGAAATTTTTAAATATCATTTAAATCTGATCAGTTTTCTTGATATGTGAGTAGGTTCATCTTGAGTGGAAACTACACTAAGAGCATGCCAAACATAATGAAAAGTGATTGTTTGTGGCAAACTTCATTTTGAGGATACAACAAGTAAGTCTTATTCTGATGTGACCAAATCATTTTTCAAAGCACATTATGTACCAACAATTTATAATATCTATCTTTGCAAATCATATTCCCTCTGTTTTGTGTAAACAAAGACCTGGATGTATGATCGCCATGGTATACATTTGTAACCAATTGGTGAAAATATCATGATCCTCATCATCCTTTTGTTTTGTGTAAACAAAGACCTGGGTTAAAGGCATCTCTGTTTTACGGAAGTAAAGACCTGGTGACCTAATGATGATCATATCTAAGCTCTCAAAAGAATCCTCTGTGATCAACTGTATATTAAATCTAGAGCTTTTACATCAATGCATTAATGAGATGTCAAATGCATCTCAAGATCGAACTTATAACTTAAAGTACGTAGTTTCTAAGTGTGAATAGGTGATGATTTGACTCACAAAGAGAGAACAAACTCTAAGTGAATTAAATGTGAAGCCCATAAAAGTTACCACCTAATAAACATGATAACATGATAAACAACATGCCTAGTTGACATATTACTCTTGTATGGATTTAAGTGGACAAACATACTTGCAATCAGAACTAAAATCAGGTATCAATTCATCAAACAAATTAATCAGGAAGATGCATAGTGTTATAGTATGATCCCATTATATGTGTATATATGCTTGTACATAGTACTCTTTTTAATTTTGTTTAGTTTAATTTCTTTTGTTAGGACCTGGTATTTGAACGAAATACCTAGTGATTAGCATGTAAACCAGATCAAATAGTGCGGAATCCTATTTGATTGGCGATCCAATTAGTGAGAACACACGAAGAATCAATCAAGAATTGAATCTAACGTTAGAAGTCGATTGGGAATCGATCTAATGTGTTCTGTGAACTTGGAGAACGATTTGGGAGGCTTCTGGACGGCTAGGGTACGTCTGGAGTCGTAATGGTATGAATGCTTACGTTTTTCCACGAATTGGGTCTATTTATAGGTTAGTTTTGTTCATTCGTGCGACTGGACAATAAGTATGGTTCAGTCGTGCGATTGAACCATGCGGTTGATCCATCCGCACGACTGAGTGTTCAGTCGTGCGACTGAGCCAATCTTATGTGTCAATCATACGACTGATCCAGTCTCCTGGTTCAGTCGTGCGACTGAGTCAATCGTATGAAGTTATTCATGCGTGTGGTCCATTCGCATGGGCCATGCGCATGAGAACTTCATTAAGTTAAGTTTGAATGTTTCAATTAATATAACTTGATGTGTAACCATTCAAACAATCACAAACCCAATTAACCAATTTAATATCGACTCATTAATGAAATATTAGACATTACAAATCACAAATAATCAATATCATTTTATTAATCATTACACATTACATCATAATCAGACAAACAAGATCTATTACATTACATATCATGATCTAGGGACATACAGCATCAACATCTTTCTGTATGGACAGACATGTGTCTTTCATGATATTCTTCTTAGAAATTTATGATAAATACCTTCATTCATCATTAATAAAAAATTTAGGGGGAGTAGAATCATGAAAATAAGTTAACAACAAAATTTTCAAATGAATTATCAATATGAAGGAATTAGATCCTAAGCACTAACTTGGCTTTTGGGTACATGAAGTTTTTTTAAATATAAACTTTCTTGTGCACAATTGTCATGAATACAAAGTCAACAAGGTCCAATAGCAATAAATGGTTCTATCAGTTGATTAGGATCATACAATAAAATAAGTTTTGATCGTTGGATTTTAAGCATCAACAGAAGCTATAGTGCATTTTAAGCATCAACAGAAGCTACAGTGCATTGTAAACATAGCAGAAGCTACATTGCATTGTAAACATCAGCAGATGCTATAGTGCGAAACTTAAGGGGGAGAAAAATATGACTATCCGTAGATTGGTAACCTACGAATGAGTCAATATTTTACATGTATAATTCATTTCCATAGATTGGTAACCTATGGAAAATCAAGTTATACTTCAATTCAAACTTTAAATTTCAGTTTTAAGTGAGGCATCCGCAGATGTCCTACGGATGAACTGAAATCTGCGGAACAAATAAATTCCACGGAAGAGTAATAAGAAAAGTGGGACCCACTTCATTAAATAAAGGAAATTAATATGGCCAAGTGTTCATAAATGATGTTTTTGAATTTAATATTTATTATTCACTTTTCAGAACACTTTTTAGACCTAGAAAAACCCACTCAACAAACCTTTTCCCTCTTTCACAAATATTTAAAATTACAAAATCAAAACATCAAACAAACACATAATCTTGATTCCAGATCTTTGGTTTGAAGGTAAAACATGTCATAATCATCAATAATGAACTGTTTGATTCTTGATTATCATTAAAACTGTTCGTATTCTTATATTAGTAGTGTTGATTCTAAGTTATTCTTCTTAAACTCTACTGCACAGTTGTCTAATCAATTTGCAAAAGAACACAATGTGTGTGCATTCCTCGATGGTAATGACCCTGTATCGGAAGGGTGTCGAGACATTATCAGATATATGCGACGATCCAGGCTCTTTTATGCTTTAACAGCACAACCTGTGATACATCAAGCACACATAATTGATTTCTGGAATTCTGCACGAGTAGAGCAAGATGGAGAATCTGAAGTGATTATGGCTGATATTAAGAATGAAAGACTAAGAATAGATGAGCAGACCATCAGAATGGTATTAGAGTTGGGAGATTAAGAATCAGGTCACCCAGATGTATTTGTGAATGAGTATATAGAGAAGGTGTTCTACCTGATGGGATATGATGGTGATTTTTAGAAGGGGGAAATAAAGAAAAGAAGATTGTGTAAGCCATATAGATTTCTGTGTCACACTTGTCTCAAGTGTATCTCCAACAGGAAATCCAGATTGGATAGATTTTCTAGACACATTTTTTCTGGAATCATTGGCATATTTGAGGGGAGGACATACAACTACTCAAAGTACATCTTTGGTTGTCTGAGTGACCTAATCAGAGTACAAAAAGCTGACAAGATGTATATGTTCCCAAGGTTCTTAGAATTTGATCATAAATGTTGAGCTTCATGGAAAAGACCGAGATGGTGATGTATTTGTTCAAGCACATCTACGAAGATCTGTGCTCAACAAGATAAGTGAAAAATACCAAGGTGAAGACATGCCTATGTTTGCTCATGTGGCTGACCCTAATGCCAACATTCCTCAAGAATTTATATGGGAAGAACCATAAGGAAGTTCACCTACTAACTCTGTGGAAGCCTCACCTTCACCTCATCAATCACCCATTCACCAACATCATCAATCTCGCCAACCACAATCACCCCCCAGTCAAAACACTCAACCAATCTCTCCAATTCACCCTCCATCACCAAATCAACTTCAAATACAACTTTTTCAACAACCTCCAACTCCAGAAAATCAATCCTCGAAGAGCATTTACACCGAGGAGACAGATTTAGCCTCACAAGCAAGTACAGTTCAACTATCATTAACCAAGACTAAACCCTCTGTCCATTCAAATGATACTGAACCTATCTCTCCAGTCACTAACCATCAGCAACAACAACAACCACATCAAGAACATGCAGATCAAGCCATTGAGTCCAGTTCAAGATCAGCAAGTACGGCCCCAGAAGAAGTGAATAATGATGAGATTGCTGCTCAACATCAGGAAGAAGAAGAAGAAGAGGCCAACTATGTTGATGTGATTGCTTACAATGAAGATGATCTCAGTGATAATGATATCCCAGTCAACAAAAGTTATCTGGTTGCTGAATACAACAAGCTTGTTGTCAAGTCTAACAATAGAAAGTAAAGAACTCAAGAGTTGAAGGGGATGATAAAAGAAAAAGATGATCAGCTGATAAACCAAGAATCTAGTCTTAAAAGATTAAGAGAAAACATACAAGAAAACAATAAAGTCATTGATGCTCTGCATGAGCTTGTCAAAGAATAAAAAGAGTTAATTGCACATGAGAAGGCTGAAAAAGAAAAGCTTGTGTTGGAGAGCAACAAAGCTAACAGACTCTACAAGAACAATTTGCTCAGCTGAAAAGAAAGGATGAGGAGATTGAAAGACTGAGAAAGAAGATAAAGGACATTGAAACTAATGCTCCTGCATCAAAAGAATCAAAAGAATCTGTTGAAGCTTCAATGCCAATCATTCAATATTCAAGGAAAAGGAAGTACTTAGGTCATGTTAAGAAGGAAGTGATTGAAGTACAAGATTCTTCTTAAAGATCAAGGCCTACATCATCTGAGCACACTCCTTCAATGAATGTATCAACTTCAAAGCCTATGTCTCATAATAAAACAGATAGTGATGAAGAATGGAAAGAGCTCACTAAAGGTGTTGATACATATGTACCTAGATCCTGATATGAATGTAATATGTCTTGTTTGTTTTACACTGATGTAATGTTTGGAATATTAATGAAATGAAAATGATTGTTTGTGATTGATAATGTTTAATATTTCATTAATGAGTTGATGATGATTTGGTTAAATAGGTTTGTGATTGTTTGAATTGATACACATAATGTTATATTAATGAATACATTCAAACTTAACAAAATGAAGTTCTCATGCGAATGGCCCATACGAATGGACCATACGCATGAATAACTTCATGCGAATAACATCAGTCGCACGATTGATCCAGGAGACTGGATCAGTCGTATGAATGTAACCTAAGATTGGCTCAGTCGCACGACTGAACACTCAGTCGTGCGGGTGGATCAACCGCATGGTTCAATCGCACGACTGAACCATACTAATGGTTCAGTCGCCCGAATGAACAACACTAACCTATAAATACCACCCAATTCGTGGAAAAATGTAAGCATTCATTCTATTTCGACTCCAGACGTACCCTAGCCGTCCAGAAGCCTCCAAGTTCATACTCCAAGTTCATAGAACGCTATAGATCGATTCCTAATCGATTCTTAACGTTTGATTCAATACCTTATTGATTCTACGTGCGTTCTCACTGATTGGATCGCCAATCAAATAGGATTCCGCACTATTTGGTTTGGTTTACACGTTAATCAGTTGGTGTTTCGTTCAAATACCAGATCCTAACAAGTGGTATCAGAGCTTTGGCTCTTGATTACGTGTGATTCAATCAAGTTTGATATAAAGTTTTTGTTTTTTCACTAAAAACACAATCTTTTTGTGTCAAAAGTTGTCTTGGACGTTCCCTGCTCATCAAGTTTTGGTTTCTACGGCATTAGGCGATTAGGGTTGGTGAAAATTCGGATTTTTACGGCCAAAACACGTTTAACCTAGAAATTTTTGCAAAACAGCAGCTTCAATCGCACGATTGACCCAATCGCACGACTGGACTTCATTCGCATCCTCCAGACACACGATTGGACTGAGTCGCATCTTCATTCGTACGACTAAGCCTACCGTTCGCAGTGTTCATACGCATCAGCTTCATTCGCACGACTGGACCAATCGCTCAGTTCAGCCGCACGATTGAACCAGTCGCATAGTTCATTCGCACGGATAGCCCATTCGCATCACTCCAGTCGCACCAGTTGACAGATTGTTTTAGGAGACTTAAAGTTAATCAAGATGGAAGATCAGATGTCAGCGTTTACAGCCGGGAAGGACTCTAGGACCCAGAACTTACTATTACTTGAGAGTGAGACCCCCAAAGCTCTTAACGTTAGATAAGTTTTCCCACTGGAAATAACGTTATGAGATCTACCTCAATGGAGTGGATCCAAATATGTGGGAAGCTATTGAGACGGGTTACAGTATGCCGGTGGGAGCTGATGGGGTGAAGCTTACTTTAGGAGGAATGACTGACGCTCAGAAAGTTAAGTATAATGCAGAAAGAGAGTCTATGCATTGCTAACACAGTCTATTCCTAAATATATTTTCCACCAGTACTCAGAGAATAAGCAAGCCAAGAAATTATGGGATGAGCTGGAAAAGAGATATGACGGGAATGCTTCGCTGAAGGAAATTAAAGCTAAGGAGTTAAAGAAAGAATTTGACAACTTCTCATCGATGGGAAATGAGAGTTTAGACGATGTTATTGATAGATTTTACCATCTGATGAGTGAACTGCATACACATGGTTTTGCTACTACCATGGAAGATAAAGTGTCAAATTTTGCAGACGGATTGCCAGAAAAATGGGCTTCTTTTGTGTCAAATCTGAGACAAAATGAAATGTTGGCAAAGTTGGATATCAATGATTTCATTCTAAAGCTGCGAGAAGAAGCACTTAGGATGAAGTACCGAGCTCAGAAGTCTTCATACACTCAGAATCCAGCTTTGTACAATGCCACTCCCCAAGCTAAGACGTCTGGAGCACCTCTTCAGACTGCATTTGTGTCTAGCTCGTCTGGTCCTTCACAAGCTTCTCCTTCAGGTTCAGAAACGTCAGGGTCTTCTAGTACCCATTACATTGGATCTGAAGCAAATGCTACTAGACTGAAGACCGAAAATCTCGGTAACGTGACCGTGGAAGTAGCTCGAGAGCACATGGATCTCTTGGTAGCAGTGGTTCATTCCTATGATGGACTTGTTGCTGGGAAAATTGGAAACTGCCATCTGGCAGATGAGGACTACGAGCAGGTAGATGAAATGGAACTGGAGAGGATGGATATTATGTGGGCCTTAGCAAGTGCTGTCCGGAGGGCGAAGAAGTTTGTGAAAAAGACCAGACAAAACTTGGTTGCTACTAAGGACACTACATTTGGCTTTGACAAGAGCAAGGTGATCTGCTTCAACTGTGGAGAGAAGGGACACTTCAAAAGAGAATGTGTGAAGCCAAAGAAGACTGGGAACGGGAATCCATTCTCGTCCTTCACTCGTCAAGACAAGCAAGCGAGTAGTTCTACTTCATCAAGCAAGGATCCAAAAGCCTTGACTGCCCATGATGATGAAGGACAGGACTGGAGCTTTCGGTTTGTCTCTCCGGGAGAATCCAACATTGCGAGCGTGGAAGATTTAGATGATGATTCTGCGAGTGAAGGAGATATTGCAGTTGAGATAGCGATGTCAAATAGTGAAGAGACAACTGCAACTGAGGTCAGCTACAAGCCTGAAGAAAGGACGTCTACAACAAAGACAGAATCACCAGAACCAGAGACATCTGATGCTGCGTTGATGGCTAACTCTTCAGAATCTCCTCAGTTAAGTACCACTGACCAACTGTTTCAAAATCATGCTTGTTCTGATTGTAATACATTTAGAGATAGCATAGATCAGAAATTTGCTAGGTTATTAGATCATAATGATAACTTAGTAAAGGATTTGCAACTGTGCACTGAGGCTAATAGAGTTTTAAAACAAAATGAGCAAAGTTACAAAGAAAAGATAGACCTTTTGAATAAACAGCTTAGGGAAACTGAAGTAGTAGCATTTAACCAAGCTAATGACATTAAATACTATCTTAACTCCCTAGAAGACACTAAGAAGCAAAAGGCAGTTTTAGAAGTAGAAGTCAACTCTTAAAAGCAAAAACTGCACAGTTGGACAAGTTCATCACATATTGTCCAACACTTAGTGCGAGAACGTAACAACGGGGAGGGTTTGGGTTATAAAGTGGTTCCACCACCACCTGAGACCTTGATGAATACTAAGAGTAGACCAATAAATAACAATCCCATCAAGGATCATGTGGTGTCTACTCCTCTTGTTAGTGATCCAGATTCCTCATGTTCTTCAATTAAATCTGGAACAAAACAAAAGGAGGCCACTTCAAAGGAAAAGGGTAAAATGCCTTGTGTTAAACTGGAAAAAGAATTTGAAAAGGTTAATATAAATTCAGGGTCAAACAAAGTCAAATCTGAACCTAAAAAGACTGTAAATGTTAATCTTTCACAAGTCTCATGTCAAAATCTAGTTAACCAAAAGGGAAAAGATGTTAAAAGTGTTAAAAAATTAATTTTGTTCAACAAGAGAAAACATCAAATGAAATAGAGTCAAAACCCAAACTAAGTGATGTCACTAGGGTGTCACACACATCTCCACAAGGAAAGTTTAATCATAAAGTTGATAGCAGGTCCTGCTACAACTGTGGAGAGTGTGGACACATTGCTTCCTTTTGTCCTTACTATCAGACACCTAGGAAGAAGATTGAACTTTAGGATTCAAAACCTAGGTCTTCTAAGAGGAGTTCTTTAACTCCACCTAGAAGAACTAGTGAACCCAAAGTTCAACCCATTAACCAGTCGACTGTTTATCACAAACGGGCCTTACACAAATCTGGCTTATGGAAAGAAAAGTCATCCTCTGTGTCTGATAATGATGACAAGAAGGCACCTGAGCTACCCTCACCTTCTAAAGGTCAATGGGTTGAATTCATGATGTGTGATGCCTCTGGGAAACCCAAGCCAGTAAAGGCTTGGGTTCCTAACCTAAACTAATGTTTTACATTATATGTGCAGGGTGTTCGCTACAGTGCTGAAACCAACACGTGGATTGTAGACAGCGGAGCATCCAGGCACATGAGAGGAAACAGGGCTCTTTTATCAAACGTCAAACAAATAAAAGGAGGGCATGTTTCGTTTGCTGGAAACAAAGGAGGCTATATCACAGCTCAGGGAGAAGTTGGAAATCAGAAAGTTAAGTTTGATAAAGTGAACTACGTTCAACAACTTCAAAACAACTTACTTTCTGTTTCCCAAATATGTGACAAAGGATTTAAAGTCATATTCGATAACAAGAAGTGTTATGTCCTCAAGAAAACTATGTGATTCCGGAGGACCAAGTTTTGATGACAGCTTCAAGATATAAAGACCTTTATGTTTTGGATCTCTCAACGGCTTCTACAACGGATCATGAAGTTCAGTGCTTTCTACCAAAAGCTACTGAGAAGGACTCCATCTCCTGGCATAGGAGAATGGGACACATTAATCAACGGAAGATGAATCACTTGATCCAGAAGGATCTCGTGAGAAGAGTTAACGTCAAAAATTTCCAACTTCCGGATTTCTGTGTAGCTTGCAAGAAAGGCAAACAGACAAAGAAGTCTCATAAGGAAAAGAAAGTTCATTCTATCGAACTTCCTCTTGAACATCTTCACATGGATCTGTTTGGTCCAGTTAGTACAAAGAGCATTGCAAGTGACTTGTACTGTTTTGTGGTTACTGATGACTACTCAAGATTCTCTTGGGTAATGTTTGTGAAGTCCAAATCATAAACATTTGATTCATTGAAGGAGTTAGTAACCACACTGGAATCTCTCTACAAGCTGAAGGTGAGACACATACGCTCCGACAACGGGACTGAATTCAAGAATCAGTGGATGGAGGCTTACTGCAAGGAAAAGGGAATTGTGCACCAATTCACTTCTGCTTACACGCCTCAGATGAATGGTGTTGCTGAGAGAAAGAATAGAAGCTTGATAGAGACAGCACGGACAATGCTGGCAGACTCGAAACTGCCTATCCAATTCTGGAACGAGGCAGTGGCAAATGCATGTTATACATTGAATCGAGTTCTGGTAGTCAAGCGCCACGGAAAGACATGTTACGAGCTACTACAACGACGTAAACCGAATCTGGAGTATCTCGAACCATTTGGCGCGCCGTGCACACTTCTGAAGAAGACTCAAGAAGGTAAATTCAGCGAGAAGGCTGATTAAGGGATCTTCCTAGGATACAACATACCGAACAAGAGAGTTTACAACAACTCAACGGGTTAAGTAGAAGTGTGGTGTAATGTTGATGTTCAGAGATATACCACAGCACCTACTGGCAAAGGACCTGCTTACTTTTTCGACTATGATGGATTCTTCAAGTCCTTCAACATCCCTATCTCTCCTTCTGATGACGAGTTAGCTACACGGATGATGTATGATATCTTGAACACACCATCTCTTGATTCAACATCATCGAGCTCACAAGGAGAATCATCTAATCACTCAGGGGGAGTAGTCGACGACAGTGACTCCTCCTCAGAAGATGAAGCTGAAGAAGATGACAAGAACAGTCAGGAGGAACAGGTTCCAGTTCCTGAAAGTCCACAAACATCTAACAGTGATGCCCCTTCGACTTCGGAACCTCAAACTCCATCTACCTCAGATGCAGAACCAAATGTTCATAATCTTGGCTCTGAGGTAGCTGTTCCTACTACTCCAGGATCACGTCTAAATGTCTATCATCCCCTAGACAATGTCATTGGAGATGTCAGATCAGGAGTACAAACCAGAAATCAGCTGTACTCAGCTGATTATGCCTCGGTTATGGAAAAAGGATACATTCATGATGGTGCTTATCGGTGTTTTGTCTCGCAGTTTGAGCCAAAATACGTCAGTGAAGTACTGAATGATGAGGCGTGGGTAAGTGTCATGCAAGAAGAACTTCTTCAATTTAAGAAGTTAGGTGTATGGACTCTGGTAGATAGACCTAAAGGTGCTAAGGTCATTGGCACCAAATGGGTCTTGAAATGCAAGAAGGATGACCAAAGGGTCATTATCAGGAACAAGGCTCGATTGGTGGTTCAGGGATTTCGCCAAGTCAAGGGGATTGATTACAATGAAGTGTTTGCACCCATGGCAAGGATGGAAGCCATCCGTATCTTCCTTTCCTATGCATCGTATATGAAGATTAAAGTCTATCAATTAGATGTGAAGAGTGCATTCCTTCATGGGGAAATTCGAGAGACAGTTTATGTCAGTCAACCCGAGGGATTTGAAGATCCTTATCATCGGGACAGAGTTTACAAACTCGACAAGGCCTTATACGGGCTTCATCAAGCTCCAAGGGCCTGGTATGAGAAACTCTCGACTCATCTTGTGAAACACGGCTTTCGCAGGGGAGTCATTTACTGCACTTTGTTTATCAAAGAAAAAGATGGAGACTTACTGCTAGTACAGATCTATGTCGATGACATAATCTTCGGTTCAAAGAACGAAGAATTATGCAAAGAATTTAAAGCAGTAATGAAGGCAGAGTTTGAGATGAGTGCTATGGGGGAGATGAAATTCTTTCTCGGGTTACAGGTGGATCAGACACCAAAAGGATCTTTCTACATCAGACCAAGTATGTGGGAGACATTCTCAGTCGGTTTGACATGGAGAATGCTTCTGCAGCTGGGACTCCACTTGCTACAAATCATGATATAGCACCTGATGAAAATGGAGATCTGGTAGATGCCACAATGTACCGAGGAATGATTGGATCCCTCATGTACCTCACTGCCTCAAGACCTGATATCATGTATGCTACATGTCTATGTTCTAGATATCAGGCTAAGCCTAAGGTTAACCATCTGATCGGGGTCAAGAGGATATTTCATTATCTGAAGGGTACACCTACACTTGGGTTATGGTATCCTCATGATGATGACTTTGAGCTCACGGCGTATACTGACTCGGATTACGGGGGCTGCAAGATGAACTACAAGTCTATATCAGCAGGGTGTCAATTCTTTAGGAGAAGATTAGTGACCTGGCAGTGTAAGAAACAGACCTCGGTTGCATTGTCAACCTGTGAAGCCGAATACGTTGCTGCTGCAAGTTGCTGTTCACAAATCATTTGGATTCAACAGCAAATGCGGGATTACGGTTTAAATTTCTCTTCTACTCCTATCTTTGTTGATAACTCTGCTGCAATTGCAGTAACTAAAAATCCAGTACAACATCCAAAGACCAAACACATCGGTATTAAATACCATTTTATAAGGGACTGTTTTGAAAAGAACTTAATCGATGTGGTAAAAATTAATACTGATTTTCAACGCGCTGACCTCTATACAAAAGCTTTTGACAAACCACGTTTTCTATATCTGTTAGAGGTCAACGGTGTTAAAAAGAAAAGTGATGTTATTCCTGATGATGATCATGTGTAGTCCGATGCAGTGTAGTTAATTTTTTCTTTTTCATTTCTTTTATTTATTCTATTTTCTGTTTAAATTAAATTCATGTTATTTAGCTGTCTATTAAAATCCTAAAATAATTAAATCCGTTATGATTTTAGAATTTTAGGGGGAGAATAGGTCAGCTAGTAACATTAAAAAAACGAGGGAGAAGGAGAGGCTAGCTGATATAAGGTAAACCGTATCTGTGATACCGATTCAAACTCTTTGGAAATGATAGTACACATGAACACATCAAGAGGGACTTTAAAATTTAATTTAGAAAAGATGCAAAATTCAAAGTATAAGTCTGTGTAGTCTGAGCAATATAAAAGGAAAGATGATAGAAAAACTGGTAACTACTAAGGTAACACAACGAAAGTAGACCTAGAGGTTGCTAGACCACATATGATATGTCGGTAGATTCAACACAATAGATGATTAGACCTGACTGGTGATCTCAAGATCAAACTAAGTTGTTCAACTGACTGTGGGCTCCCATCTTGTCACTGGTTAACACAATCAACAATATTCCAATAAGGGGTTATGAGCATGTAAACGCCACAAATGTGTGCGGATGACCATAAATAGAGCAAAGCACGAAAAAAATGAAAAGAAAATGCTATCAAGCTAATAACTTATGTTGTTGGTGCATTATGTGCAAAAGAAAATTAACATGCTCTAACAAGAAGATAGGTTGTGTGCCTCTCTGCTGTGCGATGGCACTGACCTGAGGATAAGCATAACCTAGATATTCTAGAATTCACTATTGTTTGCCGCCTCTCTGCTGTGCGATGGCACTGACCTGAGGATTGGCTTCTCTTTGAAAGCTCTAAGAATAGTCTCTTCTTGTCAAAATACCCGTAGACCGCTCAAAAGCTCCTGTGGAATGTTGATTACCATATAAGTGTGGGATCCACAAATGTTGGTTGAAATAATTAAACCTTAAACTATCACCAATCTGTGTCAAAAGTCTGTGTATGGATTTAAGAGGACAAATATACTGACAATCATTGTGGCTGCAATTCTTGAAAGTTCAAATCAATGTGGGAATCTAATAGTACCAGTATGATTTCCTAAATTTGCTAACGACTCTGGATGAAAACCAAGAAGTGAGCATCAAAAGGTTTTGATAACAAGTCCCAAATGATTTGACTTGCCTGTATGATTCCAAAATTGAATTGGTCCAGGTATGGTCAAACTAAATAGAAGCTGCCTATTCTGGAACCGAATCCAGTAGATTTTTATCTTAGGATTTATCTCTCACAAAAAGTCAAAAACAAGTTTAATTTTTGTACTTTAGTTTAAATTTTCTAGCAAATTAGTCAAATTTAGTTTGTTTGTTTGTCGGACTACATCATGAAATTCAGTAAGGATTAATTCACCAAAAAGGGTCATGTCTGAGATGACCACATGTGTTTTCAAAGGATAAATGGGTCACGTCTGAGGTGACAAATTGTTTAAAATGATCACGTCTGAGGTGATCAAAAGTTTTCAAGTTAAAATGATCATGTCTGAGATGGTCAAATGCTCATAATGTTATTTTAACAGTTAAAAAGGGGTTTAAATGTTAAATGGTCAAAATGGCAGAAAATTCATAAGTATAACCCATTCGCACGACTGGACCATGAGTATGGACCAATCATGCGAATGGGTCCCATTCGCACGACTGGACATGAGAATGAACCATTCACCCGAATGGCTTATCAGACTGATCCATTCGACCAAATGAGTGTGTACGAATGAGTCAGTCGACCGACTGAGCCTCAGTCGGTCAACTGAAGGTGCGAATGAAAGGGTGCGAATGAGTCAGTCGACCGACTGAGCCTCAGTCGGCCAACTGAATGCGACTGACTGGGCCAGTCGCACGACTGAGCTTCAGTCGCCGAATGAACTGAGCGAATGAGGCCAGTCGGCCGATTGAACTCAGCTTCAGTATTTAAAGGGCCATAGTCGATCGCATTCTCCTCATCACTCTCAATCGCTCCTATTTCGCACATAGTACCGTTACTCTGCCGAAATTTCTTTAGACCTTGTTCTTACATTCTTATTGATCTTCTGACTTGCGTTGACATTTATACAGGTATATTACAGTGAAATCACACCGAAATCAGAAGAAATCGAGCCCTAATTTGTGATACTTGATTGAAACAAGAACCGGACCTTAAATGACCTAATAACCAACTGAAACTAAGTAACATGTTAAAATTAAGTCTAATAGGTTATTAGTGATGAGATGGCGAGTCTAATGGACCATTAAACCATGTTAAATTACTTGATTTGGTCAAGATTCGAACCTCAGTCGACTGAACAGTGGGTTAAGCGACTGGTCGTCCGGATGAACTCCAATCGCACGATTGAATCTTGCGATTGGGTCAATCGGCCGAATGCACCATGCGAATGAGCTCAGTCGGCCGACTGAACCAATCGCAGACTCAGCCAACAGATTGAACTCAGTCGCATGTCTCATTCACCCGAATGAGCTCAGTCGCATGATAGGACAACCGACTGACCTCAGTCGCATGATTCATTCGCATGAATGAATCAGAATGAATTTAAACAAGATACTTAAAACTGAATTGTGATGTATGATTTCTAATGCTTCTGTGTCTTGTGTTTCAGGTCAATGGCTGATAGATGGTCTATCAACCCTAAGCACAATATATGTGCTCATCTGGACCATACGATCGGAATGGTGCCGAGTTTACAGAGATCATTGCTTTCTTCGACGTTCTCGGATCCACAAGGCCATCTCTACACCTTGTACTCCTTACAGGTCGTTACATCAGGCCTTCTGGGAGAATGCCTCTGTTGATCGTTCACGTGAGCCATACAGCATACGGAGCTCCATTCGTGGTATGGATATTGAGATTACAGCAGCTGACATTCAGAGAGTACTTGATCTTGGGGACGATACTGATCACCCCACCAGACTACATCCGCTTACAGTCAGAGGTTGCTTTCTGAGGATTAAGTACGCTGGGGACATCAACTCAGGTGTGCTCAACAAGAGCAACCTGTGTCCCCAGTATAAGTACTTAGCACACGTGATTCTGAAGTGCATTGCTTCTCGGAGGGGTGGGTTTGATGATCTGTCAGACCAGATTCAGAATGCCTATGTGGCACTGGTGCTGAACCACCCCTTCAGCTTCTCGAGCATGATCTTCTCGTATCTGGTGGAGAATCTGGAGGCCAAGGGTAAGGAGGGCTTTTGTATGTACCCAGATTCTTGCAGCTGATCTTCAATGAGAAGCTGCCATCACTTCCCAAGGAGAGCCACGATGCTGTGGCCTTAGAGATCATGGATGACACGACTCTGGGTCGTATGAGAGTGTATCGGGGTAAGCAGGTAAAGCCCCAGGTGAAGAGATTGATCGGCCATCTGGCCAATGAGAGGTATGTGGCACCGGGTAGACGCAAGTGGCGTCACGATGACAGCGACTCAGATGATGAGCGGCTATTGCTCCCAGAGCATGATTCAGATGATGATGACAGTGGGGATGCTGGAGATGACATGCCCATTCCACCGAGGGGCACAGCTACAGACAGTATACCTCCAGTATCTGCCCCCACAGGAGACATAGCTGAGTCGGCTGGGTTCCACCAGGACTTTATACCTGGTGAGGAGGAAGAAGAGTCAGATGAGGAGCCATTGACTAGGACTGTGGGAAGCAAAGTCGTTCCCACAGAACATGGACTCCGGGCGGTTGGTGAACGCCCCAGGGAATCGGGAGAGACTGCTGCGGACCCTAACTATGCTCCAGAGCCATCTAGCCGTGTTCTAGGGGGAGCATCCTCCTCGACAGGATCGAGGAAGAAAAGGATGGCTCAGCCCCACGGCATGAAGAAGAAGAAGAAGAAACTCCTTCATCACCACCACAGCTACACCTCTACAGCCACAGCCACCATACCACCACCACTACCACCTCTACAGCCACACCATCCCCACAGCACCACAGCTACCACTACCAACACACACCTCCCACCACTACATATATGCCAACCACCACCATATCATTCACACCTACATCACCTCCACTATCATCTAGACCTAACCCCATCTTCACCACAGCCACCACCACCACCACTAGCCACCAAGCAGGACCATCATCACATCCCTCACACTATACGGATCACCTCTACCTCCCATTGGGTAGAGGAACAGCTTTCAGCACTGAACCGTGGTGATGCGTTTGTTAGCTGCTGATGAAGAGAAGACTGCGCAGATCCGTCAGCTGGCAGATCTCACTGCTGCGCAGTCCCAGCAGATCTCGCAGCAGGCTCAGCTGATCGAGGAGCAGGCCCAGCAAATGGCTGCTCAGAGCCAGATTGCCCAACTCCAAGAGCACATAGTCACATCAGCTAAGAAGATTGAGGAGTTGGAGGATGCTAAAAGACCATCATGCTCAAGCTTAAGGGATCTAAAGATGAGCCTCTGAAGATTAAGGAAGGAGATGGTGATGATGGTGATGATGATGATGAGGATGAGGATGAGATGATGATGAAGAGACTGATGATGATGAAGGGATTGAGGAAGAGAGGACAGAGGACAGGCATGAGATGATGATGATGAAGGAGGAGATGCAGCTGCATCTGCCTCAGCTCAGGGTCAAGAAAGAGATCAAGAGAATCAAGACCAACGAGCTTCATCCTCTGCCTCACCAAGTGATGACCAGCGATCCAAGACAAAAGTAATGATTAGATGTCTTATGTATTTGATAACTTTTGTATTTGAATCATGTATTTAAACTTATGTATTTGATGTTTATATTAAGATTAATGCATTTCTGTCTTGATTATTAACTAATGGTTGATGTGTTACATGTTTAAATCAAACAGATCCAAACTATCAAAGGGATGAATTTGATGTTGCTCCCCTTCAGCAGGTCAAGACTCAATTAACTATGATTCTTGATCTGCAAGGGATCGTCAGGAGGTCTGTGAGTTATACCCCTGAAGAAGGGGAAATAATTCACGATCTTTCAAATGAGCAACTAGCTGAGATCTTCAAGCTAAATCCCGATGAGATCGTTAAGGATGCTCCAACGTGTGACTCTACCAGTGACGAAGAGCTAAATGACATTGATGAGATTGAGATAGAAGATGTCACAGCAGAGCACTATCCTTAGTATGCTGACAACGAGGGAAATGTGGTCCCCAATCTGGGTGAATCCCTTGTCAGTGATACATTTGAGGTGTTAGATAAGATGGAGCAGGAGTCTGAGAAGACAGAAGGAACGGCCCAAGCCTCAAACGACGATGTTGATATCCGAAAGGCTGAATGGGCTGCTTGTTTTGAAGAAATCCGAGCCCAACGCGCTGCTCCTAAACAGAACGTCTACACCAAACTCTACAGAGTGAAAAAACATCATAAGGTGTCGGGCAGGATTATAGCGTGGGTACATTTTGAGGATCTAAACGTTTATGCCATTAAGAGGGAGAAGGGCATAGAGTACTTTAGATTTCCACATGATCTAAAGACTCTACCAGGTTTTGAGCTCAACCAGCTGGCCAAACTGAAGCTGTTGTATGCTGACCCAAGAAAAATGTCAGGTTGGTTTGAAGCTGCACTGAAGAGAGAGTACC
The DNA here is from genome assembly GCA_025215565.1 of Flaveria ramosissima. NCBI lineage: Eukaryota > Viridiplantae > Streptophyta > Magnoliopsida > Asterales > Asteraceae > Flaveria > Flaveria ramosissima. The sequence continues at coordinate 72,066,923 of CM046040.1, forward strand.
ACACCAGGTGGGTTAACTTCAGACCCCAACAACCTACAAGGTACATCAGAAGGTCTGAAGTTGATGCCATTACCGGAAAGCCAAAGATAGTGCTGAAGTGGAGTCCTCCGCACACGATGTCAAGAATCCCTCTAAGGGAGATGCCTCAGGACTTCACTCCACACTTTAAGTGGTGGTACTATGATTGGAGAACCGGGGAAGCGGTCATAGTGCTAAATAAAGAGGGGCAAATGGATACCATCAGGGTGTTTGACCCAATGTGGCTCACCAACTTGTCAACTAAGACACGCAGGATATAGTACAAGCCCTCCAATTCCAGAACCTCATAAGACTCTGTTTTGCGTTTGAGATTCACGCAGGAGTCACAAGAGAGGAAAAGTACAAGAAGTATGAGGAGGTGATGCAGAAAACAAGACATTAGATAGATCTAGGTCCAAAGGGGAGTTTGTTAATACATATATGTACCTAGATCATGATATGAATGTAATAGGTCTTGTTTGTCTTACACTGATGTAATGTTTGGAATATTAATGAAATGAAAATGGTTGTTTGTGATTTATAGTGTTTAATATTTCATTAATTAGTTGATGTTGAATTGGTTAAATAGGTTTGTGATTGTTTGAATTGATACACATAATGTTATATTAATGAATACATTCAAACTTAACATAATGAAGTTCTCATGCGAATGGCCCATGCGAATAGACCATACGCATGAATAACTTCATGCGAATGACTCAGTCGCACGACTGAACCAGGAGACTGGATCAGTCATATGATTGTAACATAAGATTGGCTCAATCGCACGACTGAACACTCAGTCATGCGGATGGATCAACCTCATGGTTCAATCGCACAACTGAACCATACTAATGGTTCAGTCGCCCGAATGAACAACACTAACCTATAAATACCACCCAATTCGTGAAAAAACGTAAGCATTCATTCTATTTCGACTTCAGACGTACCCTAGCCGTCCAGAAGCCTCCAAGTTCATTCTCCAAGTTCATAGAACGCTGTAGATCGATTCCTAATCGATTCTTAACGTTTGATTCAATACTTTATTGATTCTACGTGCGTTCTCACTGATTGGATCGCCAATCAAATAGGATTCCGCACTATTTGGTTTGGTTTACACGTTAATCAGTTGGTATTTCGTTCAAATACCAGATCCTAACAAAGAAGAAACTCACAAAGATCAAGGAGAATCAAATGCTAGTGATCTTCTGACAACAAAAGACATATTAGAAGAAAGCCTGAGTCAACAATGTTTATGACCCTTATCAACCATGGGTTTCTATTTTATATGGTTGAGAGGATGAATGTGACTGAGATGAAGGATCTACTGAAAGAGTTTGAGCTTGCTAGATTTATGATCCCTAATTGTGACTATGAAGCATTCACATCATTTCAAGCCACTCAGAAAATCAAGAAAAATCTAGGCCACTGTGATACAACAAAGCTTAGCAAGTACAATATGATCTGTTGGCAACAGGGTCACAACTACAAGGCACATAAGCTTAAGGGAAGAAAAGTTGTTGAGCTTAGAAGGATGATGGAACATGTAATGGCTATGGAGCTTGACACAGGAGTGAGATTCAGAACTGAAGTCCCTAACCCATCCTATGAGCAACAAAGCAAACTCCCCGCTGATCCTATAACTGTTGAATCTAAAGATCAACATAAAAGGAAAGAAAAACTGATTAGAGAGCCTAGGGCAGTTATACCTGGCAAAGTATGGCCTCTAGGAACAACAGTCAGGGAAATCACTGAATAAAAGTCTAGCCTGATAGAGCTATATGACCATATCACAACTCCCAGTTCTGTGGAAGAAAACAAGATTATGGCCTGGAAATATGATCCAGACTAGGATTATGCAATCATCAAGAGGACATCTAGAAGAATTGAATACTTCCATAATGTAGAAGCATTACGGAGACTTAATAAGAGAGACATTAAAGACTTGCAAAGCCTAATCATCTCCAACTATCCAATCCATCCAAGGGGGAGAGACATTAAAGACTTGCAAAGCCTAATCATCTCCAACTATCCAATCCATCCAAGGGGGAGAGACTTCTCTGTGTCAGTGGGTAGGATGAAAACAAGGTTTATAGATGATGTGCTGAAGGAAGCTAAAAGAGAAGATGTTGAACATAAGAAAAGACTTCAAAAGGAAAGAAGATCAAACACCAACTCCTCTACTATGGTTGATGATGAATTCTTAAGGAGGGTTGGATACTCTAATAGAAAAACAGCAGCCATTAAAGTCATAGCAGGAAATCAATACACTATTCCCATAACTGAGTGGGGATATGTTGAGAAAACAAAAAAATGGTGCTACTGAGGAATGCTGAAGGGAAGAAAGAAGAAAAGATAAGAATTTTTGACCCAGTAGAGATCAAACTGCTCCACCTTAGCTACACATCATACTTGCATGACAAATTCTTCCTAAAACTGTCAGATGAAAGAGCACAGAATGATCTATGCTTATATGTGCATATGATACAAGTGGTGGATAAACTGCATGCAAAAGCATAAAGAGAAGAAGATATGATGCTGGGCTTTCGAAAGGAGTTAACATTGAAGAAGTATTAGAACTCAGAATCTTTGAGGAAGATGAGCTTGAAATTGTTCACAATCAAAGTATTATAGAAATTCTAACAACTGAACAAGACATATTGGGATTAAGTTTTGAGACTCTTCAAAGGATATACAGAATGGAGATCAAGTACAAATACAATGATCAAAAGGATGTAGTATCTTATTTCAACAAGAAGATGGTGTCAAGATTAAAGGAGCTTTCAGTGGTGAAGAACTAATTAGAAGTGTCTAAGCCTAAGGGGGAGTATTGTTAGATCAAGGAACAATAGATCTAGATCATTTTGTATAGGCTTAGAACTTTAATCAATACTTGTAATGAATGATTATAATTCATTATTTTGATGTATGCATTGTGTATATAGGTTAACCTATATGTGTGTTGATTTGTGTATGAGTGTAGGTACAAACACAATACTTGGTCAATTACTAAAATTGACTAAGTGTAAGAAACATCTACGGATGAACATTTTCTTCTTCCGTAGATATGTTTCTTACAAGTAACTAGCATCCGAAGATCCTTTGCGGATGAACAATCAGCTCTAGAGTTCAAGTGAAGTCAATCAAAGAGTTCAAGTGTAGACTCCTGCGGATAAGCAAATACCTTCGGAAGATCAAGTACCTTCGGAAGAACAAACATCTACGGAAGACTAAGTACCTTCAAAAGAACAAGTACCTTCGGAAGACAAAGTACCTTCGGAAGAACAAGTGCCTTCGGAAGACAAAGTACCTTCGGAAGACAAAGTACCTTCGGAAGAACAAACACCTACGGAAGATTATGTAGCTGCAGAGCTCAAACACTTGTATTTAAATAATGCAAGTGTTACAAGTCAACAAGTCAACAAGACAGTTGTGCAAATCCCAAGAGATCCGTGTTTCCTTAACTGAAACACATGTGCCTATAAAAATGGATCCTAGGTTTCACATCAAAAGATGAACACGAACACACAAGCATCAAAACGGCAAACCTAAACATCACATCAATTCATAAAAACATAAACCCTAGTAGCCGTCACATCAACATTAACACATTCGAAGCATTTATTGTTTACATCTTTTATTATTTATTCATCTGTAATCATTAATCAATTTTAATGAAATACTTTTGAATCAAATACTGTTTGCTTATTAATTGTGTTCTTTTCATTATGTTTGTCATAATCATTATTGTTTCTATTAGAATTTTATTTATTAAACAATTAAAGAAAGTTAATGTTGATTCAGCAAACATTAACTTGATTCCCTATTAACACCGATAATTTCTGATTGCGATCCTTGGATTCACAACTAAAATATATGATAATATATGAGATTTTATTATATTTGGATGTATTTTAAAAAGTAAAAAGTAAAAATAAAAATATATGTAAAAATCCCTTGGATGTTAATATTTCAAATTGTATTTCAGTTAAAATAATACAAATATTATTATACTTCAAATATGAGGTTATTATAAAACCCTAATTTTTATAATTTCACATGTGAAATATATATAATTAATTACTAGGAGGCTGTTTGGCAATTTTTGAAATATTAAGTGTTGATCCAATAAGAGGTCCGAACCATTAAGTGTTGAACCATTAACAGGTCTGAACCAATAATAGCTCGTATATTGCTTAACTACTCAAAGGCAAATGTTAACCAATTCAGATAAGAAGTCTTAACCATTCAGAATTAAACCTTTTAACCGTTCAGCATTAGTATAATGCTTAACCATTCAGAGGAAAATGTCTGAACCATTCAAACATTTGCTCGCGAAACAAACAGTCAAAACCATTAAATGCTGAACTATTTAGACATCTGAACCATTAAAAGGCTGATTCAGATGCTGCCTAATAACCCCTAAGCACTAGGGTCACGATTTGGGTCGAGTCAAATAATATTTAATTACCCGAGCAATATGTCATCTTTACAATCAAGGGTTTTAATACACACTCAAATGAAATATAATTTATTAATATTTTTTAAATATATGTATTTTATAATTATCAATCATATATTACCAACGGGTTATTAGGTCAAACACTTTATTATCTAGTTATGTTGATTATATAGTTACATGCTCACATTTCACATGGAGCAATTACTTAAGCATAAGTTGAGTTAATTATTCAAGGGCGAATTTAGGTTGGATTTCCCCAAGCACTTGGGATACTTGCATTCTCCGAGCCTAATCACTCACCCGATAGGTGAGTTTCATGGCCTTAGTTTTATTTGTTTTCCTTTTGGAGGAGATTACAAGCAAATTACTATTTTCATAGACACAATTTCTTGTGAATGATTTCACATATTACATAAGTGGATTCGTTATCGTATAAAGTTCCTTTTAACCAAACCGTTAATTTTTCTACCTAAGCGAGATAATTATGGATAGTATTTTGGGTTTGACTACCCCACCCGGGGTAATTGCTATAACTTAACTGGAGGTATAAACTCATGCATTATTAGACTGTTCACCCCTGTACTTACGGTAGACATGGGTAGGGGCAATCTGTTATGGTTACAGTCTAGTTTCGATTGCGATGCTTATATAAAAATGTAGCATTGTATGATCGACAATCAAATTATGGAAAGATTTATGGTCCATTTCACTTTTAACTATTACTTCAAAACCAATAAACTCACCAACTTTATATTGATATATTTTCATGTATGTTTTCTCAGGTAATTGATGTATGCATCAAGTTTAGCTAGCAAGGATCTCATCACATTTAGGGTCATTCATGTGATTGAGATATTTAATTCTGTAATTTTCATTCTTTGAAAAGAATTTACATTAGTACTACTACTTTTGAAATTTATCTTTAGAAAATATTTATGTACTTTTAAACTTAATTTGCAATGTATGTTTTATTAAATCATGTAGTAGTCGACCAATAATTGTAATTTCATGACATTCATGCCCCACGGGAAATCATCGTGGTTGGGGGTGTGACACAATCAAACCGATAATCCATAACGGGTGATGTTTAGACACTCCAAAGCTTCTTCTAAGTGTTGAATGCACCTCTCGAGCTTCACAAGAGCCTTAAAGTCAGGATTCCCGTGAGAAATCAGCAGAGTTTTGTCCCTCCAAAAGCTCTTTGGAATGTTGCAAATGAGCTGCTAGTTATAGGCTTTCTTGAGTAACAGGCACAACCCTATGCTAATATGATGTACTTAAAAGTTGGTTCGCTCACATGCAGAAGTGGTCGGGCATGTGTAATAGCTTAAGTACCATACATGATATAAGTTCGCTTTGACGGTGGCACACCTTCATGCACCCACCCCTTACAATTTTAAAACACGTCTGTGGGGGACGCCTGAGGGTGTGCCTCTTCTAAAGTGGACAATATTTGTTATGGTACTTGGGATGTTACAAATGGTATTAGAGGCCAATGTGCCAGCGATGACGTTGATCTCCCAAGTAGGGGATGATGTGACATCTCACATCGGTTTGGAAGGGGAATGAAAGCTTCCTTATTTGAAGTTGGATACCTACTCTATCAGAACCATTTTAAAACCCTAAGGGGTGGGCACCTTAGAGCGTTCTACCGTATATCTTGTATGGTACTTAGACTGTTAATATAATAATAAAGGTTTTTATTAATTGAAGCATAAAAAATATGTAGACAAACACTTGAAGAGCAAAGCAATCCATATGACCCGTCACATAATGAAATGAATTTTAGATTAGAATACTAAAGAGCTGGAATAATTGATGTAGTTATGTTTTGCAGACTCTTAAGATGACATAGATTAATAGAATGTTTCCTGAAGTTTTTTTTGAGTTTTCCTACTATAATCCGGTGGTTGGTGGCGGCGGCGGTGGTTGATGGCGGTGGCCGGTGCTTGGTGGTGGTTGAACGATGCTTTGCGGCGCCGGTGGTTAGCGGCGCCACTGGTGGTAGGTGGTTGGTGGCGGCGGCGACAGCCGGTGGTGGTCGATAGTGGTGGTGGTGGTCGTGACTAGAGGTGGTTTCCGATTACGAACAATCTTGGTGGTCGGTAGTGGTTGTTGTGGTGGGTGAGTAGGTGGTATTGGTGATTAATGATGGAAACACGAATGAAATAAAAAAAAGAAGGGGGGTGGATGGAATAAATGGAATGGAATCAAATATCTAATAGTTAATTTGATTACCCGCACCAAACAAACATGTATTTATTCATTAACCCATCAATGGTTCATTCTATTCCGTCCCTTATTCATGCTACCAAACATTACTTTAGTGATATAATACATAACATCATATATATTTTATACATATTCTAATGTTCCTTTATTCTTGTTGCCGCAATTCTACCTGATATTAAGTGTATGTTTTGGATTGCTTTTGAAAACTATTTATGATTTTTGGAGGGGTAAAAAAACAAAAATGCCCTCCAAAAATCACCATAAGTTACAATACAAAATTGTAACTTATGGTGACTTTTGGAGGAGCATTTTTGTCGTTTTACCCCTCCAAAAACTCATAAGTAGTTTTCTGTAAGACCCCGTTTCCGGGATGCTTACAGTTGGTCATTCATCGCACATAAAACATATAATTACATTACATTAAGAAATCATTGCAGCGGAAACATTCAAAAATGACATCACGTTTCATTATAATTACTTTTGCCAAATAATACATCATTATCCGGTTACCAAATTCATGTTTGCATTACATCACAAAAGCTATATAATTGGATGCCATCCCAAAAGAGCCGAGTAGCCTCGCCGTGCCATCCTCAGCAATCATTTACCTGCCAACTGGAAAATGATATAAAAGTCAGCGTTGCTGAGTGAGTTCTAGTTTTAATAATAAAACATACTTTACTTTCATATAAAACCATTCGTTACTTTAACGTGATCACACATCATACGTACGCATAGATAATATCATTATTATCTTCTTCATTCATTCATTCGATCGTTCGTTCATTCGTTCCTTTTAACTTACTTGCGCATCGGACATCATCCATACCAATACCATATGCTACACCCCAATTAGTCTCAGCTACCGGGCCGAAGTCAATAAATGAACAGCTAAACGTATGCCACGGTACTAGGGGTAACCGATCAGTCTTAGCTACTGGGCCGAAGTCAATAAGTGAACAGCTAAACGTATGCCACAGTACTAATGATAACCGACGGTCATAGCCACTGGGCCGAAGTCAATAAATGAACAGCTAAACGTATGCCACAGTACTAAGGGTAAGCGGTAGAGGTTCCACATTAATGGTCAATCACAAAGAAGGACCCATTATCCGATGCATGCAAGACGTGTCATCTCTTTCCACTTTACGTTACATAATACTTCATTTCATTCATCATACTAAGTAAAGCCATAGGAAAGTTAACCATACATCATAATAAGGAACATATCATACACATTCATCATCATCATACAGGGCAACATCATACATTCATAATATGCATAAACATGCAACATCTTCGTCATCATCATGCCCTACATGTTCTCTAAGGCCATAACCATCCTCTTACATGTTCTTACGGGTTACCTTACGTCCAAACTTACATCTGCACCTTTCCCCGAAGGCCAGATGTCAAACTACACATTCATTCGAGTGCAACAGCCCTATTCGGGCGTATGGACACCCTTCAGTCGCATGGCCTCCATGCGACTGAACATCACGCGACTGGACCCATGCGGATGGTCATCTATGCGAATGAACATCCAATCGTGCGTATGGACCTCGTGCGTATGGGATTACTGCGAATGGGCACCTATGCGACTAACCTCATGCGAATGGACTCATGCGAATAAGCATCTATGCGACTGAACCCTCAGTCGTACAACCCTCATGCGACTGGACTCTCAGTCGTGCGACTGAATCCCAATCATGCGAATGACCTTCAATCGCCCTCATTCGGCCGTATGGTCTTCATTCGGTCGCCTAGCCCTAGCTGATGCAGAATGGAGTTCATCCCGAACCCAATCTGCCATTTTCGGCCTCCAAGCTCATCCAAACCCATTCTAAGCCTAAATCAACCCTCCTGGACCTTAGGAATGCATACCATAACACCATACAAGCACACACAAGCCCGAAATCATACTCTAAACGCATTATACACATCACACCCAAATGGGTCAAACACACACACACATAAAAACGGGTTTTGAACATCTTCCAGCCCCAAAATCAGTTGAAAACAAGTAAAAGTGGGGTCCTAGAACTCACACAATCGAGCACAACGTCAAGGGCTTCGATTTGGCTTGCCACTCAACGAATTTGGACACCCGAATCACCCGAAACACCACTTTTTCTCCTTTTTCTCCTCTTTTCTCTCTTCTCCCCTTTGTGAGCTGAAATTTTGGAGTGTGTGGGGAGAGTGGGCTGCCCTCTCCCTACACATACCACCGCATCTCCCAACTTTACTTCGTTGGCGAGTTTGGTCCCTCGACTTTGGACTTTATTTCTTTTCTTTCTTCGCCGGCTTCAAAATAATAAATTTCCGGGTGTTACACGTCCACCCCCCTTAAATAGGTTTCGTCCCCGAAACCTGTTATTCCTCGAACAAACGTGGATAATGTTGTCTCATTTCTTCCTCGGTCTCCCACGTTGACTCGGATCCCTTCCTGTGCTTCCACTGTACGCGCACAAGAGGAACCACTTTATTCCTTAGCCTTTTCTCCTTTCGATCGATGATTGCCACTGGTTGCTCCACATAATTGAGCCGTTCATCTACTTCGATGTCTTCCAATGGGACAATCATATCTTCATCTGCTAAGCACTTCCTTAGATGAGATACATGGAATGTCGGGTGAATTTCACTTAACTCATCTGGCAACTCCAGTCTATAGGCCACCTCTCCTACTCGAGCAATGATTCGGAAAGGGCCTATATACCTTGGGCTCAACTTGCCCCGCTTTCGGAAGCGAATGATACCCTTCCAAGGTGAGACCTTCAACATAACCCGGTCACCCACCTGAAACTCAATCGGCCTGCGTCGTTTATCAGCATACGACTTCTGTCTGTCTTTAGCTGCCTTCATGAAGGCTTTAATCTTCTCAAGCTTCTCAGTCGTAGCCTCGATAATCTCGACGCTTCCCAATTCCTTCTGACCAATATCACCCCAACAAACGGGTGTTCTGCATCTCCTACCGTATAGCATCTCATATGGAGGCATGCCAATGCTGGCGTGATAGCTGTTGTTATATGAGAATTCGGCTAACGGTAGGTGGTCGTCCCAACTTCCACCAAAATCGATCACACATGCCCGGAGCATGTCTTCCAGCGTTTGAATGGTCCTTTCTGACTGACCATTAGTCTGGGGATGATAATCCGTGCTAATATGTAACCTCGTCCCCATAGCGTCGTGGAATTTCTTCCAAAATTTAGATGTAAACCGGGTGTCGCGATCCGACACAATAGACACCAGCACACCATGACGAGTCACAATCTCCTTAATGAACAGATCAGCCAACCTCTCAGATGAATATGTCTCGCGGATCGGTAGGAAGTGAGCACTCTTCGTCAAACGATCAACTATCACCCATATGGCATCATACCCTTTCGGGGTACGCGGCAGCTTTGTAATGAAATCCATGGTGATGTGCTCCCACTTCCATTCCGGTATATCCAAAGGTTGTATCTTCCCGTATGGCTTTTGATGCTCAGCCTTCACCTGTAAACAAGTAAGGCATTTACTCACGTACTCCACCACATCGCGCTTCATACCCGGCCACCAATAATCTTTTCTTCATATCATGGTACATCTTCGTGGCACCAGGATGAATGGAATACCGAGTCTTGTGAGCTTCATCCATTATCTTCCCCCGTAGATCCCCAAAACGAGGAACCCACACACGATTGAATTGGGTTCTACCACCGAACGTGTTTTCACCCAATTCTCCAACCAGACCTCTCATTCTTTCAGAGTTAAGATGATCTTCCTTCAATGCCTCATCTTGAAACTCTTTAACCTGTTTCATCACATCGGAGGTCATGATCAATTGATAGGCTTTCACCCGAATCGGCTCGGGCCTCACTTTTCGGCTAAGGGCATCAGCCACCACGTTAGCCTTGCCCGGATGGTAGTGGATCTCACAATCATAATCCTTTATAAGTTCCAACCACCGTCTCTGCCTCATGTTCAAATCCTTCTGCTCGAAGAAGTACTTCAGACTCTTGTGGTCAGTGAATATGGTGCACTTCGTCCCGTAGAGGTAGTGCCTCCAAATCTTTAATGCAAAGACCACGGCTGCTAGCTCCAAGTCATGAGTAGGATAATTGACCTCATGAACCTTCAACTGCCGGGATGCATAGGCTATAACCTTTCCTCTCTGCATTAACACGCACCCCAACCCCGAGTAAGAAGCATCAGAATAAACCACCAGATCTTCACTTCCATCGGGTAATGACAGAACAGGAGCTTGAGTCAATCTCGCCTTCAATTCTTCAAACGCCTTCTCTTGAGCTTGACCCCATACGAACTTCACATCTTTTCGGGTCAACTTGGTTAGTGGAGAAGCAATCTTAGAGAAGTCTTGGATGAACCTTCTATAGTAGCCCGCCAAACCCAAGAAGCTACGAATCTCGGATGGCGTCTTTGGTGACCTCCATTGCATAACCGCCTCCACTTTCTCCGGGTCCACCATAATCCCATCGGGATTCACCACGTGACCCAAGAACTGAACTTCGCGCAACCAGAACACGCACTTGGAGAATTTAGCATACAATTTCTCCCTTCTCAACGTCTCTAGAACTTCCCGAATGTGACCGGCATGCTCTGCTTCGCTCCTCGAGTAAATCAGGATATCATCAATAAACACAATCACTGATTTATCCAACATAGGCCGACACACGCGGTTCATCAAATCCATAAAAGCAGCTGGCGCGTTGGTCAAGCCAAAAGACATGACAAGAAACTCGTAGTGACCATAGCGCGTGCGGAAAGCTGTTTTAGGAATATCTTGCTCCTTCACCCTCAACTGGTGGTAACCAGATCGAAGATCTATCCTTGAAAACCAGCTGGCACCCTGGAGCTGATCGAACAAATCATCTATCCTCGGTAAGGGGTATCGGTTCTTCACTGTCAACTTGTTTAGCTCGCGGTAGTCGATGCACATCCTCATACTACCGTCCTTCTTCTTTACGAACAGGACCGGAGCACCCCAAGGAGAGATACTCGGTCTAATGAACCCCTTATCAAGCAGCTCTTGCAACTGCTCCATCAATTCTCTCATCTCGGTCGAAGCCAACCGATACGGTGCCTTGGCGACAGGTTGGGCACCCGGTATCAGATCAATCTGAAACTCAATCTCTCTGTCTGGTGGCACTCCTGATAAGTCTTCTGGGAACACATCTGGAAAGTCACACACAACCGGTACATCAGCTGGTTGTGGTGTTGGCGTATCCACATCCTTTACATAGGCCAAGTAGGCACTACATCCACGCCTCATACACTTTCCCGCCACCGCCATCGAGATCACCTTCGGAATCGTAGTAACCCGATCACCATATACCGTCACTGAACTACCGTCAGGCGCCGACAACCGAATCATCTTCTTGCGACACACAATGTTCGCCTCGAAGTCCGCTAACCAATCCATCCCAAGAACCAAATCAAAACCACCTAAGGCCATCACGAACGGTCTAGCCGGAAACTTATGACCCTCGAGTTCCACATCACAATTCTCTATCATCTCAGAAATTCTGGTAGACTTACCTATGGAAGTTTCTACATCAAAGGGCGCATCAACACGTCTACTACTAACAGGCATCTTAGCACAGAAAGCAGCAGAAATAAAACTCTTACTCGCACCAGAATCAAATAACACAGAAGCTAAAGTTTGGTTCACCAGAAACGTACCGGACACAACGTCATGGTCCGTCCTAGCCTCCTCCTGCGTCATGGTGAATGCCCTGGCACTCGCCCTCGGTCCATCACCTCCCGTCCTCTTCGCCCCTGAACTCTCAGCCCTCGGCTTCTTACAATCCCTACTCATATGACCAGTTTCCCCACAGTTAAAACATTTGCCCGTCAGGCAATCCTTCGCCATATGCCCCGTCTTCCCACACTTGAAGCACACATTCAAGCCCAGCCTGCATTCTCCAGCATGCTCCTTTCCACACTTACCACATCTCCTCGACCCTGCTCCCGGTGTGGCCACACGGTGGTCATCCACCCGTGCCTTTTTGTTACCCGTCGAGGCCTCACCCCGACCAAACCTCTTCCCGTTCCAGCTTCGATCACCACCACCCTTCCTATTCGCTTCAACCACCACCGCTCCCCTCTCATCATAAAGTCTTCCGGCCAAATCAACCGCCGACCTAAACGTACTTGGCCGGGCGGCGATCATATGCCGACGGACATCCACCGGTAAACCCTGAATGTACCTCTTGATCTTCCGAGAAAGAGGCGTCACCTGATCCGGCACCAACCGTGCCATCTTGTTGAACTTGGTAGTGTATTGCTGGTGTGTCATGGATCCCGCCTCCAGCTGCAGGAACTCCCTCTCAATCTTATCCATTTCCCTGTGAGGACAGAACTCCTCAATTACCATCTTCTTCAGTTCGGGCCACCTCATTCTCCCGATTGCCCGATTACCCTCCGCCTGGACAATGTTGTCCCACCAGCATAGTGCCGAGTCCACAAAAGAGTGGGTGGCAAACTTTACCTTCTGATCTTCTCGGCACTCGCTTATGTCGAGAACAGCCTCCATTTCTCTCACCCATCGGTGAGCAGCAGCAGCATTGCCATTTCCATCGAAAGTAGGGGGCTTGCATCTCATAAACACCCCGTAGTTACAGCCTCGTGCCACCTCCCGCACAGGCTCCTCTTCCTCTTCCTCCTCATTATCGGAGAAAATCGTTTCAGGCTCCGGTTGCTCCCCCGAGGACCGGTTTCTCTCCTTCCTTTCTCCTTCCTTCACAGCTTTGATGACTTCGGTCACCACAGACGGCAAGATCGTCTGCATGACCTGATGTACTTCCTCGACAACAGCCTCCTTTACCGAGGCCCTCAAGTTCGCACTCTCATCCCCAGCTTCTGGATGAGGAGTCTCAGGTTCTGCAGGAACCTCTTTCTCAGCTCTAGGCCTTCCTCTTTTAGGGCGTGGTTCAGCAACAGGGCCATCACGGCCTCCACCCCTAGAAGCTCTAGAAGATCTACCACCAGCCATTCTCTACCACACTGAAAGATTCAAACACCAACACGGTCATTCAAGGAAACAACTCAGTTTATGTCAAGTATAGTAAGTCCCTAATTACAGTGGCCAGTTGTGATTAGCCACTTACTATACTCTTCATACCCCAAGTCTTACCTGTCCTGACTACATCAGTATTCAAATCTACATACAACACATAACATATACCATGCGCACATAAAACCGATTAACTTTAAGAAAATACCTGATGGCACGCAGCTACTCAGTTTGGCATCCCATTCCCCATTCGTCCCATTTTTAGTTTAAGTTAAGGTTTTTTTTGAAAATTTACCCATTTCACTTAAACTTTGGCTCTGATACCAACTTGTAAGACCCCGTTTCCGGGATGCTTACAGTTGGTCATTCATCGCACATAAAACATATAATTACATTACATTAAGAAATCATTGCAGCGGAAACATTCAAAAATGACATCACGTTTCATTATAATTACTTTTGCCAAATAATACATCATTATCCGGTTACCAAATTCATGTTTGCATTACATCACAAAAGCTATATAATTGGATGCCATCCCAAAAGAGCCGAGTAGCCTCGCCGTGCCATCCTCAGCAATCATTTACCTGCCAACTGGAAAATGATATAAAAGTCAGCGTTGCTGAGTGAGTTCTAGTTTTAATAATAAAACATACTTTACTTTCATATAAAACCATTCGTTACTTTAACGTGATCACACATCATACGTACGCATAGATAATATCATTATTATCTTCTTCATTCATTCATTCGATCGTTCGTTCATTCGTTCCTTTTAACTTACTTGCGCATCGGACATCATCCATACCAATACCATATGCTACACCCCAATTAGTCTCAGCTACCGGACCGAAGTCAATAAATGAACAGCTAAACGTATGCCACGGTACTAGGGGTAACCGATCAGTCTTAGCTACTGGGCCGAAGTCAATAAGTGAACAGCTAAACTTATGCCACAGTACTAATGATAACCGACGGTCATAGCCACTGGGCCGAAGTCAATAAATGAACAGCTAAACGTATGCCACAGTACTAAGGGTAAGCGGTAGAGGTTCCACATTAATGGTCAATCACAAAGAAGGACCCATTATCTGATGCATGCAAGACGTGTCATCTCTTTCCACTTTACGTTACATAATACTTCATTTCATTCGTCATACTAAGTAAAGCCATAGGAAAGTTAACCATACATCATAATAAGGAACATATCATACACATTCATCATCATCATACAGGGCAACATCATACATTCATAATATGCATAAACATGCAACATCTTCGTCATCATCATGCACTACATGTTCTCTAAGGCCATAACCATCCTCTTACATGTTCTTACGGGTTACCTTACGTCCAAACTTACATCTGCACCTTTCCCCGAAGGCCAGAAGTCAAACTACACATTCATTCGAGTGCAACAGCCCTATTCGGGCGTATGGACACCCTTAAGTCGCATGGCCTCCATGCGACTGAACATCACGCGACTGGACCCATGCGGATGGTCATCTATGCGAATGAACATCCAATCGTGCGTATGGACCTCGTGCGAATGGGATTACTGCGAATGGGCACCTATGCGACTAACCTCATGCGAATGGACTCATGCGACTAAGCATCTATGCGACTGAACCCTCAGTCGTACAACCCTCATGCGACTGGACTCTCAGTCGTGCGACTGAATCCCAATCGTGCGAATGACCTTCAATCGCCCTCATTCGGCCGTATGGTCTTCATTCGGTCGCCTAGCCCTAGCTGATGCAGAATGGAGTTCATCCCGAACCCAATCTGCCATTTTCGGCCTCCAAGCTCATCCAAACCCATTCTAAGCCTAAATCAACCCTCCTGGACCTTAGGAATGCATACCATAACACCATACAAACACACACAAGCCCGAAATCATACTCTAAACGCATTATACACATCACACCCAAATGGGTCAAACACACACACACATAAAAACGGGTTTTGAACATCTTCCAGCCCCAAAATCAGTTGAAAACAAGTAAAAGTGGGGTCCTAGAACTCACACAATCGAGCACAACGTCAAGGGCTTCGATTTGGCTTGCCACTCAACGAATTTGGACACCCGAATCACCCGAAACACCACTTTTTCTCCTTTTTCTCCTCTTTTCTCTCTTCTCCCCTTTGTGAGCTGAAATTTTGGAGTGTGTGGGGAGAGTGGGCTGCCCTCTCCCTACACATACCACCGCATCTTCCAACTTTGCTTCGTTGGCGAGTTTGGTCCCTCGACTTTGGACTTTATTTCTTTTCTTTCTTCGCCGGCTTCAAAATAATAAATTTCCGGGTGTTACATTTTCAAAAGCAATCCCAAATATGCATTAAGTTGTAAAAATTTAAGATGAAAGATGTTTTCTTGGCCATCTATTGTTGATATGTTCGAAATTTGAAAATTTTAATACATACTTTCTTGAAATATTCTATAAAAGCATTACATGTTTTCATAAATAATTTTTAACAGCATTAGTAAAATGCGTTAATATTTTACACAACAGGTGAACTTTAACACAACTAGTTAATAAATAAATTTCAAATGAGTTAAAACAATTATCAATGTAAAAAAAATACCCTTTTCTATTTAATGTAAAACTTTCCAACACTCTATCGTAATTTTGTCCTTTCCCCTACAAAGATTCCGACTTTTACGACATCCTATACACATGGGGATCAGTTGGCTTCAATGGTTGTTTATCTTCGATCACATATAACATGAAGCCCACATAGTTATAAAAGCACCACTATCTAGTTAAATCCCTTCGGCTTTCGCAATACTCCGCCTACACGATAACTTCCACGATCTCATACATCGAAACTCGATTAACATCATGTAATATTTAGGTTTAGTTTCAAAAATATTATAAGCTCTCTAATTTTTATTGGTTTAATGAGAAAAATGAATAACTAACTTGAACAAATAAAAATATTTATAGTAATTCACATAAATATAAATAAGATTATGTTACATACATAAATATTAAGACTAATTAGTTAATAATATTCAAGATAAGTTTGCAAGATAAAGTGATGAGAAAAATAGAATGAAAGAAAGTAGGTAAAAGAAATTAAAAAAAGGGAAGAAAATAAAATGTTAGTGTAACTTACACATTTCGTCCTTTTAAAGGTAAAAATAGTAATATACAAATAACATAACATAAAAAGTTAACTTTAGTTATCGTAAAATACGTAACACGTGACTCATTTTTAAATAAAAAACACTTAATGTATTTATTAAATTTAAGGACAAAACCAGTAATTTTGATAATTATTAATTTACTTTTTATTTCACCTAACTAAAATCCGAAAAACGCAAACATTATAGTGCTAATACCTTTGATTATGTTTCTTTGTTTAATCCAATATGCGGCTTATGCCTTTTCTTATATACTAGTGGTCTTATTTTTTAGAATTATGTTTTAGTTCTTTTACTTTAAAGAAATTTGATGTGTTCTAGAAAGGTGAAGAAAGGCGTTTGATGTTTATCTTAGATAGGTATATGAAATAATAGAAGATTAATAAATTAACTTTAATTGCAATTATTAAACAAATTAAAGTTGCTTGATTGGTTTCACGTGGAGTATTTTTTGAAAACTATTAAGTACTACAGGATCTACTTTTATGTGGAGAGGTTCAAGCATACAACATACAACATGCAATCACCAATATAAATAAACTACATAAGATAAGCACAT
Organism: Flaveria ramosissima; assembly: GCA_025215565.1. Taxonomy (NCBI): domain Eukaryota; kingdom Viridiplantae; phylum Streptophyta; class Magnoliopsida; order Asterales; family Asteraceae; genus Flaveria; species Flaveria ramosissima. Next base: position 72,084,357 of record CM046040.1, read on the forward strand.
CTATTTTTAAATAACACCATCTTACCCTCTCTTCTTGACCCCCACTCATCAATATACATATTGATTTAAGGGTTCAAGAGGGAAGCGGAAAGCTTCATTTTTTTTAGAGGTAATGGATTTAATCTTTGATATTGACATAAGTTGCTGAATTAGTATTACTAACTCAATAACTACTAAACTGTTGTTAAATTAAAATATACATACATATTGGTTTAATCAAATAAAATATAAAAATGATAAGAAGGCTATTGATAGTTAACTAAAAAAAAAATAAATAAATTTTATCAATCCAAACTATTGACTATTGTCCAATATTATTACCAGCTAACAATTTGACCAATATTAATCACAACTTTTGATTTAGTTAATAATAAGACTACCACTCTAACTGTTCGTTAACTGCGTTACTAATAACAGTCACAATCGTAACTAGGTATATTAAGATTGTTTAAGTAGCTTGTGACTTGATACCTGTTTGAAATAAAAACTCTTTCAAAATCGTCGCTAAAACAAAAGATATTATAATTAACGAGTGGCTTGTTAAACCATCAGTTGGCTCGGGTTGTAAACTATTCAAATTCGAGCTCAGATTTTCAACTTAATTAACTATTTCATGCGAACTTAAGTTCACCCATTAAATGTCGATCCGAACATGAGTAGATTCTAAGTCGTATCGACTCTTAACTATTTCATGCAAACTTAAATTTTCAACTCTTATTGTTGTTGATGGATGTGGTATGCTCCAGTATTAGATAAAGAGTTTTTATAGTATATTAACTCACTAGGTTAGTATCTCGTGTATTACACGAGTTGAATAAATAAAATAATAAATAATTAGTAATAAAAATTTATGAATTATAAAACGATATTTGAAGATAAAATATGATTTTAATTGCATATGAATAACTATTTCAAGTAAATAAACAATATATAGATTATAGACAGATAGATATATAGATAAATAGATAGTCTAGTTAAACGGATTATAGTTAATAATAAACACGAAAAGTTACAGTATGATATTTTAATATAAGATATGTAAAATTATATATGCATAATTGTTCAAGAGATAAAACAATTATACTATTTATAAATCTGTTATCTAAATAGTTTTATTTTTAAATATTTATTTTAAGATTTTATTATACAAATTTATTGTTTATAAAAATCTTTTTGTATTAAAAACTCAAGTTTCTAATTATTCTTGTTGTTTTAATAAAACTATTTTTAGAAAATTCCATATTTTTTATAATTACTTTATAAAAGGACTTATTCAATGTTTTAGAAAATATATGAATTTTAATTTTCTTAATAAAAATTATTTCTAAAAATATAGTTTGATTTTAAAAAAATATAGATGAGAGAGAAAAATATATTAATTGACCAAATTAATTTTTATTAAGAGAGAGAAATTGTTTGAGTATTTAAATTACTTTAATACCCTTTTGGAGGGAAAATAAAGTGAAGATGTTTAAAAAAATGACAAGTGTCAAAAAGGTGGTTTAAAAATATGACATGTGGCAAAAGAAATCTTCTTTTATTAATATCTATAGATTAATCTTTTACTCTATCATATTTTTTCCTTGTAAGACCCATTAACCTTTTCTATATCATTTAATACTATAATTCCAACCTTTAACGTTTGTATTAAAAATAAAACAAGTTTTAAATTATTATTTAAGCCGTTTATTCGAGATACCATACAGAATTTCAATTTCACGCCTCCAATGGAAAAAAGAACTTGTTTAATACCCATTAGGAATGATCATTATAAAGATGACCAAAACATGACCTGAATATATATTTAGGTGTCATTTTTAATTCATTTAATAAACATTGATGTTTGAATTTCTAACCCTATAGTTAAAAGGTTTTGTGTGTTAATCCGCTTAAAAGTATAATAGAAAATGCATTTTTATAAGGGTAACTAAATACGACATATTTAACTCATTTATTACTATCTATCAACGCATATACAACTTACCAACTCATTTCCCCTTGTACTTCACATGACTATATGAGTCATTTACATTTTCATATGAGTGTAAAGTTTTTATTTTCAAATGTCAATGATGGAAGGTTCTTTGCGTATTTACTTCGTGCTAAAACTTCATCCATAGTTTGACCTTTCTTACAATATATCAAAACTAAAACCTGAAAATGACGTATATATACATGATTTTGAAAATTTTATAAATATATATAAACTACCATGACTATAGAAAAAAATTAAAAATTCATAATCAATATCATTAGTATACATAAAGATTATAACTAAAATATTATAAATATGAGTATACTTTTTACACAATACTAATTTATAAAAGCTTGTGTTTCATTAGTCTCATATATAACATGCATTACATATATTTGTCAAGCTTTCTTTAACGAGCCAACATAAAGATCACTAGTCAATACTAAGGGATGATCATCACTAAGTTGTTATCTTGGACCACTATATTTAACTTGTAGCTCCAAGGGACTTCACTTAGGGCTGTAATCGACATTCCAAATCGTACGACCTTCACCGACGATAAGGCCCATAAGTTATTTGTATTTGTGAATATATGAATGATTGTTGACATATCATATGAGAAACAACCTTCAGTAAAGACTTCACCGACGGTTTAACACCAAATATTATCTGTTGATCTTTGAGGGCCACTTCACTGATGGATAACTGAAGGCCACTTCATTATAGATTACCAACATTAACGAATGATGGTGGATCAATATTGGATAATATCTTTGGTTATTTTTTTCATTATGATAGTAAATATTTTTTTAATTATATGTTTATTAATAAATAAAAACTATAACATATATGTAAGTACATATTTTGTAATTATATATTTATTTTTGATAAAATATATTGCATATATATAGACTCATTTAGGCTTGAAGACTTAGACATATCTTGTAATTAAAGCTTTGGCTAGAGCTTGTTTATTAATTGAGCATCATTGAGTTTCGGTCTCAAGCCCATTTAACCTGAATTAATTCACACGTTTGATGCGTTGATCTTGAGTAGCTTATGAGCATGTCGGCTAATTTACAACTTTTTAACTCCCCTTGGTTTATTCATATGTATAATGAACGAAAGAACATCCTTTAAATTCATGGCTATTGAATGCTCAACTATTAATGATTCCTTGTTCCGTTTCTCTTTGTTTTGTTATAACGTTTAAAATAATAAAACATAAGCGGATTAAATAAAAGGAAAATGACAAAGCATATTGTGTAAATGGCTAGTTAAAAATAAAGAAACGAAGAACATGGCATGTCACACTGTATGTTTCAACATTTTTAAATAAACTCATCAAACAACATCCAACCATATGGGACAACATTCTTTAATAAACTCATCAGAAAACATCCAACCATATGGGTCAAACGTAACATCCAACCATCAAACTCATCAAAACGTATTCGTTATGAACCATACAACCTAATATACAACTTTACCCTTTTAGTTATGTTGGTTTAAAGTTACATTGAATTACTAGATGAAAACTTGTAATAGATTACTTATTAATCTGAACAAAATACGTGAGAAACTAAGGGAACGAAACGTTTGGTTTATGGAAGTATAATTTTATGCAAATTAAAAAATTGTAATAGAATACTTGAAATTATAAATGAAATACAACATGTGTAGAAGTCAAATCTAGAGGGTCGGGAAATAAAATACTGATCATGAAAAACATGGTGGCTTATGCGAAAACATAGGAGCTCATGTGAGAACATGATGGGATGAAAACATGAAGTGACGTGAGAAATTTGTGGTATAGTATAAATGGGTGTTTTTCTGTGTATTGTAAATAACACTAGTCATTATCTTACCTTGAAAAGCTTGTAAGCAATCCGTGGTCAATGAGTGAATATGTTATTTACATGATTATACAGCAAATCATGAATATTATGATTGTGTGTACTATTTCAATCATCATTTATTTCATGTTTGATAGATTGAGATCGATCTTATTGTAATCCTATATATGAGAAACCTAGAATTTACCATTGGTATGAGAGCTTGATGCTCTTGATCAACTTGGTGACACTTTTAAGCTCAGTTTGAAGGTTTTTACAAGAATTTGGTGCTTGTTTTGGTAAATCAATGTAATTTGATTGAGATTTGGTTTAATTAGAGCTAGATTTTATGAAGAAATAGTTCAGTTGTAGTGTGTGAAGTATAAGGACTTGATAATTAAACAATTTAAATCAATTAGAGACAAACAGGTGATTGAGTTATTATTCTTAATTAACTTCATCTAGACTCTAAATAGGGTCCTAGACAAAATGGTTGGTTAAAATTGCTAATTTTTTTAATCACATTGGTGAATTAGTTGCATGCAAAATCTTTGACAAAATGATGAACTGGTGCGAAACTTGGTGTTTTTGCTTGAGTGTATGTAGATTTACTACTGGTAGTTACTGGGTGAAGTTATCACTATAGGTGGTTAGTTCCTAAATATTTTCACTTATAGCCTATGAAAACTTATGTGGTTTGAGTAGTTTGGAAAGTTTTCACATACTTGGTGTGAAAACTTTTGATTCTTACGAAAACTTTAGGTTTTTTAGAAAATTTTCAATGTTAGTTCATTTTCAAAAATGGCAACCAACATTTACATAGTGCTTCATTGAGTTTGGATACAAGAATAGTTGCTGGCAAGAAACCCCCAAGATTGCTTAATGAAGATGACTATGCTATCTTGGCATATCGTTTTAAGAATCATGACATTTATATTGAACCGCGAAGGTCAATCAAATTTGGACTTTCTGTTCCCATGTATAAAAGACAAATAGGAGATGATAAAGAAGCCTGAACATATTTGGGATGAATGGGATATAAAGAAGTTTGAACTTGATTAAAAAGTATATGCAGCTATCACAGCGGCTTTATCAAGTGAGATTTGCAATTATAGGGAGTTCAAGGAGCCAAAGTTCCATGGGATAATTTAGAAGCCTTGATTATAGGGAAGAACGATATGCTTGAAAGTGAAAAGGATATGTTGAATCAAGATTTCAAAATGTTTAATCATGTCGCTAGAGAAACCCTTAAAGCTCAAATTGCAAGGTTTGTGAAGCTAGTGACAAAGATGAAGAGTTTTGGAATTATTTTGGAAAACATTATTATGAGCAAGAAGCAATTAAACTCGTTGTCTTACAGTTAGAATAACACCTATACATCCATAAAAAGAACTAAACATTTGTTTACTCTTTCTCTGAGTGATTTGATTTCTATAATTAAATTTTATGATATAGATGGCAAGCAAATAAGCTGCATATTATCTGAATTCCGTGGGTTCTAAAGCAACTACACCAAATGCTTAGATGGAAAGCAACCTAAATTACTACATGACGTATAGATAGATGTGCTAGTAGCAACAATCACTTTTATCAATCATGTAAGAAGTCAATGACCCTCAAGTTCTTCAGTTTTCATCATCTACTTAAACACAATATTTTCCAACTCAATCATAACAAAATACGCATCAAGCCAATGCAGCCAAACAAAGTCCTTCTATTTCTAAGCAAACAACTAAAATTTGCTAAAGAAAATTTCCTTTGTTCACTACATTCATGTCTAATTATGAAGCATTTATGGCATGAAGGCTTAGTCCACCTAACATTCTAATTGATGATCTTCAACAAATAAATCCTAATGATCTAGAGGAGAATGACATTAATATCAGATGGTAATGGTTGTTTATAGAGCCAATAATCTTGTAAAAAGAGCAGGGTGGAAGATTTTTAGGCTTAAAACAACAAAAAGATTGGTTATGATAACTCCTCTTTTCGTTGTTACAACTATAACAAATTAGGACACTATACTCTTGAATGCACAAAGCCAAGGACCAATCAAAGTTATTGTAAGAAGGAGATGGTAACTGTCAATCACCAGCTGAGAATGAAAGCTCCTCAAGTAACAACATAATAATAGTGTCTGTAGATACATGTGTACCTAGTTTAGGAGCTCTAATGTAAAATGTCTTTCATTTCTTACATATATGTAATAGATGGGTATCGAATGAAATACAATGTGTGATTGTGCTTATAATGTTGAACATTTCATTGCTTATTATGTAATAACGCATGGTTGAACTAACTATATAGGTTTGTGGTTGTTTACATAGATCTTAGTGAAGAATGGTTGAGAAATATGATTAAACTTACTCATGTGAAGTTCTTATGCGAATGACCCATGCTAATGGACCATACGCATGAACAACTTCATGCTAATGAACCAGTCGCACGACTGAACCAGGAGACTGGATCATTCGTACGATTGTGACATGAGATTGACTCAGTCGCACGACTGAAGCCTCAGTCGGGCGGATGGAACAATCGTATGACTCAGTCGCACGACTGAACCATACTAATGGTTCAGTCGCACGAATGAGAAACCTTAACCTATAAATACCACTTAATTCGTGAAAAAACGTAACAAGTCGAATCCCTACGTACTAAATCGTACCCTAGCCGTCTAGAGACCTCAGAGAACCTGTTCCAAGTTCATAGATCGCACTGAATCGTATTGCAATCGTTCTTAACGTTTAGATTCATTCTAAGATTGATTCTACGTGCTTTCTCACTGATTGGATCGCCAATCAAATAGGTTTCCGCACTATTTGAGTTGGTATACACGTAAATCAGTTATTACTCCGTCCGTACACGGTCCTAGCAAATGGTATCAGAGGTTTGGCTCTTGATTTACGTGTGATTCAATCGATTTTGATATAAAAATCATGTTTTTCACTCAAAAACGCAATCTTTTTGTGTCAAACAGTGTTTTAGACGTCTCCAAGTCAAAAAGTTAATGTTTTCCGGCGTACGGCAATTAGGGTTAGTGAGAAATTCGTGTTTTTGCGTCAAAATACCTTAAACCTTCGAATTCTCAAAATTCAGTAGCTTTAGTCGCACGATTGACTCAACCGCACGACTGAATCCATCCGCATCCCTCATACGCACGATTGGACTCAGTCGTTCATCCATTCGTACGACTGAATCGCCTATTCGCTTTGTTCATCCGCATCTGTCCATTCGCATGATTGAGCCATCCGCATTGGTTCATTCGCACGACTGAGCCATCTGCATTGTTCAATCGCACGAAGTGTTCAATCGCATTCCTTCAGTCGCACAAGTAAAACAGTTTGCTCTAAAGTTCAAAGTCGATAGTAATGGAGGACCAATATTCAGCTTTCACTGCAGGGAGGGATTCAAGGATCCAGAATCTATTGCTTATGGAAAATGAAGTGGGGAATTACAATAAACCCCCTAAGCTCATAACGTTAGATGATTACCCATAATGGAAGCAAAGATTCAAGATCTACTTAAATGGAGTAGATCCCAATCTGTGGGAGTCGATAGAGACAGGGTATAACATGCCTGTAGGTGCCATTGGAGTCAAACTTACCTTAGGCGGCATGACTGATGGCCAAAACGTAAAGTACAATGCTGAGAAGAAAGTATATGCAATGCTAACTCAGTCAATTCCTAAGGACATCTTACATCAATTTTCTGAGAACAAGCAAGCAAAGAAGCTGTGGGATGAATTGGAAAAACCGTATGACGGGAATGCGTCATTGAAAGCTCTAAAGGCTAAAGCGTTGAAGAAGGAGTTCGACAACTTCTCGTCAATGGGTAAGGAGAACTTGGATGACGTCATCGATCGGTTCTACCACTTGATGAGTGAGCTGCACACTCATGGAGTTACAACGTCTATGGAGGACAAGGTGTCAAACTTTGCAGATGGGTTGCCAGAGAAGTGGGTTTCCTTTGTATCCAACCTTAGATAGAATGAGATGCTGGCGAAGTTAGATATCAATGATTTCATTTTGAAGCTGAGAGAGGAAGAGTTGAGGATGAAGTACAGGGCCCAAAAGTTTTCATATGATCAAAATCCGTCACTGTACAACTCAACTCCACAAGCTAAAACGTCTGGAGCACCACTTCAAATGACATTTGTGTCGAGTTCAGCTGCTACATCTCAAGCTACTACTTCAAGATTTGATACGTTAGGGTCGTCTTGTACCCAATACATAGCACCTGAAGCGAATGCTACAAAACTGAAGACCGAGAATCTCGGGAATGTGACAGTAGAGGTAGCAAAGGAGCATATGGATCTCTTAGCAGCTGTCGTTCACTCCTATGACGGACTAGTTGCTGGGAAAATTAGGAACTGCCATATGGCAGATGAGGACTACGAGCAGGTAGACGAGACAGAGCTGGAAAGAATGGACATCATGTGGGCCTTAGCAAGTGTTGTCCGGAGAGCTAAGAAGTTTGTCAAAAAGACCGGATAGAACTTGATTGCTACTAAGGACACAACTTTTGGTTTTGACAAGACCAAAGTTACCTGCTTCAACTGTGGGGAAAAGGGGCACTTTAAGCGTGAATGTGTGAAGCCCAGGAAGACAGGAAATGGGAATCCATTCTCATCTTTCAATCGTCAGGATAGACCCACAAGTAGTCCTACTTCGTCAAGCAAAGATCCTAAGGCCTTGACCGCTCAGGATGACGAAGGACAAGATTGGAGCTTTCGGTTTGTGTCTTCGGGAGAATCCAACATTGCAAATGTCGAGGTGTTGGATGACGATACTGAAAGTGAAGACGATATCGCAGTCGAAATAGACATGTCAAAAACTGAAGAAGCTGCGAAAGTGGTCAAGCCTGTGATTGAAGAAGATGACAAAACTACATGTTTAGAATCTCTAGCAGCTGAAGAGGCAATCTCTGCACTGATGGCGGATTCAACTGAATCTTCTCAGGTAAGTTCTAAAGACCAATTGTTTGATAATCATACTTGTGTTGAGTGTAATAAATTTAGGGAAAGCATTGATTTGAAATTTGCTAGGTTATTAGATCACAATGATAGCTTAGTAAATGATTTACAACTGTGCATAGAAGCAAATAGAATTTTTAAACAAAATGAGCACAGTTATAAGGAAAAGATAGAACTTTTGAATAAACAACTTAGGGAAACCGAAGTTGTAGCTTTTAACCAAGCAAATGACATCAAGTTCTATTTAAAATCCCTAGAAGACACTAAGAAACAAAAAGCAGTTTTGAAAGTAGAAGTAAATTCATTAAAACAAAAACTGCATAGTTGGACAAGTTTTCTTACATTGTCCAACACTTAGTGAGAGAACGCAACAATAGGGAGGGTTTGGGTTATAAAGTGGTTCGACCACCACATGACACCTTGATGAATGCCAAAAGTAAACCAATAAATAATAACCCAATCAAGGATCATGTGGTGTCCACTCCTCTTGTAAGTGATCCAGATTCCACATGTAAACCAAATGAATCTGGCACAAAACAAAAGGAGGCCACTTCAAAATCAAAAGGTAAAACGCCTTGTGTTAATCTGGATGAACAATTTGAGAAGGTTAAGGTAAAGTCTGGTTCAACCACGTTTAATTCTGAACCTAAAAAGACCAAACATGTTAACCAATCACGTGCAACATGTCTAAGTCCAGATAAACAAAAGGGAAAAGATATTAAAAATGTTCAAACAATTAATTTTATTAAACAAGATAAAACATATAAACAAGAAGTGTCAAAACCCAAATAGAATAAAGTCACACGTGTGTCACACACTTCTCCACAGAAACAGTTAAATCACTATGTCGAAAGTAGATCATGCTACAACTGTGGAAAATATGGACACATCACATCTTACTGTCCTTATTATCAGACACCAAAGAAAAAGGTTGAACTTTATGACACTAAAGCAAGCTCTTTCAAAGAAGCTCCATGACTCCACCAAAAAGAGTCAGTGAACCTAAAGTTCAACCCATCAGCCAGTCGTCTGTTTATCACAAACAGGCCTTGCATAAAACTAGTTTATGGAAAGAAAAGTCCATCTCAGTATCTGATAATGGGAACAAGAAGATGAATGATTTTCCCTCACCCTCAAATGGACAGTGGGTGGAATTTATGATGTGTGATTCTTCTAGGTCACCCAAGCCAGTTAAGGCTTGGGTCCCTAACCTCAACTAATGATTTCCAACGCGCTGACCTCTACACAAAAGCTTTTGATAAACCATATTTTCTATATCTGTTAGAGGTCAACGGCGTTAAAAAGAAAAGTGATGTCATTCCAGAAGATGAACATGTCTATTCCGATGCATCGAGTCCATTTTTCTTATATTTTATTTTATTTTAGGTAGTTAATTTTAGTATTTTTAATTGTTCGCTTATTAAAATCCTAAAAACAAAATCAGTTTCGGTTTTAGAATTTTAGGGGGAGAATAGGTTAAGCTAGTAATATAAAAAAAACGAGGGAGGAGGACAGGCTAGCTGATAGAAATGAGATCGGATCTGTGAAACCGATTCAATGACTATGGAAAATGATAGTACACAAAAACAAATCATTTGGGACTTTAAAATATTAAATTGAATTAGATGCGAATTCAAAGTATAAGTCTGAGAAGTCTGAGCTATATAATAGGAAAAATGATAGTAAAACTGGCTACTACTAAGGTAACACAAAGAAAGTAGATCTAGAGGTTGTTAGACCACTACATGATGTGTTGGTAGATTCAACACAATAAATGATTAGACTTCATTGGTGACTTCAATTTAAACTAAGCTGCCCAACTGACTATGGGTTCCCATCTTATCACTGGTTAACACAATCAGTTATTTCCAATAAGGGGTGACGAGCAAATAAACGCCACAAATATGTGCGGATGACCACAAAAAGAGCAAAGCACGAAAAAAAATGAAAAATAAACGCAATCAAGCTGATAACAAATGTTGTTGGTGCGTTACGTGCAAAAAGAAAAGAAAAATGCTCTCAAAAGAAGATAGGTTGTGTGCCTCACAAGAAGATATTCTAGAATTCATTGTTGTTTGCCGCCTCTCTGCTTTGTGGTGGCACTGACATGAGGCTTGGCTTCTCTTTGAAAGCTCTGAGAATAGTTTCTTCTTGTCAAAATACCCGTAGACCGCTCAAAAATCTCCTGAGGAATGTTGATTATCATATAAGCGTGGGATCCACAAATGTTTGTTGAAATAATTAAACCTTAATTCATCACCAATGAGTGTCAAAAATCTATGTATGGATTTAAGAGGACAAGTATACTGACAATCATCGTGAGCAGCAACTCTTGAAAGTCAAATCAATGTGTGCATCATATAGTACCAGTATGATTTCCTATACTTGCTAATGATTCTCGATGAAAACAAGAATCTAGCATCAAAAGAATTTGGTAACATGTCCTAAATGATTTGAAATACCTGTATGATTCCATAATGAATCGTACCAGTTATGGTCAAAATAACTTGAAGCTGTACAGTTCTAGAAAGAAATCTGCTAGATATCTATCTTAGGATTTCCAACTCACACAAAATCACAAAAACATGTTTAGTTATTGTCTTTTAGTGTTAGTTCTTTTATTTTGTTTTAACTTTCAGTCAAATTTAGTTTTAATCGTCGGACTATGCAGTGGAATTTCATCTGGGATTTAATCACTTAAAAAAGGTCACGTCTGAGGTGACCACACACATGTTTTCAAATGTCAAAAGGGTCACGTCTGAGGTGACAAAATGTTTTACTGTTAAAAGGATCACGACTGAGGTGATCAAAGGTTTTCTAAGTTAAAATGATCATGTCTGAGATGATCGAATGCTTAAAATGTTTATTCAAAACTTAATAAGGGCTAAATGTTGAAATGTCATAAGGTCAAACTCATAAGTATGAACCATTCGCACGACTTGACCATAAGTATGGACCAGTCGTACGATTGAATCATACTTATGAACTATTTAGCTGAATGGAGCATGAGCATGAACCATTCACCCGACTGGAGTCCAAGAATGAGTCAGTCGCCTGAATGGGGTTGACCGAATGAGTCAGTCGCCCGACTAAAACCCAGTCGGTCGACTGAATGTGACCGACTGAACCAATCGCACGACTGAGATCCAATCGCACAAATGAATAGAGCGAATGGATCCAGTCGCCCGATTGAAACTAAATTCAGTATAAATAGGGCTAAAGTCGGTCGCATATGCTCATCACTCCTCATTCGCCCTAAAATCGCCCGATAGTGCCGTTACTCTGCTTGATTTTCTACTGACCTTGCTTTACTACAAATTGCTATATTCTAACGATTGCCAGTGTTTATACAGGTATAATGCGGTGCAAACTACTTAAATGGCAATCGATGAGTACCCTAAATGACTGAATTCAACCAAAAAATAAAACCGCGACTTAGTTTGACTAATTAACTAATAAAACTAAGCATTTTGTGAAATAGAAAGTTATTAGGAGTTATATCGGTCACTTGCGAGCCAATGAGCCAAACCACAATGTCTATCACTAAATTTTGCTTAGAATTTGAATTTGACTGGAACAGACAGTCTGTCATGCGAATGGACACCCTGATGAACTTCAATCGTACGACTGAGCTGGGAGAATTACTCAGTCGGCTGAATGAATGAGGCGTATGAGCTCAGTCACCCGACTGAACCCAGTCGCAGGCTCTGTCGCCCAACTGAACTCAGTCGCAGGCTCAGTCGCCCGACTGAACCCAGTCGCATGTTAAGTCGCCCGTCTGAAGTCTATCGCATACCAAATCAACAGACTGAACTCAATCGTATGATCAATCGTACGATTGAACCGGACTGATCTCTAACAGTTTAAAGTGAAATGGTTTATGTTATGTGCTGATCTAATATGTATGTGTCTTGTGTTACAGATTCATGGCAGATCGGTGGATCATAAACACCAAGCACAATATTTGTGCTCACCTGGATGCCACCTCTCGGAATGATGCCGAGTTTGCTGTTATTATAGCATTTCTAAAGAGATCGAGGATATATTGAGCGATATCTACACCTTGCACACCCTATAGGTCGATAAAGCAGGCCTTCTGGGAAGGTGCTTCCGTTGACCGATCGACTAAGCCCTACAGTATACGTAGCTCCATATTTGGCCAGGAGATTGAGGTCAGCGCAGCTGATCTGAGACGTGTTCTTGATTTGGGAGATGATGCTGCTTACCCCACCAGACTATATCCTCTTACCGTAAGGGGATGCTTTCTTTGGATGAGGTACACTGGGGACATCAACGTAGGTGTGCTCAATAAAAGCAATATGTGTCCCCAGTTCAAGTACCTAGCTCACATTATACTGAAGTGCATTGCTTCAAGAAGGGGGGATTTGATGACTTATCGGACCAAATCTAGAATGCCTACGTGGCACTTGTGCTGAATCACCCCTTCAGCTTCTCCAACATGATTTTCTCCTACCTGATCGAGAATATAGAGCCAAAAGGCAAAGAGGGCTTCTGCATGTACCTGAGATTTCTGCAGATGATCATCGACAAGAAGCTTCCTTCTTTGCCTAAGGAGAGCCATGATGCTGTATCACTTGAGGTGATGGATGACACCATATTGGGCCGCATGAAGGTGTACATGGGAAAGCAGGTTAAGCCCCTTGTGAGGAGACTGTTCGGGCACCTGGCCCGGGAGGATTACGTGGCGCCGGCAAGGCGTAAGTGGCGTCACGAGGAGAGTGACTCAGATGTTGAGCATATTGCTCTTCCATCTGATGACTCCGATGATGATGACAGTGGCGATGGTGGAGACTCTGGCCTCGCTTCATCTAGGGCCACCACTGCACAAGTTACACCTCCACCACCCACTCATGGAGATGCCACCACAGCTAGTTTCCATAAGGATTTCAGATCTGATGAGGAGGAGGAGAGTGATGATGAGCCATTAACGAGAAGGGTGGGCAGCAGGGTGGTTGCCATCGAACATGGGATAGAGGCGGTTGGAAGACGCCAAGCTGAGTCTGGGGAGACCACTAAAGATCCTACTTATATCCCAGACTAGCCCCACATCCCAGGGGGAGCATCCTCTTTGAGGGGTTCAAGGAAGAAGAGGATGGCTCAGCCCCACGGGATGAAGCCGAAAAGACAGAGGTTCACGTTGATTCCAACCTCCACCACCACTGCCACCATATCTACCACAACCACCACTACCACCATTCTACCCACCACCATTACTACCACAGCCACTCCACCACCTTTCTACACTCCACCACCTATTTACACCACTTCCACCACCACTATAACTTACCCATCACCACCCACACATATACCACCACCCATATTCACCACTGCCACCACCACCACCGCTAGCCACCAAGCCGGTCCCTCTTTCCACACCACATTCACTAATGGATCTACTCTACCCTCCAGTGGAGTTGAGGAACAGCTGTTAGCACTGAATCGTATGGTGTTGAAGCTGTTGGCAGCCGATGACGAGAAGACTGCTCAGCTACGACAGTTAATGGAGCTAACTGCTGCCCAATCACAGTAGATCTCTCAGCAGGCTCAGGGGATCGCCCAACTCAAGGAGCATAAAGCCAAATCAACAAAGAAGATTGAAGAGTTGGAGACATCTAACAGGTCTGTCATGTTCAAGCTTAAGGGATCAAAAGAAGAGCCTCTGAAGATCAGAGAAGATGATGTAGATGATGGTGAGGATGATGAGGACGATGATGATGATGATAAAGAGGATGAGATAGAGGGATGAGAGGATGAGAGTGCAGGAGATGATGAAGAAGGAGGGGATGCATCTGCATCGGGTACCACACAAGCAAGAGAGTGGTGGACCAAGAAAAATCAAGATCAGGGTGCCACAACATCAGCCCCGACTGCAAAAGAGCATATGATTCAGGACAAAAGTAATTATTAGATGTTTCTGTATTTTGAACTTTTATGCAATTGAATCATGTATTTAAACTTATGTAATGAATGTTTATGTATATATTTGTCTTTTAACTGTCTTGATTATCTACTAATGAATGATGTGTTACATGTTTTAAACCAAGCAGATTCACAATATCAGCGAGATGAATACGATGTTGCTCCCCTTCAGTAGATCAAGTCTCAACTCACAATGATACTTGATCTACAAGGGATCGTCAGAAGGTCTGTGAGTTACAATCCTGAAGACGGAGAAATAATTCACGATCTTACTGATGAGCAAATGGCTGAAATGTTCCTACTGAATCCAGATGAGATCGTGAAGGATGCTCCTACAGTTGACATGGATAGTGACGATGAGCTTAACGATGTGGATGAGATTGAGATTGAAGACGTCACGACACAACATTATCCAGAGTATGCTGACAACGAGGGAAATGTAGTCCAATCTGGGTGACACTCTTGTCAGTGATACATTTGCAACACTGGATAAGATGAAGCAGGAGTCAGAGAAGAAGGAAGATCAAGCCCAAGCCTCAGACGCCGATGTCAACATCAAAAAGGCTGAATGGGCGGCATGTTTTGCAGAGATCAGAGCCCAACGCAGTGCTCCAAAGCCTAGTACCTACACAAAGCTCTATAAAGTGAAGAAGCATCTGAAGGTGTCAGGAAAGATTATAGCGTGGACATATTTTGATGATATAAACGTTTATGCTATCAATAGAGAGAAGGGAATCAAGTACTTCATATTCCTACACGATCTGAAGACTCTACCCGGTTTTGAGCTTAACCAGCTGGCTAAATTGAAGCTATTATATGCTGACCCTCGAAAGATGTCAGGCTGGTTTAAAGCAGCTTTGAAGAGAGAGTACCACACCAGGTTGGTCAACTTCAAACCTCAACAACCAACGAGGTATATCAGAAGATCTGAAGTTGATGCCATTACTGGGAAGCCAAAGATTGTGCTGAAGTGGAGTCCTCCGCGCACAATGTCAAGAATCCCTCTAAGGAAAATGCCTCAGGACTTCACTCCACACTTTAAATGGTGGTACTATGATTGGAGAACAGGTGAGGCGGTCATAGTTTTGAATAAAGCTAGAAATATGGAAACAATCAGGGTGTTTGACCCAATGTGGTTCACTAACTTGTCGGCTAATGATGTTTACACCTTATACAAGTGGCCACTGTTCTATGACTCACAAGACATTGTACAAGCCCTCCAGTTTCAAAATGTTATAAGGCTCTGTTTCGCATTTGAGATACATGCTGGAGCTACAAGAGAGGAGAAGTACAAGAAGTTTGAAGAACTGATAAAGAATGTTAGACAATAGAGTAAACTAGGTCCAAGGGGGAGTTTGTAGATACATGTGTATCTAGTTTAGGAGCTCTAATGTAAAATGTCTTTCATTTCTTACATATATGTAATAGAATGGGTACTGAATAAAATACAATGTGTGATTATGCTTATAATGTTGAACATTTCATTGCTTATTATGTAATAACACATGGTTGAACTAACTATATAGGTTTGTGGTTGTTTACATAGATCTTAGTCAAGAATGGTTGAGAAATATGTTTAAACTTAGTCATGTGAAGTTCTTATGCGAATGGCCCATGCTAATGGACCATACGCATGAACAACTTCATGCTAATGAACCAGTCGCACGACTGAACCAGGAGACTGGATTGGTCGCACGATTGCGACATGAGATTGACGCGGTCGCACGACTGAAGCCTCATTCGTGCGGATGGAACAATTGTATGACTCAGTCGCACGACTGAACCATACTAATGGTTCAGTCGCACGACTGAACCATACTAATGGTTCAGTCGCACGAATGAGAAACCCTAGCCTATAAATACTACTTAATTCGTGGAAAAACGTAACAATTCGAATCCCTACGTACTAAATCGTACCCTAGCCGTCCAGAGACCTCAGAGAGCCTGTTCCAAGTTCATAGATCGAACTGAATCGTATTGCAATTGCTCATAACGTTTAGATTCATTCTAAGATCGATTCTACGTGCGTTCTCACTGATTGGATCGCCAATCAAATAGGTTTCCGCACTATTTGAGTTGGTATACACGTAAATCAATTAGTATTCCGTCCGTACACGGTCCAAACAGTGTCTTGAACAACCACTGATTATGAATGGTCAAATTAGATGAAACTACTAGAAATGAAGATCAACACTATTTTGTTTGCTGAGATGAAGAAAAAAGATGGTTGTGGAAGGTGGTGGGACTAAAGATTTATTTGTTGAGTTTGTGTCAGTATATTTATTGGATAGTTTGGTTGATCTAATCAAGAGGAGGAAGATATTCAAGAGGTAGGAATTCAAATTAAATAGGTTGAAGATAGGATGATTGATAGAGTTAAAGAAGATATTGAGTTTGGTAAAGATGTGATTGTGTCTACCATTACAATCAACATTCATTCCACTTTTGATGAATTTAGATCGATCTTAATGGTATCATTCATTCTATATGTAAAACACCTCATACTTCGAATGAAAAATTGAATGTAAAAGTTGTTGTTTTTGATTTTAAACCACCTAGTTCAAAATCTTTATCTAAGTCAGAAAAATTAAAGGTCAAAATTTTGCACAGTGAAAACTAATTTAAAATTATACATATAAACCAAACAAAATCTGACTTGAAAAGAGATTTCAAGAAAATATTTGTTCCTAGGGGTGATATTGTTCAGGAAGTAAATATCTTTAAATATTATAACACTCATTTATTTTAAGATAAACATTCTAATAATGCTAACTTTGTGAAACAAAGTGTGTTTAGCACAGGTATTTCAATGACTGGTCCAATTCCAACAAAAGTCCAAAAAGAACTCAAACTAGCTAAACATCAAGTCATATTGGAAACAAATCAGAGTTTAAGGGCAGAAGCTCAAGTCAAACTGGTTTCTAAGTGACTGCACATCTATTGTTAAAGAACTAGTGCCTAGAGATATACCAAAGCCAGATTCTGTGACACCTTTGGTAGTTCTCATAAACAATATGAGCATATCATGAGAAAAAATTAGAAAGACAAGAGTTTTTGACCAAATGACAAATCGTTATTTAGCTCTTTCTTTTATTCACACAAAATGAATAAAACGACTAATATGAGACATGATCAACTGAGACAGAGTTGGTTTCCACCAAAAAGATGTTGTTTAATCTGGAAAACCAATCGTATTGCAAGATATTGTATTCATCACTACAAATCACAAAGTTAACAACAAAATCATTTTCAAGTAATAAACCAAATAAATCATTTATTAGCATAACCAGATGTTGTGAACAAAAACAAACCTAATTCAAATGTTTCTCACAAGGAAGCGTTTGTAAGGAAAAATTGGTTTAATATTAGATCAAATTTAAATATAAAAAATCAAACAAACCTCGAGTTGTTAACAAGGTGTAAAAATCTAACAATGTAAGAAAAAACCAAATTTAGTAAACTTAGAAAAACCAAACGTGGAAGTGAACAGTTCACAAAGCCTTTAAGTTATGCAAAGAAAAGGTTATAACTTCACAAATTTTGTCAAAATGGAGAAATAGTGTTTTATGATAAATGTGATATGATATTAACAAGTGTAACCTACATGGATGAAGATAATCTAATCATGTATACATTGGCTTAAGTCCCCACATGATGAGAATATATCACTATTACACAATGTTCAATTATAAAATAGTGGATATATGATATTTTCTTTGGAAAAAAGAGGAATGATTACAAGGGAAGGCACAGTGAAAAATGGAGTGTTAATTTTTGCAGATTTCAGCTATGTGGAGGAGTTGAAACACAATTTGTTGAGTGTTACATAGATTTATGACAAAGACTACTTGACTCATTTTTGGAATGTTTGATTGCGAAGTTGGGATTTGTGATACCCGATGAATCGATTTTGTTGAGTTCTCTAAAAGAGACATCATTTATCTTTTAGGTATTAATAGGTCATCTACTTTGGTGACATTGTCTTGCTTGTTGTAAAGGCATCATAGAGTGATTCCAAGTTATGATATCATCATTTGGGACATATCAATTTTATAACTATAAACAAACTTGTTAGATAGAATCACGTTATGGGCTTACCTTAAAAATAATTTCAAATTGTTGAACATTATCTATCATGTTCCAAGGATAAACATCACAAACTTCCTAACAAACCCATTGCGCACAACTTAGTCGACTCTGTTTTACAACTATTAGACATGGATCTCTTTACTCTTGTGAATGTGTTGAGTTTGGGTCGTCGTTCACATTGCTTGGTTGTTACTGATGACTTTTCTATGTTCATATGGTTTTTCTTTTTAGCAACTAAGGATATAATTCCCAATTTGCTTATCCAGTTTATGACTCTTATGGAATATCAAATTGATCACAAGATAAAGTGCATTCTAAGGGATATTGAAATTGAATTTTGCAACAAATTATTGAATAAGTTTTATGATTCTAAAATGATAGCTAAATAACATAGTGTTGCTTGGACTCTACAACAAACTTGAGTAGAAAAATGATGCAATAGAACATTGATTGAAGTTGGTTGAAGAATGCTATGTACTGCCAAATTACCTATATTCTCTTCGGCAGAAGCAATCAATACTGCCTATTATGTTCAGAATCATGTTTTGATTATAAAAAAACAAAATATGACTCCTTATGATATTTTCCTATAATCATAAAGCTAAAGTAAAATAGTTTAAAGTCTTAGAATGTTGATGCATATTGTTGTATACAACTGACTCTAAATCAAAATTTGATAAAAACAGATGATTGTTATTTTGTAGTCTATTCATCTAACACATAGTGTATTGGGTATATAATACAAGAGCAAAGCAAATTATTAAGTGATCTATTATTGATTGACATGAATTTAAAGGCTCTATCTCTTGCTTGGGTATATGACTTTGAGTCATTATTTAGCAATTCTAATCGTTCTTCTGGTGTGAATGTTGGTATTGGTTCGTGAGCGAAGAATTTAATAATATTATATAAAAGTTGATTGAGAATATTCCTTAGTCTTCTACTTCTGACTCCATAATAAAGCTTTATTCAAGTATTTCTAATTATGTTTCTCTATAAGAAGCTAAATCAAAACCTGAATTTGTTTCTATACAAGCAACAACTCGGGATCATGATATAGATAAAGACTCTAAACAAGTTCATACTCCAAAAGATACTATGGCTATAGTTTTTGAAACATCTGAATCTTTTCAATTAGGGTGTAAGGCTGCGTTCCCGGAACGCTCACAGCTGGTCAATCATCGCACATAAAACATATATTTATATTATCTTTACTAAAACATTGCAGCGGAAACAATTTAGACAACCATTTCATTCATTTATAATTGCTTTTGCAAAATAATACATTGTTGACTGATTACAAAATAACTTGTTGCATTACATCACAAAAACATTATATAAAAAAATGGATGCCATCCAAAACGAGCCAAGTAGCTGCCCCATGCCATCCTCAGCAACCCTTACCTGTCAATTGGAAACACATAAAAGTCAGCATTGCTGAGTGAGTTCTAGTTTTAAAATAAAATATACTTTACCTTCTTTCAAAACCGTTCTATACTTTTGTACATGATCACACATCGTACATACACGTAGATAATATCATTATTATCTTCCTTTACTGTTCTTCACTCTCTTTCTTTACTCCTTCCGGATCAGTGTCTTCAGCTGTACCCCAAACGTATGCACAAAGCGGGTACTAGGCCGAAGATCATAAATGACTTCCATAACGCACATAGCCTGGCACTAGCACTGGGGCAAATGACAAAGATCCCAACTGTATACTACACCCCAAACGTATGCACAAAGCGGGTACTGGGACGAAGATCATAAATGACTTCCATAACGCACATAGTCTGGCACCAGCACCGGGGTGAGTATCCACTATAATCGGTGTACTATACAACTGGTCTGTCACAAAGACTAGACCCCTGTGTGTATCCTTATGGGTTAGCTAAACCACACAGTTGAGCTTACGACATTTTAGAGTCGTGCACCTCCGTACATTTTGCTTACAAGACTTTCTTTACTTTCACTTTCATTAATGCATGCATTCTATCATTATGTTCTCTTTTCATTATCTTCCACTTTACGTTACATAATACTTTATCATTTCTTTCACAACTATAACACGTAAAGCCATGAAAATAAACATACATAACATGGAACATAAACATTACCATCCAAAACATCACCATACAAGGCATCATCATACATGACATAACAATCATCATACATGACATAACATACCCCATACATCATCAAAAGTCAACCTACTCCACCCCCGGGAACATCCGAAGTCAAAGCCTACACTTTACATTTTCTCCAAAGTTTCAGAATATTTTCTAAGTCTTAGGCGCATGGGCACTATGCAACCGCATGGCCCTTCAGGCGCATAGGGAACACTCAGGCGCATGGGAAACTTTCGGGCGCATGGACACTATTGGGGCGCATGGCCATCACTAAGTCATTCTGGGCAAATTCTAGGCGCATGGGCATTATGCAGCCGCATGAGTGCCTAGGCGCATGGGCTTTCTAGGCGTCTGGACACTTAGTCAAATTCAGCCTTTTTCAGGAGCATGGCTACTATTTGGGCGTATGGGATTCTGGGCGCATGGGAACACTTAGGTAGTTATTTCTGTTGCGCGCATGGGCCACTACTTAGGCACATGGGCAGTCTAAATCACACTTAAACAACCTAATTCAGTCTCGAATCATCATCTAGCATGCTCTAAGCTTAAATCTTACATTCTAAGGTATAGAAACACATTCATAACATCATCATATTCGTAATAACACCCAAATCAAACCCCACCCGCATTCACACACATTTAAACATACGGGTATGAAACCCATTTTATAAAAACGTTCATACATGCATTTCCAGCCCCAAATCAGTTTAAAACAAGTAAAAAGGGGGTTCTAGAACTCACCTTAGCATCTCTTTGGGTATGACTTCCTTCAAAACCCGTTGCTAAAAGTTCAACACCTAGAAACCCACCAAACACACAACCGAACGCACACAATCAAACAACCGAGACATAGGCCGGTCAAGAACAACTTAAAACAACAAATTCTTACCTTGAATTAAGATTCTTCTTCTTGTTCTTCAAATATCCAAAAGTTTATGCTTTTCTTTCTCTCTCTCTCTTAAAATCCCGAAAGTTGAGCGTGTGTGTAGGCTCAAGGGCGGCCATACCACCTTTATCACCAACTTTTAAACTCTTTTTCCTTTTGGACACTTTTTACCCATCAACTTGGGTTTTATAGCCTTTCTTTCTTTTTCTTTCACTTTTATTCTTTCCTTCATAACTTTTGAAAATAAGCGGGTGTTACATAGGGCTTCCTGTTGAGACTAAAAAAATTCCGTATGAGGTGTCTCAATCTAATATTACATCACGTAAAGTACTTGTTTCAGATGAATATTTATAAGAAACCATAGTGTATCAACCAAAAGGTCATGATGGTAATCTAGAAAATTTTGGTTATATATTTAATCTTAAAGAACTCATTTCAAAGGATGTTATTCCATTAAAAAGAATTCACAAGAATCATCTAAATGATACCACTCTCTCAAAAACCACTTGCGGATTTTTAAGTGTGTGAACAACCAGGCTCTAAGTTATTAGTTGCTCTAAACAAACTCTAAATGAATTTTCAAAATAAATCTTAGAGTTCATAAATTTTGAATGTTACCGAAGCGCAAGTTCAAAAAATCCAAAATTATAACATATGAAAGTAAACACGAAAAACACGCGCCAAATAATCATAGTTTAAATGTAAGGCATAAATAATGTTATAGAACTTTTTGCATAATTAATGACCCATGTTGTGCTCCTAAATGCACCTGAAAAATAGTGACTTAAGGAGGACATACTAAAGTGTCAACACAAGATTAGTGAGTCCAAGAGTTTGTAAGTAAACAAACACAGCTGAGTTTTAAAATCATAAGTAAGGTGTAACGTAACTAATAGTTAATCTATACATAAGCATGACAATAGTGTTTTTCACAATCGAAGCTTACTTTGTTCGTGTAAGGTTTATACTTAAAGGCTGATGCAACCAAAGCAATCAAAGAGCTTCCAGCATGCATGTATGAAGTGCAAAGTAGAGTTAATTCGGAAGACTTACACAAATCAGAGAAAATATTATATGTGTAAAATCTTTCGAATCCAAAGACCAAATCCTCCGAAGCCAAAAGACGAAGTCTTACAAAGCTTCAAAGAAAAAGTCTTCCGAAGGCAAAATAATAAAGACAAATATCTTCTAAATATAGAGAAGACATGCTTTCTCTGATCACCTTTTGACCAAAGCTTACCAACTTTTCGCTACCATTCTAAAGACTCACCAACTTATACAAGTTGGTGGAAAGGTCCATGCTTTTGTCAACTGTAGATTATGCTTTGTGGTCTGTAACTTTCTACTTTATACCTTTTATCCTTTTTTTAATATATTAGGATGTGATTATGGCATGTCATAGTCACTAGTTAAAAGGCAATCTGCCTTTTGACTATATATTGATCTTGTTGTCTACATTAGTGTTTCCAGCTGGCTTTCAAAGTATAGCTGGTCGTAGGATGTAGTACAAAGTATCACAGGTTCTTGTATTTATTCTTATGCTTTGTAACACTTGTAATAGAACTTGAGAGCAATATACATCCTTCTTGAAAACCATAATTATCTTGTTCTTGTTCGTTGTTCTGTCTTATTACTTACTTGTGTTCATAGTATCATTTACTTAAACCCGGTTTCTTATTCGATTTGTTAAGTGTTCTAACACTCTCCTCATTGTGAAACTAATTGTATTGACCATCCCTTAAACGGTCCTGCAATTGGTATCAGAGCATTTAAGGCTCTTAATTGTAAGATATCACCATCTTAAATCCCTTTAGTTTCACAAATCACTTAACAACTCAAATGGTACCTCTCACAAAGGCTGATATGAAAACAAGTACTATGAAAAAGTATCCACTGATCACTCCTAATGACTTTGATACTTGGTGCCAAAGAATGGAAGGCTTCATCAAGTCTCAAGACAAGGCTTTATCAAGTCTCAAGACAGCAGGGTGTGGGGATCTGTTGTCTCTGGACCTCATGTGCAACTCTTTAGCTGCTGCTGGAGGTGGAATGATACTAAAGGAAATGGCTGACTACTCTGAAGAAGACTGGAAGTAGATTGATGTAGATCAGAAAGCCACGACCGCCCTCCAAGCTGCTATTCCAAACTCTATCTAAAGAGGCTTCAAGAAGTGCAAAACTGCTAAACAACAATGGAATGCACTAAAGCTCATGTATGAGGGGTCTAATGAAGCTAAAGAGAACAAGAAAGACCTCTTAAGCAGCAGTTTAAGAACCTCACCTTCAAAACATGTGAAACCATTACTCAACAATACTTCAGGTATGTTGAGATTGTGGATACTCTAATGGATGTTTGAGTAAATCTTGAGACTTGTGGTCATTAAGAGGATTCAAAACCTCAAGACCCGTACTCTCACTGAGTTTTATGGTATTCTTAGTGGATACCGGATGGAGATGAACATGCAAAATCCATCTGGCAACACCAACAATCAGCAAAGTTTAGCCCTTCATGTGGTTGAAAGGGATTGTAGAGAACCAGAGCATCAGCTCATCTGCTACCCTGACAACTCACAAAATGGTATTTTCATCACCTTCCCAGAGACACCAAGGGAGAGCTACATTAAGGAAGCTCATTCCAAGAGACAAGCTCATCACAAGCCTTTGTGTCTTCTAATGAAAGCAGTGGTAACTTCCTCTTCACCCTTGAAGACTTGGACTGCATCCATCCAGAAGATCTGGAGTACATGGAGATAGTCCAACAGATGGCTCTTCTCACTCATAGAGCCAAGAAGTTCTACAAGAGGACATGGATGAAGTTTCTCAGCAATGTATCCAGTGGAAAGTTTGGGCTAGACTAAAGCAATGTGAAGTGTTACAATTTCAACCCAATAGGACATTTTGCTATGGAGTGCAAGGTACCAAGAACAAATGGTAGCCAAGAACAACCTAGACCAAACTACACTGATGGAGCTCCACACACTGAAAATGTTGGACCCTGTAAGGATCATACATGCCAATTCAAGAGGTGGTTAAAGGTTATTCTGTTGGAAACTCCCACAAGTCCAAGAAGATTTTTGGGTGAACAAACAGAAGTGTAAAGTCAAGTGTCGGCTAATCCGCATTAGTATATGAGGATGACCAAAGAACAAATACAGACAAGTATTTGTTCATCTACATTTACTAATGCGGATAGTCAAAACAAACACAGATAAGTATTTGTTCATCCGCATTTACTAATAAATAATATTGACATAAAATCAACTCAATAGAGAATTGTTCATCTTATCAACCCTACTACTGCTACTTTTCACCGAAACCATACAAAAACATTTTGACTTTGGACTGTTTGAACATTCTTGACATAAAATTAATTTAATCAGTATTCAAACCTTCAAAAACAAGTTTATTACAATGGATTCTGTTAACATTTCTAAACTTGGTCATGCATCTAAACCATCAATGGTTAAACACAAATCTAAGTTTAGGCAATGGAAAATGCGGTTTAGAAATTACTATACAGGTGTAGATCCTGAAAACCGGATATCAATCTACAAAGGACCTTATAATTATGTGTCTCTCACTGCTAATCAAGCAGCTCAATACAAAACACTTACAATCCCCATTGAGGATCCTAGTCTAAATCTTGATGATGATGAATACAAGAAAATCAAGATAGATCTCAAAGCCTACTCCATTCTTACTCAGGCTTTGAAAATGGATGTCCTCAAAAGACTAGAAAAGTATGGAGTCTGGGATGCACTGCAAAACATGTGTGAAGGAAGCGGTAAAGTGACAGAGATAAATAAAGACAAACTAGTGAACCAATATGAAACCTTCCATCATACAAGGGTGAATCAATCTCCAAGAAGCTACATCATTTTGTACAGTTAGCGAATGATATGGAAATCATGGGGGTTACATACAAAGAAAAAGAAATAAACAAGAAGATACAATACAGT
Organism: Flaveria ramosissima; assembly: GCA_025215565.1. Taxonomy (NCBI): domain Eukaryota; kingdom Viridiplantae; phylum Streptophyta; class Magnoliopsida; order Asterales; family Asteraceae; genus Flaveria; species Flaveria ramosissima. The sequence continues at coordinate 72,110,145 of CM046040.1, forward strand.
CTGCCTGAAAGCTAGAAGCAAAATGTGACAATGCTGAAGAACACTCTTGGCTTGGAGAGCACTAGCTTAGACATAATGATTGCCAAAATTGAGGCTCTTGAGTTAGATGAGAGGAGTAGAAATCTCAGTGGACCTCTCACTGAGGAATACAAGTTTCCATCAGAAACTCATTCTGTTGAACATACCTTTGTGACTAAAGAAGATGATTTTCTATCTTCCAGAGATCAAGCGAGAACCACTGGATTCATTGCTACTCCACAACAAAACAAACCCATCATCTTCTACTCCAGAAATAGCAACACCCTCAAGCATGCCTAGTGATCAAAGATCTAAAGAGCAAAAGGCAACTTACAGTGCTTTTGTTGCTTCTTTTGAGGCATATTTAAGACGAAGAGTTAAATCAGCTCAACTGATTCAGGAAGATCTAGAAGAAATGGATCTAGATGATGTAGAAGAAATGGACTTGCAATGACAGATGGCCATGATTGCAATGAGAGCCAATAAATTCTTCAGAAAAAGGAATAAACTGAGTCTGAATGAGAACACAAAACTTGGTTATGACAAATCCAAAGTTAAATGTTTCAATTGTGGTATGACATTTCTCTAGGGAATGCAATGCTCCCAAAAGAAGTAGCAACAATTATCAAAGAACTTCATATGATTAGCAATCATCTCAACCCAATTCAAGCTTTCAATCAAGTAATCAACATCAATATCAACATGAAAATCAGCATCAACAAGCTCATCAAAGTAAGTCCCAACTGACTCATCAAGCTCATGGAAGCAAACCACCAACCTCTAATGCACTTGTCATCAGACAAGATGGAGTTGTGACTAGAGCCTTTATGTAGAGAAAGTCGAACCTCAACTCCAAAATCATTCTCTCATGGCTCACATCAATGATGGTCCAACTCCAATGCCATCTGAGGTAAAATCCAATCTCTGTAGTGAAAAATGCCTTAATGAATTACAGGGATATCAAGAACAAGTTGGATCTTAAAACCAAAGAAAAGAAGGTTAACTCTGAAATGTTAAAACAAGAGGTAAAAAGTTTTGAAATTAAAATCAAAACACTTCTTTCAAATATTGTAAAACTTCATGGTGAAAATACACTCTAGCAGCTAAGAATGAGAGGTTAACTGAATTGTTAACAAAAACCAAAGCTGAGCAATCAGCTACTGAAGTGAAACTTGAAAAGTTTCAATTCTCTTGTGCTAAGTTGCAAGAGTTACTTGACTCACAAAAAGAGCCAAAGGATATGACTGGGATAGGATACAATTCTTGTCCTCCTTCATACAATAGCAACTACACGATTATGCCTGAGTCACTCACATATTCTGATTCAACTGAACCTAAAGTTATGAAAACTAAAATCATAGTTTCACAATAACTAATCCTTAAAACAAACCAAGTGTTTACATTAAAACCAATGAAGATAAAATCAAACTAGGTCATCCAATCAAAAGCAAAGAGTGCTCATACAAACCTATAAGTTTCAAAAAATCAAAGAGCCCAGTCAAAGCTTTGTGCAACAAAAGAGGGATAAGGGGAGGTGGAACTTTATGATTCTTTCATGGGCAGAAAGATTAATTCAAAGATGGGAAGTTAATCTCAAGATTAAATGGTTCGTGAATTTTTGGGTGGGTGAGATGCGAATATGGATGATTGGCTTTTTGTACAAGGTTCCTGCTAATTTCAAAAGTGCAACAAGAAAGGGAATGACTCTTGTTATTCAATCTCTGATCAATCTTTCTGAAGGGGGATCGTGATTTTGAAGACTGAGCTAAAGATTCAAGATTTAAAGGAAGGGCATTGGATTATCAATTTAACAGTTGAGTGTATGGACATGGATCTAAAAAGTAACATCGCAGTCAAAAATTCGACTATCTAGGCTAATAATAACATTGGATATAAAATGGGCTTGTGTTTCCAAGTTGGTGTCTGCATCAACTATATGGGCTACATGAGGATTATAAAGAGTTTCTGGGCCGGAAATAAGTCTCGAGTTTGATGGGCTAAAGCTCAATGAGGTTGGGGGATATTCACCTGTCATCAGAGCTAGATTCGGGATAGGTGTAAACACAATTGGAAATGGGGCACCAAAATTGACTGGATGGTTATGATATGTAAGGAATGGGCCCGGGCTAAATTCAATAGTGGGCCAATGGATGTGGAGTGTAAGATAAAAGAATTTTCTTGGATGGGCCTGATAGTTGGGATCTGGGGAGCGGATGGGCTTTGCTACAATCATAATAATACTATTTTAAAGTGGTTTTCAGCCTGCTATGGTAATGATCTGATGGGCCGATGAAGATTTAGGATTTGGAAAGACTATTGCTTGGATAAAGAGACTATTAGTCAAAATAGAATAAAGGATTTTCAATTTTTTTATATAATTGAATCCTTGATTTTGTATAATGATTTGAGATATAGGTTGTATAAATGTAGTTGGGTCATTAGTGAAGCCCAACTCATTTTAGGTTTATTTTGGTTCTATTTTTAGGGCGTCTTTGGGCTAGGATTAACTCCATTATTAGAGCTCGTGTATATATTATCGTTAAGAGCCTTGAAAATAGTAGCTTGCTTTTAAGTACTAATTTTTTATATGGGCTTTTGCTCATATGACTAGTTACCTCTTCTTGTAATTTTCTTTCTCAGTAATAATGTTTGCCAGGGCATTACCGTTTTTCCAAAAAAGGCCATTGTGCAATTTGTGAAATTCATCCCTGAAATCCTCAAGTGGAAAAGAAGGCTGAATTTTCTGTGAAATCCTTTGCTGAAAGCAGATCTGATAGTGAGATTAAATCTCCAAAAAAATCAAGCAAATCGGAAAAAGATTCACTAAAAAAAGTAACACAACAACTTCTCCATCAACCAAAAGGAAATCACCCATGGTTTAAAGATCAAATATAAAAACTAAATCTCAATCATCATCAAAACACAAAAAAGGAGTTGGTTTTGACATTTGCAACAAAGAGCATGTAAATCAATAGACCAAGCACAATAGAATTGTGAAACAATCTACTGAAACCAAGAAGACTGAAGTTGCTTCTTCATTGAAAACAAAATCTGAGGCTAATCTAAAATCTGTTAAATCTCATGAAGCCTCCACATCAAAATCAAAAGACAAACAAATGTATTATGATTTGTGACATGTCTAATCACAACACAGATGAGTGTTATTTCAATCAATACTGCTCCATCTGTGACATGAACAATCATTTAACTAAACACTGTTATTTTAACAAGTATTGTTTTGTATGTGATATAACAAATCACAATACATCTAATTGTTCTTTAAACGAAAAAGCTTGAGAATTCCTCAAAACAAGCCAATTTCACCAATTTCAACTAACAAGGCCAAAAATACAAGTTCATCACATAATAAACAATCACGGGTTTCAAATTCCTCCTTCTATGATAAATGGTAGTCAAAGAGTGTCAAAACACATCATAATCAAAATATGAAACAATCACTTAGTTCTCATCCATGATTTAAAACAAAAATGATTTCTAAAAAATAAAAAAACATGCCCAATTTCTATATAGAAATAGGGATCAAAGATTTGACTACACTTCAGACAGCTTAGTTGAAATTGATCAAATCAAACCAAAAAGAACTCCACAGATGTTTATCAAAGCATCAACCTTTAAATCATAACATAGAGGAAAGTATCAAGAAATTACAGTTATGGATAGAAACGGGCAACCCAAGACCATCATGGTTTGGGTTCCACATTCTAACTAGTTCTCCTAAGCTTGTAGGGTCGTCCATACATGTCCAACAACTTATGGTATGTGGATAGTGGATGCTCCTGACACATGATTGAGACAGTTCATTTCTTCATGACTTTAAGCATATATAAGGAACTACTATAGCATTTGGTGGAAACTCACAAGGTGGTAGAATTACTGGTGAAGGATCTGTGACGAATGGACTGCTGAGTTTTGACAAAGTGAACTACTGCGATCAACTGAATTTGATCCTCCTCAGCGTGTCTCAGATCTGTGACATGAAATATTCCACTCACTTCACAGACACTCATTGCTACATTCTGAAACCAGGATTCCAAGTTTCTGAAGAATGGGTTGTCTTGAAGACTCCGAGAAAGAATAACACCTATGTCTTGAACCTTAATTCTGCATAACCAAAAGAAGAAACATGTCTTTTCTCTAAAGCATCATTTGATAAGTCACAACTTTCATATAGACCTTTGGGACACACAAATTTCAAAAACATGAATAGATTTGTCCAAGGAAACCATGTAATTGATTTACGTCAAAAACGAATTTCAGTTCATTGACCACTGTTCTGCTTGTCTCAAATGAAAACAACACAAGTCTTCCCATAAGCCAAAGCTTGCGAACACAAACAATTCTCCATTAAAGTTACTTCATATGGATCTCTGTGGACCACCTCATGGTATGAGTATTGGAAAGAAACAATATTGTTTAGTGATCATTAATGACTTTTCATGATTCACATGGGTCTTCTTTCTACTTCATAAAAACGAAGCGTCCCAAATAATACAAGATTTTATCACTAAAATTAAAAATCAAATTGATCAAAAAGTAAAATCAATCAGATGTGATAATGGGACAAGAATTCAAAAATGAAAATCTAAGTTCTTTTTGCAAAATCAAAGGCATTGCTCATCAATTCAGTGCAGCTAGAACTCCTCAACAAAATAGGATAGCTGAAAGGAGAAAAAAACACTGATTCAAACAGCAAGAACAATGCTAGCTGATGCTAAACTGCTAATTACCTTTTGGGCCAAAGCTGTCAACACATCGTGCTTTGTGCAAAATTGAGCTTTGATAGTTTAAGAAAGCAACAAAACATCTTATGAACTGCTTTTTCACAGAAAACCATTTATTGGATTTTCTCAAGTCATTTGGTTGTCCTGTCTTAATATTAAACACCTAAGACTATTAAGAAAAGTTTGCTCCTAAGTCTGATGAGGGATTCTTTGTAGGTTATTCCTCTGTTTTAAAGGATTTTAAAGTGTTTAATCCTAAGTTAAACATTATTGAGGAATTAATCAATGTTCAATTCAATGAGCACTCCTTTCCTAAGTCAATAAATCCCGATTGGTTGTTTGATATTGACTCTTTTACAAAATCTTTTGATTAGTTTCACTTGCCAAATGCAGGTGACCTACAATCAGCTAGATCTTCTGGAACAATAGAGAGAAGAAATGATTTTCTCATGGTTCCTCCTTCTTCTGCTAATCATTTTGATGAAGAAGTTCTATTATAAGCCGATCTTGTTTGACAAGAAATACAAAATCAAAGTGTTTCGACTGAGGCTGGTCCTAGTACACTTCCCATTCCTTTAGAAGAACCATCTACTATAGTAGAAATCCAGAACCAGCTATTATGCCTGTTGAAATAGAAAGGAATGCAAATGATGAAAGTCTTCAAAGAGCTGCTGATGCTGAAGCTGGTGAAGCCTTTGATTACTTTCACCATTCTCCCACATCACAACCTGAAGGTGCCTCTCACCAAGATAATTTGAATGTCTCCAATCTTGATGTATCAATTGCTGGTGACTCAATTCTAACCACCAGGATACATAAGGATCATCAAGTGTCAAGCATCATTGGAGAATTAGATGAGCGGGTGACAAGAAGCAAGTCAAGTATTGCAAACATCTGTTTTTTTCTTGCTTTCTGTGTCAAACAATACCCAAGAATATAAAAGAGGACCTTCAAGATAAAAGCTGGATCGAGGCAATGCGGGAAGAATTGCTCCAGTTCAAGAAACAAGAAGTATGACAGCTAGTAGACCTTCTTGAAGGATAATACCCTATCAATAAAAACAAGACTAATTACAAGGGTATTGTTATTAGAAACAAAGCAAGATAATTGCACAAGGATACTCTCAAGAAGAAGGAATATATTATGATGAAGTGTTTGCTCCTGTAGCCATATTAGAATCCATCAGAATTTTCCTTTCTTACTCTGCATCCATGAAGTTCACAGTGTATCAAATGGATGTAAAGTGTGCATTTCTTCATGGAAAAATCTCTAAAGAAGTGTATGTGAGTCAACCACCAGACTTTGAAGACCCGGATTTCCCTCACAGGGTGTACAAGCTTGAAAAAGCTTTGTATGGTTTACATCAAGCCCCACGAAAATGGTATGAGACTCAATTGTCTTCTCTTCTTACACACGGGTACAGAGAGGAAAGATTGACCAGACTCCTTTTAGAAAAAAAGGAAAAGAAATGTTGCTAGTCCAGATTTATATAGATGATATCATTTTTGGATCAACAAACAAGCAACTTTTCAAGGATTTTGAAGTCCTTATGCATTCCAATACCATCTTAGGATTGTAAGTACAACAAACAGCAGATGGAATCTTCATCTATCAATCAAAATATGTGAAAACCATGTTGAAGAAATTTCATTTTGCAGATTGTTAGTCTATTAGAACTCCTGTTGATACAAAAGTGAAGATTGGTCCAGATTCATATGGCAAATCAGTGGATCAAACTCATTATCGATCAATGATTCGGTCACTCATGCATCTAACAACAAGCAGACCTGACATAATGTTTGGTGGTGTTTGTGCCAGATATCAAGTAGATCCCAAGGAATCACATGTAAATATTGTCAAGATGATATTCAGATATCTCAAGGGCAAGCCTGCACTTGGGTTATGATATCCAAAGGAAGGGGACTTCAAACTCTATGTCTACACAAATAGTGACTATAGGGGATGCAACTTCAATCGCAAGTCCTCTTCTGGGGGTTGTCAATTTCTTGGTCCCAGACTGGTCTCCTGGTAGTGCAAGAAGCAGACAAAGGTGTCTGTTTCAAGAGTAGAAGCTGAGTACATAGTAGCATCAACTTATTGCTCTCAAGTTCTTTGGATTCCAAACCCAATGCTTGATTGTAGTTTTAACTTCTTGCACACACCAATTCACATTGACAACACAACAACCATGTTCATACAAACAATCAAGTTGAGCACTCAAAAACGAAACACATTGAAATTAGATATCACTTTTTGAGAAATTGTGCTGAAAAAAGGTTAATCAAGTTGATACAGGTCCACATGGACAATCAGTTAGTTGATTTTTTCACTAAGGCATTTGATCCTAGTCGATTTGAAATCTTAGTCCAATCAATGGGCATGATTAACCTTGAGTAAAATCAAATTTACAAAAACATTCAAATATTACAAAAATACAAAAAGAAGTTGTTTTGTTGAAGAATATTATATATACTCCAAATTGGGAAATGATATAATTACAGTCGTTATATCATTCACTGTGCTTATGTCAAGATTTCAAAAGACTAACATGAGTTATCTAATATGCGGGTAAGCTCAGCTTGGAAAAGAAGATACATGTTATGATGAACTAAAGCTCATATTCAATTGTGTAGCATTTATCTTAGAGTATAAGTAAGTATTAGCTTATCCAAGTGTGTAGTAACCTAAACACACTAGGTAATGATGCCTTACGAATCTCATTCACCCAAATCAGTTTATTCTCTGTTTTGCTAAGCAAAGATCTGGAGAAACAAGCACATAGTGACGATGTCATGATTCAAAAAGATTCCTAATGTGGAACATATCCAACCTAGATGAATTAATAAAGACTACAATTTCCATGTGAATGAACAAAAAGAATCCCAATAAGGATCACCTTCCAAAGTGAAGTGCAAAAAGAATCCTAATATGGATCAAATATATAAAAGGATCAATGTAAAAGATCCCAATGAGGATCAAAATAAAATGAGAATTCATAAATTAAATAACCTAGTCATGTAAGTTGTAAAAAAGTTCTACCATGCATTTCATGCTGGTGGTTGATCTTGCCATGCTTTTGAGTGTGAGGTACATGTTCAATACTAAATTCACTCAACACATGATAAAGATCACAAGCATCAAAATATTAACAAAACATGAGTTTAAGAGGACAAACATACCTACAATCAATATGTTCAAGATTATGTCTATTTTACTAACAAGTGCTTGCACTTGTGAAAGGTAAGATTGATATGATCGCAAGTAAGGTATACTTCCTCTTGATGTACAGTTGTTCCTTTTCTTAAAAATATAAAATCAAAAAAACCAAAAATGGATGACTGTCTTGGTGTGGAAGTTATACCATAGTATCTCAGTGTAGGTCCATGTGATCGAAAAACAGTACAATTGAAGTGATGAATTGCTCAATATCTAACATCCATGCTAAACAACAACAATTGAGAAGATAGAAGAGAATTCTAACATATATTTGATAATCAAATGAACAATAGCAATCAATAACATCAAGCACAATAGTATTTCTGTGTGAAAACTGCTTAAAATTGGTAACTTGCAACAATGATCCACGATTAGGGTTTTGCAAGCTTACCTTACAAAGAAAATGACAAAAGTATATATAGCAATTATAGATTTGCTGACAGTTTCGCTACCAGCGAAACTGTCATGCCGAAACTATAGTTTCGCCCGGCAGAACACAAGTTCGCCGGGTAAACCAGAACAGCAAACTATGAGCGAATGTATAGATTCGCTCACAGTTTCGCTGGACTGCCAAAACTACTCATTACTAAAAACATACAAAATGAAACTAACAAAATTCCTATTACAATGTAAAGTAAACAACTATACTAAAGTGAGTCCAACCTAAACATGATCTTCAATACTCCCCCTAGGTTGGACCTCACTATCTTCACTTGTCTTGATTTGACTTGTCAGCTCCAGTTTCCTGTGCTGCTGTTGATCTATCTTCATCACCTCCTGCAGCAACATCCTCAGAAGCTTCAGCCACTGATCCTCCAAGGTTCTTTCCTGCATCACTAGCTTCTTCAGAATGACCACTAGCCTTTGCAAACTGCCTGGTCAAATCTTGAACATCCATAGCAAAATCATCCTGAGCTCTCACTCTTTCAGCTAGCCTCTTAACCTCCGACCTTACTCCTCTTATCTTGTTTGCAACATTCATAAACAGACTGGCCTCTTTTCTTGTTTCCTCTCCAGCCCCAGCCTTAATGTGATTTTCACATAGTACCAAAAGATCTTCATCACAGAAGCTAAATAACTCCATTGGATCAAACACTCTGAACTCTTTTCCATGTTTAGCTCTAATCACCGTCTCTCCAGTATTGTTGTCATAAAACCACTTTTCAAAGTCCTGTAGTTGTTGGGGAAGAGGATCAGCCAATCTTACCCGATTTACAGTCTTTGGAGGTTTGACTCTCAGTACAATCCTTCCTTTACCTGTCTCCCAATCTTTATCCTTCTTTGATCTTTTTCTTTCAGCTTTCATATATCCAAAAGACTCGAAATTATCATTAAGTCCATTTTTTATTTCCTTCTCAAGAAATAATGCTCTTTCACTTAAGTGAGCATTGATCAAAGGTAAAGTTGCCAAACGTCTCAAATCTCATTTGGGCAAGGTCTTAAAAGCCTTCCTCTTAAGCATATAACTGATATTTCCTCCTCTTCTCTTGATCATGAACATCTTTAAACTGGGATTGAAACACCAGCTTATAATCTTCTTATCTGCTTCCTTCCTGCTTAATCCCTCCAGATTTTGAAATAAAGGATTTCTTCCACCTCCTTCTCTTTGACTAACCAATCATTCTTATCCATTTCAAAAACATCAGCATCATCTTCTCCCTTCTTAGCAACATAAATCAGTGGTCGCTCATCAACTTCATAAAATTCTGGTTCTGAATCATAGTCTATCAATTGTTCATCTTCCTCCTCTTCATCAATCAACCCTTTACCTCTATCAGATACTCCCTCAGTGGTAGCTGTAACAACAACTTCTTCACCAACAATATCTTTGTCAAAATCAAACTGCAAGTTTACAAATCCAGCCTCAATAATATCTTCTTCGTCATTATTTCCAACATCCTCTCTTGGTATTTCCTGCTCTCCTTCACCAGTAGTTGCTGCTCCAGAAGTACCCTCTCCTACCTTAGATGAAGTACCCACATTCAAAAATGAGTACTTTGATGTATCAGTCAAATCATCTAACTCAGATTGAGTCAGTTGACTAGGTAGGCCGGCTGCAGCTTTCATTTGAGTAATCTCCTCAAACAACTTCTTAATCAGTTTGTTTTGGTCAACTAACATTCTTTGCATTTCCTCAATCACCTCATCCTTCTGTCTTTCTCTGATCTCCTGATTCGTAAGTTTAGTCTTAATCATACTCAGCTCATTCGCCAACGAAGTATTTAGATTACGTATCACATCTTCATCAAGATTTGCACTAGCCTCTCTTCTGGCTGTAAATCCCTCATGTCTATGTTTGGTTCTCCGCTCAGGCTCAACAAAATCAGTTTTCTTCTTAGACCTCCTTTCTTTCTCTACCCTGATCTCCTCCGCTTGTGCATCAATATCCTCTTAAAAATCATAATCCTTTTCTTTAGCGTATCTCTTCCTTTTCTTAGTAGCATCAGCTTGCTGTACTCTTGTTTCTTCAGCCCTTTTACTCTCAGACTCATCAACCCGTCTAATATAATTCCAGCGTTATGGAGGAAACATATTTTCCCAAAGATGGGTGATTTTACCACTAAAATCATGACGGATAGCACATCAATCAGCAAAAATACGAGGATTCATCTGCACCAGTCTCTTGATTTCACCATGCTTTGGAACATCAGGAATAAGATCATCAAAAATCATCTAAAGAAAGCAAGGGTATAACAGCCATTTGTCTTTCTTTACAGCCATCACATTCTCTGCCATACATGCAAAAATCAGTCTAGCTATGTTGGCCTTCTCCCCTTTACAGCACAACACCATAGCTTTAGCCCAATCAAGATTAAGTCCATCAGATCCACCTTTACGGTGATCTAGACACATGATAAAGACATGAGCGATATATCTCCATTCTTTAGATAAGAAAGACTTCTTGATCTCTTTCCTTGAACCAAAGGCTGGTCCCTCATACCCCATTCTTTTGAAAGCTTGAAACACTTCAGACTCTGTCATAGCTACTTCATCTCCAGAATCATCATCAAGTCTAAGAATCCTCGAAACACTCTCAGCAGTGATAGTCACATCATGATCAATAACTTTGGCAGTGATTCTCTGTATATCTCCTCTAGTATTGTATTCCGCTGATCGTCAAAAATCTCTAATATGAAGATCATAAATAGTAGGCGAGTGAGAAATAGCATAGGAAATAGGTGATCTCTGAAGCCATCTGATACAATCACGAAATCCAGCTGCCTTAGGGAGAGTATCATCTAAAATAGCTGTGATGTTATTCCTCTCATCAAATTTGAGATTTGCCATGATAACCTGAGAAGGAAAACAATTAAATTTGAATGAGAAATAATGAAAATAAGAAAATAAGACTAAAACAAAAGAAACTAGCAGTTTCGGCAAGCGAAACAATAGTTTCGCTCACTAAGACATGATAGTTTCGCTGAACAAAGGCAGTTTCGACGAAGAAAACTAACATTTTCAACAAGCGAAACAATAATTTCGCTCATTGAAACATGTTATTTTCGCAGAACAAAAAGCAATTTCGACAAGATGAGTATAGATTAAAGAAGTTTCGTAATTAATTTCTCCAAGTACAAACATAGTTTCGCTGTTACAAATTAGTTTCGCTGTTCTAAAATTAGTTTCGCTGTTCAGAATAAAACAAGATCAAGCGAAACTGTGCAAGTTAAAGAACACATTGCGAAATTAAAGATAATACGGCGAAACTGTTAAGTTCGCCCGGACAACATAACTTTACAGTTTCGCTGAAAAGAAGAGAACTTTCGTTCAGTTTCGCAGAAGAATCAGTAGTTTTGCTGGATGAACAACGAACCCACCGAAGAGTCACAATCCAAGTTACTTAAATGGAGATGATTTTTTCCAGATTAAAAGATGTTACAAGGTTCGAAACTCACATGCGAAGCAAATAACACTAATAATCAGTCCAAAACACAAACACAAAGCAAAATCGCCAAGTAAAGTCAGGGAGAAACCCTAAGAACTACACATAATGGTTTTGCGAAATTATGAGAAAAATTTCGCAAAAACGACTTAAATAGCAAATAGTTTTGCTGCTAGCGAAACTATAAATTCGCCAGGCGAATTTACAGTTTCGCCCAGTGAAACTGTAATTTCGCTAAGAGATAACTAGTTAACAACTAATTAGCAAACCTAGCGAGATTGCAGTTTCGCTTTGCGAAACAATTAGCGAAAGAATAATTTCGCCACCAATATATATTTTTTTTATTTATTTGTTTTTATTTTATTTTATTATTTTATTTTATTTTATTTTATTTTTTTTAATTAACAAGAAGCTCATCACATAATGAGATCTAAATTAATCAGAGATCACATTCTCTAGATATTTATGAACATAAAGATGATCAAAAATCATCTACCTGCAATGAGATCATACTGAATACAAGATCTGATCACAATCTGCACATAAACAACTGAAATTAGAACAAATCAAAAACGATTGCTAATATAATTGTCCACTTAAACTCATGCCTTATCATTTTTCAACAAACAACTTATGATTCGTTTAATGTTCAATTAGATGCTTTAGAATGTTAGGACCCCACAATCATTTGGTAAAAAAAAAACCCTCACCCAACCTCAGGATTTCTTGAATTTTGAATCAATCTTCATAGAACAAGGCTTGTGCGTTAGTGTGCAAATGATTATAAACAGAATATTTCATTCTGAAAGAAACTCATCGATAAGATGATTTGACATAATTATATCAAAATGGTGAGAGCTCCAGATCTATACTCACGTATAACAGAGGAGATAACCATTTAAACATGTGCTTATGAGAGCTCCAGGTCAGTACTATCGTATAGCAGAGGAGATCATCACTCCAGGTCAGTACTCACGTACAGCAGAGGAGATAAGCACAGACACACGACACCTTAACACCAAACATACCAGCTGTGGTTCAGGGTGATGACATAACAAAGCAAAATGGACGAAAGATTCATTCTCAATCCAATTTTTGTCAGGACTCAGTTTTTGTGCAAGCCAAAACAATTGAGTAAATCCAGACATTCTTAAGCATGATGTTTAATTTAATCATAAAGCTGCTGTCTACTTTATTCATCAGGCTGAGTCTATCAAACATATCGTTAAAGAATCTGATCAATTTTCTTTAAAAAAATAATGTGAAACAGAATCCAGTATCAGTTACTATCATTTCTCATTGAAGCACCGGTCATGTATATAAAAATACTTAGAGAATATACAATCATTTCTCATCATATTAAATTCCGATCTCAGAACTATGAAATTACTCCCCCAAATTTTTATTTTCATATTTCTATTATTATAAGTTAATTAATTTTTTATTTTTTTTATTTTTTTTAATCAAAGAAATAGAAAATGAAAATTTAAAAAGATATTAACCCGAGCATAGAAATCAATTCATAAAAACGAGGTTTATCAAATGTTTTTGTGAAAAGATCAGCTTTTTGATTTTTTGTATCGATTGGTATAATATCAATGAAACCCTTTTCTTGAGCATCACGAATCGCATGAATTCGTGTTTCGATATGCTTGGTTCGGGAATGATGAATGGGATTTTTAGCAATTCCAATGGCAGCTTCATTGTCACAAAATAAAGGTGTATGGAGAAAATTAATCCCATAATCAATCATTTGGTGTTGTATCTAGAGAACTTGAGAACAGCAGCTTGATGCAGCAATATATTCAGCTTCCCCTGTAGAAAGAGAAACAGTAGTTTGTTTCTTGCTCTGCCAGGATACCATACAATTTCCCAAATATTGACATCCGCCAGACACAGATTTTCTGTTTAACCTGCAACCATTGGAATCACTATCAGAGTAAGCATGTAAATCAAAATTCCCACCATATGGATACCACAATCCTAAACGAGACGATCCTTTGAGATAACGAAATATTCTTTTGACAGCTTTCTCATGAGATTCCTTTGGGGCCGACTGATATCTAGCACATTAACCAACAGCGAAAGTGATATCAGGACAACTTGCAGTAAGATACATGAGAGAGCCAATCATAGATCTAAAAAGATGAGGATCAACTGGTTTCCGTTTTCATCCGGAGTGAGACAAGTCTAAGCAGTAAAGGGAGTCATCTCTGTAGAAGCATCATCCATCTTAAATTTCTTCAAAATATCTTTGATATACTTCTCCTGATGAATAAGAATTTCTTCTTGCTGTTGTTCAACTTGTAATCCAAGAAAGAAACACATTTCACCCATCATACTCATTTCAAACCTTTGGCTCATAACTTCTTCGAACTCTCTACACAATTGAGAATTTGTAGATCCAAAAATAATATCATCAACGTACACTTGGACAAATATCATTTCACCATTCACCTCTCTTTTGAATAAAGTCATATCGATGGTACCACGAGAGTAACCATTGCTTGGAAGATATTGCGTAAGGGTCTCATACCAGATTCTGGGTGCTTGATGAAGACCATACAAAGATTTATCAAGCTTATACACTTTATCAGGAAAATCAGGATCTTCAAAGCCTGGTGGTTGACACACATATATCTCCTCATCAATGTCTCCGTAGAGAAAAGCACACTTCACATCCATCTGGTAAACTTTAAATTGTTTATGAGCAGCATGAGCAAGAAATATTCTGATTGCTTCTAGACGAGCAACTGGAGCAAAGACTCCTGTATAATCAATCCCTTCTTCTTGAGCGAAGCCTTGCACTACAAGTCTAGATTTGTTACGCACCACCACTCCCTGATCATCTGGTTTGTTCTTAAACATCCATTTTGTACCAATTGGATATTTGTTAGGAGGTAAATCAACTAAGGTCCAAACCTTAAGCTTTCTGAACTGTTGAAGTTCCAATTGCATAGACTCTACCCAAAAAGGATCTTGTAGAGCAGCATGAACATTTTTCGGGACAATTTGAGAGATGAAGCATGAGAAAAGACAAACATTAATTAGACCAGATTGACTTCGCGTGCGAACACCATCAGAAACAGATCCAATCACATTGTCAAGTGGATGATCTTTTAGAGTTTTGTAATCACTTGAAGAAGGAAAGATGGTTGAAGAAGTATCACCCATAGCTGGTGAAAGATTAGATGAAGGTGAATCAATGATAGGTGTTGGATCAGGTAAAGGAGAAGATGTAGGAGGTAAAGAATCAGATGATGGAGCCTGATCAGTCATTAGAGACGAAGAGCTGACATCAGTTGAAACAGCATCATTTACTAACGTGGTGGATTGAACAGACGATGGAGATGATGAAATAATATTTGTTTGAGTATTTGGAATTGATGTATCATCATCGAAAACTGGCAGATTAAACGAATTGAAAACCGTATCGGAGTCAAAGAACCATGCAGGTTCAAATTTAACTTTAGAAGGATTGGATTCCTGCCAATCAACATAGAATGACTCTTGAACATTACGTGTTCTCTTGTTATAAACCCGGTACGCCTTTTGTGAAGAAGAGTATCCAACAAAATAACATTCATCAGAAACAGCACCAAATTTTGTCTTTTGAGATTGAGTATTCAAAAGAGTACAAGAACAGCCAAATGGTCGAAAGAAATCAATTAGTGGCTTTCTCTTATGAAAAGTTCATAAGGAGTCTTCACTTTATCTTTCACAATTAATACCCTGTTTAGAACATAAGATGCACAATTGACAGCTTCAGCCCAGAAAATAATTGGTAATGAAGATTCTATCGTCATTGTACGAGCAGCTTCCACGAGAGTGCGATTCTTTCGTTCCGCAATACCATTCTGCTGAGGTGTTCTTGCAGCACTAAATTGTCTCACAATCCCTTTTTGAGCACAAAATGAATCGAGAATCTGATTTTTGAATTCAGTGCCGTTGTCACTTCTTAGTCCCATAACTCTTCTCTTACTGATTGATTCGATAGAAAGAATTAATTTCTGCAATTCCTCTGCAACTTCGCCTTTGTGTGCAAGAAACCTCACCCATAAATATCTTGAGAATTCATCTGTAACAACAAGACAAAAAGATTTTTTAGCAATTGATTTAACACTAATTGGCCCAAATAAATCAGTATGTAACAACTCAAGAGGACAAGATATGCTATTTAGAAGTTTGGGCTTATGAGGTTTCTTATGATGTTTCCCTTTGGCACATGCCATGCATTTTTCATTAACAAAAAAATCTTTTAAAGGAAGTCCTCTAACAAGATTGTTCTTTACTAATTTATTAATTATCTTAAAATTGACATAGCCTAAACGACGATGCCATAAGAGAGACTCAGAGGTTGATGCTTTTGAGAGAAGACAAGTTGCAGTAGCCTTTGAGTCGTTTGAATTCATATCAAGAAGATATGTATCATGTTTTCTTGGAGCACGCATGAGAATTAAATCATCTGGAATGGCAATCTCTGATTTTAAAAATAAACATTCATCAGATTTAAATAGAACAGGAATGTCTTTATCACAAATTTGAGAAACACTCAGAAGATTAAAAGCCAATTCAGGAACATGGTTGACTTTTTCCAGAGTAAGAGAACCATTGGTAACTTCTCCTTGTCCAATCATTTTTCCACCCTTCTTATTTCCAGCAAAACCCACATATCCTCCATCTATAATCCGATAATTGGTCAACAAATCCTTTAGTCCCGTCATATGCTTGGAACACCCGCTATCAACATGCCATAAACTGTTTACAATCTTTGATGAGGATTCCTGAAATGAATTAACAAATTACTTAGCCAGGAGTAATAGGGACCCAAGATTGAACAACTTTGCTTTTTAAAGAAGCAGATTTTTTACAGAAGAAATTATTAACCAATTTTGTCAATTTATTCCCAAAACAATTCCTATTAGAGGATCCTTGAATCAAAGGACAATTTTTGACAAGATGATCCTCTTGACCACACCTGAAACAATGAGGTTTGAATCTAGATCTATGATGTGATGAGGTAAAAATAGGATCAATAATAATCTCATCATCACATTCAGACAAACTAGAATCAACATCACTGAATGTCTCAAACAACTCATGAGGTTGTTGTTTATTTGAACCAAAATTTTTCTTTACAAAATTAGAACAAGATTCATTTGACAAATCAGTAAAACTTGTACCATTGGTACTGGTGTCAGATGAAGAAGAACTACATTTTTCTAATGATGTCATATTTAATGATGTGAAAGATGGAATAGGTTGAGAAAAGAACTTTTCGAAACAATTAATTTTAAGTTGCTCAGTTGTTTTTGGAGAAAGATAAGATGCATCACATTCATTATGAGAACAAAAATCATCACTACCATGATTTGAATTACAAGATGGAATAAAACTATCAAGAGAACATGAGACATTCAAGTCTGTTACATTTGAACTAGAAACAAAAACTGAATTTAAACTAGACTTATGATCTAAAACAGACTGCTGATTTTCAGGTGTACTAGAACTAGTGCATCCAAGCCCACTAGTTGGTCCATAGTCGTTGTCTTCACGAATGTATTTAGAGTTATTCCCGACTAAACCTGCAGACATACTGTCAGTATCTATTTTGATTAAATCATTAGAAGGATCAGGAACAGGCATAGGAGAATAACAGTATGTACTAGGTGGAGGATAAACCTGTACATTTTCATAACCCAAACCTGTTTTAATTCTTGCTCCCCGTTGAGATTTACAAAGATCATCATGTTTCATTCCAGAAATAGTCCATTTATCTAACTATGACTGAAGTTTGCTTGCTTCAAATTCTGCAAGAGCAACCCTTTCAATCAAAGTATTAATCTCGATATTTCTTTCCACAACGATTCTTTTTAAATGATCAGTTTCTTTTAAAGCCTCATTTAATTTCACAAAATATTTTGATTCATTCATTTTAAATTCATCATTAATTCGCTTTAAATCCTTTTCATTATCAATTAACAAACGGTTAGCCTTATAAATCCCAAATAGCCTAATTTTGCAAGCAGCTGAGCACATATCCTGTATTACCTCATATGGAAGTCCCATTACCATCCTTTCAGCAGCTAAAGCTTTATCACACATGCATACCGGAGTACTTGATTTTCTTTCCTCAACAGTAGCAGCTACATCATCCTTCTCTTTTCCTATCTCATCTCTTGAATTTCTTTTCTCACTTGAACCTGCAGTTTCCTCTTTCCCATTTCCATCTGCCTTTTCTTCTTTCTCATTTACTAAAGACTCGTTTTCTCTTTTGAATTCCTTGAACAACACAAATCCATCTTCACAAACTTCCACTTCATTACCTTCCACAAACTCAGCAACTAACGCGTGATTAATCTCAGTTCTTGTTTCTTCCACCTCTGCACTCCAATCAAAGTTCGAAATCAAAGCCGACTCCTTTTTTAGATTCACTTCTTCCTTTTCTTTCTCTGCTGTCAATCTTGGTACTCCAGAGTTACTAGGATCTGTGACAATTGGTAATGGACATTCACGTTTAAAATATCCCAATTGTTTACAATTAAAGCACCTCAAATTTGACTTATCAAATCCCAGTTTTGAAGTAGATGATTGACCACCAAAGTTCTTTCGTCCTGTTCTTTCCATGAATCTCCGAGCTCTTAAAGTTAACATCGCCATTTGCCATTGAATGTCAGTTTCTTCTAAATCATCAGGATCAACCTGATACATGTCCTTCATAGTCATTCCTTTACCTTTCAGTTCTCCAGCAACAAGAGCTTCATAGCTCTGAACAAACATTCCAAAAAGAGCCATTGTTTCAGATGGAATTGAAGTTTCAGCATTGACCTTAGAATTTCCCAAATCTTTTCAACATGACTATTACCACTCGAGAAATTACTTGTATTGCTCCCTCCTTGAATTGGATTTTGAATGTGAGAGTTTGCAGCGGATGACAACAAAGCAGCATTTTGAGAAAAACCAGATGTGGGCATCATAGTCTGGTTAAATTCTCTTCTTTTCATATCCAACTCAAAAGATTTCAACTTGTTAATGATATCCATCAGCTTGTAATCTGTAAAACCTCTTTTTTGTTTAAGCATTCTCACTTGAAGACTCCACTGTGGTGGAAGAGAATCGAGAAGCCTATTAACTTGTTCACTGTTGGAGAGCCTTTCATCATACTTCTTTAGAGTGCTTGAGACGGTTAAGAAACGGTTTGTAAGATCTGTCAGACTTTCATTCTTGTATCCCACAAATGAATTGAACTCCTTTTCAACCTGAATACTCTTGTCTTTTACCAAATCTACATTACCATCATAGAATTCACAGAGAGCATCGTAAAGGGATTTAGCATTTTATGCTCTGCAAAACGGTTGTAGATGTCTGGAGCCAAACAGAGAGTTAGAGCACCAAAAGCCTTTTGATCACGATCAATCAATTTCAGATCTCTTTCAGTATAGGAAGATGGGTCCTTGTTCTGAGAAACAACATCACCAACAGTAACCGTTGGTATGTGAGGACCAGAAATAATCGATTCCCATTGATTATGATCAGTGTAGAAGAAGAAAGCTTTGAGACATCTCTTCCAATCTTCAAAATTATCTCCACTAATGAGTCTTGGAGGTCTATTAGGAGCAACACTTTCAAGATCAGCAAGTGTGAGAGTAGTTAATTTCGACATTATAGTTTCGGCAAAAATGTTTATAATTTCGCTGACAAATTCGCAGAAAAAGATGACTTGGATGACAATTTCGCTGAAGAAGTACTTTCGCTGACAATTTCGCTGAAGCTGACACTTTCGCTAGCAATTTCAGCAGCACTTTCGCCTGAACAAAGACACCACTTGCTTAGTTTCGCTGCTAACTTCGCACGAAACAAGCTTGAACTTTCGTTCAAAAATAAATTCGGCAGCAATTTTGCTTGTTGATTGTTCACAAGCACTAATGAACTTTCGTTCAAGGAATTAGTTTCGCAGAAACTCTAGAAAACAACTTCTGATCCAAGATAACTCATAATTTCGCTGAAAGATGATGACAGTTTCGCTGTAAGAACATCAATTTCGCTAATCGATCTCAAAATCCTTTTTCACCGCAAAATCAATTTGAAATCATCCAAACCTCAATGAATTTGAGATCTGATGATTGTAGAATCTTCCTCAATCAAAAATGAGCATAATTCAATCAATTTCCATGTCAAAAACAGCTGATAATCCAATGAAAATTGATTGAAACTAGATATTGACCAAAAACAACAAAAACTCAACAAATCAAGAGCACTAAGGCTCTGATACCATATTGTAGGTCCATGTGATCGAAAAACAGTACAATTGAAGTGATGAATTGCTCAATATCTAACATCCATGCTAAACAACAATAATTGAGAAGATAGAAGAGAATTCTAACATATATTTGATAATCAAATGAACAATAGCAATCAATAACATCAAGCACAATAGTATTTCTGTGTGAAAACTGCTTAGAATTGGTAACTTGCAACAATGATCCACGATTAGGGTTTTGAAAGCTTACCTTACAAAGAAAATGACAAAAGTATGTATAGCAGTTATAGTTTCGCTGACAGTTTCGCTACCAGCGAAACTGTCATGCCGAAACTATAGTTTCGCCCGGCAGGACACAAGTTCGCCGGGTAAACCAGAACAGCAAACTGTGAGCGAATGTATAGATTCGCTCACAGTTTCGCTGGACTGCCGAAACTACTCATTACTATAAACATACAAAAGGAAACTAACAAAAGTCCTATTACAATGTAAAGTAAACAACTATACTAAAGTGAGTCCAACCTAAACATGATCTTCACTCAGTATATGCAGATATTTGGAAGCACAAAAGTCCAAGATCAGTCAAAACTGGGAAATTTGTATCACACATGGTGTACATTTCAATCCAAGCAAGCATTAATAATCCAAGCAACAGTCAAAACTTCATCAAATTCAAAGCAACAGGCACATCTTCATAAAAATCAAAGCATCAGCACAAAAACAGACAAAACTATCCACAACAAAAACATTAACTTTTGACAAGTTCAAAAATTAATGCATGTATGAGTATTGGTTAATGCATGTGAAGGTAACCCAAACATATAACCAATGCGAGTAATAGTTTTGTACAAGAAAAACACAAATGAAACTAATGCGGACAAGTTAAGCCTTCCGCATTTGTTTTCAAACAAATGCGTACAACAATTTCTGAAAATAGTGAGAAAACTTATGCGGACAAAAGTTTGTTCTACCTCATTTCTCTATGCAGTTCACATTTTGTTCATCCGCATTTCTCTATACGGTTAAGTTTTGTTAAACCGCATTTCCCAAATGTGGATGAAATGATCAATGCTCACAAACATTTTTGTGTATTTGTATCAATAATAAATTTTGAGCTCACACTCTTCTGTCATAATTGTTTGAACCTCAGGTAATGCGTATGGATAAGGCAAAGCACAAAAATACAAACATCCATCAGCATTAACAAATGCGATTGAAGGTCAAGAAATACGATGAACTAATTTGTTTATCCGCATTTGTTGATGTAAATGCGGACAAGTCAAATCTGTAACACCCGGAAATTTATTATTTTGAAGCCGGCGAAGAAAGAAAAGAGATAAAGTCCAAAGTCGAGGGACCAAACTCGCCAGCGAAGAAAAGTTGGGAAATGTGGTGATATGTGTAGGGAGAGGGCAGCCCACTCTCCCCACACTTCACATATTTTCAGATTTCAAAGGAAGAGAAGAGAGAAAGAGGAGAAAAGGGAGAAAAGTGGTGTTTCGGGTGATTCGAGTGTCCAAAGTCGTCGTGTAGCAAGCCAAATCGAAGCTCTTGTCTTTGTGCTCGATTGTGTGAGTTCTAGGACCCCACTTTTACTTGTTTTCAACTGATTTTGGGGCTGGAAGATGGTCAAAACCCGTTTTTGTGTGTGTATGTGCTTGACCCATTTGGGTGCGATGTGTATGATGTGTTTAGAGTATGTTTTTGGGCTTGTGTGTGCTTGTATGGTGTTATGGTATGCATTCCTAAGGTCCAGGAGGGTTAACTTAGGCTTAGAATGGGTTAGGATGAGCTTGGAGGCCGAAAATGGCAGATTGGGTTCGGGATGAACTCCATTCTGCATCAGCTAGGGCTAGGCGACCGAATGAAGGCCATACGGCCGAATGAGGGCGATTGAGGGTCATTCGCACGATTGGGATTCATTCGCACGATTGGGATTCATTCGCACGATTGAGGGTTCAATCGCACAACTAAGGTTTCAGTCGCACGACTAGGAGTTCAGTCGCATGGGGATTGCACGACTGAGGGTTCAGTCGCATAGATGCTTAGTCGCATGAGTCCATTCGCATGAGGTCAGTCGCATAGGTGCCCATTCGCAGTAATCCCATTCGCACAAGGTCCATACGCACGATTGGATGTTCATTTGCATGGATGACCATCCGCATAAGTCCAGTCGCATGATGTTCAGTCGCATGGAGGCCATGCGACTAAAGGGTGTTCATACGCCCGAATAGGGCTGTTGCACTCGAAGGAATATGTAGTTTGACTTCTGGCCTTCGGGGAGAGGTGCAGGTGTAAGTTTTGACGTAAAGTAACCCGTAAGAGCATGTAAGAGGATGGTTATGGCCTTAGAGAGCATGTAGGGCATGATGGTGATGATGTTGCATGTTTATGCATATTATGCATGTATGATGTTGCCCTGTATGATGATGATGAATGTGTATGATATGTTCCTTATTATGATGTATGCTTATCTTTCTTGTGGCTTTACATGTCATGCTAATGAATGAATGAAGTATTATGTAATGTAAAGTGAAAGA
Source organism: Flaveria ramosissima (assembly GCA_025215565.1). Lineage (NCBI taxonomy): Eukaryota > Viridiplantae > Streptophyta > Magnoliopsida > Asterales > Asteraceae > Flaveria > Flaveria ramosissima. The sequence goes on from CM046040.1 coordinate 72,132,804, forward strand.
TAATAAAAGAGGAACATGAAGTAAGAATGCATGCATTAATGAATGATGAATGAACGAAAGAAAGGCTTGCAAGCATATATATTGGGGTGAGCGACTTTGTGTTGCAAAAGACTCGGATGAAGTGCAATCATTTGGATTGCCTATGAGGTGAGCAACCTTGTCGTTGCAAAAGACTCGAGTAAAGTGCTATCGTGATGTTGCCTTGGGGTGAGCAACCTTGTTGTTGCAAAAGACTCGGATAGCTTGCTATCGTGATGGGCAATTGGGGTGAGCAACCTAGGGGTGCAAAAGACTCGGATAGCGAGCAATCATTGAGATTGCCATTGAGGTGAGCGACCATGTTGTCGCAAAAGACTCGGAAGAAAGAATGAACGAAAAGAATGGAAGATAATGAATGAGATGAATGATAATAATGACATTACCTATGTATACGTATGTTGAATGATCGCATGATAAAAGGAATAGTTTTAATGAAAGTAAAGTATATTTATGTTATAAAACTAGAACTCACTCAGCAACGCTGACTTTTATTACATTCTCCAGTTGGCAGGTAAATGATTGCTGAGGATGGCACGGCAAGGCTACTCGGCTCTTTTGGGATGGCATCCAATTATATAGCTTTTGTGATGTAATGCAAAACATGAATTTTGTAACTGGATAATGATGTATTATTTGGCAAAAGTAATTATAATGAATCGTGATGTCATTTTTGAATGTTTCCGCTACAATTATTTCTTAATGTAATGTAAATATATGTTTTATGTGCGATGAATGACCAACTGTAAGCGTCCCCGGAACGGGGCCTTACAAGTTGGTTTCAGAGCCAAAGTTTAAGTGAAATAGGTAAATTTTCAAAATAAACCTTAACTTAAACTGAGAATGGGACGAATGGGGAATGGGATGCCAAACTGAGTAGCTGCGTGCCATCAGGTATTTTCTTAAAGTTAATCGGTTTTATGTGCGCATGGTATATGTTATGTGTTGTATGTAGATTTGAATACTGATGTAGTCAGGACAGGTAATACTTGGGATATGAAGAGTACAGTAAGTGGCTAATCACAACAGGCCACTGTAATTAGGGACTTACTATACTTGACATAAACTGAGTTGTTTCCTTGAATGACCGTGTTGGTGTTTGAATCTTTCAGTGTGATAGAGAATGGCTAGTGGTAGATCTTCTAGAGCTTCTAGGGATGGAGGCCGTGATGGCCCTGTTGCTGAACCACGCCCTAAGAGAGGAAGGCCTAGAGCTGAGAAAGAGGTTCCTGCAGAACCTGAGACTCCTCATCCAGAAGCTGGGGATGAGAGTGCGAACTTAAGGGCCTCGGTAAAGGAGGCTGTTGTGGAGGAAGTACATCAGGTCATGTAGACAATCTTACCATCTGTGGTGACCGAAGTCATCAAGGCTGTGAAGGAAGGGGAAAGGAAGGAGAGAAACCGGGCCTCGGGGGAGCAACCAGAGCCTGATACGATTTTCTCCGATAATGAGGATGAAGAGGAAGAGGAGCCTGTGCGAGGGGTGGCACGAGGCTATAACTACGGGGTGTTTATGCGATGCAAGCCCCCTACTTTTGATGGTAATGGTAATGCCGCTGCTGCTCACCGATGGGTGAGAGAAATGGAGGCTGTTCTCGACATCAGCGAGTGCCGAGAAGATCAAAAAGTAAAGTTTGCCACCCACTCCTTCGTGGACTTGGCACTATGCTGGTGGGACAACATTGTCCAAGCAGAGGGTAATCGGGCAATCGGGAGAATGAGGTGGCCCGAATTGAAGAAGATGGTGATCGAGGAGTTTTGTCCTCATCGGGAAATGGATAAGGTTGAAAGGGAGTTTCTGCAACTAGAGGCGGGAACCATGACACACCAACAGTACACCACGAAGTTCAACGAGATGGCACGTCTGGTGCCGGATCAAGTGACGCCTCTGTCCCAAAAGATCAAGAGGTATATACAGGGTTTGATTGCGGATATTCGCAGGCACATGATCGCCGCCCGGCCGAGCACGTTTAGGTCGGCGGTGGATTTTGCGGGAAGATTGTATGATGAGAGGACGGTGGTGGTGAATGATGGTGGCAGGAAGAGCGGTGGTGATCGGAGCTGGCAGGGGAAGAGGTTTGGTCGGGGTAATGCCCCGACGGGTAATAAGAAGGCACGGGTGGATGATCGCCGTGTGGGCATGTCAAGTGCGGGATCGAGAAGGTGTGGTAAATGTGGACGGGAGCATAGTGGGGAGTGCAGGTTTGGGTCGAACTTGTGCTTGAGGTGTGGAAAGGCGGGGCACATGGCAAAGGACTGTCGTACGGTCCGGTGCTTTAACTGTGGTGAAGAGGGTCACATGCTCAAAGATTGTAAGAAGCCGAGGGCTGACAGTTCAGGGGCAAAGAGAACGGGAGGTGATGGACCGAGGGCGAGCGCCAGGGCATTCACCATGACACAGGAGGAAGCTAGAACGGACCCTGACGTCGTGTCCGGTACGTTTTTGGTGAACCAAACTTTAGCTTCTGTGTTATTTGATTCTGGTGCGAGTAAGAGTTTTATTTCTGCTGCTTTCTGTGCTAAGCTGCCTGTTAGTAGTAGACGTGTTGATGCGCCCTTTGATGTAGAAACTACCATAGGTAAGTCTACCTGGATTTCTGAGATGATAGAGAATTGTGATGTGGAACTCGAGGGTCATAAGTTTCCTGTTAGACCGTTTGTGATGACCTTAGGTGGTTTTGACTTGGTTCTTGGGATGGATTGGTTAGCGGACTTCGAGGCGAACATTGTGTGTCGCAAGAAGATGATTCGGTTGTTGGCGCCTGACGGTAGTTCAGTGACGGTTTATGGTGATCGGGTTACTACGATTCTGAAAGTGATTTCGATGGCGGGGGCGGGGAAGTGTATGAGGCGTGGATGTAGTGCCTACTTGGCCTATGTAAAGGATGTGGATACGCCATCACCACAACTAGCCGATGTACCGGTTGTGTGTGACTTTCCAGATGTGTTCCCAGAAGACTTATCAGGAGTGCCACCTAACAGAGAGATTGAGTTTCAGATTGATCTGGTACCGGGTGCCCAACCTGTCGCCAAGGCACCGTATCGGTTGGCTCCGACCGAGATGAAAGAGTTGATGGAGCAGTTGCAAGAGTTGCTTGATAAGGGGTTCATTCGACCGAGTATCTCTCCTTGGGGTGCTCCGGTCCTGTTTGTAAAGAAGCAGGACGGTAGTATGAGGATGTGCATCGACTACCGCGAGCTGAATAGGTTGACAGTGAAGAACCGATACCTATTGCCGAGGATTGATGATTTGTTCGATCAGCTTCAGGGTGCCAGTTGGTTTTCAAGGATAGATCTTCGATCTGGTTACCATCAGTTGAAGGTGAAGGAGCAAGATATTCCTAAAACAGCTTTCCGTACGCGCTATGGTCACTATGAGTTTCTTGTCATGTCTTTTGGCTTGACCAACGTGCCAGCTGCTTTTATGGATTTGATGAACCGTGTGTGTCGGCCTATGTTGGATAAATCAGTGATTGTGTTTATTGATGATATCCTGATTTACTCGAGGAGCGAAGCAGAGCATGCCGGTCACATTTGGGAGGTTCTAGAGACGTTGAGAAGGGAGAAGTTGTATGCAAAATTCTCCAAGTGCGCGTTCTGGTTGCGCGAAGTTCAGTTCTTGGGTCACGTGGTGAATCCCGACGGGATAATGGTGGACCCGACGAAAGTGGAGGCGGTTATGCAATGGAAGTCACCAAAGACGCCATCCGAGATTCGTAGCTTCTTGGGTTTGGCGGGCTACTATAGAAGATTCATCCAAGACTTCTCTAAGATTGCTTCTCCCCTGACTAAGTTGACCCGAAAAGATGTGAAGTTCGTATGGGGTCAAGCTCAAGAGAAGGCGTTTGAAGAATTGAAAACGAGATTGACTCAAGCTCCTGTTCTGTCGTTACCCGATGGAAGTGAAGATCTGGTGGTTTATTCCGATGCTTCTTACTCGGGGTTGGGGTGTGTGTTAATGCAGAGAGGAAAGGTTATAGCCTATGCATCCCGACAGTTGAAGGTTCATGAGGTCAATTATCCTACTCATGATTTGGAGCTGGCAGCTGTGGTCTTTGCATTAAAGATTTGGAGGCACTATCTTTACGGGACGAAGTGCACCATATTCACTGACCACAAGAGTCTGAAGTACTTCTTTGAGCAGAAGGATTTGAACATGAGGCAGAGGCGGTGGTTGGAACTTATAAAGGATTATGATTGTGAGATCCACTACCATCCGGGCAAGGCCAACGTCGTGGCTGATGCCCTTAGCCGGAAAGAGAGGCCCGAGCCGATTCGGGTGAAAGCCTATCAGTTGATCATGACCTCTGATGTAATGAAGCAGGTTAAAGAGTTTCAAGATGAGGCACTGAAAGAAGATCATCTTAACTCTGAAAAAATGAGAGGTCTGGTTGGAGAATTGGGTGAAAACACGCTCAGTGTTAGAACCCGATTTGATCGTGTGTGGATTCCTCGTTTTGGGGATCTACCGGTGAAGATTATGGATGAAGCTCACAAGACTCGGTACTCCATTCATCCTGGTGCCACGAAGATGTACCATGACATGAAGAAAGATTATTGGTGGCCGGGTATGAAGCGCGATGTGGTGGAGTATGTGAGTAAGTACCTTACTTGCTTACAGGTGAAGGCCGAGCATCAAAAGCCGTATGGGAAGATACAACCTTTGGATATACCGGAATGGAAGTGGGAGCACGTCACCATGGATTTCATTACAAAGCTGCCGCGTACCCCGAAAGGGTATGATGCCATATGGGTGATAGTTGATCGTTTGACGAAGAGTACTCACTTCCTACCGATCCGCGAGACATATTCATCTGAGAGGTTGGCTGATCTGTTCATCAAGGAGATTGTGACTCGTCATGGTGTACCGGTGTCGATTGTGTCGGATCGCGACACCCGGTTTACATCTAAATTTTGGAAGAAATTCCACGACGCTATGGGGACGAGGTTACATATTAGCACGGCTTATCATCCCCAGACTGATGGTCAGTCAGAAAGGACCATTCAGACGCTGGAAGACATGCTTCGGGCATGTGTGATTGATTTTGGTGGAAGTTGGGATGACCACCTACCGTTAGCCGAATTCTCATACAACAACAGTTATCATACCAGCATTGGTATGCCCCCATATGAGATGCTATACGGTAGGAGATGCAGAACACCTGTTTGTTGGGGTGACATTGGTAAGAAGGAATTGGGAAGCGTCGAGGTTATCGAGGCTACGACTGAGAAGCTTGAGAAGATTAAAGCCTTCATGAAGGCAGCCAAAGACAGACAGAAGTCGTATGCTGATAAAAGGCGCAGGCCGATTGAGTTCCAGGTGGGTGACCGGGTTATGTTGAAGGCTCACCTTGGAAGGGTATCATTCGCTTCCGAAAGCGGGGCAAGTTGAGCCCAAGGTATATAGGCCCTTTCCGAATCATTGCTCGAGTAGGAGGGGTGGCCTATAGACTGGAGTTACCAGATGAGTTAAGTGGAATTCACCCGACATTCCATGTATCTCATCTAAGGAAGTGCTTAGCAGATGAAGATATGATTGTCCCATTGGAAGATATCGAAGTGGATGAACGGCTCAATTACGTGGAGCAACCAGTGGCAATCATCGACCGAAAGGAGAAAAGGCTAAGGAATAAAGTGGTTCCTCTTGTGCGTGTACAGTGGAAGCACAGGAAGGGATCCGAGTCAACGTGGGAGACTGAGGAAGAAATGAGACAACATTATCCACGTTTGTTCGAGGAATGACAGGTTTCGGGGACGAAACCTATTTAAGGGGGGTGGACTTGTAACACCCGGAAATTTATTATTTTGAAGCCGGCGAAGAAAGAAAAGAGATAAAGTCCAAAGTCGAGGGACCAAACTCGCCAGCGAAGAAAAGTTGGGAAATGTGGTGATATGTGTAGGGAGAGGGCAGCCCACTCTCCCCACACTTCACATATTTTCAGATTTCAAAGGAAGAGAAGAGAGAAAGAGGAGAAAAGGGAGAAAAGTGGTGTTTCGGGTGATTCGAGTGTCCAAAGTCGTCGTGTAGCAAGCCAAATCGAAGCTCTTGTCTTTGTGCTCGATTGTGTGAGTTCTAGGACCCCACTTTTACTTGTTTTCAACTGATTTTGGGGCTGGAAGATGTTCAAAACCCGTTTTTGTGTGTGTATGTGTTTGACCCATTTGGGTGCGATGTGTATGATGTGTTTAGAGTATGTTTTTGGGCTTGTGTGTGCTTGTATGGTGTTATGGTATGCATTCCTAAGGTCCAGGAGGGTTAATTTAGGCTTAGAATGGGTTAGGATGAGCTTGGAGGCCGAAAATGGCAGATTGGGTTCGGGATGAACTCCATTCTGCATCAGCTAGGGCTAGGCGACCGAATGAAGGCCATACGACCGAATGAGGGCGATTGAGGGTCATTCACACGATTGGGATTCATTCGCACGATTGAGGGTTCAATCGCACGACTAAGGTTTTAGTCGCACGACTGGGAGTTCAGTCGCATGGGGATTGCACGACTGAGGGTTCAGTCGCATAGATGCTTAGTCGCATGAGTCCATTCGCATGAGGTCAGTCGCATAGGTGCCCATTCGCAGTAATCCCATTGCACAAGGTCCATACGCACGATTGGATGTTCATTCGCATGGATGACCATCCGCATAAGTCCAGTCGCATGATGTTCAGTCGCATGGAGGCCATGCGACTAAAGGGTGTTCATACGCCCGAATAGGGCTGTTGCACTCGAAGGAATATGTAGTTTGACTTCTGGCCTTCGGGGAGAGGTGCAGGTGTAAGTTTTGATGTAAAGTAACCCGTAAGAGCATGTAAGAGGATGGTTATGGCCTTAGAGAGCATGTAGGGCATGATGGTGATGATGTTGCATGTTTATGCATATTATGCATGTATGATGTTGCCCTGTATGATGATGATGAATGTGTATGATATGTTCCTTATTATGATGTATGCTTATCTTTCTTGTGGCTTTACATGTCATGCTAATGAATGAATGAAGTATTATGTAATGTAAAGTGAAAGATAATGAAAGAGGAACATGAAGTAAGAATGCATGCATTAATGAATGATGAATGAACGAAAGAAAGGCTTGCAAGCATATATATTGGGGTGAGCGACTTTGTGTTGCAAAAAACTCGGATGAAGTGCAATCATTTGGATTGCCTATGAGGTGAGCAACCTTGTCGTTGCAAAAGACTCGAGTAAAGTGCTATCATGATGTTGCCTTGGGGTGAGCAACCTTGTTGTTGCAAAAGACTCGGATAGCTTGCTATCGTGATGGGCAATTGGGGTGAGCAACCCTAGGGGTGCAAAAGAATCGGATAGCGAGCAATCATTGAGATTGCCATTGAGGTGAGCGACCATGTTGTCGCAAAAGACTCGGAAGAAAGAATGAACGAAAAGAATGGAAGATAATGAATGAGATGAATGATAATAATGACATTACCTATGTATACGTATGTTGAATGATCGCATGATAAAAGGAATAGTTTAATGAAAGTAAAGTATATTTATGTTATAAAACTAGAACTCACTCAGCAACGCTGACTTTTATTACATTCTCCAGTTGGCAGGTAAATGATTGCTGAGGATGGCACGGCAAGGCTACTCGGCTCTTTTGGGATGGCATCCAATTATATAGCTTTTGTGATGTAATGCAAAACATGAATTTTGTAACCGGATAATGATGTATTATTTGGCAAAAGTAATTATAATGAATCGTGATGTCATTTTTGAATGTTTCCGCTGCAATGATTTCTTAATGTAATGTAAATATATGTTTTATGTGCGATGAATGACCAACAGTAAGCGTCTCGGGAACGGGGCCTTACAAAATCGTTCTTCCGTAATTATTATAGTGTCAAATGCTATCAAGTTTTATTCTTCTGCATTTGTCACTATACAAAAATGCATACAAGTTAAAATGTTCTTCCGCATTTGTTACAGGGTCAAATGCTGGCAAGTTTTATGCTTTCGCATTTGTCACAATACACAAATGCGTAGAAATAAAATATTTCCCGCATTTGCTACCGTATAAAAATTAAATCCTCCGCATTTTTCATTTACTCGCAAAGTCTAAGAAAGCCATTAAATTGACTACTTAAGCACATTAATGAGAGTTATTTAATACTTTTTAAATTTGAGTGAACCTATAGTGCGACGAGCGGTTTTCATACTAATCTTCATTCATCATCCAAATCATCACAAACATACTGTGTCGATTGTTCATCAAACCCCATTTCATCTCTATTTCGATTCTTAGCCTAAGTAGTATTGAAACAAGGCGATTATCAATGGATTCGTAAACCTTAAATATCGAACCAGTAATGAACATAGAACCCTAGGTCAAGAAAAATTCATAAAATTAACCATGAACAATGGATTTCAATGGCATTTTCGAGTTCAATGAAACTGGTGTTAATGTGAATAACAAAGAACAATCGAGTTTCAAAACCAAGGTTAAATGCATGAACAGGGAAACCGAGAACTGAAAATGTTGAATTCAAATCCTATGTTTCAGTGTTAAAATAGGATTAAACTAGAAAAGATGATTGAGAATAAACATAAAACACAACACAAATTCTTATTTATCATAAAATCGAGATTGTTCAAATTCATATAGAATAGTAACCATTGAACTCTCAATTTTGACATGAGAAAGTCAAACTGAGAAAATCAAACTTGATTTTAGTTGTGTAATTTGATAATTATTAGTAAATTACTAACACATGAGTCTCTATTGTAGAGTCTATGGCAAATCTAACTTGGAGAAAGCTCCACAATGTTACTGGATGTCTTGATCCTGATGTGACAAAAGCTAAAGGTATATGAGACATGATGAGATTCATTTCCATAACAAGAATAGCTCATGCCATCACAGTTAGATCCATCATTTATCAGATCTTCATCAGATCATTATAGGGAACATCTAAAGTGATTGAAGTAGATGTGTGAGGACCATATCTGGAAGGATCACTGATGATCATACACTTGCCATCTCTGAACAAACTATGAGACAGTGTCTATAGTTTGGGGATGATGCCAACTTTCCCCAAGAACTTTAAGAAGATCAAATCATGACCTTCATTGCCAACATTGGTTATGAAAGGGTTTTTGAGGGAAAGCAGATAGTTGAGGGGCTAGTTGACTTGTAGTGGAGATTCCTGATTCATCTATTCCAACACTGTCTGTCAAAGAGGAAGACAGGTTGGAATGATATTCCCATCACTACATCATCAGCTATCTATAACTTATGCACTAACATACAATTCAATGTGTTTGCTTATGTGTTCAATGGCTTGGTCTTGAACATTTAAGAAGGGAGAAGCCACATGTTCCTGATGTATCCAAGGTTCATCCAGTGCTTCATCTAGTGCTTCATCAATGAAACCTTTCCTGATATTATAGCAGAAGGGCATGTGATGGACATTCATCATTATAATGCCAAGTCTTACAAGTATATCAAGAAGCGATTTCAAAGGAACTTCTATGGCAGAACTTTCTTTCCTTTACTTCCATGGATGTTACAACAGATAAATCTAGAACAAGTTCATGAAGAACAAGCTGAAGATGCTAATCTTGGTGATGTTCATGAGATTATAGAAGAACATCAAGCTGCTCATGATCAATAACTATTGAAGAGCATGCTGAAATAACTGAAGAAGGACTAAGACAGTGTCACCATAGGTTGATGCAGGTGGTGATAATCAAACTAGGACTTCAGTTCAAGAAGCTGATATTCCATCACCATTCAGAGCATCACTTGTTCATTCTTATCTAGATTCTCCTATTCACACTCATCACATATCTACTATTCATTCTTTTCTAGCAGTTGCTGCTGCATCTGTTGAATCTGATGAATCTACCAGTTCATCAGATGGATCTGAATCATCTTCGGATTAGGAGGATCATCATCCTGAGTTCCAAACGCCTGAGAGACAAGTACACTCAGATGTCGGTGCTTTAGAAAGCTTTGTAGTATCTGAAGTCAACTGTCCTGATGCCAAGGATGAACTGATTTTCGAGCTATTACTGATGGTAGCCGGAATGGAGAAACTTCTCGATAGAAGGTCTGGGATTATAAGAGACAGACTACTTGAACTTGATGGGAAGGAGAAAGAACTTAAAAGAGTTGAAAGCCAAATATCAGTCTGAGAAAGGGGAAAAGATAAAGAGATTGATTGGCTTAAAGCATCTTCGGAACAAGCTGAGGAAGAAATTAGTGGATACTTGGATATTGCAACCCTTCAAACACTTGCAATTTACGAACAAGAGAATCTCTTTGATGTCCAAACTGATGTTATTGCTGATGTACATAGCCAATAGAAGCTTTAACAAAAATGGTTTCTGAGCAGGAGATGATGATTAAGATCAAAGAGGAGTTAGCTAAAGAAAAAGATGAGAAAATGATGATGATGATGATGATAAAGAAAAAAATGATGAGACTGAGAAAGAAAAGGAATCAAAAAGAAGATGAAAGTGTCTCTAGTGAGAGCAGTAGTGATGATGATGACTCTCCACCATCAAAGAGACAGAGAACTATTGAGTCTGTTAAGCAAGTTGAACATAGTGAAGTTAGGGATGAAGAGGAAAGCATAGTTATGATTGTCTATTCTGGTCAAACTTCTGAAGAAAACGTGATGAAGAATCTGAACTAGAAGAGATGATTGAAGAATTACACACCTACACTTCTGTAGAGAGTTTATCATGATGAAGACTTCAGGGATTTTGTTAGAGATCCAAGAGCTCTAGTTGAACCCATAATGGTGATTCCCCCTAATCCTATGCCATTAGAAGAAGAACTAAGCTTACAAATCATTTTTTCTATCTCATGACTAATGAGAAAAGGAACTTATAAGAAGATTGTGTGAAGAGATCAAAGAAAAAGAAGAAACTGAGAAGCTGGAAAAAGAAAAGAAGCAACAAGAAGCTGAAGCCTCTGTACCCTCTTCTTCTAAACAACGTATGCATACATACTCCAGGAAGAGGAAGTACTTATTAGAAAAGGCCAAAGGCAAAAGGCCTATAGTAGAAGAGGAACCAACCCAAAAAAAGTAAGAAATGATCCAAGAAGCCTTGCTACTCAGTTTCTAGATGAGCATGAGAAGGCTGAGGAACAGTTAAAGAAGAACACTGAAGTGATAGTCCTTGAAGAAGGATAAATAGAAGGAGGATACCAGGAGAGCTTGATTGATGACCCTTTGGTCAGGGATAGTCCTGCAAAGGCTAAGTCATCTATTGAAGACATGGTGTAAAAAGCTCAAACTGATGATCTTATGGTTAAAGCAATGTTTTTGATTAACCGCGGTTATGATGTTGATGAAGTGATCTGGATGACTTATGAAGGAATGGTAGAAGAAGTTAACAAGATGCAAAAACTTCTTGAGCCTACTTTTATTGAGCCCTCACAATTGAAGCTTCATGAAGGGTTAACCACTTCAGACAAGGTTGTGTCTGCTCCAGAAGGCAAAGTGGATGTGAAAATCATTGCCTGGAAGTACGACGATGATTGGAACATGTTTATGGTAAAAAGGATCTCTGCGATAGTTCAGTTCTTCATAAAGTATATTGCTATAGTGAACTCCATGCAGATACATGACATTAAAGAATTGGCAGAGCTGAAATTGATCAACCATAATGCCATGTACAGAGTTTATGAGTTTGAAGATATTTTGAAGATGTTCAAGAAAACAAATAACTTCAAGTCTCTAAAAGCTATTTGTATCCGGAAAGACAATCAAGGAGGTCAAGATGTCTATTTCTAGCAAGACATGCATGATCTTCCTCTGCGTGATCTCTATGACATAAGAAGGTACTATGAGAGTCTAAGGGATCCTAACCAAATGGTGAAGAAAGGAATGGTCTTGATCCTATGAGGACTGTCAATATCTGAGTAACCTTCTCTATTTTGGTAGCATCAGCCTAGGGGGAGTTTGTAAGGTTTATACTTAAAGGCTGATGCAACCAAATAGCTTCCAGCATGCATGCATGAAGTGCAAAGTAGAGTTACTTCGGAAGATTTACACAACTCATAGAAAATATTCTAAGTGTAAGATCTTTCGAAGCCAAAGACCAAATCTTCCGATGCCAAAAGATGAAGTTTTCTGAAGCTTTAAAGACAAAGTCTTTCGAAGCCAAAAGATTGAAGACATGTTTTCTCTGATAACCTTTTGACAAAAGCTAACCAACTTTCCGTTGCCACTCTGAAGACTCACCAACTTATACAAGTTGGTAAATAGGTCCATGCCTTTGTCAACTGTAGATTATGGTCTCTGGTCTGTAACTTTCTACTTTGTACATTTTATCCTTTTTGTAATATATTAGGATGTGAGCTATAGCATGTCATAGTCACAAGTCAAAAGGCAATCTGCCTTTTGAATATACATTGATCTTGTGGTCTAGATTAGCATTTTCCAGGTGGCTTTCAAAGTATAGCCGGTTGTAGGAAATAGTATAAAGTATCTCAGGTTCTTGTATTTATTCTTATGCTTTATAACACTTGTAATAGAACTTGAGAGCACTATACAACATTCTTGAAAACCATACTTATTTTGTTCTTGTTATTTCATCTTTCTCATTACTAACTTGTGTTCCTAGTATCATTTACTTAAACTCGGTTCCCTGTTTGATCTGTTAAGTGTTCTAACACTCTCCTCATTATTAAACTTATTGTATTGACCATCTCTTATATGCTCCTGTAGTTTGTTTGTTTGCCTTCCGTCATGACTTATTAAGTCATGACAATATGTGAGTCTTTCAGGACAATTTTGCACCTGCTTGATGTCCAGTCAAACCGATAGGACTTGTCAAACCCAGTAGTACTACCCAATATATCCCACTATTTTCCTTAGTTAACGATTTAAAAGAGTAAGGTCTTTCAATGATAAATACACTATGTATATGCCATACACAACATATATAAATAAATGTTTTTAAGTATGTTTTCTCCCCTAAAGGAGTATTTAAAACAAGGGGCAATGAACTCATTGTAAGTGTATGCCAAGAATATAAAGTTAGAATGGAAAGAAAACCTGTCACAGGTTACCTAGAATACATGAGTACATAACTACATGCAAGACATGAAACTTTAACAAACCCTAATCATTCAATCAATCCAATTGATTTATGTGTTTTATAAAATACTAACTAGTTTGACCTAGTAGACTAGTTTGACCTGTTAGGGACATGTTAGGTGAAAACATATTTGTTTATGCAAAACCAATCAAGTGTTGATGCGTTTAACCCAAATCATCCACGTATTGCACATAGTGAATTTAAGACTGTAACAAGATTATTATACTAGCATAACTTATCATACAACTTTTACGAATCCATACAAATAGCCAACATGTACATTTCAATAAGAAATTACATGATAACCTCAGAAATCACAAATGATAACTACCTATGTTACTATCATACAACCTAATCACACATAAGATTCTAACCACTCACTACATGCCATGTGAAGTAACTTGCTACTACACATCCTAAATACTACCAAATCCTACTAAGTAGGGTCTTAGGTCCTTGTAAGATCAAGATGATTATCTAAAAGGATAATGCTAACCAAAGATCTCTCAACATGAAGTGAAGTACAAGCAAGAAAGTACTTCGAAAGGTTTGACTATGTACAAAGAACATAACTAAGTGTCAAATCTTCCAAAGCCAAAGTGAAGTCTTCCTAAACTTAAAGACAAAGTGTTTTGAAGCTTGAAAAATGAACTCTTCCGAAGACTAAGAAGAGTGACATACTTTTGACAAAAGCAGAAGACCTCTCTGCTGTCAGCTCTAAAGACTCACCAACTTGTACAAGTTGGTGAATACCTTTTTACTTTTATCAACTGTACATTATGGTCTCTTTTCTGTAACTTCCTACTTTAGTACGTTTATCCTTATTATAATACAATAGGATGTGAGCTATGGTCTGTCATAGTAACATATCAAAAGGCAATATGTGTTTTGACTATACATTGATCTTGTTGTCTAGATTAGTGTCCAGCTAGTGTTCAAGGTATGGCCGACTGTAGGTTGTAGTATAAAGTATCTCATGTATGAGTCTTAGAACTAAGAATTTGTAACACTTGTGAACACTTGAGAGTAATATACATCAAACTTAAAAACCATATCTTTGTGTACTTGAGTGTTCTTTCTTGTTTCACTACTTGGTTCCCTATTTGATGTAGTAAGTGTGCTTAGTTCATAATCTCTAACTATGAAAATGTTGTTGAACCATAACAAGTCCTGTAATTATTCAAGAACTAAATATTTGATTCCTTTTGTGATGAAAAGGGTATTTCAAGACAATATAATGCTCCTAGAACTCCTCAAGAAAATGGTGTTGCTGAAAGGAGAAATATGACACTTATTGAGGCTGTAAGAACAATGCTCGTAGACTCTAAACTTCCTATCACCTTTTGGGTAGAGACAGTCAACACTGCATGCTTTGTGTAGAGTTTAGTAGTCAAATCTCACGGTAAGACACCTTTATGAACTATGACACAAAAGGAGACCTTCATTAGTTTCCTCAGGTCATTCGGATGTTGATGCACCATATTGAATAGCAAAGATCACATAGCCAAGTTTGCTAAGAAGGTAAATGATGGAAATTTTATTGGATACTCTTCTCAAGCTAAAGTTTATAGAGTATACAGTCTCAGAACTAGAGTAGTTGAAGAGTCAGCCAATGTGACCTTCAATGAACACACTCCAAGTGTGAAAGGTTCTGGTCCTGATTGGCTATTTGATCATTGTTGGACCCTGAAAGGAGCATACATGCCAATTCAAGTGGTGGTATACAGTTGTTCTGCTAGAAATCCCACAAGTCCAAGAACCAGTGCAGATAAAGAATCTTCATCAACAAAACAAGACAAGTGTCGGCTATTAGCATTTGTATATGCGGATGACCATAGAACAAATGCTGGCATGTATTTTGTACATCCGCGTTAAATAATGCGGATGCTCAGCAACAAATGCGCCAAGTGTTTGTTCATCCGCATTTTTCAATGCTGATGACCAAACACTAATGTGATAGAAGAAAAAGAAAAGTTGATGAAGTTCAACACATCCGCATTAGTTAATGCGGAGCTATACTATACTCATAGGGAGAGCTGCTCGGCGGTTCCTCAGATCAGGAGCTGCATGATCCGATGAGCTATCAGCTGAGAGACCCGTTTAATCTTTTGTAAAAATAAAATAAAATAAAAAAGTGACATCGGGACCTTATTGCCTCTCGTTATGAAGAGAAGAAAATGCTGATGGAGACTTAGACTAGTTTCCTGATGTATAGTACAAAGGTAGTTTAGTCGTTTTGTAAAGGAATCTTGTCAGCCTATAAATAGAATAGAAAACCCCACTTTTATGGATGACTAGACTTTTGTTAATTAGAATATTTTTCATATTCTTATGTTTTAGAGGTGTCTTGTTACTATTTATTGCTAAACCCTAGCATTCATTGTAACTTTTCACCACCATTAATACATAAACATTTATGAGTATTTCAAGCATTCAATGTTCTGTGTTTATATGATTCCGCCATATAATTACTGACACAATCATCAAATTCGGTCCTAGTTGATTGAGATCAACTAAGAATCTCATTCTCACACCCAGCAATTGCTATCAGAGCTTTTGCTCTCAGTTCATTTTCAGATTTGCTCAGATCTATTTTTTTTAACTAAAACTCGATTGATCTGGTGATTGAATTGCTGTTAGAGTGTTCGTCTACCTCTAAATAGTATTCTTGCTGAAATCCTTCTGAAACATCGATCTAGTCACTGTTCATCCATACCGAACCAAAGAATATAACTATGAACAACATATTCTACTCGAAAAATAGAAGAACAACATAATATACAGTTTGGACGGTCATCTAAACCTAAATAACTATTACTGTTCATCGGAACGGTTAAAATATTCATATATATATAGTTTGGACTGTTTGGACCACTTGGACTTAAAAATTAATCTTATTATAATTCCAACAATCCGAAACTAGTTTATTATAATGGATTCACATAACTTTTCTGAACTTGGTCATACTCCTAAACCTCCTATGCTAAAACACAAATCTGAGTTTAAGCAATGAAAAATCAGGTTTATGAATTACATTATAGGTATAGATCCGGATTATTGTATTTGCATATGCAAAGGACCTCACATACCTGTGACACTCTCGGCTGACCAAGCTGCTTTGTACAAAACATCAAGAATACCTATTGAAGATCTAACTCTTGATGATGATGATTACATGAAGATAAAGATTGATGTTAAAGCATACTCCATTCTCACACAAGCCTTGAAAATGAATGTACTCAAGAGACTGGAGAAACATGGAATAGCTAAGGTTGTGTGGGATGCACTGCTCATCATGTGTGAAGGCAGCAGTGAAGTGGCTGAAATCAACAAGGACAAAATTGGTCAATCAATATGACACCTTCCATCACTCCAAGGGGGAGTCAATCTCAAAACAACTGTATAGATTCGTGCAGTTGGTCAATGATCTTGAGATAATGGGGGTTACATACAAAGTGAAGGAGCTTAACAAGAAGATGTTGCATAGTCTCCTTGAAAGTTGGAAGCAGAATGTGATCATGCTAACAAACACACTTGATCTGGAAAGTATCACTCTGGATATAATGATTGCAAAGATTGAAGCTCTTGAACTTGATGAAAGGAGCAAAAACCTTAGTGGACCTCAAGTAATTCAAGCTTACAAATTTCCATCGGACACTCATTCTGTGGAAAATGAATTCATTACTGAAGAAGATGATTTCATCTCACCCAGAGATCAAGTGAAATCAGCTGGCTTCATTGCTGCTCCATCAACCAACAAACCATCAACCTCATCACAACCAAGTGGGTTTACTACCACTCCTTCTAGTATGCCTGAAGACCAGAGATCTGAAGAGCAAAAGGCTACTTACAATTCTTTTGTTTCTAGTTTTGAAGCTTACTTAGGAGGAAGACTCACTTGTGCTCATCTAATCCAAGAAGACCTAGAAGAAATTGATCCTGATGATGTTAGAAAAAATGGATCTATAGTGGCAGATGGCTATGATAGCAATGAGGGCCAAAAAGTTTTTCAGAAAAAGAAGGAAGCTAAGTCTCAATGAGAATACCAAACTTAGATATGAAAAATTCAAGGTCAAATTCTTCAACTGTGGTATGACTGGCCACTTCTCAAGAGAATGCAATGCTCCAAGAAGAAACAACAACAACTTTCAAAGGAGTTCTCAGGGCCAATCATCATCACAACCAAGCTCAAGCTTCCAATCAAACAATCAACATCAGTATCATCATCAAAACCAACATCAACAGCCATACCAAAATCAACCACAGTTGACTAATCAAGCTCAAGGAAACAACCAATTACCTCTAATGCTTTTGTCATCAGAAAGGATGGAGTTTGTGATTAGAGCCTATATGAAGAGGAAGTGAAACCTCAATTTTTAGAATCCTGCACTCATGGCTCACATCAATGATGGCCCAACACCTATGCTATTTGAGGTAAAATCTAATCTTTTCAGTGATAAATGCATTGCTGAACTACAGGGTTATCATGAGCACAATCATAAATTGGCTGCTAAGATTAAAGAAGAAAAGGTAAAGTCAGAGATGCTTAAAAGAGAACTAAAAAGTTTTGAAATTAAAATCAAATCACAAATCTTTGACATTGAAAAACTACATGGAGAAAAGTATACTCTTGCAGTTGAAAATGAACACCTAACTGAAAGTTAGCTCAATTCAAAGCTGAACAATCAGTTACTAAAGTGAAACTTGAAAAGTTTCAAATGTCTTCCGTCAAGCTGCAAGAGATTCTAGATTCACAAAAGGATCCTAAGGATATGACTGGGATTGGATATAATTCATGTCCCCTACCATACAATGACAATTACACTGTCATGCCTGAGTTTGTCACACTTACTGAGCAAAATGAACCTAAAACTATTGAACCTAAATCAGTAGTAAAACAAATTACAAATCGTCAAAATAAACCGGGTCTTTATATTGAAACAAATGAGGAGAAAATTTAATTAGGTCATCTAATTAAAATCAAGGAGTGCTCAGACAAGACAGTGAATGCCATTAAACCAAAAAGCCCAGTCAAAGCCATAGTGCCATTTGTGAAATTCATTCCTGTGATTTCCAAAGAAAAGAATAAAATCAATTCTTTTGTGAAACCATCTACTGAAAGCAGATCTGATTATGAGATCAAATCACCAAAGAGTTCACTCGAATCTGACAACATCTCATAGAAAAACGAATGCAAAGTTTCTCTGATTTCAAAAACAAAGATCAAATCAGATCCTCAATCATCAAAATCAAAACAAGGGGTTGGTTTTGACATTTTCAATAAAGATCATGTAAATCAGCTTGAACAGGAATTCAGAGAAAGGTTGAGGAAACAAAATCAGCCTAAAAGAGTCAACAATAGTAGTGTTATTAAACAAACTACTAAAAAGGCTGATCTTGCTTCTTCCCCAAAATCAAAGATTGAGACTCAGTTAAGAACTGGTAAATTTACTGAGTCATCAACATCAAAATCAGCTTCAAAAAACAAACACATGTATTGTGACATTTGTGAGATGTCAAATCACAAAACAGATGACTGCTATTTCAATCAATACTGCTCAATCTATGACATGAATAATCATTCCACCAAAAATTGTTATTTTAACAAATATTGTTATGTTTGTAATATGACTAATCACAACATATCTGATTGTTTCTTCAAACAAAAAGGCTTAGAATTCCTCAAAACAAGCCCATCTCATTAATATCATCTGTGAAACCCAAAATTAGAAGTCATTTTTATAATAAGCAATCCAGGACTTCAAGTTCTAATGATGATTTGGGTAATCTGAAAAAGTTTAAGCAGATTCAAAGAAACATAAATCATAACTTCAAACAAACTCATGATATTCATAAATCAAACTTGAAGTTTAACTATCAAAAGTGTGTCCAAATTCTTAAAAGAAACAGGGACCAAAGGTTTGAATACTCTTCTGACTCTTAAGTTGAAATTGATGAGATGAAATCAGCAAGATATCAACAAAATCCAACAAAGATTCATCCTCTAAGGCACAATTTAAAGTAAAGTATCAAGAAGTTACTATCATGGATTGAAGATCATGTATAGGTTGGACTCACCTTAGTTTAGATTGCTTACTTTACTTGTAATAGGACTTTTGTTAGTTTCCTTTTTGTATGTACTTAGTTTTGTGTGTTTTAGCAGTCTAGCGAAACTGTGAGCGAATCTGTAAATTCGCTCACAGTTTGCTGTTCTAGTTTACCTGGCGAACTTATGTTCTTCCGGGCGAAACTGTAGTTTCGGCATGACAGTTTCGTTGACAGCGAAACTGTCTGCGAAACTATGACTGCTATATATACTCTTGTTAATTTTCATTGTAAGGTAAGCTTGCAAAACCCTAATCGTGGATCATTGTTGCAAGTTACCTATTTCAAGCAGTTATTACATAGAAATATCATTGTGCTTCATGTTATTGATTGTCATTGATCATTTTGTTATCAAGTATGAGTTAGAATTGTGTTCAATCTTCTCTATTATCATTGTTTAGCATGCTTGTTGGATATTGAGCAATTTTGTTATCAAGTATGGTATCAGAGCCTTAGTGCTCTTGATTTGTTGAGTTTTTGTGGTTTTTGTTCAATATCTTGTCTCAATCAATTTTCATTGAATTATACAGTGTTTTTGACATGGAAATTGATTGAATTATGCTAGTTTTCGATTGACGAAGATCCTACAATCATCAGATCTCAAATTCATTGGGTATTGGATGATTTCAGATTGATTTTGAGTTGAAAAAGGGTTTTGAGATCGATCAGCGACTTTACTGTTCTACCTGCGAAACTGCCATCTTCTTTCAGCGAAACTATGGGCTATTCTGCATCTGAAGTTGTTTTCTAGTGGTTCTGCGAAACTAATCTTTTGAACGAAAGTTCATCAGTGTTTTTGAACGGTTAACAAGCGAAATTGCTGCTGAATTTGTTTTTGAACGAAAGTTCAAGCTTGTTTCGTGCGAAGTTATCAGCGAAACTAAGCCAGTGGTGTCTTTGGATTAGCGAAAGTGCTGCCGAAATTGCTAGCGAAATTAGCTTCCTCAACGAAATTGTTAACGAAAGTAATTCTTTAGCGAAACTGTCATCAAAGTCATCATTTTCTGCGAAAGTGTCAGCGAAATTAGTTTCTTCTCTGCCGAAACTACAATGTCGAAGTTAACTACTCTCACACTTGCTGATCTTGAAAGTGTTGCTCCTAATAGGCCTCCAAGACTCATTAATGGAGATAATTTTAAAGATTGGAAGAGATGTCTCAAAGCTTTCTTCTTCTACACTGATCATAACCAATGGGAATCAATTACATCTGGTCCACACATACCAACGGTTACTGTTGGTGATGTTGTCTCTCAAAACAAGGACCCATCTTCCTATACTGAAAGAGATATGAAATTGATTGATCGTGATCAAAAGGATTTTGGTGCTCTAACTCTCTGTCTAGCACCAGACATCTACAACCGTTTTGCAGAGCATAAAAATGCTAAATCTCTTTACGATGGTTTATGTGAATTTTATGATGGTAATGCAGATTTGGTAAAGGATAAGAGCATTCAGGCTGAAAAGGAATTCAATTCATTTGTGGAATACAAGAATGAGAGTCTGACAGATCTCACAAATCGTTTCTTAACTGTGTCAAGCACCTTAAAGAAATATGATGAAAGGCTTTCCAATAGTGAACAAGTTAACAGGCTTCTTGATTCTCTTCCACCCCAGTGGAGTCTTCAGGTGAGAATGCTTAAACAAGAAAGAGGGTTCACAGATTACAAGCTGATGGATATTATCAATAAGTTGAAATCCTTTGAGTTGGACATGAAAAGACGGGAATTTAACCAGACTATGATGCCCACATCTGGTTTTTCTCAAAATGCTGCTTTATTGTCATCCGCTGCAAACTCTCAAATACAAAATCCAATTCAAGGAGGGAGCAATACAAGTACTTTCTCGAGTGGGAATAGTCATGTTGGAAGAGATTTGGGTAATTCTAAGGCCAATGTTGAAACTCCAATTCCATCAGAAACAATGGCTCTTTTTGGAATGTTCGTTCAGAGCTATGAAGCACTTGTCGCTGGAGAACTGAAAGAGAAGGGAATGACTATGGAAGACATGTAACAGGTTGATTATGATGATCTTGAAGAAACTGATATTCAATGGCAGATGGCTATGTTAACCCTTAGAGCTCGAAGATTTATGGAAAGAACTGGATGAAAGAACTTTGGTGGTCAAACATCTACTTCAAAACTGGGGTTTGATAAGTCGAAATTGAGATGCTTTAATTGTAAACAATTGGGACATTTCAAACGTGAATGTCCATTACCAATTGTCACAGATCCTAGTAATTCTGGAGTACCAAGACTGACAGCAGAGAAAGAAAAGGAAGACGTGAATCACAAAAAGGAGTCTGCCTTGATTTCTAACTTTGACTGGAGTGCCGAGGTTGAGGAAACAAGAACTAAGATAAATCATGCTTTAGTTGCTGAGTTTGTTGAAAGTAATGAAGAGGTAGATGGTAAAGATGGATTTGAGTTGTTCAAGGAATTCAAAAGAAAAAATGTGTCATTTGTAAATGAGAAAGAAGAAAAAGATGATGGAATTGGGGAAGACGGAACTACAAGTTTAAGTGAGAAAAGAAGTTCAAGAGCTGGGCTAAGAAAGGATAATGATGATGATGCTGCTACTGTTGAGGAAAGGAAGTCAAGTACTCCAGTATGCCTGTGTGACAAAGCCTTAGCTGCTGAAAGGATGGTAATGGGACTTCCATATGAGGTAATACAGGATATGTGCTCACCTGCTTGTAAAATTAGGTTATTTTGGATTTATAAGGCTAACCGTTTGTTAATTGATAATGAAAAGGATTTAAAGCGAATTAACGATGTACTTAAAATGAACGAATCAAAATATTTTGTGAAATTAAATGAGGCTTTAAAAGAAAATGATCATTTAAAAAGAATCGTTTTGGAAAGAAATATCGAGATTAATACATTGACAGAAAGGGTTGCTCTTGCTGAATTTAAAGCAAGCAAACTTCAGTCAAAGTTAGATAAATGGACTATTTCTGGAATGAAACATGATGATCTTTGTAAATCTCAACGGGGAGCTAGAATTAAAACTGGTTTGGGTTATGAAAATGTAAAGGTTTATCCTCCGCCTAGTACATACTGTTATTCTTCTATGCCTGTTCCTCATCCTTCAAATGATTTAATCAAAACAGATATTGACAGTATGTCTGCAGGTTTAGAAGGGATTAACTCTAAGTACATTCGCGAAGACTACGACTATGAACCAACTAGTGGGCTTGGATGCACTAGTACTAGTACACCTGATTATCACCAGTATGTTTTAGATCATAAGTCTAGTTTAAATTCTGTTTTTGTTTCTAGTTCGACTGTAACAGACTCTGTTGTCTCAAGTTCTCATGATAGTTTTATTTCATCTTGTAATTCAGATCATGGTAGTGATGTCTTTTGTTCTAATAATGATTGTAATGCATCTGATCTTTCTCCAAAACCAACTGAGCAAATTAAAACTAATTGTTTTGAAAAGTTCTTTTCTCATCCTATTCCATCTTTCACTCCATTAAATATGACTTCATCTGATGAATGTATTTCTTCTTCATCTGACACCAGTACCAGTGGAACTAGTTTTACTGATATGTCAGATGAATCTTCATCTAATTTTGTAAATAATAATTCTTGTTCAAATGAACGTCAAACTCATGGGTTGTATGAGACATTCAGTGATATTGATTCTAGTTTGTCTGAATGTGATGAGGAGATTATTATTGATCCTATTTTTACCCCATCACATCACAGACCTAGTTTCAAACCTCATTGTTTCAGGTGTGGTCAAGAGGACCATCTTGTCAAGAATTGTCCTTCTTTGATTCAAGGATTCTCTGATAGGAACTGTTTTGGAAATAAATTGACAAAATTGGTTAATAATTTCTTCTGTAAAAAATCTGTTTCATCAAAAAATAAAGTTGTTCAATCTTAGGTTCCTATTACACCTGGCTAATTGATTTATTAATTCTTTTCAGGAGTCATCGTCAAAGATTGTAAACAGTTTATGGCATGTTGATAGCGGGTGTTCCAAACATATGACTGGATTAAAAGATTTGTTGACCAATTATCGGATTATAGATGGAGGATATGTTGCTTTTGCTGGTGACAAAAAGGGTGGAAAGATGATTGGACAAGGAGAAGTTTCCAATGGTTCTCTAACTCTGGAAAAAGTCAACTATGTTCCCGAATTGGCTTTTAATCTTCTGAGTGTTTCTCAAATCTGCGATAAAGACATTATCGTTCTGTTTAAATCTGATGAATGTCTATTTTTAAAATCAGAGATTGTAATTCCAGATGATTTGATTCTCATGCATGCTCCAAGAAAGCATGACATGTATCTTCTTGATATGAACTCAAGCGAGTCAAAGGCTACTGCAACTTGTCTTCTTTCAAAAGCATCAACTTCTGAGTCTCTCTTATGGCATCGTCGATTAGGCCATGTTAATTTTAAGATAATTAACAAATTAGTAAAAAACAATCTTGTTAGAGGACTTCCTTCAAAAGATTTTTCTGTTAATGAAAAATGTATGGCTTGTGCCAAGGGCAAACAACATAAGAAACCTCATAAGCCCAAACTTCTAAATAGCATATCTTGTCCTCTCGAGTTGTTACATATTGATTTGTTTGGCCCAATTAGTGTTAAATCTATTGCTAAAAAATCATTTTGTCTTGTTGTTACAGATGATTTCTCAAGATATTCATGGGTGAGGTTTCTTTCACACAAAGGCGAGGTTGCAGAGGAATTGCAGTGATTAATTCTTTCTATCGAAACAATTAGCAAGAGAAAAGTTATGGGACTGAGAAGTGACAACGGCACTTAATTCAAAAATTGGATTCTCGATTCATTTTGTGCTCAAAAGGGGATTGTGAGACAATTTAGTGCTGCGAGAACTCCTCAACAGAATGGTATTGCAGAACGAAAGAATCGCACTCTCATTGAAGCTACTCGTACAATGCTGATAGAATCTTCATTACCCATTATCGTTTGGGCTGAAGCTGTAAACTGTGCTTCATATGTTCTAAACCGGGTGTTGATTGTGAAAGATAAAATGAAGACTCCTTATGAACTTTTTCATAAGAGGAAACCTCTAATTGATTTCTTTCGGCCATTTGGTTGCTCTTGCACTCTTCTGAATACTCAATCTCAAAAGACAAAGTTTGGTGCTTTCTCTGATGAGTGAGGCATATCGGGTTTATAAGAAAAGAACACGTATCGTTCAAGAGTCGTTCTATGTTGATTGGCTGGAATCTAACTCTTCTGAAGTTAGATCTGAACCAGCATGGTTCTTTGACTCCGATACCGTGTTTAATTTGTTCAATTTGCCAGTTTTCAATGATGATACGTCCATTCCAAATGCTCAAACGAATATTATTTCATCATCTCCATCATCAGTTCCTTCCAACTCGTTAGTAAATGATGCTATTTCAACTGATGTTAGTTCATCGTCTCCAATGAATGATCCAGCACCAACATCTGATTCTTTATCTCCTACATCTTCTCCTCTACCTGATCCAACAACAACCATCGATTCACCTTCATCTAATCTTTCACCATCTATGGGTGACATTTCTCCAAACATCTTTCCTTCAGCCAGCGATTACAAAACCTTGAAAGATCATCCTCTTGATAACGTGATTGGATCTATCTCTGATGGTGTTCGAACGCGAAGCCAATCTGGTTTAATTAATGTTTGTCTTTTCTCATGCTTCATTTCTCAAACTGTCCCGAAAAACGTTCATGCTGCTCTACAGGATCCTTGTTGGGTGGAGTCCATGCAATTGGAACTTCAACAGTTCAGAAAGCTTAAAGTTCGGACCTTGGTTGACTTACCTTCTAACAAATGTCCAATCGGTACAAAATGGGTGTTTAAGTACAAACTGGATGATCGAGGTGTAGTGGTGCGTAACAAGTCTAGACTCGTTGTGCAAGGTTTTGCTCAAGAAGAAGGGATTGATTATACTGAAGTCTTTGCTCCAGTCGCTCGACTTGAAGCAATCAGAATATTTCTCGCTCATGCTGCTCATAAACAATTTAAAGTCTGTCAGATGGATGTGAAGTGTGCTTTTCTCTACGAAGACATTGATGAGGAGATATATGTGTGTCAACCACCAGGTTTTGAGGATCCTGATTTTCCTGATAAAGTGTTTAAGCTTGACAAATCTTTGTATGGTCTTCATCAAGCACCCAGGATCTGGTATGAGACCCTTACACCAGTATCTTCTAAGCAATGGTTTCTCTCGTGGTACCATTGATATGACTCTCTTCAAACGGGAAGTGAATGGTGAAATGCTATTTGTCCAAGTTTACGTTGATGATATTATTTTTGGATCAACCAATTCTCTATTGTGAAGAGAGTTCGAAGAGGTAATGAGTCAAAGGTTTGAAATGAGTATGATGGGAGAAATGTGTTCTTTCTTGGATTACAAGTTGAACAACAGAAAGAAGGAATTCTTAATCATCAGGAGAAGTATATTAAGGATATCTTAAAGAAATTTAAAATGGATGATGCTTCTCCTGAGATGACTCCATTTACTGCTCAAACTTGTCTCACTCCAGATGAAAATGGAAAACCAGTTGACCCTCAACTTTTTAGATCCATGATTGGCTCTCTCATGTATCTTACTGCAAGCCATCCTGATATCACTTTTGCTGTTGGCTACTGTGCTCGATATTAGTCGGTTCCAAAAGAATCTCATGAGAAAGCTGTCAAAAGAATATTTCGTTATCTCAAAGGATCATCTCGTTTAGGGCTATGGTATCCATATGGAGGGAATTTTGATTTACATGCTTATTCTGATAGTGATTCCAATGGTTGCAGGTTAAACAGAAAATCTGTGTCTGGAGGGTGTCAATATTTGGGAAATTGTTTGGTGTCCTGGCAGAGCAAGAAACAAACCACTGTTTCTCTTTCTACAGGAGAAGCCGAATATATTGCTGCCTCTAGCTGTTGTTCTCAAGTTCTCTGGATTCAACACCAAATGATTGATTATGGAATTAATTTTCTCGATACGCCTTTATTTTGTGACAATGAAGCAGCCATTGGGATTGCAAAAAATCCTATTCATCATTCCCGAACCAAGTATATCGAGACACGAATTCATGCAATTCGTGATGCTCAAGAAAAGGGTTTTATCAATATTATACCCATTGATACGAAACATCAAAAAGTTGATCTTTTGACAAAAACTTTTGATAAACCTCGTTTTTATGAATTGATCTTTATGCTCGGGTTAATATCCTTTTAAATTTTCCTTTACAGTCCTTTATTATAAAAAAATTAATAAATAAAAATATAATAATAACAAAAATTAATAAATAAATATTAAATAATTTTCATAATTTATATAATTTATCTATTCTTTGAATATAAAATTTTGGGGGAGTAATTTCATATCCTGAGATCGAAATTTAAAATGACGAGAAATGATTGTATATCCTCTAAGTATGATATTGATACATGACTGGTGCTTCAATGAGAAATGATAGTAACTGATACTGGTTTCTGTTTCACATAAAATTTTTCAATACGAATCGAGCAGATTCTTTAACGATTTGCTTGATAGACTCAGCCTGAAGAATAAAGTATACAACAACTCTATGATTTAAATTAAAACCTTATGCTTAAGGATGTCTGGATTTACTCAATTGTTTTGGCCTGCACAAAAACTGAGTCCTGACAAAAATTGGATTGAGAATGAATCTTTCATCCTTCATGCTCATATAAGTCATATCCCTGGATCATGTCTAGTGTATTTTTGTATTGATGTGTCTTGTGTTTGTGCTAATCTCCTATGTTGTACGGAAGTACTGACCTGGAGTGATGATCTCCTCTGCTGTACGATAGTACTGACCTGGAGCTCTCATCAACAAATGTTTAAATGGTCATCTCCTCTTTTATACGTGAGTATAGATCTGGAGCTCTCACCATTTAGATATAATTATGTCAAATCATCTAATTGATGAGTTCTTTTCAAAATGAAACATTCTGTTTATATTCACTTGCACACTAATGCACAAGCCTTGCTCCGTATAGATTGATTCAAAATTCAAGAAATCCTGAGGTTGGGTGAGGGTTTTTGCCATATGATTGTGGGGTCCTAACATTCTAAAGCATCTAATTGAACCTTAACAAATCATAAGCTGTTTGTTGAAAAAGGATAAGGCATGAGTTTAAGTGGACAAATATATCAGCAATCGTTATTGATTTGTTCTAATTTCAACTGTTCCTGTGCAGATTGTGATACGATCTCGAGTATGATCTAATTGCCGGTCGATGATTTACGATCATCTTTGTGTTCATAAATACCTAGAGGATGTGATCTTTGATTGATTTAGATCTAACAAAAAAAAATATAAAATATAAAAAATAATAATATATATATATATATATATATATATATATATATATATAATATTATATATCTTAAGGTGACGAAACTACTCTTTTCGCTCATTGTTTTCGCATGACGAAACTGCAATTTGCTAGGCTTTCTTATTAGTTTTTAACTGGCTATCTCTTAGCGAAATTGCAGATTTATAGATATATATATATATATATATATATATATATATATATATACTTAAAGGTGACGAAACTACTCTTTCGCTCATTGTTTCGCATGACGAAACTGCAATTTTGCTAGGCTTTCTTATTAGTTTTTAACTGGCTATCTCTTAGCGAAATTGCAGATTCTCTCGGCGAAACTGTAAATTCGTCTGGTGAATCTATAGTTTCGCTGTCTGCGAAACTATTTGCTATATAAGTCGTTTTGCGAAATTATTCTCTCATTTTCGCAAGATCGACCTGAGTAGTTTTCTAGGGCTTATCCGTGACTTTAGTTGGCGATTCTGAGTTTTCGTTGTGTTTTGGTCCGATTGATTGTTCCTTTTGCTTCGCATGTGAGTTTCGAACATTGCTCAATCATTTAATCTGGTTAATATTAACTCTTTTTAAGACATTTGGATTTGACCATTCGGTGTCTTCGCAGAACTGAACGAAAGTTCATTACTTCTCAGCGAAACTGTAAGGTTATGCTGTCCGTGCGAACTTAACACTTTCGCCAACCTATTTTCAGTTTTCCAGAATTTGGACTTAAGCTTGTACAGTTTCGCCTGGTCATATTTTCTTTTTGGACAGCGAAACTGTTATGTTTTTACTAGCGAAACTATGTTTTCGCCTGCCGAAACTAACAGCGAATCTATTTTAAATAATTTCCGCCTAGTCGAAACTGTCTTTTGGTCAGCGAAACTGACATGTTTTAATTAGCGAAACTAGTGTTTCTCTTGCCGAAACTGTTAGTTTTCATTGTTTTATTATTATTTTCTTATCTTCTTAATTTCTCATTCAACTTATTTGATTTCTTCTTCATGTTATCATGGCTAATCTAAAGTTTGATGAGCGGAACAATATCACCGCTATTTTAGATGATACTCATCCAAAGGCTGCTGGATTTAGAGATTGTATCAGATGGCTTCAAAGATCACCTATAGCCCATGCCATATCTCATTCGCCTACCATCTATGATCTTCATATCAGAGACTTCTGGCGATCTGCAGAGTATGATACTCGAGGAGATTCACAGCGGAATACTGCTAAAGTCGTTGATCAAGAAATGACGATCACTGCTGAGACTGTATCGAGGATTCTAAGACTTGAAGAAGATTCAGGAGATGAAGTCACCATGACAGATTCTGAGGTGTTCCAAGCCTTTAGAAGTATGGGATATGAGGGACCAGCTTTTGGTTCTCGGAAGGAGATCAAGAAGTCATTCTTATCTAAAGAGTGGAGATACATTGCTCATGTTTTTATCATGTGTCTTGATCACCGTAAAGGTGGATCCGATGGTCTTAACATTGATTGGGCTAAGGCAATGGTGTTATGTTGTAAAGGTGAAAAAGCCAATATTGCCAGACTAATTTTTGCGTGCATGGCTGAGAATGTGATGGCGCTAAAGAAAGACAAATGGCTGCTGTATCTCCGATTTCTTCAGATGATATTTGATGATCTTATACCTCATGTACCAAAACATGGAGAGATAAAGAGGCTGGTACAAATGAATCCTCGTATCTTTGCTGACTGTTGTGCCATTCGCCACGACTTCAGTGGAAAGATCACTCATCTTTGGGAAAACATGTATCCTCCAGAACGCTGGATCTATATTAAACGGGTGGATGAATCAGAAAATAAACGAGCTGAAGAAACTAGAGTACAGCAAGCTGACGCTACAAAGAAAAGAAAGAGATATATCAAAGAAAAGGACTATGACTTTGAGGAAGATATTGCTGCACAAGCTGAGGAAGTTAGGGTTGAAAAAGAAAGAAGGTCATAGAAGAAAACTGATTTTGCTGAACCTGAGAGATGAACCAAGCATAGACATGAAGGATTTACAACAAGAAGAGAGGCTAGTGGAAACCTTGATGAGGATATGATTCGCAACTTGAATACTTCGTTGGCTAATGAACTGAGTATGATCAAGACCAAACTCACAAACCAGGAAATCAAAGAAAAACAAAAAGATGAAGTGATTGAAGGTATGCAGAAGATGCTAGTTGACCAAAACCGACTGGTGAAGAAATTGTTTGAAGAGATTACACAGCTGAAGGCTGCAGCCGACCTACCAAATCAACTAACTCAATCTGAGTTAGATGATCTGACTGATACATCAAAGTACCCATTTCTGAATGTGGGCACTTCATCTAAGGTAGGAGAGGGCACATCTGGTGCAGCAACTACTGATGCTGGAGATCGGGAAGCTCCAGGAGAGGATGTTGGAAGAAATGATGAGGAGGACATTATAGAGGCTGGGTTTGTTAATATGCAATTTGATTTTGAAAAGGATTTGGTTGGTGAAGAAGTTATAGTAACAAATACTGCTGAAGGAGTTCCTGAGAAAGGTAAGGGGTTGGTTGATGAGGAAGAGGAAGATGAACAGCTCATAGATTATAATTTAGAACCTGAGTTCTATGAAGTTGATGAACGACCATTGATCTATGTTGCTAAAAAGGGAGAGGATGATGCAGATGTGTTTGAGATGGATAAAAATGATTGGTTTGTGAAAGAGAAGGAGGTAGAAGAAAATCACTCCTCTTTTCCAACACTTGGAGGGGTTGAGTAGGAAGGAGGCTGACAAGAAAATCATAAGCTGGTGTTATAATTCAAGCTTAAAGATGTTTATGATCAAGAGACGGGGAGGTAATATCAGTTATATGCTTAAAAGGAAGGCTTTTAAGACCTTGCCTAAATGGGATTTAAGGCGTTTGGCAACTCTACCACTGATTAATGCTCATCTGAGTGAAAGAGCCACTTTTCTTCAAAAAGAGATAAAGAATGGGCTTAATGACAACTTTGAGTCTTTCGGGTATATGAAGGCAGAAAGAAAGAGGTCAAAGAAGGATAAGGACTGGGAGACGGGAAAGGGAAGGATTGTTCTAAGAGTTAAACCTCCAAAGACTGTAAACAGTGTAAGATTGGCTGATCCTCTTCCCTAACAATTACAGGACTTTGAGAAATGGTTTTATGATAACAACACTGGAGAAGCTGTGATCAGAGTTAAACATGGAAAAGAGTTTAGAGTATTTGATCCAATGGAGCTGTTCAGTTTCTGTGATGAAGATCTACTGGTATTATGTGAAAATCACATTAAGGCTGGGGCTGGAGAGGAACTAGGAAAGAAGCTAGTTTGTTTATGAATGTTGCCAACAAGATCAGGGGCGTAAGGTCTGAGGTAAAGAAGTTAGCTGAAAGGGTAAGGGCTCAGGATGACTTTCATATGGATGTTCAAGATCTGACCAGGCAATTTGCGAAGGCTAGTGGTCATTCCGAAGAAGCTAGTGATGCAGGAAAAGACCATGGAGGATCATTTGCTGAAGCTTCTGAGGAAGTAGCTGCAGGAGGTGACAAAGACAGATCAATCGCAGCAGAGGAAACTGGAGCTGACAAGACAAATCAAGAAGAGTGAAGACGGTGAGATTCAACCTAGGGGGAGTATTGAAGATCATGTATAGGTTGGACTCACCTTAGTTTAGATTCCTTTGTGTATGTACTTAGTTTTGTGTGTTTTAGCAGTCTAGCGAAACTGTGAGCGAATCTGTAAATTCGCTCACAGTTTGCTGTTCTAGTTTACCTGGCGAACTTATATTATGCCGGGCGAAACTGTAGTTTCGGCATGACAGTTTTGCTGACAGTGAAACTGTCTCCGAAACAAAGACTGCTATATATACTCTTGTTAATTTTCATTGTAAGGTAAGCTTGCAAAACCCTAATCGTGGATCATTGTTGCAAGTTACCTATTTCAAGCAGTTATTACACAGAAATATCATTGTGCTTCATGTTATTGATTGTCATTGATCATTTTTGTCAGGATCAGTGATCACAAGTTCGATGGATTAGAGTGTAATGCAGCGGAATAAGATCAAGAATTAGACAAATTGTAGCAAGAATTTGATATTTGTAAACAAATACGAGAGAATATATTTCTGTGACAAGAAATGTTTCAATTATACCAAATATTTCTGCTCAATCATTCACAAATTACAATAAGGTTGACACTCCTTATATAGAGTGCAATCACTGCTATTATCACGGGATAGTGACAACTGGCAGATCTATTACAAAAATAACTAACACTTAACAAACTACTGAAATGTTCACAACTACTGAGAGCATATCAGAGTGCTAAGTACAAAATATAAAACTACTGATAAGAAACTACTGAAACTACAACGACTGAAGAACAAGCTCTTCAGTCGTTTTACAAAACTACTGAAAACATAAAACTACTGAAAGTAAACCGTCACAACTACTGAAGAAGTCCTCTTCAGCTGTTATGACAACGTCTGATACTTGGTCTTCAGCACCTGTCTTCAGACTTTGTCTTCAGCACTTGTGTCTTCAGACTTTGTCTTCAGCACTTGTCTTCAAACTTTGTCTTCAGCACTTGTGTCTTCAGACTTTGTCTTCAGCACTTGTCTTCAGACTTTGTCTTCAGCACTTGTCTTCAGACTTTGTAATCAGTTGTTGTCTTCAGCTATTGTGGACTTCAGCGGTTGTTGTGACGTCTGTGGGACTTAAAGGTTTTTCTGATCCGGCTCATTGGTTCTTTTGGTCCAACAAACTCCCCCTGAACCAATGCAGCCAAAACCTTTAACTTTATTGAGGTCCCACTTATTATTGGCAGAATGTTTGGTCTTTTTCCTTCTTGATCAGATGAGAAGATGACCCATATAAGCACTGGCTTGGAAATGAGTCTCTGATGATTTGGTTGGCAATGTATGGATGGGAGCTCTGTATTGGGGAATTGGACACTGAGCTGTTCCCCCATCCATGAGACTCACTTCCCATGTATAAGCCTGTAGGATTCTCTGGTGTATGCTCTGAGAAACATAATTTGTTCTTCCATGGTAAGATTTTCAGGTTCACCATCAAACAATCCTTCACGCCCATACAGCTCTGAAATGTACTTAGCCTGTTTGCCATTTTGAGCTCAACTGTTGTAATCTGTCTGTATGCAAACTCATCTGGGTGAGTACCTTCAAGTAACAGACTGAGCTCATTTTGTTTGAAGTTCTCAAACTTCTTGTAGACTAACCCCTTTTTAATTACTCTGTTCTCTAACATCTTTTGGGGTGGCTGTTTAGTCTCATAAGCCTTCTTGAAATCTTCTACAATTTCCCAGGGTGATACTACCAGGACCACTGTGATCTCTTCATCTACGATCCTTTTTACTTGGCCCTTGTATCTCGCAGGAATGTCTTTCTTCACAATTCTGTGAGCCACCCTAGGATCAGGCCATATTCTCACCTTTTCCTTTTGATATTGAAATGTGTTAGCAAGGGTGTACAATCTCAGAGCTTCTTTCTTCATACTGATTATTGATGAAGAAGCAGCATAAGTTTTGTCTATGCTTTTCAGCATCTCATCATCATGAAGCCTTTGCTGCTGTTCTTCTTCTATCTTTACTCTCACCGTTTCCATCTGTGAGGTGGGAGTGATGGGCATAGGTTTGGCTTTAGGCAAAGTTAGGACTGCGGAAAGAGGCAGCCTATCTTCTTCCTCATCATCCTCTTCTTCTTCTTCTTCTAGCCTCAACATCCTTCTCTTCTTCTTCTTGGGTGCATCATCGGCTGTTGGTTTTGAGGGTAAAGGAGTTGGTTTAATGGGTTGTGGTAGTGGTGATTTTGAAGTGGGAAGTTTTGCAGGTTGTTCTAGCATTCTTGTAGTGAGTGAGGCTTTTGAGTGTTTTGCTAGTTCATTTCTGTTCCCAGCACCTGCCTCATTTAGTGCTTCAATCACCAATCCCTTAGTGTATGCTTCAGACGTACAGATCTTGGTGGTTATTGCCAAGATACTGTCCCTGGTCCATGACTTAATCTCGATCAATGATCTCCCAAGGTACTTTGCAATGAATCTGATCATGATCTCTAGTCTTTCTCTTTCTAATGCATCATAACTTGCCCATCTTGAGTTAATTTCTTCAACTTCAAGTCTCCTAATCTTTGAGTCAAGCTGTGCAGTATCGAACCCTTGTCTATACAGTTGATCAATAATGGAGTCCATTGATTTACTATGTGTAGCATCCGCCATTTTGATCATCTCATCAAGTTGGAGTTCTTTTTCTTTTCCTTCAACCTTCCTTTTCTTATATGTGATATGAAAGTCTTTGTGACTTTCACCCACTTGATCAATGTTGACTCCCTTCACAAACTCCTCTTCCTTCCTCTTTGCTTTCACTGACTGACTCTCCCCCTTTTTGGTTGCATTGGTTGCAAGGGTTTGAGTAGCAGAAAGCCTTGTGCTCACAGTCTTCTCCACCAGGGGTTGTATGATTGAGGGAAGCCTCTCATCCATGGTTTTGATCACAATGTTTGTGATCATTGGGGTGATGAGAGGTAGGGATTGCTGAAAGATAGCAGTTGTTTGCTCAGAGGGGTTCTGTCCCTGAGAAGCAGTGCCAGAAATAGAGTCTGGTGGGTTTGAAGTTTGGAGTGGCTGAGTGTTTGGGAGACCTTCAGGTGAAGGTGCCATCTGTGGGTTTATGTTGGTGTCAGATGGACTTGCTTCTTTGAGAGAGTTGGTCAAGTAGGTTTTGTAGTCTACAGACTTCTTCCTCAAGAATTGTGTTCTGGGCCAGAACATCATAAAAGAAGCCCAGGTCATCATCAGCAGATGCTGAATCACCTGACCTCCTGCTTGTAGCAAGATGTACATGCACTGGGTGTAGACCAGTTTTAGCATGTGCCCCTTTTTCTTGGAACTGGGGACTTCCAGCCTCAGGACGATGTTCTTCATCAGCTGTTGCCTCTGGTGAGGTCTTAGCAATGTTACCGGCCTCAGTCTGATCATGTGCTGATTCAGAAGAGGTGGCAGCCTCACCAGATATTCTGATCTCCATATCCACACCAGGAGACAGAACATTTAAACCCCGGTGCTGTGGGTTGTCAGAAGCATGTTGATCCTCTTCCTCAATGGCTGTGGTTGTCCCCTTTGTTGGTGTTTGGTAGGGAGGAGGAGAGGCATGCAGCTGAGTCAGCACGTTTGCAATTATAATGGTTGGACTTTGGGGGCATTTTCATGGGGAGATGGGGTAAAAGCATTATGCACCTGGGGAGAATGGTGCTCTTCAATGGTAATCTCCTCAAATGAGGAAGATTCCAGATTAGTGGGTACCCCTTCTTTGGTTGCTTCAGGCTCCTTTTGAGAGGAATCCTGAGCGGCTGTGGCTGGTAGAGTCTTTGATACTGCTAGGGGGTTTACACCAGCAAGTATATCCTGCCTTGGTGGTACAGGAGCATCTTCAGGGGACTCATCTCCCTGAATAGCTGTTTTGGGGCGTTTGGTTTTTGGTTTGGTGGGGACTCTGGATCTTGTGGTGGTGGCTGTGGGTTCCAGCTGCGTGGGTTTGCGCAGCTTGGCAGCCATTTTTAGTGATTGGTCAGAGTTGTGCGGGAGTATACTTCAGACAATACAGCCATAGCAGGGACTCCCAGGCCAACAAGTCCCTCAGCTTGAAGCTGGTTTTCAATTATGGCCATTATGAACCGAGGATATAATATCCAACGGTTAGCAAGTTGTTTTTGGGCCATATCCTTGAGCTCTAAAAATAGTATTTCAGAAAAATTTAAAGGTTGT
Organism: Flaveria ramosissima; assembly: GCA_025215565.1. Classification (NCBI taxonomy): domain Eukaryota; kingdom Viridiplantae; phylum Streptophyta; class Magnoliopsida; order Asterales; family Asteraceae; genus Flaveria; species Flaveria ramosissima. Next base: position 72,168,097 of record CM046040.1, read on the forward strand.
TGCTCAAGGATGGAGTACATTACCTGTTGCCACCTTGTGGACATTTGATCCCATGATGAAGTCTTGGGGGCAAGGCAGACATTTACCATATGAAAGATGAGACGTTCGGCATCCTGGAAATGTTTCTTCAATATGGTAGATGCACTCAGGTTACCTTGGTATCCATGGTGGGCAAATGATAGATCTGTTGTGCCCTTTGGATAACCAGTTGGGAAAGTGGCATCATCCAGATTGAGGGTTTGGCGAAGAGTGTCTGGAGTAATGACCACTTTTTGACGATTGACAAACGATTGAAGAGACTCTGTGTCATTCTCCTCAGAGACAAGAGTGACGTTTGTCCAGAATTGGTTAAGAGATTCAACATATATGGTGGGGTTTAACAGAAAAGCCGTTTGGTAAGGTGACTGAACCATTAAATCAATGGCGTTGTGAAACTTGGTCCAGTATGGCGATTTTGTGAGATGAGCGACACAGTTGTGTCATGGTTTTAGTTGCATGGTCGCCATTGATGAAGAGAGGTTACAGAGTTTTTTTGAACGTTAGGTTTGAGAAGAGAGGTGAGAAAAACTCTGAAGGTGGGCTAAGGTATTTAAAGGGTAGGGTTAGAAAACGACTGAAGGTTTTGGTGTTAGTCATCATTTGTTGAAACTACTGATGACGTGGGATTAACTTTCAGAGGTTTGAAATGACTGACCGTATTGGTGTGATCAGCAGTTGTTATAAAACAACTGAAGACTTGGTTTTAACCGGCAGACGTTGAAACAGCTGAAGTCTCTAATTTAGTCATCAGTAGTTATAAAACTACTGAAGACAGTTTTGACTTCAGGTGGTGAAACAACTGAGGACTTCGTGTTTGTCATCAGTAGTTGTGAAACTACTGAAGACAGTGGTTTTGTCATCAGTTGTAAACAGCTGAAGACTTGGTGTTAATCTTCAGTAGTTTTAAACTACTGAAGACATAGTTTTGGCTTCAGTTGTTTAGAAACAGCAGTTGTAGAAACAATTGAAGAGAAATTACTCATCAGCTATTTTCGTCAATTCATAGCTTTTCAGCTGTTTCAGTCTGACCTCCACACTTACTTATCAGACTTAAATCTGAATTTCAGAGGTTTCATTGGTCATCAGTACTTATCTGCATTTATGACATCAGTAGTTGTAGCTACATCAGCTGTTATGATTTCATCAGCTGTTGTAACTACATCAGCTGAGATGTACAACTTGCTGCAGCAATGTACTCGGCTTCAGCAGTTGATGTAGCAACTGAGGTTTGTTTCTTACTCTGCCAAGAAATCAAACAGTTGCCTAGGAATTGACATCCACCAGAAGTTGATTTCCTGGTCAACTTACACCCTGCATAGTCACTGTCAGAAAAAGCAACTAATTTACCAGAATGTCTAGTAGAATACCATAAACCTAGAGATGGAGTTCCTTGCAGATATCTAAAGATCCTCTTGACTGCAATCAAATGAGACTCCTTAGGTGCAGCCTGAAATCTAGCACAAACACATGTAGCAAACATAATATCTGGTCTAGAAGCTGTTAAGTACATCAGGGACCCAATCATACATCTGTAAAGTGTTTCATCAACCACTTTACCTTTCTGATCTGTATCCAGTTGTGTGGTGTTGCACATGGGAGTAGAACAGGGCTTACAGTTTTGTAAATCAAATTTTTCCAAAAGATTTTTTGTGTATTTGGACTGATGAATAAAAATTCCATCAGCCTTTTGTTTGATTTGCAAACCCAGAAAGAATTGTAATTCTCCCATGGCACTCATTTCAAACTTTTGTTGCATCAACTTTTTAAAGGCATCACACAACTGTGGATCAGAGGATGCAAAAATAATATCATCTACATAAATTTGAAAAAGTAGATTATGCTGCCCAGCTTTCTTAATGAATAAAGTTTTATCTATGGAGCCTCTAGTGAAATTATTTTCCAGAAAAAAGTTTGATAATGTCTCATACCAGGCTCTAGGAGCTTGTTTCAACCCATAAAGAGCCTATCAAGCTTATACACCCAATTAGGATGTTTATTGTCCTCAAAACCTGGTGGTTGACATACATAAACCTCTTCTTTAATTTTCCCATACAAAAATGCACTTTTGACATCCATTTGAAAAACTTTAAGATTTTGATAAGCAGCATAAGCTAAAAACAATCTAATTGCTTCCAGTCTAGCTACAGGGGCAAACGTTTCATCATAATCAATACCTTCTTCTTGTGCAAACCCCTGAACAACCAGTCTGGCCTTGTTCTTAACAATAAGCCCATTTTCATCAGTTTTGTTCCTAAACACCCATTTAGTGCCTATTGCACACTTACCTGGAGGTAGAGGAACCAGTTCCCACACTTGTTGTTTCTTGAACTGAAGAAGCTCAAGCTGCATGGCATCAACCCATCCATTGTCCTTTAAAGCAATGTGATAATTCTTTGGCTCTTGCTGACTGATGAAGAGAGCATAGAAGCAGAAATTTGACAATTGACTTCTTGTTGATACACCAGTAGTGATATCACCAATGATTTGAGACATAGGGTGATTCTTCAGATCTTGGTACACAATGAGATCAGTGCAAGTGTTTGTAGTAGGCTCAGCAGCATCAGATGGTGATGGTGAAGCATTTCCTTGAAACCAATCAGTAGATGGTAATTCAAAGGAAGTTGAAGTTATAGAAATCTCATCAGCATTTGTTGTGGATTGTGCTGCTGGAGCTGCAGGAACATCAGGTCTAGCTGAATCAGGCAGTTGATCACTAAACTTGAAGAGGTGAGTACTACTAGCATCATCATCATCAGCACCAGCAGTACTACCAGGTGGTGAACTGTTGACAGGAGCAACAGCAGGAGTTTGATAAGGAACATATTGCAGTATGTCCAAATCAAAAATCTCCACAGGGCTTTGTGGAATCTTGTCCTTTGGAGATTCATTAAACTTAACATGTAGAGTCTCTTCAACCATCTTTGTTCTACAGTTGAAGACTCTGTATGCTTTGCAAGTTGATGAATAACCAACAAAGTACCCTGCATCCACCTTAGAATCAAATTTTTGGAGTTGATCCCATGTGTTGAGAATGAAACAAGGACATCCAAAAGCTCTGAAGAATGAAATTAGAGGGGCCAAATGATGAAGAACTTCATATGGAGTTTTCATCAACCTCTTATTTACTAGAGCTCTATTTTGTACATAGCAAGCTGTATTGACAGCTTCAGCCCAAAAAGTCATTGGCAGTCCAGAATCAGCCAACATGGACCTTGCAGCTTCAATAAGGGTCTTGTTCTTTCTCTCCACTACTCCATTTTGTTCAGGAGTTCTTGGAATGCTAAAATGCCTCTTGATTCCCTTTGAGAGGTAGAACTCATCAAGTGTATTGTTTCTAAATTCTGTTCCATTATCACTTCTAATACACTTGACTGAGAGGGAATACTGCTTCTCAACATACAACACAAAGTTGATAATCTTCTGAGCTGCCTCATCCTTTGAATGCAAGAAGAAAGTCCATACAAATCTGGAGTAATCATCCACAATTACCAGACAGTATTTCTTCTTAGCCATACTCATCACTCTCACAGGACCAAAGAGATCCATGTGAAGAAGCTGTAAGCAGGCAGTGGACTTAGGTTCTTCTATGGAGGGAAATGAAGCTTTGTGCTGTTTTCTTTTTAAACAAGCAGTGCAGTTATCTTCACATTTGAACTCCTTCATAGGCAGTCCCCTTACTAAACCATGGTTTATCAGCTGATTTATGTTTTTGAGATTAACATGACCCAACCTTCTGTGCCATAGAGTAGATTCTTGAGGGGAAGCCTTGGAAAATAGGCAAGGATGGCCTTTGAGATCTATTTTCTTGGAAAGATCTAAGGCATACACTCTTCCTGTCCTGTTGGCCTTTAGGAGAGTGTATTCATCCAACACCTTATCAATCAAACTTAGAACTTTGGATGACAGAATCCGACAGTTCTGACTGGTGAAAAGAGCAACATGGCCTTTGTCACACATTTGACTGACACTCAAGAGGTTGTACTTGAGATCTTCCACATGGTTAACATCATCAAACTTTATTTCCCCATTGGAAACAAAGCCTTTGCCGATGATGTAACCCTTTGCATCATTGCCAAATGACACAAACCCCTTCCTTCCTTGAGAGTAGTCATTAAGAAGTGATCTGTTTCCTGTCATATGCATGGATCTTCCACTGTCTACATACCAGATGCCTCTGTGGCATGTTGAAGAACCCTGCAAAACAAAACAAATTAGTTAGATTTTGAGACCCAAACCTTTTTGGTTTTGGGCCTGTTCACATCAACATATGGTAGACTAACAGGTTTGTTGAAAATAACAGCCTGAGAGGAAGAAGATGGTGAAGAAGAGGAATCCTTTGGCTTGGACCTCCTTTTCTGTGGCTTCAACATAGGAACATCTAATTGGTTAACTCTTCCCAATAGATATTGAACCATCATAACCAGCTGTGTCTGGTTTTGTGATAAAGCTTTCAGCTCTTCAGACACTTTGGCATTGGAGTTTGATAAGTTCCTATGTTGCACCTTCTTCTTTTGAGCAATCTCAGCTGTTACTTGTTTAACCCCTTCCTTTTTGGATTTCTTTTTGGACTTAAGGGTTACAGGATTTGATGTTGCTGGTACAAATGTAGCTTCAAACTCAGTTTTCATTTTAACCATTTTCTCTTTAATTTCCTCTTTATGTTTGAGTTTGGATCCTCTTTTGTACCAACAGTCATCTGTAAGATGATTGAACAAACCACATACTTCACATGGTTTCTTCTTCATCTTATGTTGATCATCAACTAAAGAGGATGAAACTACTGAAGACTTGCTCTTCAGTACTTTGAAAACATTATTTGCTTTCTTGTCTTCCTCTTTAGTAGTCTTCAAACTCTTTCTACTGACAGTTTTCTTCTCTTCAGTGTTGACAGTAGTTGGAGTTTGAACTTCAGGTGTTAAATCTTGCTCTCCAGTCCTTTCAGGACTTCCAGAAATAACTCCTGAGTTGATCAACTCTTTGATCATGTGAGTGTCAGCAATGGAACCATCAACATCAGCTGATTGGTTCTGAGAGGGCTTAGTGCTAACTTCTACTTTTGATGATGCTCTATCAAAAAGTGAATCACATGATGAGGTGGATTGGTTATTGCTTTCTCCATCAGATTTCACTTCTGCTCTTGAAGCAAAATCTGTAGGAGGAGCAGTGTGATTATAACCAATGCCAAACTTCACATTGGAAGCAGATTGCTTACTAAGAAGCATTTCAAAACCTTTGCATGATTGTACCCATCGATCACACTCTACTTGGGTGACTGCAAGGGTTTCTTTGAGACTTCTCTGGTCTTCCAGAATAACCTCTAGCTTAGCCTTTTCATCATTTAATTGGCATTTAAGCTTATAAATCTCATCACTTTTATTATTAAGAGCAGACTCATACTCAGCTTTTCTTTTGGAAATGGTTTTCTCAAACTCAAGTTTTTGATTTATTAATGCTACATTTGCCTCTCTAATAGAGACAAAGGCAGCTATGCATGATTCAGAACATAACTTGGCTTTAGCCTCTAAAGATACCTGAGTTACCTGTGAAGATGATGCATTTGAGCAGGAACCCTCAGTAGACTCCAGAGCCATAAGTGCTAGATTCCCAAAAGGACTGTCACCACCATGTTGATCAGCACCTGTGAATAGTTGTTCATGACCAGACATGTCATTTGGCAAACTGCTCCAGTCAACAACTTCAGGGGTGAAGAAGCTATGTTGTTGAGGTTGAGGAGGTTGATGAGATGGTTGAGGTTCTGGTAGTGCATGAGGTTGTGATACCATAGGAGCTTGAACTTGACTGGTTTGTGGCATGTAATAACAAGGGTAAGGGTATGGCATTTGACCCTGAGGAACAAAATATGCAGGAGATTGTGGTTGAGAATGATGACTAGAATTGACAGGATGTTGCCCTTTGTTTTGATGACTATTTCCAGGGAAAGTCACAAAAGGTGCAGAGGAATTAGATCCAGATGATCTACATTCTCTAGCAAAGTGTCCAAGCCTTTGGCATTTGTGACACCTCAACTTACTCTTGTCAAAACCAACTTTGGTTTTGCCAGAGAGTCCTGGAACTTTCTTCCACTTATTTTGTAGAACTTCTGAGATCTGATATTTATCAAGGCCATTTGGCTCAAAATATCCATCTCTTCTAAGTCATCATCAGCAATCCCCTTGAGATCATCCATGATGAAGCATAGATTGTCATTATTACACCCAGTAAACTGACTATCAACACTCACAAATGCAGAATCAGAAATGTTTGAAGAGAAATCAATATGCTCATCATACTGGCATTCAGATGAAGCATATTCTGACTCATGACTAACCAAGGCAGTGTTGCCTGGTACAAAGTCTTCAGTGAGCTTACCAGATGAAGACAGTTTTCGTTTTTGTTCTATCTCTCTCTCAAATGTGAGCAATTTCCCATGGAGTTGGGTGAGAGATAGTTTGTCCAAATTTGCACTGGAGTGTAGGACCTTAGTATATGTGTCCCATCTCTCAGGCAGTGATCTGAGAAATCTGTTATTCATCTAGATATTGGTGTACTCATGTTTGACCATTTTTAATTCAGAGAACAAACAAGAGAACCGCTCAAACTGTTGAGTCAGTGTCTCACCCTTCCTATGAGAGAATGTCTCATATTGTTGGGCAAGGATCTCTCTATTATTTGCCAAGACCTCATCTGTTCCTCCAAATTGTTCTTTCAAGGCATTCCAGAGGTCATGGGCAGATTCATAATGCATTAGCCCAGAATAGATTTCATTGGGTAGTGCCATGGCCAGAATTCCATGGGCTTTTGCATCAATCTCAAACAATTTCTTATCCTCATCTGAGTATTGATCCTTCCTCTTCGGAACCATTTGATTGGTTTCCGGGTTATTCACCATAGGCTTGTGTGGACCATGTACCACTGATGTCCAACAACCTGAGCTGTTAACAGACAGGTGATGGAGCATATGTCGTTGCCATATGTTATACTCATTCCTAACCAGCATTGGAGGCTTGGTTGAGGAACCAGTATTGTGAGGATCATTGGAAGGAGTAGTCATTTTAGGTCCAAAAACAATTTAATTCAAGCTTTTAAAAGATTTTACACAGACCACAACAGACTCAATGAAAACCAAGAATAAATCTCAGGATGAATGACCAAAAACACAGAAAATTCAATCTCTATAACCGTTTCTTGCAAAAATGCTAATTCAATCAAACTTGGATCTTGAATAGCAGTTTCAATGATCAATTATTAGATCGATCAATGATTAACCTGCTCTGATACCATTTGTCAGGACAGTGATCACAAGTTCGATGGATTAGAGTGTAATGCAGCGGAATAAGATCAAGAATTAGACAAATTATAGCAAGAATTTGATATTTGTAAACAAATACGAGAGAATATATTTCTGTGACAAGGAATGTTTCAATTATACCAAATATTTCTGCTTAATCATTCACAAATTACAATAAGGTTGACACTCCTTATATAGAGTGCAATCACTGCTATTATCACGGGATAGTGACAACTGGCAGATCTATTACAAAAATAACTAACACTTAACAAACTACTGAAATGTTCCCAACTACTGAGAGCATATCAGAGTGCTAAGTACAAAATATAAAACTACTGATAAGAAACTACTGAAACTACAACGACTGAAGAACAAGCTCTTCAGTCGTTTTACAAAACTACTGAAAACATAAAACTACTGAAAGTAAACCGTCACAACTACTGAAGAAGTCCTCTTCAGCTGTTATGACAACGTCTGATACTTGGTCTTCAGCACCTGTCTTCAGACTTTGTCTTCAGCACTTGTGTCTTCAGACTTTGTCTTCAGCACTTGTCTTCAAACTTTGTCTTCAGCACTTGTGTCTTCAGACTTTGTCTTCAGCACTTGTCTTCAGACTTTGTCTTCAGCACTTGTCTTCAGACTTTGTCTTCAGCACTTGTCTTCAGACTTTGTAATCAGTTGTTGTCTTCAGCTGTTGTGGACTTCAGCGGTTGTTGTGACGTCTGTGGGACTTAAAGGTTTTTCTGATCCGGCTCATTGGTTCTTTTGGTCCAACAATTTTATTATCAAGTATGAGTTAGAATTGTGTTCAATCTTCTCTATTATCATTGTTTAGCATGCTTGTTCGATATTGAGCAATTCTTCACATCATTTGCACTGTTTTTCGATCACATGGACCAACATGGATAGGAATGGGAAACCCAAGACCATCATGGCTTGGGTTCCACATTCAAATTAGTTCTTTTATGCTTGTAGGGTCGTCCATACAGGTCCAATAGCCTATGGTATGTGGACAGTTGATGCTCCCGACACATGACTGGAGATCGTTCACTCCTTCATGATTTCATGCATATTCAAGGAACTACTTTGGCATTTGGTGGAGATTCACAAGGTGGTAGAATCACTGGTGAAGGATCTATGACAAATGGGTTGTTGAGCTTTGATAGAGTGAACTAATGTGAACAATTGAACTCCAATCTGCTCAGCGTGTCTCAGATCTGTGACAAGAAATATTCTACTCACTTTACTGACACTCATTGTTAGATTTTGAAACCAGGATTTCAAATTCCTGAAGAATAGGTTGTCTTGAAGACCCCTAAGAAGAATAATACTTGTGTCTTAAACCTCAATTCTGCTTTACCAAAAAAAAAAATCATGTCTACTATCAAAAACATCTTTTGATGAGTCACAGCTTTGGCATAGACGTTTGGGACACACAAATTTAAAAAACATGAACAGATTGGCCAAGGAAAATCATGTAATTGGTTTACACCAAAAAGAATTTCACTTTATTGATCACCGTTCAGCATGTCTCAAAGGGAAACAACATAAGTCTTCCCATAAGCCAAAACTTATGAACACAAACAATTCTCCATTGAAGTTACTTCATATGGATCTTTTTGGACCAACTCATGTTACGAGTATTGGAAAGAAACAGTATTGTTTGGTGATCATAGATGACTTTTCCAGATTTACATGGGTCTTCTTCCTTCTTCATAAAAACAAAGCATCCCAACAAATAAAATATTTTATCACTAAAATTGAAAATCAACTTGGTCATAAAGTCAAAACAATTAGAAGTGATAATGGAATAGAATTTAAAAATGAAGATTTGAGTTCATTTTGTGCAAACAAGGGCATTGCTCATCAATTTAGTGCAGCTAGAACTCCTCAACACAATGGGGTAGCTGAAAGGCAAAATATAACACTAATTGAAGCAGCACAAACTATGCTAGCCGATGCTAAACTGCCAATTACCTTTTGGGCAGAAAACGGTTAACACATCGTGCTTTGTACAAAATAGAACTTTGATTGTAAAGAAAGCAACAAGACTCCTTATGACCTTCTCTTTCACAGAAAACCATTTATTGGATTTTTTAAGTCATTCGGTAGTCCTGTGTCAATATTGAACACCCGAGATTATTTGGGAAAGTTTTCGTCAAAGTATAGTGAATGATTCTTTGTAGGTTATTCTTCTGTCTCAAAGCCTTATAGAGTGTTTAATCCTCGATTAAACATCATTGATGGATCAACCAATGTTTAATTCAATGAACATTCCTTTCCCAAATCAGCAAATGGTCCTAACTGGTTGTTTAATTTTGATTCATTTACAAGATCATTTGATCAATTCCATTTGTCTGCTGCAAGAAACCTACAATCAGCTGAATCTTTTTCACCAGTAGAAAGAAGAAATGATTTCCCAATGATTCCTCCTGCTTCTACAGAGCACTTGAATGAAGATGTCCCACTGCAAGCTGATCCTATCAGACAATCATCTCCAAATGAGTGTTTCAACTAAAGCTAGTCCTAGTACAATCCCTTCTCCTTTAGAAGAACCATCAACTGAAGTCAAAAATCAAGATCAAGCTACACCTCAAGTTGAAACTAAAAGAACTTCAAATGATGAAAGTCTACAAAATGTTGCAGATGCTGAAGCAGGAACTGGAAAAGACTTTGATCACTTTCATAACTCTCCCACTACACAAGATGAAGGTGCCTCTCACCAAGATGATCTAAATGTCTCCAATTTGGATGTATCCATTGCTGGTGACTCAATTCTAACTACTAGAATACACACGAATCATCCGGTGGAAAGCATCATTGGTGAACTTAAAGAACAGGTGACACGAAGCAAGTCAAGCATAGCAAACATCTGTTTGTTCTCTTGCTTTCTATGTCAATCAGTACCCAAAAATATCAAAGAGGTGCTTCAAGACAACAGTTGGATTGAGGCAATGCAGGAAGAGTTGTTGCAATTCAAGAAACAAGAAGTATGACAACTGGTAGACCTTTTCGAATGACAATACCCTATCGGTACTAGGTGGCTATACAGGAACAAAACTGATGACCAGGGAATTGTCATCACAAACAAAGTAAGATTAGTGGCTCAGAGGTATACACAAGAAGAAGAAATTGATTATGATGAAGTGTTTGCTCCTGTTGCTAGATTAATAGCCATAAGAATCTTTCTTGCATACTCAGCATCCATGAAATTCCTTGTTTATCAAATGGATATGAAGTGTGCTTTTCTGTATGGAAATATTGTTGAAGAAGTCTACGTGAGTCAACCATAAAGCTTTGAAGACCCAGATTTTCCACACAGGGGATACAAGCTTGACAGAGCCTTTTATGGTCTTCATCAAGCCCCAAGAAAGTGGTACGAGACTCTATCTGTTGATACATATATACCTACTTTAGGAGCTTAATGTAAATGTCTTTCATGTCTTACATATATGTAATGGATGAACTGAATGAAACACAATATGTGATTGACGATTATAATGTTTAATGTTTCATTGTTTATTGTGTAATGAAGTATATTAAACTAACTATATAGGTTTGAGGCTATTGTGCATAGTTCTTAGTCAATAATGATTGAGAAACGTGTTCAAACTTAATCGTATGAAGTCTTCATGCGAATGGACCATGCTAATGGACCATACGCATGAATACTTCATGATAATGGACTAGTCGCATGACTGAACCAGGAAACTGGATCAGTCGTACGATTGAGACATAAGATTGACTCAGTAGCACGACTGAACCTTCAGTCGTGCGTATGAATCAATCGCATGATTCAGTCGTACGATTGAAAACCCTAACCTATAAATGTCACTTAATTCGTGGAAAAACAAAACACTTCAAGAATTTCGACACACATTCGTACCCTTGTCGTCCAGAGACTCCAGAAAGTCTGTTCCAACTTCATAGTTCGCAGTTGATCTTGTTCTAATCGTTCTTAACGTTTCTTTAATCGTTAGATTGATCGGAACTGCGTCCTCACTGATTGGATCGCCAATCAAATAGTATTCCGCACTATTTGATTAGGTATACACGCATAATCAGTTAGTACTCCGTACGTAAACGGTCCTAACAAGTGGTATCAGAGCCTTGGCTCTTGATTTTGCATGTGATTCGATTGGTTTTGGTGTAAAAATCATGTTTTTTTCATTCAAAAACATCATCTTTTTGAATAAAATAGCGTTTTTGGTGTCTACAGATCTAAAAGTTTATGTTTTTTGGTATACGGCAGATTAGGGTTTGTGAAAAATCGTATTTTTGGTGTCATAGTGTCAAAAACCTTCGAATTTTCAAAAACAGCAGCCTTCAGTTGCACGATTGACTCAATCGCACGACTGAACTCAATCGCACACCCATTCGCACGATTGAACTCAGTCGCTCATCCATTCGTACGACTGAACAACCCCATTCGCTTGTATTCAATCGCTCACTCCATACGTACGATTGAATCCTAGTCGCAACCTTCATTTGCAGGACTGAATCCAATCGCACAATTGAATCCAATCGCACCCTTCATTCGCACGAGTGACCCATACGCTTTGTCCAATCGCACGATTGGCTCATCCGCATCTGTCCATTCGCACGAGTGAATCAGAGTTGTTCTCAAAGTTCAAAGTTAATACAAATAGAAGATCAGTTTTCAGCATTTACTGCCGGGAAAGACTCACGCATCCAGAACCTTCTGCTTCTGGAGAATGAGGTTGAAAATCACAATAAACCGCCTAAGCTTATAACGTTTGATGACTATCCACAATGGAAACAGCGGTTCGAGATCTATCTAAATGGAGTTGATCCCAACCTTTGGGAATATATTGAGACAGGTTATAGTATGCCAGTTGGTGCTGATGGTGTTAAATTAACTTTGCGATGTATGACTGACGGCCAGAAAGTTAAGTACAATGCTGAAAAGAGGTGTATGCCTTGTTGACTCATTCGATACCAAAAGATATATTTCATCAGTTCTCAGAGAACAAAGAGGCAAAGAAGTTATGGGAAGCGTTGGAGAAAAGGTATGATGGGAATGCATCGTTGAAAGCTTTAAAGCAAAGGCTCTGAAGAAGGAGTTTGACAACTTCTCTTCGATGGGAAAAGAAAGCTTGGATGATGTTATCGACAGGTTTTACCATCTGATGAGTGAACTACACACTCATAGGGTTACAACGTCTATGGAAGATAAGGTGTCAAGATTTGCAGATGGTTTGCAAGACAAATCGGACTTGTTTGTGTCTAATCTGAGACAGAACAATATTCTATTAAGGTTGGATATAAATGACTTCATATTGAAGTTGAGAGAGGAGGAACTGAGGATGAAATACAAGTCACAGAAAGGATCCTACGACCAAAATCCTTCAATTTATAACTCAACTCCCAATCCAACCCGCTCAGGAGCACCTCTTCAATCTGCCTTTGTGTCTAGTTCTGCAGCTCCTTCCCAATCCACCGCTTCAAGATCAAAAATGTCAGGGTCTTCTTGCACCCAATATATAGTACCTAAAGCCAATGCTACTAAGTTGAAGACCAAGAATCTCGATAATATTACTGTGGAGGTTGCAAAGGAGCACATGGACCTTCTAGCAGCGGTTGTTCATTCCTATATGGTCTAGTTGCAGGGAAAATTGGTAATTGTCATCTGGCCGATGAAGACTACGAGCAGGTAGACAAGAATGAACTAGAAATGATGGATATTATGTGGGCTCTTGCAAGTGCTGTCCGAAGGGCTAAGAAGTTTGTGAAAAGGACAGGACAAAACTTGGTAGCCACAAAGACACTACCGTTGGTTTCGACAAAACCAAAGTTACCTGTTTTAACTGTGGAGAAAAGGGGCATTTCAAACGTGATTGTGTGAAGCCCAAGAAAACAGGTAACGGGAATCCATTCTCGTCTTTCAACCGTCAAGACAACCCCACGAGTAGAGTTGCATCATCAAGCAAAGATACAAAGGCCTTGGCTGCTCAAGGTGACGAAGGACAAGATTGGACCTTCAAGTTTGTGTCTCCGGGTGAATCGAACATTGCAAATGTCGAGGGTTTGGATTATGAAACTACAAGTGAAGGTGACATTGCAGTAGAACTAGTGATGTCAGAAATTGAAGATATTGCTAAAGTGGTCAATCACCTGATTGAAGAAAATCTTAGAACGACAAGTTCGGAATCTCCAGCATCCAAGGAATCAAACTCTGCGCTGATGGCTGATTCAACCGAATCTTCACAGGGTGTCCGTTACAGCGCTATAACAAATACCTGGATTGTTGATAGTAGGGCGTCTAGGCATATGACCGGGAACTTGTCTCTCCTTTTCAATGTCAAACAAATTAAAGGGGGACATGTATCATTTGCTGGTAATAAAGGAGGATACATTACCGCTCAAGGTGAAGTGGGAAACTAGAAAGTCAAGTTTGATAAGGTCAACTATGTTCAACAACTACATAATAACTTGCTTTCAGTCTCCCAGATCTGTGACAAAAGATTCAAAGTTGTTTTTGACTACAAGAAGTGCTATGTATTGAAGAAGGATTACATTATCCCAGAGCCCAAAATCTTAATGTCAGCTTCAAGATATAATGACGTATATGTCTTGGATCTATCAAAGGCCTCCACAACCGATCATTAAGTTCAATGCTTCTTGTTAAAGGCAACAGAGAAGGACTCAATCTCCTGGCATAGGAGAATGGGATACATAAATCCACGGAAGATGAATCATCTGATCCAGAATGATTTAGTGAATGGAGTAAATGTCAAAAATTTCCAACTTCCGGATTTTTGTATAGCGTGTAAGAAAGGTAAATAGACCAAGAAGTCTCACAAGGCAAAGAAAGTAAATTCCATTGACCTGCCTCTCGAACTTCTACACATGGATCTGTTTGGTCTTGTTAGCACAAAGAGCATCGCTAGTGATTTGTACTGTTATGTAGTCACTGATGATTACTCAAGATTCTCTTGGGTGATGTTTCTGAAATCCAAATCAGAGACTTTTGAATCCTTCAAACAGTTGGTAACTACATTGGAATCACTCCACAAGATGAAAGTGAGACAGATTCGATCAGACAACGGCACGGAGTTCAAGAACCAGTGGATGGAGGCGTTCTACAAAGAGAAAGGAATTGTACACCAGTTCACATCTGCCTACACTCCATGTCAAAGCGACTGAGAATGTCTCCTACATACTTGGTCTGATGTAGAAAGATTCCATTAGGTGTTTGATCCACCTGTAACCCGAGAAAGAACTTCATCTCCCCCATAGCACTCATCTCAAACTCTTTCTTCATCACTGCTTCAAACTCTTTGCATAACTCTTCGTTCTTTGACCCGAAGATTATGTCATCAACATATATCTGTACAAGCAGTAGGTCGCCATCCTTTTCTTTAATAAACAGTGTACAGTCAATGACTCCCCTGCGAAAGCCGTGTTTCACAAGATGAGTCGAGAGTTTCTCATACCAAGCTCGAGGAGCTTGATGAAGCCCATATAAAGCTTTGTCGAGCTTGTAAACTCTATCCCGATGATAAGGATCTTCAAATCCCTCGGGTTGACTTACATAGACTGTTTTCCTGATTTCCCCATGAAGGAATGCACTCTTCACATCTAATTGGTAGACTTTAATCTTCATGTACGATGCATAGGCAAGGAAGATACGAATAGCTTCCATCCTTGCCACGGGTGCAAACACCTCATTATAGTCAATCCCCTCGACTTGGCGAAAATCTTGAACCACCAGTCGAGCTTTGTTCCTGATAATGACTCCTTGGTCATCCTTCTTGCATTTTAGTACCCATTTGGTGCCAATGACTTTAGCACCTTTAGGTCTATCAACCAGAGTCCATACACCTAACTTCTTAAACTGCAGAAGTTCTTCTTGCATGGCACTCACCCACGCCTCATCATTTAGTGCCTCACTGACATATTTTGGCTAAACCTGCGAGACAAAACATCGATAAGCACCATCATGAATGTAACCTTTCTCCATAACCGAGGCGTAATCAGCTGAGTATAACTGATTTCGGGTTTGTACTCCTGATCTGACATCCCCAATAACATTGTCAAGGGGATGATAGACTTTTAGTCGTGATCCTGGAGTAGTAGGAACAGCCACCTCAGAACCGAGATTATGAACATTTTGTTCTGCATCTGAGGTAGTTGGAGTTTGAGGTTCCGGAGTTGAAGGAGCATCACTCGTAGATGCTTGTGGACTTTCAGGAACTGGAACCTGTTCCTCCTGACTGTTCTGGTCATTTGCTTCAGTTTCATCTTCAGAGGAGGAGTCACTGTCATCGACTACTCCCCCTGACTGAGTAGATGATTCTCCCTGTGTGCTAGATGGTGTATTCAGAATATCATACATCATCTTAGTAGCTAACTCATCATCCGAGGGAGAGAGAGGAATGTTGAAGGACTTGAAGAATCCATCATAATCGAAGAAGTATGTAGGTCCTTTGCCTGTAGGTGGTGTGGTATATCTCTGAACGTCGACATTACACCACACTTCTACAAGACCCGTTGAGTTATTGTAAACTCGCTTGTTCGGTATGTTGTATCCTAGAAAGATTCCTTCATCTGCCTTATTGCTGAATTTTCCTTCTTGTGTCTTCTTCAGAAGTGTACACGGCGCGCCAAAAGGTTCAAGATACTCCAAATTTGGTTTGCGTCTTTGTAGTAGCTCATAACATGTCTTTCTGTGGCGCTTGACTATTAGGACTCGATTCAGTGTATAACATGCATTTGCCACTGCCTCATTCCAGAATTGGATAGGCAGTTTCGAGTCAGCCAGCATAGTCCGTGCAGTCTCTATCAAGCTTCTGTTCTTTCTCTCAGCAACACCATTCATCTGAGGCGTGTAGGCAGAAGTGAATTGATGAACAATTCCCTTTTCCTTGCAGCATGCCTCCATCCATTGATTCTTGAATTCTGTCCCGTTTTCTGAGCGTACTTGTCTAACTTTTAGCTTGTAGAGAGATTCCAGTGTGGTTACTAATTCCTTGAATGACTCAAATGTTTCTAATTTGGATTTCAGAAACATTACCCAAGTGAACCTTGAGTAGTCATCAGTGACCACAAAACAGTACAAATCGCCTGCAATGCTCCTTGTACTGACTGGACCAAACAGATCCATGTGAAGAAGTTCAAGAGGAAGTTCTATTGAATGAACTTTTTTTTCCTTATGAGACTTCTTTGTCTGTTTTCCTTTCTTGCAAGCTACACAAAAGTCAAGAAGTTGGAAGTTCTTGACATTTACTCCTCTCACTAAATCCTTCTGAATCAAATGATTCATCTTCCTTTGACTAATGTGTCCCATTCTCCTATGCCAGGAGATTGAGTCCTTCTCAGTAGCTTTAGATAGAAAGCACTGAACCTCATGATCCGTTGTAGCAGCTGTTGACAGATCCAAGACATAAAGGTCTTTATATCTTGAAGCAGTCATCAGAACTTGGTCCTCTGGGATCATGTAGTCTTTCTTCAGCACGTAACACTTCTTGTTGTCGAAGATGACTTTAAATCCTTTATCGCAGATTTGGGAAACAGAAAGTAAGTTATTCTGAAGTTGTTGAACGTAGTTCACCTTATCAAACTTAACTTTCTGATTTCCCACTTCTCCCTGAGCTGTGATGTATCCTCCCTTGTTTCCTGCAAAGGAAACATGCCCTCCTTTTATTTGTTTGACGTTTGATAAAAGGGCTCTATTTCCTGTCATGTGCCTGGATGCTCCGCTGTCTATAATCCACGTGTTAGTCTCAGCGCTGTATCGAACACCCTGCACATACAAAGTAAATGTATTAGTTTAGGTTAGGAACCCAAGCCTTTACTGTCTTGGGTTTCCCAGAGGCATCACACATCATAAACTCTACCCATTGACCCTTAGAGGGTGAGGGTAGCTCAGGTTCCTTCTTGTCATCAGTATCAGACACGCAGGATGACTTCTCTTTCCATAAGCCAGATTTGTGCAATGCCTGTTTATGATAAACAGTCGTCTGGCTTACAGGTTGGACTTTAGGTTCACTAGATTTTCTAGGTGGAGTTAGAGAACTCCTCTTAGAAGACCTAGGTCTAGAGTCCTGAAGATCAATCTTCTTCCTAGGTGTCTGATAGAAAGGACAATAGGAAGCAATGTGTCCACATTCTCCACAGTTGTAGCATGACCTGCTATCAACTTTATAAGTAGACTTTCTTTGTGGAGAAGTGCGTGACACTCTAGTAACATCAATCACTTTAGGTTTTGACTCTTGTATGTTTGATGTTTTCTCTGGTTTAACAAAATTTACTATTTTAACCTGTTTAACATGTTCCACTTTTTGGTTAACTGATTTTTGACTTGAAGCATGTGAAAAATTAACGTTTGAAGTCCTTTTAGGTTCTGATTTGACTCTGTTTGACCTTGACTTTAAGTTAACTTTTTCAAATTCATTTTCCAGATTAACACAAGGCAATTTACCCTTTGCCTTTGAAGTGGCCTCCTTTTGTTTCTGTCCAGATTCAGTAGATGAACATGATGTGTCTGGATCAGTAACAAGAGGAGTAGTCACCACATGATCCTTGATGGGGTTGTTGTTTACTGGTCTAGACTTAGTGTTCATCAAGGTCTCAGGTGGAGGTGGAACCACTTTATAGCCTAATCCCTCCCCGTTATTCCTTTCTCTCACTAAGTGTTGAACTATGTGTGAAGAACTAGTCCAACTGTGTAGTTTTTGTTTTAATGAATTAACTTCTACTTCTAGAACTGCCTTTTGCTTCTTAGTGTCTTCTAGGGAGTTTAGATAGTACCTAATGTCATTTGCTTGGTTAAAGGCAACTACTTCGGTTTCCCTAAGCTGTTTAGTCAATAGGTCTATCTTTTCTTTGTAACTATGCTCATTTTGTTTTAGAACTCTATTAGCCTCAGTGCACAGTTGTAAATCTTTTACTAAGTTATCATTGTGATCTAATAACCTAGCAAATTTTTCATCAATGCTATTCCTAAACATATCACAATCAGAACAAGCATGATTATCAAACATTTGGTCAGTTGTACTTACCTGTTTTGGTTCAGAAGAGTTAGCCATCAACGCAGCATCAGACGTCTCTGGTTCTGGTGATTCTGACTTTTCTGTCTCTGACGTGGAAGTCTCCTCCTTTGGCTTGTAACTGACCTCAGCTGCAGTTGTTTCTTCACTATGTGACATTGCTATCTCAACTGCTAGATCACCTTCACTCGCAGAATCATCATCAATATCCTCAACACTTGCAATGTTAGATTCTCCTGGTGAGACAAACCTAAAACTCCAATCATGTCCTTCATCATCATGAGCAGTCAAGGCTTTTGGGTCCTTGTTTGATGTAGTAGAACTGGAGGCTTGCTTGTCTTGGCGAGTAAAGGACGAGAACGGGTTCCCATTACCCGTCTTCTTTGGCTTGACACATTCTCTCTTGAAGTCTGGAGAGGTGCTCCAGATGTCTTAGCTTGAGGCGTGGCGTTGTATAAAGCTGGATTTTGTGTGTACGCAGACTTCTGAGCTCTATACTTCATCCTTAGTGCTTCTTCTCGCAACTTAAGAATGAAGTCATTTATATCCAGCTTTATAAGCATTTCATTCTGTCTAAGGTTAGACAAAAATGAAGCCCACTTATCAGGCAATCCGTCTGCGAAGTTGCTCACTTTCTCTTCCATGGTCGTTTCCACTCCATGTGTATGCAATTCGCTCATCAAGTGGTAGAATCTGTCTATGACTTCGTCTAAACTCTCGTTACCAATAGATGAGAAGTTATCGAAATCCTTCTTTAACTCCTTTGCCTTGATTGCCTTCAATGCATTCCCATCATATCTCTTCTCTAGCTCATCCCACAGTTTCTTGGACTGCTTGTTCTCTGAATACTGGTGGAATATGTCTTTGGGGATAGACTGAGTGATTAATGCATAAACCCTTTTCTCTGCATTGTATTTTACTTTCTGTGCGTCTGTCATCCCGCTTAACGTTAACTTAACTCCATCAGCTCCCACCGGTGTATTATAACCGATCTCAATGGATTCCCACAGATTAGGATCTACTCCATTGAGGTAGATCTCAAAACGTTGTTTCCAGTGGGGAAACTCATCTAAAGTCAAGAGCTTTGGTGGTTTATTGTGACTACCCACCTCACTCTCAAGCAACAGCAGGTTCTGTATCCTTGAATCCTTCCCAGCAGTAAAGGCTGACATCTGATCTTCCATTGCTACTAAACTTAGAATCTAATCAAACAAACTTTCACTGATGCGACCGAAGGATGCGAATGGTCTAATCGTGCGTATGAACTCTGCGATTGGTTCAATCGTGCGGCTGAACTGGGCGATTGGTTCAGTCATTTAAATGAAACTGGTGCGTATGAGCTATGCGAACGAACTGTTCAGTCGGCCGAATGAGGGTGCGACTAGGTCCAATCGTGCGAATGAGCAATGCGAATTGAGTCCAGTCGTGCGAATGGGTCACTCGTGCGACTGAAGCTGCTGTTTTGCGAAAATTTCTAGGTTGGACGGGTTTCAGCCGTAAAAATTCGAAATTTCACAAGTCCTAATCGCCTAAGTCCGTAGAAACCAAACTTCGATGAGCAGGGAACGTCCAAGATCACTTTTGATGCCAAAGATTGCGTTTTTAGTGCAAAAACACAAACTTTTATGCAATCTTGATTGAATCAACACGTAATCAAGAGCCAAAGCTCTGATACCACTTGTTAGGACCTGGTATTTGAACGAAATACCTAGTGATTAGCGTGTTAAACCAACTCAAATAGTGCGGAATCCTATTTGATTGGCGATCCAATCAGTGAGAACACACGAAGAATCAATTAAGAATTGAAACAAACGTCAGAAATCGATTAGGAATCGATCTGATGTGTTCTGTGAACTTGGAGAACGATTTGGGAGGCTTCTGGACGGCTAGGGTACGTCTGGAATCGTAATGGGATGAATGCTTACGTTTTTTCCATGAATTGGGTCTTTTTATAGGTTAGTATTGTTCAATTGTGCGACTGGGCAATAAGTATGGTTCAGTCGTGCGATTGAACCATGCGGTTGATTCATCCGCACGACTGAGTATTCAGTCGTGCGATTGAGTCAATCTTATGTGTCAATCATACGACTGATCCAGTCTCCTAGTTCAGGCGTGCGATTGAGTCAATCGTATGAAGTTATTCATACGTGTGGTCCATTCGTATGGGCCATTCGCATGAGAACTTCAATAAGTTAAGTTTGAATGTTTTAATTAATATAACATAATGTGCAACCATTCAAACAATCATAAACCCAATCAATTCAATCACGACTCATTAATGAAATATTAAACATTACAAGTACCAAACAATTCATGTCATTTCATTAATCAATACTATTACATCATAATCAGACAGACAAGATTCATTACATTACAAATCATGATCTAGGGACATACATGTATCAACAGTACAGACTAGAAATCAGCTATACTCAGCTGATTATGCCTCAGTCATGGAAAAGGGATATCTTCACGAAGGTGCATATTGAAGTTTTGTGTCTCAATTTGAGCCAAAATATGTTAGTGAAGCATTAAACGATGAGGCATGGGTAAGTTCCATGCAAGAAGAACTCCTTCAATTCAAAAAGCTAGGAGTATGGACACTTGTAGACAGACCAAAAGGTGCTAAAGTCATTGGCACTAAATGGGTCTTGAAATGCAAGAAATTTGACCAAGGGGTCATAATTCGCAACAAGGCTCGACTTGTCGTTCAAGGTTTTAGACATGTCGAATGCATTGATTACAATGAAGTGTTTGCACCTGTGCCTAGAATAGAAGCAATCAATATCTTCCTAGCCTATGCATCTTACATGAAGATCAAAGTTTATCAACTAGATGTAAAGAGTGCGTTCCTTCATGGGGAAATTCGTGAGACAGTATACGTCAGTCAACCCGAAGGATTTGAGGATCCCTATCATTGGGACAGAGTTTACAAGCTTGATAAAGCTCTCTACAGGCTCCATCAAGCCCCGAGAGCATGGTATGAGAAACTCTCCACTCATCTGGTGAAACACGGCTTTCGCAGAGGAGTGATTGATTGTACACTGTTCATCAAAGAAAAGGATGGTGACTTACTGCTGGTACAGATTTATGTTGATGACATAATCTTTGGTTCCAAAAACGAAGATCTATGTAAAGAATTTGAAGCAGTAATGAAAGCTGAATTTGAGATGAGTGCCATGAGAGAGATGAAGTTCTTTCTCGGGTTACAGGTGGATCAGACACCAAAGGAAATATTTCTACATCAGACCAAGTATGTAGGTGATATTCTAAGTCGGTTCGATATGGAGAATGCTTTGGCAGGTAGGACTTCACTAGCTACAAACCACGACATGGCACCCGACGAAAATGGTGATCTGGTGGATGCCACCATGTACTGACGAATGATTGGATCCCTCATGTACCTCATAGCCTCACGACCTGATATCATGTACGCGACCTGTCTTTGTTCCAGATGTCAGGTGAAACTGAAAGTCAACCATCTCATAGGAGTTAAAAGGATATTTCGATATCTAAAGGGTACCCCAAAACTCGGGCTGTGTTATTCTCATGATGATGATTTTGAGCTTACAGCGTATGGCATTTCAGATTGTGGCGGCTGCAAAATGAATTACAAGTCAACATCTGCAGGATGTCATATTTTTAGTAGAAGATTAGTCACCTGGCAGTGTAAGAAGCAGACCTCCATTGCTCTGTCAACATGTGAAGCTGAATACATTGCTGCTACAAGTTGTTGTTCACAAATCATCTGGATTCAACAGCAAATGCGCGACTACGGTTTGAAATTCTCTAACACTCCTATCTTTGTTGACAATTCTGCTGCTATAGCCGTAACTAAAAATCCTGTCCAACATCCTAAAACTAAACACATCAGAATTAAATATCACTTTATATGTGATTTTTTGAAAAGAATTTATTCGATGTAATTAAAATTAATACGGATTTTCAACGCGCTGAGCTCTACACAAAAGCCTTTGATAAACCAAGATTTTTATATCTGTTAGAGGTCAATGGGGTGAAAAATAAAAGTGATGTGATCACAGAGGATGAAAATGCTTAGTCCGACAATGTTTTGTTTTTATTTTCTTTTATTTTTCTTATTTTAATTTATTGATTCTATAAAATCCAAAAACTCAAAAAATATTTTCGGTTTTAGAATTTTAGGGGTAGAATAGGTTAGAGTAGTATTAAATTAGTTGTTTTTGTTAACACAATCAACGTAGTTCCAATAAGGGGTGACGAGCAAATAAACACCACAAGTGTGTGCGGATGACCATAATAAGAGCAAAGCACATGAGGTGCAAAAAGAAAAAGAAAAATGCTCTCACAAGAAGATAGGTTGTTTGCCTCTCTGCTGTGCGATGGCACTGACATGAGGATAAGCACAACCTAAATATTCTAGAATTCATTGTTGTTTGCGCCTCTCTGCTGTGCGATGGCACTGACCTGAGGCTTGGTATCTCTTTGAAAGCTCTTAGAATAGTTTCTTCTTGTCAAAATACCCGTAGACCGCTCACAAATCTCCTGAGGAACGTTGATTACCATATAAGATCCACAAATGCTTGTTGAAATAACTAAACCTTAATTCATCACCAATGTGTGTTAAAAATCAGTGTATGGATTTAAGAGGACAAGTATACTGACAATCATCGTGAGCTGCAGTTCTCAAAAGTCAAAATCATTGTGTGCATCTTGTAGCTCTAGTATGATTTAATGAAATTGCTATTGACTCTCGGACAAAACAAGAATCTAGCATCAAAATAGTTTATTAAAATGTCCCAAATGATTCTGGTATACCTGTACGATTCCATAATGAATCGTATCAGAACTGATAAAATAGAATTGAAGCTGTGCTATCCAGAAAGTAAAATCGTTTAGAAGTACTCTAATAGGTTTAGATCCATCTCCAAATCAAAAATACAAAAATATGTCCTAATCTCGTTTTAAATTTCTAGGTGTTTTATTTAACTTTTAGTTTTAATACGAAAAAGTCGGACTATTCATCTGGAATCAATCTGCGAATCACTAACTCAAAAGGGTCACGTCTGAGGTGACCAAAACGTTCAAAACTAAATGAGTCACGTCTAAGGTGACGAATTCGGTTTTAAGTAAAAGATCACGTCTGAGGTGATCAAACAATTTTTCAAATTAAAAAGATCATGTCTGAGATGATCATTGTTCATAAATTTTTATCTATAGTTAAAAGGCTAAGTGTTTGAAAAGTCATAAGGTCAAACTCATAAGTATGAGCCATTCGCACGACTGGATCATAAGTATGGACCAGTCGCACGATTGGATCATACGTATGAGCCCAATCGCACAACTGAACCACATGTATGGACCAGAAGTACAATTGGACCATAAGCATGGGTCAATCCATGCGATTGGATCACCAGAATGAACCAATCGCACGAATGGAGGTGACCGAATGAGTCAGTCGCACGACTGAAACCTAGTCGCATGACTGAATGTGACCGACTGAGCCAGTCGCATGACTGAGACCCAGTCGCACGAATGAAGCGTGCGAATAGGTCCAGTCGCCCGACTGAAGATAAAACCAGTATAAATAGGGCTAAAGTCGGTCGCAAATCCTTCTCACCCTTCAATCGTTTCCAAATCGCCCGAAAGCACATATACTCTGCCAAAATTTGATTGAGTCGATTTTTCACTACTATTACGTTACTGACGTGTACTCTCATCATCTGCAGGTAATGAGTGATTGAAATCCCACAAAATGTGTGGTGTATTCAAACACTAACAGACCCAATTGATTAAAAATCAAAGAACAAGTAACAACCATCAAATAGACCACATAAACATGCATAATGGTTAAAATGAACGACATACTGTAACAATTAGGGTTTCGGCGAGTCATAAAGAGTCTAAACACAATGTTTAACATCACGTTTTGACCAAGATTCTGGGTTAGAGTGTCGAACAGATAGCTATGCGACTGGACACTCCAAATGAACTTCAATCGCACGATTGAACTGGGTGAATGACTCAATCGGTCGAATGAACTAGGTGTATGAGCACAATCGCCCGATTGAACTCAGCCGCATGCTCAATCGCCCGATTGAAGTTAGTCGCATACTCAATCAACCGACTGAACTCAGTCGTATGGTTCAATCGTGAACCAGACTGATTTCAAAACAGTTTAAGTTTCAAGTGTTTCTGTTATGGATTAATCTAATGTTTATATGTCTTGTGTTATAGAAACATGGCAGAGAGGTGGACTATCAACACCAAGCACAACATCTGTGCTCACCTTGATCCTACATCCCGGAACGCTACTGAGTTCTCAGGGATTATAGCCTTTCTGCGCAGATCACGGATCTACAAGGCTATCTCGACTCCGTGCACACCTTACAGATCCATCCAGCAGTCATTCTGGGAAGGTGCCAGGGTTGACAGATCTACGGAGTCGTACTGTACGCAGCACCATCTGTGGGCAAGAGATAGAGGTGACAGCAACATACATACGACGTGTTCTGGACCTGGGTGATGATGCTGCTCACCCAACCAGGTTACACCCCTTGACTGTTCAGGGATGTTTTCTCAAGATGAAGTACTCTGGGGACATCAACGCAGGGGTGCTGAACAAAAGCAACCTGTGTCCCCAGTTTAAGTACTTAGCACACGTCATTCTCAAGTGCATTGCTTCAAGAAGGGGTGGATTCGATGATCTCTCTGACCAAATCCAGAATGCCTGCGTGGCACTGGTGCTAAACCACCCATTCAGCTTCTCCAACATGATATTCACGTACCTGATCGAGAACTCTGAGGCAAAGGGTAAAGAGAGCTTCTACATGTATCCACGGTTCTTGCAGATGATCACTAATGAGAAGCTCCCCTTGCTGCCCAAGGAGAAGGACAATGCGGTGAGTTTAGAGGTTAGAGATGACACTACCCTAGGTTAGATGAAGGTATAAAGGGGAAAGCAGGTGAAACCCCCTATGAGGAGGTTGTTTGGGCATCTGGCACGGGAGGATTATGTGGCGCCAGCTAGGAGAAAGTGGCGACACGACGATAGTGATACAGATGTTGAGCCTAATGCTCTACCCTCTGATGATTCTGACGATGATGACCAAGGTGATGGTCCAGGAGGTGAGGGTCCGGGTGGACCCGAGCTGCTTCCAATCCACTCTGATTTTCAGATGGATGAGGAAGAGGAGTCGGACGAGGAGCCTTTGGTGCGAACGGTGGGGACCCGGGTCGTAGCCACTGAGAGAGGGCTCAGAGCGGTGGGTGGGCGCCAGGGTGAGTCCGGGGATACTCTTACTACTGATGCTAATCCAACTTAGACCCCGGACCAGCCCAGCAGCCAAGGGGGAGCCTCTGTTTCTAATGGCTCTAGGAAGAAAAGGATGGCTCACCCTTATGTCAAAAAGGGTAAGAGGCCAAGATTTACATTGACCACATCCAGCACTACTGCCACAGCCACCACTCTACTGCCACCACCACATCTCCCACATCCACCACAACTACCACCACCACTACCACAACCCCAACCACTACTACCACACTCCCAACCACCACTACTACAGCCAACCCTTCACCATCCACTCCTATCCCACCACCCATATTCAACACATCCACCACTACCATAACCAGCCACCAAGCAGGTCCATCAATCCACACCACCTTCACCACAGGACCCACTCTACCCTCCATTAGGGTAGAGGAACAGCTGGCTGCACTAAACCGCATTGTGCTAAAGCTATTAGCTGCTGATAAGGAAAGAGCTGCTCAGCTAAGTCAGCTTGTGGAGCTAAATGCTGCTCAAGCACAGCAGATTGCCCAGCAAGCACAACACATCTCCCAACTTCAGGAGCGCAATGACCAATCAGTGAAGAGGATTGAGGAGTTGGAGGCCTCAAACAAGACGATCATGTTCAAACTTAAGGGATCAAAAGATGAGCCTATGAAGATTAGAGAGGGTGATGGTGATGATGATGATGTTGAAGATGATGATGGTGATGATGATGAGACTGATGAAAAAGATGATAGTGACGTGAAGGGACAAGGGGAAAGAAAGAGGATGATAATGATGAAGAAGGTGATGCAGATGCATCAGTCTATGCTCATGGTCAAGAAAGGAGAACCAAGAGAACACAAGACCAAAGAGCATCATCCTCTGCCCCTCCTGCTGAGAAGCCTGCTATTCAAGACAAAAGTAATGATTAGATGTTTATAGATTTGAAAACTTCTGTACTTGAATCTTGTATTCCAATTCTGTAATTAATGTTTATATATATTTAATGTTTAATTGTCTTAATTAATTACTAATTGCTGATGTGTTATATGTTTAAATCAAGCAGATCAAACATCTCAGCAAGATGAGTATGATGTTGCTCCCCTACAACAAATCAAGTCTCAATTAACAATAATTCTTGATTTGCAAGGGGTTGTGTGAAGGTCAGTGAGCTACACTCCCGAAGAAGAAGAAATCATACACGACCTGACTGATGAGCAACTTGCAGAGATGTTCAGGCTAAACCCAGATGAGATTGTCAAAGATGCACCTACTTTTGATGTGACCAGTGACGACGAGCTCAACGACATAGATGAAATAGAGATTGAAGATGTCACAGCCGAGCATTATCCAGAGTACACTGACCGAGAGGGCAATGTGATCCCTAACTTGGGTGACACTCTCGGCAGTGCTACATTCGATAAACTGGATGAGATGGAAAAAGAGACAGAGAAGAATGAAAGCCTAGCCCAAGTCTCAGACGCTGATGTTGATATCAAGAAGGCTGAATGGGAGGCTAGTTTTGCTGAAATACGGGCCCAACGCACTGCTCAAAAGCCAAATGCCTACACCAAGCTGTACAAGGTCAAGAAACATCTAAATGTGTTGGGCAAGATTATTGCGTGGGCGTATCTTGAGTATCTTAATGTTTATGCAGTTAAGAGGGAGAAAGGGATAGAGTACTTCAGATATCCACATGATCTGAAGACTCTCCCTGGTTTTGAGCTCAACCAGCTGGCACGCCTAAAGTTGTTATATGCTGATCCGAGAAAAATGTCAAGCTGGTTTGAGGCTGCTTTAAGAAAAGAATACCACACAAGGTGGGTAAACTTCAGACCTCAACAACCGACGAGGTATATCCATAGGTCTGAAGTTGATCCCATTTATGGAAATCCTAAAGTGGTGCTGAAGTGGATTCCTTCGCGCACAATGTCCAAGATTCCCTTATGGGAAATGCCACAGGATTCACTCCACACTTCAAATGGTGGTATTATGATTGGAGAACAGGCGCAGCGGTCATAGTTCTACAGAGAGAGAGCAAAATGGAAACTATCCGGGTGATCGACCCTATGTGGCTAACTAACTTGTCTGCAGACGATGTCTGTACATTATACAAGTTGCCACTATTCTATGACTCACAAGATATAGTACAAGCCCTCCAATTCCAGAACGTTATACGACTCTGTTTTGCATTCGAGATACATGCAGGAGTTACTAGAGAGGAGAAGTACAAGAAATTTGAGGAGCTAATGAAGAATGTAAGACACTAATGTAAACTAGGTCCAAAGGGGAGTTTGTTGATACATATGTACCTAGTTTAGGAGCTTAATGTAAATGTCTGTCATGTCTTACATATATGTAATGGATGAACTGAATGAAATACAATATGTGATTGATGATTATAATGTTTAATGTTTCATTGTTTATTGTGTAATAAAGTATATTGAACTAACTATATAGGTTTGAGGTTATTGTGCATAGTTCTTAGTCAATAATGATTGAGGAACGTGTTCAAACTTAATTGTATGAAGCCTTCATGCAAATGGACCATGCTAATGGACCATACGCATGAATACTTGATGCTAATGGACCAGTCACACGACTGAACCAGGAAACTGGATCAGTCGCACGATTGAGACATAAGATTGACTCAGTCGCACGACTGAACCTTCAGTCGTGCGTATGAATCAATCGCATGATTCAGTAGTACGATTGAAAACCCTAACCTATAAATACCACTTAATTCGTGGAAATACAAAACACTTCAAGAATTTCGACACACATTCGTACCCTAGCCATCCAGAGACTCCAGAAAGCCTGTTCCAACTTCATAGTTCAAAGTTGATCTTGTTCTAATCGTTCTTAACGTTTCTTTAATCGTTAGATTGATCTAAACTGCGTTCTCACTGATTGGATCGCCAATCAAATAGGATTCCGCACTATTTGATTAGGTATACACGCATAATCAGTTAGTACTCCGTACGTACACGGTCCTAACACTATCATCTTTTCTTCTTGAACAAGGGTATGATAGAGGAAAGATTGATCAGACTCTCTTCAGAAAAAGAAAAGGAAAAGACATGTTGCTGGTTCAGATCTTTGTGGATGATATCATCTTTGGCTCGACAAACAAGCAGCTTTGTAAAGACTTTAAAGACCTTATGCATTCAAAATTCCAAATGAGTGCTATGAGGGAACTCACATTCTTTTTAGGAGTGCAAGTCGAATAAACAGCAGATGGAATTTTCATCAATCAATCAAAATACATGGAAAAAATGCTAAACAAATTCCACTTTGCTGATTGTTAGTCAATCAGAACACCTGTTGATACTAAAGTGAAGATTGGTCCAGATACTGAAAGAAAATCAGTGGATCAAACTCACTATCTATCTATGATAGGTTCACTTATGTGTCTAGCAGGCAGTAGGCCTGACATTGTGTTTGGTGTTTGTGTGTGTGCCAGATATTAAGCAGATCCCAAGGAATCACATGTGAATGTTGTCAAAAGAATATTCAAATATCTTAAGAACAAGCCTACTCTTGGATTATGGTATCCAAAGGAAGGAGATTTCATTCTTTATGCCTACACTAACAGTGATTACGGGGGATGCAACTTTAATAGGAAATCCAGATCTGGCGGTTGTCAATTTCTTGGTCCCAGACTGGTCTCCTGCCAGTGCAAGAAGCTGAAAAACGTATCTGTTTCAACAGCAGAAGCTGAGTTTATAGCAGCATCAACTTGTTGCTCACAAGTTCTCTGGATTCAAAACCAGATGCTTGACTATGATTTTAACTTCTTGCACACTCCAATGCATATTGACAAACACAACAGCAGTTTTTATCACAAATAATCCAGTTTAGCACTCAAAAACAAAACATATTGAAATTAGATATCACTTTTTGAGAGATTGTGCTAAAAAGGGGTTAATCAAATTGATTCAAGTTCACACTGATAATCAATTGGCTGATTTATTTACCAAGGCATTTGAACCTAGTAGGTTTGAATTCCTATTTCAATCAATTGGCATGATCAACCTTGAATAAAATCAAAAAACATCAAATGCAATTCAAAATTTTCAAAATATCACTAAAATAAGTCATTTTGTTGAAGAATATGATATATACTTCAATGAGAGATGATATAATTACAGTCGTTATATCATTCACAGTGCTTATTTCAAAATCTCAAAAGACTGACATGACTTACCTGATATGTGGGTAGGCTCAACATGGAAAAGAAGATACATGCTATGATGAATTAAAATCCTATTCAACTGTGAAGCACTTATCTCTGAGTATGGGTA
Organism: Flaveria ramosissima; assembly: GCA_025215565.1. Classification (NCBI taxonomy): domain Eukaryota; kingdom Viridiplantae; phylum Streptophyta; class Magnoliopsida; order Asterales; family Asteraceae; genus Flaveria; species Flaveria ramosissima. Next base: position 72,197,995 of record CM046040.1, read on the forward strand.
CGTATTGGCTTATCTAGGTGTATGTGTGTGTAGTAAACTAAACATACCAGGTAATGATATCCTATGAATCTCTTTCACCTACATCAGTTTCTTCTCTATTTTGCTAAGCAAAGACCTGGAGAAACAAGCACATAATGCTGCTGTCATGATCTTAAAGATTCCTAATGTGGAAAATATCCAAATTGGATGAATTAACAAAAGAATCATTTCTTATGAATGAACAAAAAGAATCCCTTCATGGATCACCTTCTAAAGTAAAGTGAAAAATATTCCCAATATGGATCAACTCATTAAAAGGATCAAACTAAAAGAATCCTAATAAGGATAAGTGAAAATGAGATTTCATACTTTAAGTGACCTGGTCAAGTAAGTTGTAAAAAAGTTATACCATGCATTACATGAGGGTGGTTGATCATACCATGCTTTTGAGCGTGGGGTACATGTTGAATAATGAAATTAATCAAAATATGATAAATATCATATGCATTATAAACCAGGTATGAGTTTAAGAGGACAAACATACCTTTAAAAATAAGATCATAAACATATCTATTTTACTAACAAAAGATTGCACTTGTGTAATGTAAGATTGATATGATCCCAAGAAATGTATACTTCCTCTTCATGCACAGATAAGAAAACAAAATCATTTCAAAAATATTTTGTGCTCAAAAGTTTTAAATCTTTATAGTTTCTATCTAGTTATGGATATAAACTTTAGGGGGAGTACTTTAAAATTTTAATCAGTTTGTACAGGTATTTCCTTTCTTAAAATTATAAAATCAAGAAAAAGGAATTGACTTTATTGGTGCAGAAGTTATACTATAGTATCTCAGCTTATGCAGATGTCTGGAAGCATAAAAGTCCAAGATCAGTCAAACAATGGGAAACTTGTATCACATCTGATATACAAGTCAATCCAAGTAAGAATTACCAACCCCAATAACAGTCAAAACTTCATAACAAACAAGTCAAAAGCAAAGACAGTTCTTCATAACAGTCAATGAATCAGCAGAAAAACAGAAAAGATTTCACTCTGCAAAAACACTAATTTTGATTAAGTTCAAAAATTAATTCGGGTAAGTGCATTGGATAATGCTGGTGAAGGTAACCCAAACATATAACCAATGCGGGTAACTTGCTTAAGTCATTAAAAAGCCAAGTGAAACTAATATGGACAAGTTAACTCTACCGCATTTGTTTCAACAACAAATGCACATACAAATTTTTAATTATTGAAAACTTATGCGGACAAATTTGTTCAATCGCATTTCTTGTTGTGGTTAACTTTTTGTTCAGCCGCATTTCTTTATGCAAATAAGTTGATTCAGCCGCATTTCTAATATGTAGTTGGACATCAATACTAAAACTTTTGTTGTATGTGAATCAAAAACAGAAAAACAAAAAAGATTTAATTACCAACTGTTTTAACAAATCTTGTGAAGATGTTTCAGGAACAACAAGTAGTATATCTTTAGAAGATCCTGATGCAAGATTTGAGTTGAGAAGATCAAATGATAGAATCCCTTCAGTACCAATGGTAACAAACACTGCAAGTGGAAATCCTGTTAGCACAAATATGATAATCAATTCTTCTATCGATACATCTGAGATGCTAAATGAAAGGATCTCTAATGTAGGAGAAGATGGTGATGGTGAATGTGATTAAGAATATCTTGATGCTAACAACCACTACACTGAAGACAACATCAATGATGTTACACACTCTACAAATCAAGTCGCACTTGATGGGTGTGCTGATGTGGTGGGTGATACTCAATCCCTAGATCTAAATTTTTCAAATTTGGATCTATCAAATTAACTTGTTGTGATTTATCAACTAAGAATCCACAAGTCACCTCCTACCACAAACATCATTAGTGTTATTAAAATTAGGGTGAGAACAAGAGGACAAACTAATGATCAAATTGTTTGTCTGCATACTTGCTTCTTATCCCAGATTGAGCCAAAGAAAGTATATGAAGGTTTAAGAGATGGAAGCTGTATTGAAACAATGCAGGAGGAATTGTCAATAGGAACCAAATGGGTATTTAGGAACAAGAAAGATGATAGAGGACTTGTCATCAAGAACAAGGCAACACTGGTAGTCCAAGACTACACTCAAGAGAAAAGGATTGACTACACAGATGTCTTTGCTCCTGTCACAAAACATGAAGCTATAAGAATATCCCTTGCTTTTGGTGCATCAAAGTATTTCAAGGTCTACAAACTTGATGTCAAATGTGCTTTTCTATATAGGGTGATAGATGAAGAAGTGTGTCTGTCAACCACCTGGCTTTGCAGATCCAAATCATCTTGATTAAGTCTGCAAGCTTGACAAAGCTCTTTATGGGTTGCATCGAGCACCAAGAAAGTGGTTTGATGCATTGTCACAATACCTAATTCAGTATGGTTACAAAATAGGTTCTATTGATATTACACTTTAATTCAAAAGAACAGGGAATAACTTGATGTTGGTTAAAGTTTATGTTAATGACATTATCTTTGGGTCAACTAAAGAAAGGCACTGCAAAGAGTTTGAGAAGCTAATGAAGAACATGTTTGACATGAGTGCCATGGGGAAACTCAATTTCTTTCTGGAAATTCAAGTTAAACAAGTTGCAATGGCATCTTCATAAACTAGTCAAAGTATGTACATGACATACTAACCAAATTTCATTTGACTAATTGTAAGGTTGCTAAGACTCCTCTAGCTAGAAACCACTTCCTAGGACCTGATCATTAGGGGGAGTGTGTGGATAAAGATCAATACAGGTCTATTGCAGGATCGGGTTTGTCACTTAAACACTTGTATTTCTCTCAAACTCACTTATGGAAACACTCAAATCAGATGAAGTAATGTCTTTTACAAGAGTTGATAATAATATAATAAGTAGCAAAGGAACACTTGTATTTCTCTCAAACTCACTTATGGAAACACTTGTATATATTACTTCTCAACTCAAGATATTACAAGACTCTTGCAAGCATGAAACAAGAGTTACAATGAGAAACTATATATACTAGATCCTACAGCCAGATATACTTTGATACCAGCTGGAAACCTAAGACTAAAGCACATACTACAATGCTAAAGTTAAGGTATCTTAGATAAAGTATTATCTAAGATAATGTAGTCATGACATGTCCATGACTTACCTTTTGTCACCAACTAAAGATGGCAACCGTACTAACATAAAAAGGTAAGCAGTGGATTAAAGTATGGTCAACTACATGGCTTTTGAGAAAACGCCATGCAGTATCTCAGAGATTTGCAGCGGAGTGTCGGAGAGACCATACTTATGTCCACTGGATAATAGGAGTGTCTTCCGAAGGTAAGTTGGCTTCGGAAGAACAAGTTCCTCCGAAGCCACTTATACTTCGGAAGAGGCTTCTATACTTCCGAGGCTTGAGGACTTCTGTACTTCGGAAGTTGACTTTAGATCTTTCTTTCAGATTCTTGATCTTCGGAAGTAGGTTCTTTGTCTTCGGAAGTTGGAGTTTTCCTTCGGAAGTAAGCTTTACACTTTGTCTTCAGAAGAGCTCCTTCTTCCTTCGGAAGTTCCATACTTAGCTTCGGAAGTCCTTTGTTTGTTGTACAAAAATCTTCTAAGTGACTTGGTTTTGGTTGCACCAGCCTTTCTAGATCCAACAAACTCCCCCTAGGCTGATGCTACCAAAACCTCACTTATTTCTGCTTCTCAAAGCCTTCAGCACCAGGGACAAAAGGTATTTGTCAGTCTCTTTGTTCTTCCCTGAAGTGGTGCTGAAAAGCTTGTACAAGTCATTGGTGGATAGGAGATCCAGTCTATCACTCTGAATGACATGTACCCTCTGTTGTGTCCCCCTGAAGAGAGTTAATTGACGGGAGTTATAGTCATACTCCCATCTAACTATGGATTCAAGTTCAGGACCTTCAACTATTTGTAGAAAGGCTTTGCCTTTGGTTGCTGATCCCTTCCTTTCCTCCTCCTCTCTCATTTTCAACTCTTCTTCAACCTTGCTTCTAGCAGTTAGCTCAACCATATGAAGGCTGCCAAGATGATTTCTGATATGGGTAGCTACATCAGAGTTTGAAGGGTTGGAGAATGGCTTCTCTGCTAACTCAGCAATGTCAAACCTGCTCAAGTGTAGCAGAGATGAGGCATTTAGCCTGTTGAGCTCTCCATTCTCTCTTTCAACAACAAAGTTGGGAGAAGAGTCTTCGAAACTCCACTGTATGATCTTTTTTCTAGGTGCAAGAGGTTGTCTTGGCACCCGGTCTCCTTTCTTAGTATCCAGTAGAGTCACCAGCCTTCTCCTTAGCTTTTTTTCTTCCTCATTCAAAGTGTCTAAATTGAGGCCAAGGAGATTTGCAGCTTGGTCCAAAGTTCCTCTGGGCAGATCAAGAAATTGATCTCTAGTGAGGGAACTTGAGGATCCGTCAACATAGGTCAAATTGACTGAATCCTCCTCACAGGAGATATCACTCAGTGTTGTGCAGTTTATGAACTTTGTCTTGACTGCCTTGAATTCTTCCAAGGAGAGATGTTTAGAAGGCTGAGGGGATGGATTGATGGGTTGGTGGGTAGGTTGAGGTGTTTGGGTTCTGGCTGGAGTTTTGGGTTGGAGGATGGGTAGTTTAGGTGGTTGAGGTGAAGAGGTTGGTAGGGGTGATGATGTAGGTTCAGGGGTGTATGGTTCAGAGGTTGGTTCGGTTTTGATTGGGAATGAAAAGGGCATAGGTTCAGGTTGAGGTTGGGTTCGGAATTTGGGTTGAGTGGTTGCTTTGAAGGTCATCCCCTGTCCCCTTCTATACATCTCCTTCCTTTTCCCCGTGCGAATGTCAGCCTTAATGTCACTGACATGTTGCTGGAGAGTCTTTTCTGACATAGGACCCACCTGCCTACCAGAGAAGCCATGAGCCTTCAGATAGCTCTTCATCCAAGCCTTCTCATCTATCTTCTTGGCAGCAGTCAGTCCTGTTTCCTCTTCCTTCTTCTTCTGCAATAGCTTTTCCCTTGTAGCTCTCTTTCTCTCTTTCTCTATTTGATCTTGCTCTTTGTTGAAGAGCCATAAGATCGTATCATTGTTATGTGGAGACAATTCTTCTTGAGAGAAACCTCTGGAGGTTAGGAAGGTTATCCTTTCCCTCCTGAGCTGCAGATCAGCTTCTCTTTCTTTCCTCTCCCTTTCTTCTTCTAAGGCCAACCTTGCAGCTTCTTCTTTTTGCTGTTTTAGCAGCAAGGTTGCCTTTTCCAGCTCTATTAACTCCTCTATGGTAGCAGGAGTACATCTTCAGTTACAGCTCCTAGACCAACAAGTCTATCAATAATCTCTACCCTTTTTCGGTTGTTAACTGCCTCCTGCTTGGCTGCAGCTGCTTTGGTACTTGCAGCTAGCAGTTTTCCAGTTGGAAGCCTACCTTTTCTTTTGAGTTTCTCCAACCTTTCTTCCTCCTGAAGCTCTTTCGAAGTCATCTTCCTCTTTCCTTTGATGTCTTTGGAAGTACTAGACTTTGGGGGTTCTTGAATGGAAGATTCAGGTTGAGAAGTAGAGATGGGAGCTGGAGTTAATGCTGATGTCAGAGCTAAAGGTTGGGTGAGAAAATCCTCCCTATTAACCTCAGATGCAAGTTCCAGGATTGCATATGTGACTATTAGATCATCGGATAAGGAGAATAGTCCTTCCGCAGCAGCAATCTCAGCTTCGGAAGTTTGAAATTGTTCTTCCGAGGCTTTGAATTGTGCTTCGGAAGTCTGTGAAAATGCACTATCTCTCCCAACTGTTTTAGTTGCTGGGCCATCAGTCCTTGTTTCCCCTTCGAAGTTAATCTCAGGTTCCACTTGGACCTTAGGTTGACTAACTTCCTCAATAGTGGTAGAAGGTGCATTTAACCTCTGAAGCTCTTGAGCTCCGAAGTAGATCACAGACATATTAGGGCTTGGCAGTTCTATAGGAGATTCCAATAGGAACTTGTTAAAGAACCTATTGAGATCTTGGAGCATCCTTTGATCCACTTGAAAAACAACTGGAGGAGGCTCAGGGAAAATTGTAGCTTGTTGCATAGGATACTTTGAGCTCAAGGAAGTGAGAGCTTGACTTTGGGTTTCCTCCTGTCTTTGACTTTATCTCTGAACACTCTCCCCCTTTTTGGTAGCATCATCCTGTGAGTTTGATGAGCTAGAGGAAGAGGTCAAGGAGACCTGAGTTGGTACATGCCTAACAGACCTCTCAATCTGTTTCTCAGCTAGTTTGGCCTTGAGAGTTTCAATCTCAAGTTGCTGAGTGGCAGACCTATCCTTTAAAGTCCTAACCTTAGATTCAAGATTTGAGACTTTAGAAAGTAGGTCTTAAATAGTGAGTTGTATTCTTCCCTCATCTTATTTTGAAGAATCACGGGGAGATGAGATAACATACCTTGTATGTTCATCCTCACCACCAGATGTGGTTTCTTGGCGCCCTAGTTTCCCTTGCACAATGATGTCTCTTTCAAAGTCATCAAAGGGCATGGTTGCCGTAGATTAAGTCTCAGTTATGTTACCACTATCCTGAGGATCCATTGAGGCTCCTTCAGTAGTGGCAACTGAATCTACATGAGTCCCCTCCACATCAGTGGGACTCACCTCAGTAAAGGTTTGCTGATGGGGGCTAGAGATAAGAGGTCTCTCTAGGCTCTGTTGATCCTTGAGAGGGTGTTGTGGATCAACTTCATTGCCCTTAAGAGACATAATCTCTTCACCAGCTCCAATCAAAAGGTCAGTAAAGGATATGGAAGTGAAACCTAATGACCCGGGACTTTTATCAATGTCTAAAGGCATTAAGCCTGTGATAGGGTTGTCCCTATTTGGCTGCTCAGGGGAGTATAGAGACTCTCCCTTAGGGCTATCAGCTTGGGTTTTGGGCTCATTGGTCTGAGACTGAGGAGACTCAAAACCTATATTAAGGTCAATTGTGAAGGATGGTTGGACCTCAGGCTGAGTGGGAGCCCTTTGTTCCACTCTAGCCTTTTTGGGTAGAACATGAGGAGCTTGTTCAATCAGAATAGATTGAACAAGGGTTCGTTTGTGACGTCTCTGATAAGTAAAGGTAATGGGTGGAGAAGGTAGATTTTGCAGAGTGAGGATAGTTGCTGGTGTGGGTTCATCACCTGTGGGGTTAACAGGGATGTCACAAGGAGCCATTGGCTCAATCATACCTAAAAGTAGTACAGTATCTCTTCCGGTGAAGTTGGTGGACACTCTCTTCAAATTCTTGAAGATGGTCGGCCTCATTTGAGGAGCAGTCAGAGCAGCTGCACAGACAAGCTTGCCCTGGTCCAGCTCACAGTTGATTATGTGTTGGAGAAACCTGGGATACATAAAAAATGTGTCCCTTTGAAGATTTCCCATGAGGTTGGTCAGCACAAACCTTGAATTGTTGAAGCGGAGGCTTTTTACCAACCCATGAACTAGGTACCCAAGTTCATATGGGATTTGATCCCATCCCCCAGATTTATTAGACAGGCAGTGAAGAACCACATGCAGCAGGATCTTCCATTTGTAAGAGAAGTTGAATTTGTAGACAGTTGACCTGCTGACATCTCCACCATATCCCATTTGGAGATAAGAATTGTCCAAATCTGTTTTGGGGAATTCTGTTGGAGCGCCTCATCATGAAGCTCTAGATGCTCCTTGATGATCTGTTCAGATATGACCAACTCCTAGCCACAGATGCTCGATCGAATAACACGAACCCCGTTTAGGATTTCAATCTGACCATTTGCCCAAAATTCAGACATATGGTTTGAGTAAATCATGGGGTTTACAGTCAGAGCGGTGTAGTACGAAGATTGTGTCAGAAAGGAGATGATGTCTGAGAAGTCAACATCCCTTGAAGAATCAAGGAGTGCGACTTGGTTGTGCTGAGGGTTTAGTGCCATTGAAGAAAATTACAGAAAGATAGTTCGGAATACGGTAAATTGAAGATGAAGAAAGCTTTTAGGGCAGTAATTTGGGTAAAAAGGATGTAAGTGATTAACCGGAAGTATTTAAATGGGTGGAATGGCGGTTTAAAGGGGGTTTTGGATAAGACGATGTGAGGTTTCAGTGGATGATGTGACATGGGCGGTAAGGTTAGTCCATTTAAATAATCCGACATCATTAACAAAATCTTTACTTTTTACAGAGTGGGGACCAAAAGATTTCCGTTACACAGTAAAATCTTCCTTCCGAGTATAAAGCATTTCCGAAGGTAATATTCTTCCGAAGGCAAATTTACTTCCGAAGGTAAATTGATTACTTCCGAGAGTATATGTTGCTTTTCAAGTGAAGTGTGTTAAAAGCTTTGGAAGTAGATCTGATATGAAATCAATCGCTTCTTCCGAGACTTAACACTCTTCCGAGAAGAAAACTATCCTGGGAGAAATTTGCTTCGGAATATATGCAAAATATCTTCCGAGGGTTGATTTCTCTTCGGAAGAATTCATACTTAGATAAAATTTAGAGAAAGATCTTTTGTAACAGGGCTTAGATTGTTTTGACATGAGACTTTACACATTAAAAGGTTTTCAAATGAGATCAACTAATCAATGTTTATCATCCCAATAGCTGTAATGAGATATTTAAATCTTTGTTCATCAAAGGCTTTGGTGAACAAGTCAACATATTGTTCATTTGAGTCAAGTTTGATTAACTTGATAAGATTTTTCTCATGAATATCTCTAATGAAATGATACCTGATATCAATGTGCTTAGTCTTGGAGTGCTTCACTGGATTTTTAGTAATGGATATAGCACTGTTGTTGTCAATGTGGATAGGAGTGCTCAGGAAGTTGAATCCATAGTCTATCATCTGGTTTTGAATCCACAGCAGCTGAGCACAGCAACTGGCAGAAGCAATGTTCAGCAGTTGATGTAGAGACACAAGATTGCTTCTTGCATTGCCATGAGATGATCCTTCCACCAAGAAATTGACATCCACCAGATGTTGATTTCTTGTTGATGTTGCAGCCACCATAATCACTGTCAGAGTAACCATAGAGATTGAAATCACTAGTTCTTGGATACCAGAGACCTAGTTTAGGTGCTCCTTTGAGGTATCTAAGAATTCTCTTGGCAGCTATTAGGTGAGACACCTTTGGAGCAGCCTGATATCTTGCACAAATGCAAGTTGCAAACATGATATCATGTCTACTTGGTGTGAGATACATCAGAGAACCAATAATCGCTATGTACTGATGTTGATCGGTATCCTCCCCCTCAGAATCAGGGCAGAGATTGTGGTTTCTGGGTATAGGTGTTTTTGCTGCTTTACAATCCTTCATATCAAATCGTTCTAAGATGTCATTGACATACTTAGATTGATTAATAAAGAACCCTTCCTTTAATTGCTTTACCTGAACTCCAAGGAAAAAGTCCAATTTTCCCATGGAACTCATCTCGAACTTCTTCTTCATGATGCTCTCAAAGTCTTTACACATTTGGTCATTTGAGGAACCAAATATGATATCATCAACATAGACTTGAACGAGCAAGATGTCTTTCCCAGACTTTCTTATGAAAAGAGTCTTATCAATGGTACCTCTAGTGTAACCATTCTTCAGGAGAAACTGAGACAATGTCTCATACCACAGCCTAGGTGCTTGGTGCAGCCCATATAGAGCTTTATCCAATTTGCACACATAGTTAGGATGCTGTGGATCTTCAAATCCTGGAGGTTGGCATATGTAGACTTCCCTATCTATATCCCCATATAAAAAGGCACACTTGACATCAAGCTGGTAGACAGTGAAATTTTTGGATGCAGCATAAGCAAGGAAGATCCTAACTGCCTCAAGTCTTGCAACAGGTGCAAAGACATCAGTATAATCGATTCCCTCCTCTTGAGTGTATCCTTGAACCACCAGTCTTGCCTTGTTCTTGATAATCAGGCCTCTATCATCTCTCTTGTTTCTGAATACCCATTTAGTGCCTATAGGTACTTGACCCGATGGTAGCGGACATAGGTTCCAAACCTTTTGTCTTTTGAATTGAAGCAGCTCCTCTTGCATTGATTCAACCTAGCTACTATCTTTCAAGGCATCTTCCACCTTCTTGGGTTACATTTGGGATAAAAAGCATGAGTACAAGCAGACATTCCCATAGTGAGTTTGTCCTTTTGTTCTCACGCCTTCAGAGACTTCCCCTATGATGTTTTCAGCTGGATGAGTGTTATGAATCCTGAGTCTAGAAATCACCTCTAGTTGCAAAGATAAATCCAAATTGGACGTATTTTGCTCAAGAGCTTGAATACTTGGTCCAGCTGTTGTTTCAAACTCATTCAATGAGGACTGATTGAATGAAAGAGAAACATCATCATTTGTTTGCTGTGAAGCATCATTAACAGTTGTCTGTTCCTTCAAGATGGTGCTTTCATCATCCTGGTGTTGTGCAGGGTTACCTGAAGAGATTTGAAAGTCAGCAGGTGAATCCCTTGTTGAAGTACCACCATCTCTTGAGATGGTTATACTGTCAGATCTTTCAATAGTGGGAACTTGATTTGCAGCAACTCTTGGAGAATTTGGAATAGGTCTGGGAAGCTCAAACAGTTGATCTTCATCAGAGTTACTTTGAGCACCTGTTCTAGCTGAAACATTCTCACAAGATGGTTTAGAATAGTTTGGAAACAATTCTAAATCAAAGATATGATCAGGGCCATTCCCCCTAACACAAGGAGTGTGCTCATTTACTACAATGTTGGAAGATTCCTCAAATTGTTGATTTTTTTAATATTATAAACCTTATAAGCTTTAGAGTAAGAGGAATATCCAACAAAGATAGCATCATCCGACTTTTCAGCAAATTTTACCAAATTGTCTTTTGTATTAAGTATGGTACACCTGCTGCCAAAGGACCTTAGAAAGCCAATGAACGGTGGCCTCTTGTTCCATAACTCATAAGGGGTTTTTCCATGTGGCTTTACTACAAGAACTCTGTTCTGCACATAGCATGCATTGCTGACTGCCTCTGCCCAGAATGTTAGAGGCAGCTTTGAATCAGCTAACATAGTCCGAGCAGCCTGAATAAGTGTCGTCTTTCTCCTCTTAGCAACACCATTTTGTTGAGGAGTTCAGGGAGCACTATATTGTCTGGCGATCCCTTTTGAGTTACAAAATGAGTCAAGAACTAGGTTCTTAAACTCATTCCCTTGATCATTTCTAATTATTTTAACCTTGTGATCAACTTGATTTTCTATTTTAAGAATAAAAGATTTCAAAGTTTCAGCAGTTTCATCTTTGGTTCTTAAAAAGAATACCCATGTAAATCTAGTAAAATCAACAACAATCACAAGGCAATATGATTTCCTTCCAATGCTCATTATACTTCTGGGACCAAATAGATCCATGTGCAATAAGTGTAATGGAGTGGTGATGGAGTTAACAACTTTGGATTTATGAGATGCCCTGTGTTGTTTCCCTTTCAGGCAAGAAACACAGTTATCTTTGCAGAAAAATTCCTTTTTAGGCAAACCATGTACCAAGTTATTTTTAGCCAATTTATTCATTGTCCTAAAATTTACATGACACATTTGTTTATGCCATAGTGTTGCCTCATCACTATCAGCTTTGGAAAGAAAGCATGATACTTCTCCCATTAGGGAAGCATTGTTCATATCCAGCTTGTACATATCCCCTTTCCTGGGAGATCTAAGAAGCACCAATTCCTGAGGAATTGTCATTCCGGGTTTGAGGATAATACACTCATGTTCTGTGAAGATCATTTGATGCTTTTGATCACAGAATTGAGAAACACTTAACAGATTATGTTCAAGCTGTTTGACAAAATTAACTTTGTCAACCTTTAACTTTCCATTGGATAACTTCCTCTGCCAGAAATATATCCTCCGGCCTCACCTCCAAACTGGACAGGACCTCCATCATAATGTTGAAATTGTTGAAGGAGAGATCTGTTCCCTGTCATGTGCCTGGAGCATCCAATATCTACAATCCAAATGTTGTTATTCTTGTCATATGGATGTCATTGCACATAAGGTGAGATAATTAGTTTTGATTGGAAACCCAAGCCTTATTGGTCTTGGGTTCTTCCAATGATAATGACATAATTGAACCAAAATTTATGCATGGGGGTTCAATGGATGTCTTTGAAGAAGAGGTTTGGGCTACACATCTTCCTTGATCTTCCATTCCATCCCTTGGTTGATCATAGAGGATGAGCTTGTTGAAGCTTATGTAGCTTGGCATTCTTCCGAAGCTTCTTTCTTTTCGGAAGAAACCTTCACCACCTTTTCTTCCGAAGCAGTCTTCTTCTGGGATGGTTTCAAGGGGACTCTTTTGCTTTTCTGAGTCTTTACAGCTTTAGCTTCCGAAGCCTTTTTCCTTTCGGAAGAAGAATCTTCTTCCGAAAGAAGCCTTGCTTCGGAAACAAGCTTTCCCTTTTTCATCACTTGAACCATTTGATATGGTCCAAATGAGAAACCTTCCATGACTCCTTCCTTTTTTAACATTATTTGCATAATGTGTGCTAGCAGGATTGTAATAACAATCTTTGGCCATGTGGTTTTACAGACCACACATTATGCATGCAATGTTAATCTTTTAGGAATGAGAGGATTGCTGTTTCTTGTTCTTTTTCTCTTTATCAGCAACCTTTCCCTTTAACTTCTGATCCTTTGGTAGGGTAGGAGTACTGGTACTGCACCCCTTTCCTGAATCAGAATTTCCAACCACCTGGAATCCAGCTGAGATGAATACACCCTTTTGCTTTGGGTCTATCTTTAGCTTGGACTCAGCCACTTTCTTGGCAGTTTTTCTGGCTGCCTTAGCTCTGCTTCTTCTGGCTTTGGTGGTCAGGGTTTGATCATCATTGGCAGGGGAGGGCATAATTACGTGGTTCTTCCCTATGATGGTCTCCATAGTTGCATCATTCTTTGACTCATGAGTAGGTGGGTCAGCAGATGGAACCTCTTGCTTTTCAGTACCACACCTTGGTTGTCTTATAGACTCATAAGAGTGTGGTGGAGCAATTTCATTAGTTCCCAACCCACCTTTGTTTTGGTAACAAAGTTTTGAGTAAGAGGATGATGCAAGAATGGCTTGGAAGTTTTGCTCGGAAATAGCATACTTCCTGGCTTGAGCCTCAGCAGTGATAAGCTGGGCTTGAGCCTCAGTCAATTTGGATATTAAATCATTTATTTAAGTCTTATAGTTTATGTGTTCATGTTTTAATAGGGACACAGATTTCTCTAACTCCTCAATTTTTCTTTGGTAGTCAGATTCAGCCCTTTTAAAGTCAGATTTTAAAACATTTAAAGACTCAATATCATATTTAATTTCCATATTGTAGTCCTGATACAGTTTAACCTTAGCAATATAGGCAGGAGTACATAAATGTTCATATACCTTGTTTTCATCTGTTCCGGCCATGAGTGCTTGAGCAGGAGTCACATCCTGTACCATGAAGCTCTAGTCAACTTCTTGAGCCATTGCAGCTGTTTCTGTTGACTTTCTGGTGGGCTTTGGTGTAGAGGGATGTGTGGAGGCTTGTGGGGTTCCCGGGTTGGACTTGGGAGCCTTGCATTCCCTTGCAAAATGACCAAGGTGGTTACAGTTGTAACATTTGGCCTTGGTTTTGTCAAACCCAAATTTGCTGTTGATTGGGTTCTGAGGAAATTGCCTTCCAGTTCTCTTAAAGAACTTCTTTGCTCTGTAGGATAGAAGAGCCATTTGTTGGACTATGTCCACGTATTCCACGTCATCCGGGCTAAAACACTCCAGATCATCAAAGCAATATTGATAATCATTTGAGTGTTCACTTCCTGAGATAAAAGCACAACTGTCCTGAAAGGAGCTTTGCTGAGCTTGTTGAGACCTTGGAGTCTCAGGAAATGTGATGTATGGCCCAGAAGAACAAGATGGTTGTTGGGTGTAAGTCAGGTATTGTTGAGGCTGGGAGATTCCTGAGCCTTCAGCAACCATTAAAGCGTTGCTAGCAGGAAGACTCAAGGGTCTGCTTGTCTGATGACCCCTCTTACTTTCCATTTCCAAACGGTATCCATCAAGGATCCCATAGAGTTCGGTCATGGTGAGTGTATTCAGATTCTCTGTTCTCTTGATAGAGACACAGTAGAATGTCCACTCATTGGGTAGTGCACTCATGAACTTTCTTGTAAGGTCTCTGAGTTCATGAGCAATTCCCACAGAATGAAGGGAAGAAATGAGATCCATGTACCTGAAATATTGCTGGCTAAGAGTCTCTCCAGCAACATAGGTGAAGTTCTCGAACTGCTGCTTCAGTGAGTCCTTCTTGGAGTCATTTGAGCTTGAGTACATTTGAGCAAGCGCATCAAAGAGTTCTTTGGCAGACTTGCAATGCTCAAACCCCACCATGATAGAGTTTGGAATTGCAGTCATAAGAATAGTCATAGCATTGCTGTCGATGTCAAGCTTCTTCCTGTCTTCATCAGAATATTCTTCAACGGCTTTCTCAATCATGGCACCGTTTCCACCAGCTACTTTTGGCTTATACGGGCCATTGACAATGGATTGCCACATCTTGCTGTCTTGATACCTGATGAAGCCTTCCATTCTTTCGGCTCCAAGACATGAAGTTTTCAGGGGTGATGATGGGTGCTTTGGTCATCGTCCCCATCTCTACTTCAGATTTGTTGAGGGCCATTTTGAGTGAGGTATAAGGAGGAGTGAAAAACAGGTTGATTAGGATGGTAAGATCTCACAATCAAGAGCCTAAAAAGCTCTGATACCAATTGCAGGATCGGGTTTGTCACTTAAACACTTGTATTTCTCTCAAACTCACTTATGGAAACACTCAAATCAGATGAAGTAATGTCTTTTACAAGAGTTGATAATAATATAATAAGTAGCAAAGGAACACGCAGAAATAAATTTTCAAGGCACTTGTATATATTACTTCTCAACTCAAGATATTACAAGACTCTTACAAGCATGAAACAAGAGTTACAATGAGAAACTATATATAGTAGATCCTACAGCCGGATATACTTTGATACCAGCTGGAAACCTAAGACTAAAGCATATACTACAATGCTAAAGTTAAGGTATCTTAGATAAAAGTATTATCTAAGATATGGTAGTCATGACATGTCCATGACTTACCTTTTGTCACCAACTAAAGATGGCAATTGTACTAACATAAAAAGGTAAATAGTGGATTAAAGTATGGTCAACTACATGGCTTTTGAGAAAACGCCATGCAGTATCTCAGAGATTTGCAGCGGAGTGTCAGAGAGACCATACTTATGTCCACTGGATAATAGGAGTGTCTTCTGAAGGTAAGTTGGCTTCGGAAGGACAAGTTCTTCCGAAGCCACTTATACTTCGGAAGAGGCTTCTATTCTTCCGAGGCTTGAGGACTTCTGTACTTCGGAAGTTGACTTTAGATCTTTCTTTCTGAGTCTTGATCTTCGGAAGTGGGTTCTTTGTCTTCGGAAGTTGGAGTTTTCCTTCGGAAGTAAGCTTTACACTTTGTCTTCGGAAGAGCTCATTCTTCCTTCGGAAGTTCCATACTTAGCTTCGGAAGTTCTTTGTTTGTTGTACCAAATCTTCTAAGTGACTTGCTTTTGGTTGCACCTGCCTTTCTAGATCCAACATCTATGATTGGGTCTCTTATGCACCTAACAGCCAAAAGGCCTACTATCATGTTTGCTACATGCATATGGGCAAGATATTAAGCTAACACCAATATGTTAGACCTAGTTTGTTCTCAAGTGGATTCTTAGATACCTCAAAGGAGCTCCCAAACTAAGACTTTGGTAACCAAAGAATTTGACTTCAATCTGTATGCATATACACATAGTGACTATGGTGGCTGCGAAAAGTAATCTTGTGTATATGCATCAACTACTAAAGTTGAATACATTGTTGTTGCAAGCTGCAGTGCTCAAGTCCTTTGGATTTAGAATCAAATGCTAGATTATGGATTCAACTTCAAGAAGACTCATATCCACATAGACAAAAATAGTGCTATCTCAATCACAGAGAATCTAGTGTAGAACTTAAAGCACATTAATACCAAGTATCATTTGATCAGAGATAATTTTTGAAAAAGGATTGATTAAACTAGTCAAAGTTAACACAAATGAATAATATGCTAATCTGTTCATAAAAGTAGCTGATGAAAAAAGATTTAAATATCTTGTATTAGCTATCGGGATGATTAACTTTGAGTAGACTTTCTTAAATTAATTACAAAATTGCTTTCTGAAAAATGTATGCCTTTACTATTGTCTAATATATCATTCATATAAGCACTGTTAATCTCATAATAAATTTTTCTATGTAAATGTTCCTTAGAATATTAAGAAGTATGGAGATATTTTCTCTCGGAAGAAATTATTTGACTTCGAAAGAAAATTAAGTCTTCAAAACTAATAAATACTTACTAGGGGAGTTAACTTCAGAAGAAATTCTAATATATCTTCTAAAGCTTAAGTCTGCTTCTATGTATTTATATGTTTCGAAGGACAATTTTCTTCCAAAAGCAATTAAATCTCGAAAGTTTTATTTTCTTTGTTGATACATATGTACCTAGATTCTGATCTGAATGTAATATGTCTTTATTGTCTTACACTTATGTAATAGTTGGGTACTTAATGAAATACAAATTTTTGGTTGTGTTTATAATGTTTAATATTTCATTAATGAGTCGTTTAACGCATATTGACTTGATTATATAGGTTTGTGGTTGTTTGAATTAATATAAATAATGTTATGACAATTAATAAATTCAAACTTAATAACATGAAGTAATCATGCGAATGGCTCATGCTAATGGACCATACGCATGAACAACTTCATACGAATGACTTAGTCGCACGACTGACCCAGGAGACTGGATCAGTCGTATGACTATAACATGAGATTGGCTCAGTTCCACGACTGAATACTCAGTCGTGCGAATGGATCAACCGCATGGCTCAATCGCACGAATGAACCATGCTGATGGTTCAGTCGCCCGAATAAGCAACCCAAACCTATAAATACCACCTAATTCGTGGAAAAACGTAAGCATTCAATCCACTTCGACTCCAGGCGTACCCTAGCCGTCCAGAAGCCTCTAAGTTCATACTCCAAGTTCATAGAACGCTGTAGATCGATTCCTAATCGATTCTTGACGTTAGATTCAATACGTTATGGTTTCTACGTGCGTTCTCACTGATTGGATCGCCAATCAAATAGGATTCGCACTATTTGGTTTGGTTTAACACGTTAATCAGTTGGTGTTTCGTTCAAATACCAAATCCTAACAGTCTTCTTGAGTATAAATTCTAAAGCTTAATATCTTCCGAAATGAAATCTGTCTCAGAAGCAAATTACTCTGAGTACATTTTCTTCTGAAGCAATTCTTCTAAAAGTAAGGAATGTCTTACGAAGTTAATTTAGATTTAGAAGCTCTCTTTAAGCTTCCAAAGACAAATTACCTTCAAACGATTTTAAGCTTCCAAGATAACTACCTTTCTAGGCACTTTCTTAGAGGTCAGACCGACATCCGGATTTGAAAGTTTATCTTTTGCAATAACTTTGTCTCACATCCAACCTTCAGCTCACATATGGAGTTAAGTGATGGATGTGATGGACCTAACCTTCAGCTCACATATGGAGTTAAGTGATGCTATCAAAAAGTGGGAGAAAATCAGTACAATCATACAACATGGGAGCACTACCTAGAGGATGGACATTAAGGATTCACTACCCTCATTTGCAAGTGTCCAGACACAACAACCTCCTCTTGCCCATATTAATATGGATGCCATCCTTCAAAGCATATTTGAGGAGGGTTTTTATACCAAGAGCCATGTCAGCTCCATCCAATCCTGCTAAAAATCCAATCAAAGAATTGACAGAAGGTCCTCAGTGCTTTCTAGATTCATGGGTCAACAAGATATATTCGATATCTACAATCTAGGATTCTATGAAAGCTTCCCTCTTGTAAACCTATCATTTGTCAATCCAAGTCAAAACAGACATGCTGACAGGTTAGCAGAAAGGATTTAATGGAGAGGTTCTAAGAAGTTCAAAAGAAAAACATGCATTTATAGACAAATGCTAGTAAGGAAAATAATTGGTTAATTGGATACTGAGTTAGACCCTAAGATTAGCTTGGAAGGGAAAGCCTCAGTTGAAGGCCCAGTTGTGGACTCTGTGAACCTTGAGACTCCAACTCTTAGTTAGACACTAGTTGGCTAAGGTATCTCACAGCCTCTCCCTTGCCAGATCTCCAACGAAGTACAAGTTCAAGAAGGCCGAAGTGCTCACCTCCCTAAGTAACATAGGCCAGTGGTTGACAAGAGAAAGAAAGTTATATCTGTAAAGGTGGTTAAGGAGGAGAAAATAGAGAGGAAGAGAAAGCAAAGGAAGAAAGACAACAACAGACTTCTAGTTTTATGCAGGCTGCAATCAGGGCTGCTCAAAGGCCAAACACTTTAGAAGATGAGTTAGCTGGTGCCTCACTGAGGGTAGACGATGTTGAAGTAGTTCATGTGACAAGGTTCACAGGGTCTAGCACTAGGCCTCTAGTCAAGGTTTCCTCTTCGAAGCTAATCTTAGGGTCCACCTCAAAATCCAGTTGACCAATGAATTGCATGTCAGCCTTTGCCTTCTTTTATGTCTGAAATCTTTAACAATCCTATCTTGAATCCTCTCAGTCAAACTGTCAGCTTTCCTGATTTTGACTTGGATTGGCAATCGACATTTGGACTAGAGGAAGACTATCATAGTATCTCAGGGTTTGAAAATTGAAGACCTTTTGCTGCCCCTGAAGTCTATGCAATATCCTGCTCTCCTGTCAGCATCATACCTCCACCCTAGTATTTCATTCTGAGCATCATAGGGTCGGGTAGACATAGCCCTTTGTATACCCTCCTCAAACAAACTTTATATGAATGAGTCCATATCAATGTAGACTTGAGGAGGTTGCTGAGTATGGAAAATTGCTAGTGATTGTGGTGAATCCTCAATGTCCATACTCTAAGAGGAACTCCAAGGTTCTGGGATTGCTGGGACTTTCTCCCCCTTTCTGGTAGCATTACCTTCTTGAATAGGTGAGCTAGAGGTTAAGTCTATCACATCCACAGGTTCTTATATTCCTGGTTGAGTCCTCCTTAGAGGTATCCCAGCTAACTTTTTCTTGAGATCAGAGATCTCAAGTGCTTATCATAGACACTCCTTTGCTAGGTAGTCACTTGAGATTCCAGGTGACTAACCTTGGAATTTAGATAGGTGCAGGTTTTGGACAGTTTTTGCATCTTTAGTTTCATACTCCCCTCATCTTCATCAGAAGAATCACATTGGGGGGGATGAGAGAATAGGACCAAAGTCTTCTTCCTCGTCACCAACACTATGTTCTTGGCTGCTGGATTTCACCTGCATCATGACAGCTTCAGTTGAGTGTCAAGGAGCTGGGATGCCATGGATGAGGTCTTAATGATGTAATCACTTGCAGAAGTGAAAGCCTCTTCCATATGGACCTCCTGAACTTGTTCCAGGAGATCCACCTTAGTAGTGGGTGGATGATGTGGGCTAGACATGGGTGATATGGGAGTACTCATCTCTTCTTGAGCAGGGGAGGAGAAGAGAGACTCATGGTACTCACTGAATCCCATATCTCCATCATCATAGAATTCTAGGTTGGGTTTATGATCTAAAACCTAAGGATTGTAACTTTCCCCTGAAGGTTATTCACTAGAGTTTTGAGACTCTAAGTGAAGGTTTAAGGCTATGGGGTTGTAAGCTCATCAAGCTAAGCATGAGGAACCGCAGCATTGATCCTTGTTGAGATAGGAGTGGTTTGCTCCTCAAAGGAAGTAGGAGCTCCAGTGTCCACTTCCTCATGCATAGGTGAGGATATGTGGGCCTGCATAAGCTGAGTAGCTTGTGCAGGGGCTTGTTTGAATTTTCTTGTGTAGGTGATGGTTAATTGAGGCTGTTTGGGTAGTTGTGAAGTAGAAGGTGTTGGCTCAACACTAGTTGGCGCTGTTAGGTTGTCACCTTGAGCAATGAGCTGTAAAATTTTAGGACAAGGGTTGTTTGTACCCCTGAGAAGCCCATAGTAGGCTTCCTCATAGTTTTGAACATGTTGGGCTTCATCTGTTCCATTTTTAGAACATTACATGTTCCCTTTAACTATGAGCACAGTTCACAGTTAAGAATGTATTGGACATATCTAGGGAAGCTTTATATACAAACTGAGAGTACCTGAACTTGACCCCTTGAACTATCCCATGGACTATGTAGGAAAGGTCTTCAGGAATTTGGTCCCATCCTCCATGCTTATTAGATAGACAATTGATGATAACATAGAGGAAGTACTTCCACTGGGAGGAGATCCTTCCCTTTTTGAAGGTTCTTACAGAGTATTCATCTTCATAGCCTATCTGCCTGAAGGAGTGGTTGACAACAAACTTTGGGAAGGGCAAATTACCTTCTACATCATCCAGCCTAAGATGAGTGTTAATAGAGGCAGGAGTGATGAAGATTGTCCTCCCTTGCACAATGGCAGAGAATGCCTTCTACCATCCATGGTGACATCTTGGTAGGTCCTCCAAAACTCCAAGAGTTGATCTTCATAAACTGGAGGATCTATGGTGAGGGAGGTGAAGTAGTAGGATAGAGTTAAGAATCGATAAACCTTTGAGAAACCAGGATCTTTCTTAGAGATCAACAAGGAAACCTGATTCTGTTACATGTGTAAATGCATGGAAAAATCTGGTTGGTCTCTATGATCAAGGTTGGCCACTTGTGAGATAGCTTTATGGTGAAGGAAGATAAGAACAAAGGCAGTTTGTGGGTGAATTTAGGTTAAAGAATTTTGCAGATGAAGAGGAAGGTGAAAGAGGGGGAACCGTTGAGTGTGTGTATATATATGTATGAAATGGAGTTCAGACAAAGTTAATGCAAAAGGATAAACTTTGAAATCCGGATGTCAGTCATACCTCTGAAAAAGCGCCCAAAAAGGTAGTTTCTTAGAAGTCAAAAATCTTCCGAAGGTAATTTTTCTTCAGAAGTTTTATAAAAACTTCCGAAGCCAATTTGACTTTGGAAAATATTCCTGAGCTTTGTGAACATTTTGCTTCAGATGAAAAATACTTAAGAGTATTTTTACTTCTGAGACATATTTGGTTTCAGAAGAGATTAAAACTTGGAATTTTATTCATAAGAGAATAAATCTTCCGAAGCGTAATTTTCTTTGGAAAAAAATTGTCCTTCAAAAACATATAAATACTTAGAAGCATATTTAAGCTTCAGAAGATATGTCAAAATTTCTTCCGAATGTAAATTTCTTATAAGTTGTTATTTGTTTTGAAGACATAGTGTTTTTCTAAAGACAACTTAATGTCTTTCGAGAGAAAATATGTCTAAAATTTCAAAAATTCTAAGGAATATCATTTGAAAAGTTTTTCTTCGAAAGTAATTGGGCTAATGTAGGTGATAATGTAGACAACTTAGGACACATATATTTTAGAAATAGTCTTGAGTTAAATTTAAGAAAATCTACTCAAAGTTAATCATTCCAATAGCTGATACAAGATACTTAAATCCTTGTTCACAAAAGCCATTATGAACAGATTAGCATATTGTTTATTTGTGTTAACTTTGAGTAGTTTTATCAATCCCTTTACAAAATTATCTCTAATTAAATGACACCTGATGTTGATATGTTTTGTCCTTGAGTCCTGCACAGGATTCTCTATGATAGAGATAGCATTGTTGTTGTCTTTGTGGATTGGAGTCTCTTTGAAGTTGAATCCATAGTCCATCATCAGATTCTGAATCCAAAACACTTGAGCACAGCACCTGGCAACAGCAATGTACTCAGCATCAACAATTGATGCAGACACATAGGGTTGTTTCTTGCATTGCCATGAGACTATCCTTCCACCAAGGAATTAACATTCCCCAGATGTAGACTTTGTAGTCATATTGCAGCCACCATAGTCACTATCTGTATAGGCATACAGATTGAAGTTTGGATTCTTTGGATACCAAAGGACTAGTTTAGGAGCACCTTTGAGATATCTAAGAATGCTTTTGACATCAACCAGGTGTGACATCTTAGGGTTGGCTTGATATCTTGCATAAATGCATGTGGGAAACATGATGTCGGGCGTGCTCGCTGTGAGGTACATAAGCAACCCAATCATAGCTCTATCGAGATGTTCATCTACACATACCCCCTCGAGATCAGGTCCAAGGGAGTGGTTTCTAGCTATGGGTGTCTTTGCAATCTTACATTCAGTCATGTTGAATCTTGTAAGTATGTCTTGCACATACTTGGACTAACTTATGAAGATGCCATTCTCAAACTGCTTCACCTGAATTCTTAGAAAGAAATTAAGTTCCCCCATGGCACTTATTTCAAATCTTTTTCTATTAGCTTCTTAAAGTCTTTGCAGAGCTTTGGATAAGTTGACCAGAAGATAATGTCATCTACATAAACTTGTACCTCTCTTGTAACCATGTTTATAGAGATACTGAGATAGTGTCTCATACCACTTCCTTGGAGCTTGGTGCAGCCCATAAAGAGTTTTATCAAGCTTGCATACATAATCAGGATGATTTGGGTTTGCAAACCTAGGTGGTTGTTTGACATACACTTCCTCATCAATGACCCCATATAGAAAAGCACGCTTGACATCAAGTTAGTAGACCTTCAAATCCTTAGATGCAGCAAAAGCAAGGAGTATTCTAACAGCTTCAAGTCTTGCCACTAGAGCAAAAACATCTGTGTAGTCTATCTCTTCTTCTTTTATGTACCCATGAACAACTTGTCTAGCCTTGTTCTTTATAACAAGTCCTATATCATCCTTATTGTTCTTAAACACCCATTTGGTTTCTATAGTAGTCTTCCCTTAAGGAAGAGAACATAGGTTCCAAACCTTTTGCCTTTTGAATTAAAGCAACTCCTCCTACACTTCTTCAATCCAACTTCCATCCTTCAAAGCCTCATCAACCGTGTTTGGCAATATCTAGGATAAGAAGCAAGCGTATAGACAAACATTTTTCTCATGGATTTGTCCCCTTGTTCTCACCCCTATGTCAACATCTCCAATAATATTTATGGTAGGGCATGACTTGTGGATCCTGAGTTGACGAATCACAGAAAGTTGATTGGATAGATCTAAATTTCTGAAGTTTAGATCTTGCAATGGAGTGCATTCACCACATCAGCACACTTATCAAGAGAAGCTTGATCCAATGAGTGTATCATATCATCGATATTGTCTTCCATGGAGTGGTTATCAGCATAAAGAAATTCTTGATCACTGTCACTACCACTATTTCCTTCTACATTTGAAGCTTTTTCATTTGAGTTTTATGCCTCTAAGCTGGAATTTATAGGCACCTCTGATGTATCAACTGAATTTTGTTATGGTTGTGCTGATAGGAACTCCATCTTTAGGGTTAGTTACAACTGGAGCTGAAGTAGTGTTCTTGCTTGGTCTTTTTAGCTCAAATATTGGGTCAGGATGTCCTACTAATAACTTACCTGTAGATCCTGAAACACTCTCACAAGAATTATTAAAATAGTCTGTAAATAAATCAAGATCAAACCGGCAATCAGGACCAGAACCTTTCACACTGGGAGTGTGCTCATCGAAGGTTACATTGGCTGACTCTTTAACTACTTTCTTTAAGAAATTGTATACTCTATAAGCCTTAGGTTGGGAAGAGTGTCTAATGAAGTGTCCATCATTTTATTTCTTAGCAAATTTGGCTACTTGAGCTTTGGTATTCAAGATGGTGCAAGGACATCCAAATGATCTGAGGAAATCAATAAAAGGTCTCCTTTTGTGCCACAGCTCATAAGGAGTCTTACCATTAGTCTTAAATATTAAAACTCTATTTTTCATATAGTAGCCAGTGTTCACTGCCTCTGCCCAGAAGGTGATGGATAGTTTAGAGACAGACAACATGGTTCTTGCAGCTTCAATAAGTGCCTTGTTTCTTCTCTCAGTAACACCATTTTGCTGAGGAGTCCTGGAAGCACTATATTGTCTTGTAATACCTTTTTCATCACAAAATGTGTCAAGGATTTGGTTCTTGAATTTCGTTCCTTAATCACATCTTATGGTCTTGACCTTGTGATCATATTGATTCTCAATTTTCAGAATGAAATTCTTTAAGATCTCAGGAGTCTCATCCTTAGTTCTAAGGAAGAAGACCCAAGTAAATCTTGTGAAATCCTCTGTGATCACCAAACAGTATGAGGTCCTTGCTAGACTCATTACACTGGTAGAGCCAAAGTGTTCCATGTGTGATAAGTGTAGGGGTGTAGTGATGGAGTTCTTTTCCTTTTTCTTGTGAGACACTTTGTAATGCTTCACTTTCAGGCATGCAACACAGTGATCATCACTTAAAAACTCTTTCTTTGGCATTCTAGTTACCAAATCATTCTTAATTAATTTATTCATGTTCTTAAAGTTTACATGACATATTCTTTTATGCCAAAGGAAAGACTCATCACTATTTGCTTTAGATAGAAAGCAAGAAACTCCTCCTGAGGTAGATGTATCCTACGAATCCATCTTGTACATGTTCCCTTTCCTAGGGGCTCTGGGCAGGATATGCTCTTGGCGAATGACCAACTTGGGCTTGAGAACAATGCACTCATGCTCAATGAAAAGCATGTTGTGTTTTTTATCACAAAATTAGGATACACTCGGTAAATTGTACCCAAGGTCTTTGACAAAGTTTACCTTTTCAATGTTGAGCTTACCATTTATGGCCTTGCCCCTTCTAGTAATATAACCACATGCATCTCCTCCGAAAGCAACTGACCCTCCATCAATTTTCTCAAAGTTTTGAAGCAAAGAGCCATTGCATGTCATGTGCCTAGAATAGCCACTATCAACTATCCATACATTCCTCTTTGTCTTTAGGTGTTCTTGCACAATAAGAGATGATTAGTTACATTTGGAAACCCAAGCCTCATTGGACTTGGACTTGTCAAATGGATTGAAGATAGTGTAACAGTGATTGATCCTATGTTCAGACTTTGAGGATCATTTGTTGTTGTTGATGAAGAACTTTCAGTCACATGGTATTCCTTTATCTTCCACACCATCTTTTGAAGATTAGACTTGACCTTCAACACTTTGGAAGTTTCAACAACTTCAGAAGTATTGGAGACTAGACCTTCGGAAGATCCCACTTTCACTACAAGACTATGTACTTCGGAAGCATTCCTTTCTTCCGAGACCGAAATTTATTTTGAAGGAAAGTTTTCACTTGTCTTAGTTTCCACTTTGGAGCTTCCAAACGGAATAGATTTTCCTTCCAAATTTTTTTTCTTCTTCTTCTCGAAAGTCGTCTTCTTGGTCATGTGGATAGTATTTTTGGGATTGTAGATGCAATCCTTTACAAGATGAGAAGTACCACAACACATAATGTAATCAACTGGCTTCTTTTGAGAGACTTCTTCTGAATAGAAAGCTGAGCTTAATCATGTTCCATCTCCATCTTCATCTTCTCAGATGATGCAGCAAGCTTAGTAGGGTGAGGCTTGCTCTTGGAGGTGAATGGTTCAGGCTGTGTAGCAGTGGTACACAGTTGATCAGCCTTGTTTTCTTCACAGGGAGGAGTTAAACATGAACTAGAACTCCTGGTACTAGAGTTTATAGTTGAGTCCTTAGTCTTTACCACTTCAAATCGTGCAGGGATAAAGACTTGTTTCTACTTGGAATTGAAAGTGGCCTTGATCTCTTGAGCCTTCTATGATCTTCTCTTGGCTTCTGATCAAGTTCTTTCTCTAAGACTTTGTCATCCCTGATTCTTTCCTCTCCTCAGGAGAATAGTGACCCTTATTAGGATGATCTACTTCACTCATCTCAGATCCATCTTTCACTATATCCTCTTCATTCTATTCCTTAATGGGGTCTATGAGGGGAAGCTCATATTGACTATTTCCATACCTTGGAGATCTTACACATAGTGGAGTGTGTGGAGGAGCTATCTCAGTAGATCCCAGTCCTTGCTTGTTCTGATAACACACTTTTGCATGCAAGGATGAGGATATGATGTTTTTGAAGGTCTCTTTTTCAAGAACACATTTGTCCACCCTGGTTTTGCTAATCACAAGCTCAGCCTGGCATTCAGTTAACTTAGTGATGAGATCTTTTATTTGAGTTCTTGTAATTGGCGTGTTCATGCTTAAGATTAGAAATGGTTTTCTCTAGATCTTCTATTTTAAGTTTGTAATCATTTTTAGTTCTTTTAAAATAAGCTTTTTAGATGTTAAAGGACTCAAGGTCAGATCTCATCTCTAAGTTATAGGACTTATATTTGTTAAATTTAGCAATGCACTCGGGTACAAAAATGTTCTAATACTTTGTCTTCTTCATGATCAGCCATCAATGCTTGGTTGGAGATCCATCCTCAAATCTGGGGTACAATCTCTTTCAACCACATAAAGGGTTGAACTCTACTGATTGTTGGAGTTACTAGATGGACTTTGCATGTTCATCTCCATCTGGTATCCACTGAGGATACCATACAACTCTTGAGGTTTTCAGTCCTCTTAATGACCATACAATAGTGTGTCCATTGTCTGGGAAGAGAGGACATGAACTTCATCACAATGTTCCTACTCTTAAGAGTTACTCCAACATCCATTAGAGTATCCACAATGTTAACATACCTAAAATATTGTTGAGTCATGGTTTCACCTGTTTTGAATGTGAAGTTCTCAAACTGCTGCTTCAAGAGGTCTTTCTAGTTCTCTTTACCTTCATTAGACCCCTCATACATCAGCTTTAGTGCATCCCATAGCTGCTCAGCAGTTTTGCACTTCTTGAAGCCTATGTAGATAAAGTTTGGAGGGCGGTCATTGCTTTACGATCTACATCTATCTTCTTCCAGGCTTCTTCAGAGTAGTCAGCCACTTCCTTTGGTATCATGCCACCTCTAACATCAGCTAAAGAGGTGCATGGTACATGAGGTCCAGAGGCAACATATCCCCACACCCTGATGTGTTGAGACTTTATGAAGCCTTCCATTCTTCGGCACAAGTATCAAAGTCATAAGGAGTGATCAGTGGAGACTTTTTCATAGTAACAGTTTTCATATCAGCCTTAGTGAGAGTTCCCATTTGAGTAGTTAAGTGATTTGTGAAACTAAGAGGATTTAAGCTGGTGAGATCTTACAATCAAGAGCCTAAAAAGCTCTAATACCAATTGCAGGGCCGTTTAAGGGATGGTCAATACAATCAGTCTCACAATTAGGAGAGTGTTAGAACACTTAACAAATTAAATAGGGAACCAGGTTTACGTTGAAGATGCAAAGAACACATGTAAGTATGAGACATAACAAAGAACAAGAACAAGATAAGTATGGTTTTCAATAATGTGGTATATTGCTCTCTAGTTCTATTACAAGGGTTACAAGGCATAAAAATGAATACAAGAACCGAAGATACTTTATACTACATCCTACAACCGGCTATACTTTTAAAGCCAGCTGGAAACACTAATCTAGACAACAAGATTAGTGTGTAGTCAAAAGGCAGATTGCATTTTGACTTGTGACTATGGCATGCTATAGCTCACATCCTAATATATTACAAAAAGTATAAAAGGTACAAAGTAGAAAGTTACAGACCATAATCTACAGTTTACAAAAGCATGGACCTTTTCACCAACTTGTATAAGTTGGTGAGTCTTCAGAGTGACAGCAGAAAGTTGGTCAGCTTTTTCAAAAGGTGATCAAAGAAAGCATGTCTTTAGAAGAAATCAATCTTCTGAATTTTGGCTTTGGAAGACTATCTTTGAAGCTTCAAAAGACTTCATCTTTGGCTTCGAAAGATTTGGTCTTTGGCTTCGAAAGATTTTACACTTAGAATATTTTGTCTTAGTTGTGTAAACCTTTCGAAGCAACTCTACTCTACACTTCATGCATACGTGTTGGAAGCTCTTTGGTTGCTTTGATAGCATCAACCTTTAAGTATAAACCTTACAACAACCTCCTCTGGCCCACATTAATGTGGATGCCAACCTTCAAAGCATATTTGAGGAGGGTTTTATACTAAGAGCCATGTCATCTCCATCCAATCCTACTAACAATCCAATCATAGGATAGGGGTATGATAATGATAAAAGGGCCTTAGTGCTTTTAAGATTCCAAGGTCAATAAGAAGTTTTAAACATCTACAACATGGGATTCTATGAAAGCTTCCCTCTGCCAATCCTTCAATTTGTCAACCCAAGTCAAAACAAACATGCTCACAGATTGGCAGAAAGGATTCAAAGGATGGTGTCTAAGGAGTTTAAGAGAAAAACAAGCATGTATAGATAAAGGCTAGCATGGAAAATAGTTAGTGAACTGGATACTAAGTTGGACACTAAGATTAGCTTCGAAGGGAAAATTGTAAGAATTACACTTAGAGGCTGATGCAACTAAAGAGCTCTCAGCATGCATACGTGAAGTACAAGTAAGTTACTTCAAAAGATTTGATATAACTCAATGAATTACAGTAAGTACCAAATCTTTCAAAGCCAAAAGACCAAATATTCCATAGCCAAAGATGAAGTCTTCTAGAGCTTAAAAGACTAATTCTTCCAAAGCCAAGAGACTGATTTCTTCCAAAGATAGAGAATACATGCTTTTTCTGAATCACTTTTGACAAAAGCTGAACCACTTTTTGTTGCCACCTCTGAAGACTTACAAACTTATATGAGTTGGTGAAAAGACCATACCTATGTCAACTGTAGATTAAGGTCTTGAGTTTGTAACTTTCTACTTTTGTACTTTTATCCTTTTTGTATTAGATAAGGATGTGAGCTATAACATGTCATAGTCACTAGTCAAACGGTAATTTGCATTTTGATTTTACATTGATCTTGTTGTCTAGATTAGTGTTTCCAGCTGGCCTTCAAAGTATTGCCGGTTGTAAGATGTAGTATAAAGTATGTCAAGTACTTGTCATTTGATTTTAATCTTTGTAACACTTTATAAAAAAAGTTTGAGAGCAATATACATCATTCTTGAAAACCATATTATTGTGTTCTGGTTCTTGTTCTGTTCTTTACTTGTGTTCCTTTTCTCACCTTACATCGGTTCCCTATTTGATCTGCTAAGTGTTCTAACTCTCTCTTAACACTGTGAAACTGCTGCATTGACCCCCTTCACCAGTCCTACATAAACCTTAGATGATGACCCAATTGTAGACCCTTTGAACCTTGAGACTCCTACTCCTTGAGCACCAACCCCTCTAAGTAAGACACCAGCTAGTGAAGGAGTCTCACAACCTCTCCCTGGAAAGAGCTCAAGTGACGAACAAGTTTAAGAAGGCTAAAACTCTCTACTTCCTGAGTCAAACAGGCCAGTGATTGACAAAGGAAAGAAAGTTCTAACTTAAGAGGAGTTTGAGAAGGAGAAAAGGAAGAGGAAGAGGAAAGCAAAGGAA
This sequence comes from Flaveria ramosissima, assembly GCA_025215565.1. Classification (NCBI taxonomy): domain Eukaryota; kingdom Viridiplantae; phylum Streptophyta; class Magnoliopsida; order Asterales; family Asteraceae; genus Flaveria; species Flaveria ramosissima. Next base: position 72,227,388 of record CM046040.1, read on the forward strand.
GAAGGGCTGATAGAGACTCCTAGTTTTATGCATGTTGCAATTAGCGTTGCCCATAGGCCAAACAATCAGGAAGATCAGTTAAGGGCAGCCAGATTGAACTACCTAGGAACTAGGAAATATAATATTAATGATCTAATCTCTCTTCCCTTGGATGAATTGAATGAACTCGCAGTCACAGAGGTGTCTAGAGAGAGAAAAGAGGCTAAGGATGTTGCTTTGCTCCTCAAAATCAAAAAAGAAAGAAAGAAAAGAATGTTATATCAAGCTCATGTCCTCTCCTCAATTCAAGAGATGCATGAGGTAGAAACTATGGATGTAGAAGAAGAAACTCAAGTAGATAAAGAAAAGGATAAACAAAACATGATCAACTATTGATAGCCACAAGTTTTTACCAGGTAGAAGATTTACTCCCTCTATCTTATGACTATATAGAGTTTGAGTATCTTAAGCAGTTGGACAAGAAGCCATTAAAAAAAGAACAACTATCAAAAAAAAGATAAGGGAGGAAGCTCAAACATCAAGGGCCGGTATCAAAGATAACAAGAATAAGTCTAAAGATAGACAAAAGATGGCGAGCTTCTTGAAGTTGTATGGTTTCTCCAGAAGGAGGCTTGGTCCCATGTCTCAATCCATAATGGATGAGCACATCAGGGTGATCAAGCAAAAGATCAAGAGGGGTGAGCTTCAAGACTTGTATTCTCCACCAAGTTAAGCTGCACCTAAAGCTGAGATTAAGGTTGAACCCACCCAAACAATAGATCCAAGACCTACTGCTGATTTACAGCCAACTTTATCTTCTAATGCACAGCAAGGTCCAGAACCTTCTTCTAATATGTGAAAGGGAAGAACCAAACTAAGAAGAAAAAAAGAAAGAGTAGGTGATCAAGACCAACCTTCTCAGTTAACGTATAGAAAAAGAAAAAGGATGGCCATTTAGAGACATGAAGTTAAAGAAGAAGAAGAAGTTTATGGCATCCACCTCTACACCTCAGGATGAGTCAGAACATCATGAGGGTGAATAAACAGAGGCTTCTCAACTAACTCCCGTATCTATAGAGCCTCTAGCTGCTGAGAAACCCATCATTTCTTAGGTATACTCTCCAATCTCGGACAGATGGTATGTCATAAGAAATCAAGTAAGTCAACAAGTATTCTTCTAGCAGAACATACTTGACCTGCATGAGTATAATCTCTTGGACATGAGGAGATACTATAAAAGCTTGAAGAATGTAGACCAGCTGATGAAGAGAGGAATGGATCTGATTCTAATGATGGATATAAAGAAGTAAAAGATCAACATTCATAGTAATCTTCAAGTTTTGGTAGCATCAGCATAGGAGGAGTTTGTAAGATCAAGAGGTTTATCTTAGAGGTTGGTACCAACCAAAGATCTCTCAGCATGCACTGAAGTACAAGGAAGTACTTTGGAAGATTTGACAATGTACAAAGAAAAATAACTAAGTGTCAAATCTTCCAAAACCAAAAACATTCTGAAGCCAAAAGTGAAGCCTTCCGAAGCATGAAGAGAAAGTCTTCCGAAGTTTAAAGACGGAACTCTTCCGCATACAAAGAAGACATGTGTCTACTGACACACTTTTGACAAAAGCAGAAGACTTTTCTATTATCATCATTGAAAACTCATCAACTTATATAAGTTAGTGATTACCTTTTTACTGTTGTAAATCGTACATCATGGTCTTTTATCTTTAACTTTCTACTGTAGTACTTTTATTCTTATTGTAATACAATAAGGTGGGAGCTATGGTATGTCATAATCAGATGTCAAAAGGCAATCTCCTTTTTCACATTACATTAATCTTGTTGTCTAGATTAGTGTGTAGCTGGCCTTCAAAGTATGGTCGGCTTATGATGTATTATAAAGTATCTCATGTATTAGTCTTTAGGACTAAGCTTTGTAACAGTTGTAAAATACTTGAGAGCAATATACATCATCCTTGAAAACCAATCTTTGTATTCTTGAGTGTTCTTACTTGTTTGTTCATTGAATCTTTGCCTGGTTCCTTATTTGATCTAGTAAGTGTGTTATCTCCAACTATGAAACTGTTGTTGAACCATTAAACCGGTCATGCATAGGTCATACTAGAGGTGCACGATTCAGGTCTTGGGTTGTACCCGAACCCGGGTTGGGTCCAATCGTGCATTTTTGTACCCGGGTATTGGTGAACTCGGGTAGGAACCCGGGTTGGGTTCATCGTAATCAAAACCCTACCAGGTATACCCAATTAGGGCTGGGTCAGGTCTGGGTCAGGTAGAAAAACGGGTACAATTCGGGTTTTTTTTTCTTGTGTTTATTATTATTATTCAATAAAAAATCATTATTATTATTAATATTAATATTATTATTCTTATTCTTATTCTAGTTATCATTATCATTATCATTATCATTATTATTATCATTATCATTAACCACTAACCATTAAATTTTTTTATATAAATGTCGGATTTATCATCATGTATTTCTATAACAATATTAAATAAAGATCAAATTTATCATTTATTTATTAAAAAATATTTAAAATACATAAATGATCAATAAAAAACATAAAACTTTTATCTAAGTTATCGTCTAATGTTTTTTTTCTACGAGAGGCTTTATTAAATGTTAATTATTCATCATATGTGCTAGAAGATACTCCTTCTTATACCTTTCCATCATGTATTTTAGCTTCGAGTGCAATTTTGTCTTCCAGCATTGTTTGGTCTTTTATACGATCCATCGCGTCTAAGTGATCCTTTACACAAATGCACATCTCTACCACTTCTGGGGTTAGTCTTATTCTCCGTAATGATATTACTTGCCACTAAGAGTAAATACAGATTCCGGAGCTACCGTAGAAGCTTGGATGCTTAGTAAATAATGGGCCATAGTAGAAAGAATCGGAAATTGGGATTCATTTTGCTTTCCAACAAGTCAAAATATCATATGAATGATACTTTTTGATAGTCATAATGGAAATAAAATCTGTTCCACTATATCTACACGAGCTCGCTTGTCGGGGTGTTACCCCTTTGTCGTTTAGCCGTCACATCCTGAAAAACAGTCAACATAGTCAAAACCAGGGCTTTAACCGAGGTACTAGCACTTGAGGTTGATTCTCTTGACGTGGTTACGTTACGTTAGGCGCATATCTATTTAAATAAAAATTATAAATTATTTTCAAACATTCATTAAAATTTTCTTTTACAGCGTATCAAAAATTGGAGTTTTCGCCATGCATATCCAAATGGGGTTTAAACTTTTATTTTATTGGTTCTATAATTTGTCTAAACATATAATTTTGTTTTTGAAAATTTTTAAAATTCAAAGCCATGATATATTATTCTTGAAGCACCGAATAACTAGTGGGATAATAAACTCCCGATAATTTTATAGTTGAGTTTTTAAACACGTCAAAAAAATCGGATAAACGTTGAATATTGTTCAAACCCATATCCGAAAATGGGTCAGTTTCACCATTATCCAAAAGACTACCATTAAAAGTGTTTATAGTGTGTTTTTGTTGTAAAACACAATTAAACATGGTACAAATTAAACTCCACCTAGTAGGTACATCCTAATTAGAACTTAAAAATATAGATTACGTATCCTTACAAAGTTGTTTATAATCTTGATATCTTTTTATATTTTTTTTGTAAAAATGTCATGTAACATAAATAAAAAAACTTTAATAAAATTATCAACAAGTTCCACGAATAGTCTGTCTTGCACTACCAAATTTATAATATGTGCAACACAATGAGTATGGAAAAAATTCTCCGTTAGCAATTGAAAGATATTTTAATTTTATTTTTTTATCGCGGTTGTGTTGTTGGAGTTGTTATCAAATGCAATTAAAAAAAGTTTATTTTGTAGATTAAAAGTAGTTATTACATTACCCGAAAAGTAAAACAAAAATTCTCCAGTGTGTGGATACGGTAAAAGTTCAAATGCAATCTTACATTTCATCATTTGCCATGATTTGGGATCTACCTAATGAGCAGTGACACAAAGGTACGATTCGGGTAAACCATGTGAAGCCGACCAAACGTCAATAGGTAAGTTTTAACCGGTATTTAAATTTTCAAAAAACACGATTAAATCATTTTATGCTTGTTTCCATAATTTTAAACAATTACGTGTAAGTGTAGTACGACTTACGTAGGTGTAACGAGATTGAAGCGTCTCTCAAATCAAGTTGGTCAACCAAGGATTGTCGAAGTGACTAAAAGGAAAAACTTCTTGAATCACGAACTCTGCCATTCGATCTCGAACCGTATTAACATCGTAATTAAAGATTCCACCATCTCCACCCAATTGTGTTTATTGTTAATTCAAATTACTTTTCAACGAATTACAAAACTTTTTTCTAATGTATTTGCTTAAAGTTGTGTTTAAATCTTTAGCAAATAAAGTTCCACAAAATTTGCAACAAGCCTTTACAGACCTGTTAGTCAACTCAACTATATCCAATTGCACCAAATATTCATGTTACGATTGTGTGCAAGAACACGAATGACGGTTGGAGCGTTGGACGAACCTTGACCAACGGGAGATTATGAGTCATCCATATCAAGATTCAAGAGAGTGAAAGTGTAAAACAAGAGTAAACGAGAGTATTTTTGCGTATTTTGTATATGTTTTTGTGTTTGGGACTTGGGTCTCAACTAGGTCATACGGCTCCATGGTGGTTGATTTTCGTGGGCTTAAGTTAATCAACAAGAGTTTGAATGGGCCTTAAAAGTGGGGATAAAATGGGCGTGGAGCAGAGTCAGGATAAGCATGCAAAGTGGGCTTTTCACATGGGTTCTTGGGGTAGGTTGAGTTCTACTATGGGCTGCCAAAAGCATGAATTACGTGGAAAAAGTAGTAATTCATGTGAAATGTGAAAAACTAGATATTGAACATGTATTATTTCAACTTGATGGCTGGAGTATTTTATTTTTATTTTTTGAACAATATCCCTTCGACAATTGGTGATACATTGTTCTAATTGTCGGACTTCAAAATAATAGGCATTATTTTGGGGGCTAAATTGCAGAAGGTAGTACACACTTAAAATGCAAAACGGTGAAATTATTCAAAAGACACCCTAAATAGTTGAATGCTTATATATATATATATATATATATATATATATATATATATATATATATATATATATATATTATAGAAGATATATAGATATCTATATAGATATATATATATATATATATATATATATAATATATATAATCTATAGATATCTATATCTATCTCTCTATCTCTATCTCTCTCTCTATCTGTCTCATCTCTATCTCTGTCCTCCTCTCTCTCTCTCTCTCTCTCTCTGTCTCTCCTTCTCTCTTTCTCTCTCTCTTCTCTCTCTCTCTCTTTTCTCTATCTCTCTCTGTCTCTCTCCTCATCTCCCTCCTCTCTCTCTCTCTCTCTCTCTCTCTCTTATCTCTCTCTCTCTCTGTCTCTCTCACTCTCTCCCTCTCTCTCTCTCTCTCTCTCTCGTCTGTTCTCTCTCTATCTTCTCTCTCTTCTCTCGCTGTCTCTCTACTCTCTCTCTCTTCTCTCTCTCTCTCTGTCTCTCTCTCTCGCTCTCTCTCTGTGATATCTATATAGATAGAATAGATAGATAGAAAGGGGAAATTATTCTAACCACTAGAGAAGGAATTTTATAACCAATATATTATATATATATATATATATATATATATATATATATATATATATATATATATATATATATATATATATATATATATGTATATATATATATATATGTATATATATATATATATATATATATATATATATATATATATATATATTGATATTCATAATTTCTTTTCATTTTCATTTTAACCCAACCTAATATATCTACACACATATAAAAAAAAAGTGTTAATGCAAAGGGTTGTTAACATGCGAGTGGTACAAAAGATTACGAGTTATTATTAGGAAATCAACAATTAAATCTATTAAAATAAAAGTGAATTGTCCTTCCCTTTCTATGATTTAGGCGGATTTATCATTTTCATTCGAAAAAATTAAAAAAATTTCTTTGTATTTGCCCCCCAAAGGTTTTAAAAACTTATAATTTACATACAAGAAAATTAATTACGCAAATGGTCCCCGTGGTTTATACAAAATAACAGGTTTGGGTACTAAGGATTTTTTGTAACAGATAGAGGTATTATGTTTTAATTTTGTAACGAGTTAAGGTATTAAGACTAACTGACGTTAGTTTTTCTGTTAAATACAAGGGCATATTTGTCTTTTTAATTTACAAGGACTACTAGTGTAATTAAAGGGATTGCTTGTGCCAAATGAAGGATTAATTCTGTAATTTCATACACACACTTATATATACTATACATATACACATATATATAACCAACAACAGCCACCAACATCGGCGCCACCCCCCCCCCACCAGCGACCACTACCACCGACAGCCCCCCCCACTAGCGACCACTACCACTGGCAGCCCCCACCACTAACGACCACCACAACCAGCAACCCCCACCACCAGCGGCCACCACCACAGCAACCCCCACCACCACCGGGTCACCACCACTGCGCTGAGAAACGACCACCAACGACTACTAACCCCCACATCATTCCCGCCATCGTAACATCACCATCACCATCGGTGCATCATCACCACCGCACAGTCACCATCAACATATCATTACCACCATCGTACCACCGTCCTCAACTTCATCTCCATGATTGCACCATCATCATTTATGGCTCAGATCTCAATTGACGGCGACGATGGTGAGTGGGTGTTCGGAGGGTTGGCGATTAAAGGTGAAACGCTATTGACGGCGGCGATGGCGAGTGGCAGGCGGCGTCGATGGTGAGTGGCAGGCGGCGTCGATGGTGAGTGGCAGGCGACGTCATTGGTGAGGGTCTAAACATGGGAGGGAACCAGGGAAGTGATGGAGAAGACGGTGAGGTAGTTGGGGTTGGGTTTGTTTGCTAATTTGATAGGTAATTACACAATGGTCCCTGAACTAAAAAAAAGAAACGAAATTACAAAAGTGGTCCCTGAATGGGTATTTTTATCATTTAAATTTAACAGAAAAACTAACGGTTGTTAGTCTTAATACCTTAACTCGTTACAAATTTTAAAACACAATACCCCAACATGTTATAAGAAACCTTTAGTACCCAAATTTGTTATGTAATTAACTCTTTAAATTGTTAAACATATAAATTGATAAAATTTTTCTTTAAACTAAAAAGCAAAATCTGTTAATTACATAAAAAAAGGAGTGAAATTGAATCATGATATAGGTGAGATGTGGAATAGAGGCGATGATCTCTACAATACAGACTCTTCATAATAGGTTTTCGATAGCCACAAAAAACAATGTCCATTCTCCTCCCCCACCAATGACACCAACAATCTCGTTATTCAGTCATGATGAAAGGTTGAAGACAAAATCTCGGATTTAAGTTTCGTGAATAGAATAATAACATGTGAATAGAGTTTTAACACTAATACGTTAACATAAATTAGGATTTTGTCTTTATATGAAAATTATATATAGTTACCTCTTTTAGTATAGATGGTTTAACTAGATGCAAAAAGGATGAAAATTACACATGTAACCAATTCAGAGGGATGAAAATTACAATTCACTCATAAAACAATTATGCCAAATGAAATAAATAATTCTCATATTAGTAAAGGCTCTTGAGGGGATAATTGGAACATCATATAATTGTTAAAATATTTTCAAGTTCTCTATTTTTTTCTAAATGCATGAAACCTTTATATACAACACTAGTTGGGATCCTGGTCGCGCAACAGATCCTGGTCGCGCGTTGCGCGAAATGTCATAACATTATTATGATTGTTGTTGTATTTCAGGCATGTCGTTTGGTTATTTGTGTAGTTACTTGCATTTCATTACAAAAGACAGCCAATGCCATAAGTTCAACATACAAGCTAGGTGATGCCACATGTTTTACATACAAGATACGATACATAGAAGCAACAGCGTGAGGCTTGTGTTGTTATGTTCTTTTCGACATGGGTTTTCGTTGCATGACGCAAGTGGACAACGACAAAATGAGCCTACAACATCTAGCTTTATGGCTTCAAAAGTTTTGTTAAGTCACCTGTTGTTAATCTTGGTCTTCGGCCTGGATTGTAACCTATGTTTCGTGCACATGTTCTGCTTGCATCAGGCATATGCAATATCAAAAGGCAGCATCAAAAGGCACTAACTGTTCTTGGCATAAGATTTTGTGGCTGTTTAAAAATGGCTTCGTGCATTTGCTAGTCGTTTTCTTCTTATTTCCAGTTTCCTCCTCCCTATCTATAAGCATGTGTGAAAAGGAATTTTAGTTGGAGAGACATGTTTAAATCAAAGGTCTACTGTTTATAACAGGTTTCTAGATGTGTGGGTACCTTCTGCCTGAAATAGGGTTCTTTTTACTGGATTTTCTGAGTGATTCTTTCTTGGACTTGTATGTGTTACTAGGGTCTTTGGTACTGGGGTTCTACTTGAGGGTGCATCTGGGTTCATGTTTTCCACTGTGTTAACTGTGCCACGAACAACGCCTGTTCTCATGTTCTTCTGGGCTTGAACATAAAAAAATTCTTCTTTGTTTAGGATTGTGCGCTGCATTGTGTTTGGGTCTCCGTTTGGCAACAAGTCTGAACATTTTTTTTCCAACCAATGTTGCAGAACGCTCGTTGAAGATTGTGGCATGGATACTCCCTGTTTTGTCAGATATTGTACCTGTAATTTGGTACCTACAACATGTTTGTTATGAGTGCTTGGTGAATCTGTAGTAATTAGCAACTTAATGTTTGCTTACTTTTCTGTCGGGGTGGGATAGTAGCCATGTTGTGAACAGAACCAAACGTTTTCTGATTCGATGGGTGATTTGTCACAATTAGGACAGGCAGTGAAATGCCACTCCTTGTCCGTGGCTATTTGTGTCACTGTGACTTTAAGTACAAAAATCTGTCCATGGTAGTAAAAAATGAAAAGTAAAATGTACTTAATTGGGGTGTTGTGGTTGGATGCTCATAAATACTCATTGTATAACGTTTGTTCTTACAGTGAGTTTGTTCTTGTCTCTGCGCAGAAGTTCAGATACAGTAACATGGTTTTGCTTGCCTACTGAGGTTTGTTTGTGTTGTTGTGACTAGGCATCGATGCTGTCTTTCTCTAACCCCTGGTTTCATAGTTGCGAACATTAACAGATTTTAGACATCTGAAATGCTGAAGGAAATGTGGTAAATATTTTTTTTGACCATCTAGTATAGTTGTGTGTATTATGTTGATCAACGTGTTGTGGTAGAATTGTATTATTTTTAGTAATAGTTTTTAACTGTAAATCTTGTATTCCAGCTAGTGATGTTGTGGTGGAAATTTATTTTTTAGTAATAGTTTTTAGCAATGTCTTGTATTTCAGTAAATGGAAATCACAGCGATGCATAAATTTCTTTATGAATCTTACAGATGTAGGAGTGTGCGTGTTTCTACAGTGGAGGGGTTGATATAAACATGGGTTGCATTTGTTGATTGAAGTTGTAATGTACCTGCATTGATAAGTATATATTTCAATGTTTCTTTACCGAGGCGTAATAGTCAGTGTGAAGGTGTATACCGATGAAATCGGTTACTCTCATTCCGGTAACTGTGAGTATTAAAGGTTGTACGGATGCCTCAACTGCATCCTTGGAAACTTCGTTGAAGATGCTGCTATTTCATCCCATAGAGTGACACAGACGTCCTTGTTGCTGCAGTGATCAAAGTCAATGTGTTAGCATTATGGTGAGGATGGAGTTTGCAAATAAATATGGTCTTAAGGCATGTTTAATTTCCACCAAAACAACAGAATTTGTGATTCAAGTAATAAAGGATTTGGTATCTAGGGCTTCATAATTAGCGATTAGTAGTAAACCATATTTTTAAATGCAACATCATACTACATTAACTTTAGCCAAAATAAAGGAAAATTTTGTTTTTTCAAGTTTTGTATGCGAGAATCAAATCCCGGGCCTTGTACACACCTCTCGTTACACTATGGGAAGCTTAGTCAATGCATTCTGAAAAATGCTTATAAGTCCAATAAACATTGTAGTTCAAAACATTTCATTTGACATTAAAGGTCAAATGGCAGGTTCTTAATGGACAACAATAATACAGATAGGCAATCTGAGACACCCACAAATATGTTTTTTTAGGTTCATATGCTAGACTCATATGAAGTATATCTTAGGTTTAATATATAAGCTATTTGTAAACATTATTTTTCAGTCTAGCACAATCATCGTATTCTAAAAATGCTTATAAGTCAAATAAACGTTGTTGTCAAAACAATACATTTCACATCAAAAGTCAAAAGGTAGCTTCTTTATGGACAACAATAATACAGATGGGCGATCTGAGACACCCACAAACACAAACATACGTGTAGGCACACTTTGTATTAGTACCAAAAATAAGGTTTTGCCAATAAAGGGGTGAATTTATCTTATTTAAATGGTAGTTTTACTACACACTTTAGTTCAAAAACTTGATCATCAACCCATAGCTTGGGGTTTTAATTAAGGAACACACTATCGTTTCAAACTAATGCAAATGCAATAAGTCATAGTTTTATGTCAAAAACAAAGTATTGTCCACTGATAAAATGTGGAAAAAATTAAATACATATAACTAGTAATCAGGTATTAAATAGCATTTTCTGTGATATAACATCTGAGTATGCTTATTGCTGATTGATCCCACCGATATTTAGACAGATAGTCAATATAACGAAGGCCAACCCCCAAATCAGAGGAAAGCATTCTTGCAGAAGCCTCAAATGCGTTATTTTCTAACCATTCAGTCAGGATTGTTTTCCCAGCATTTTGATTATTGACAATCTCTTAAAGTCGTTGTGGTTGTCTAAATGTCATGTTTTGTTTGCCTTCTAAGTGCACTGCTAGAACTTGAACAGGCGGGTTCCTATGATGTATAGGAAATGAAAGAATTCTCTACGATGTCTCATGTGGGCATAGGAAACGACCATCAAGGTAGTTCTTGATCTCATTAACAACCTCAACTGCATCATTAGGTATGTTTTATGAGGTAACATCCTTTTTTGTTAACGTAAAACGAACCCTGTCTCCACCCTTTGATAAATACCTAAAAAGATATTTGATAAGCATACTCAACATTTATGTGCGCATCAAATGAATTAGCAAGTTCGCATTGTATGGAACAACATACCCGTTATCCAACGGAATTCCACGTTTCACGCATGCCGACAATCCTTGGACCTTTTGTAGTGAACATACCCTCCACTATCAAATCGTGTACATGCCTAATAGGATTTATGATTTTGCTTCGAACATACACCATCTTTCATACATGGAGAGCTCATTCTAGCAACACCGCACGGTCCATGTAACATCGATTCAGTAACAATCCTGTGTAAGACATTACTTGTTTGATAGTCTGGCAGCTCGGCACTGATATATCTATTGATATCATCTGGGGTGTGAATTTTATTGGACTCACTCACCCATAATAATGTATGACAATGTGGCAACCTTCTTTTCTAGAATTCAACTGTGTACAACTCTTTGTAAACAAAAATCATAATAGAACATGAGTATCTACAGTAACTTCATATGATAATGTAGCTACAGATAACAAACAACAAGACTGACACTTAGCAGCTGCAACATCACCAAAGGGTTTGGATGTTTTGAGATGCTTGATGAAGGATTGCACCTTTATTTGGAAGACTCTAGCAATAATATCAAGTCTATCCTGTGGACTTGATACTTGTGCTGCCGCTATCTCCCTTTCAATCACATGCCACTTAACATTGCATGTGAATGTTATGAAGTATTGAGGGTTCCCGTAGACTCGGCATATGGCAAGGGCATCTTGATAATGCTTATACATATACCTTGGACCGCCAGTGAAAGACGATGGCAACACGACCCGTTTACCCACCCTATGGCCCTCTGAATCACCCCGAGATATTGCATCATGAAGACCTTCCAAAAATTCACACCGATATTCTTCTTGATTATTCCGCACATACTCCAGGCGACCATGTTCGATACAGATATAGGCATCTGTTAGAATCTGGTATTTGAACGAAACACCAACTGATTAACGTGTTAACCAAATCAAATAGTGCGGAATCCTATTTGATTGACGATCCAATCAGTGAGAACGCACGTAGAAACAATAAGATATTGAATCTAACGTTAAGAATCGATTAGGAATCAATCTACAGCGTTCTATGAACTTGGAGTATGAACTTGGAGGCTTCTGGACGGTTAGGGTACGATGGAGTCGAATTGGAATGAATGCTTGCGTTTTTCCACGAATTAGGTGGTATTTATAGGTTAGGGTTGCTCATTCGTGCGACTGAACCATTAGTATGGTTCAGTCGTGCGATTGAGCCATGCGGTTGATCCATTCGCACGACTGAGTGTTCAGTCGTGCGACTGAGCCAATCTCATGTTACAATCATACGACTTATCCAGTCTCCTGGTTCAGTCGTGCAACTGAGTCATTCGCCTGAAGTTGTTCATGCGTATGGTCCATTCGCATGGGCCATTCGCATGAGAACTTCATATTTCTAAGTTTGAATGTATTCATTAATATAACATTATGTGTATCAATTCAAACAATCACAAACCTATATAACCAATTCAATATCAACTCATTAATGAAATATTAAGCATTATAAATCACAAACAAACATTCTCATTTCATTAATATCCCAACCATTACATAAGTGTAAGACAACCAAGACATATTACATTCATATTAGGATCCAGGTACATATGTATCAACAAACTCCCACTTGGACCTAGATCTATCTAATGTCTTACCTTCTGCATCACCTCTTCATACTTCTTGTACTTTTCCTCTCTTGTGACTCCTGCGTGTATCTCAAACGCAAAGCAGAGTCTTATAACATTTTGGAATTGGAGGGCTTGTACAATATCTTGCGTGTCATAGAATAGTGGCCACTTGTATAATGTGTATACATCATTAGCAGACAAGTTAGTGAGCCATATCGGGTCAAACACCCTGATGGTATCCATTTGTCCCTCTTTATTTAGAACTATGACCGCCTCCCCGGTTCTCCAATCATAGTACCACCACTTAAAGTGTGGAGTGAAGTCCTGTGGCATTTCCCTGAGAGGGATTCTTGACATTGTTCTTGGGGGACTCAACTTCAGCACTATCTTGGGCTTACCAGTTATGGGATCAACTTCAGAACGTCTGATATACCTCGTAGGTTGTTGAGGTTTGAAGTTGACCCACCTAGTGTGGTACTCTTTCTTCAGGGCAGCCTCAAACCAGCCTGACATTTTCCTCGGTTCAGCATATAGTAGCTTCAATTTAGCCAGCTGGTTGAGCTCAAAACCAGGTAGAGTCTTTAGATCATGTGGAAATCTAAAGTACTCTATGCCCTTTTCCCTCTTTATGGCATAAACATTTAGATCCTCAAAATGTGCCCACGTAATAATCCTGCCTGACACCTTATGATGTTTCTTCACTTTGTAGAGTTTGGTGTAGACATTCTATTTAGGAGCGGCGTGTTGGGCTCGGATTTCCTCGAAACATGCAGCCCATTCTGCCTTTCTGATATCAACATCGGCGTTTGAGGCTTGGGCTTTTCCTTCAACCTTCTCAGACTCTTGTTCCATCTGATCCAATACCTCAAAAGTATCACTGACTAGGGATTCACCCAGATTGGGAACCACATTTCCCTCGTTGTTAGCGTACTGAGGATAATGCTCTGCTGTGACGTCTTCTATCTCTATCTCATCAATGTCATTTAGCTCTTCTTCACTGGTAGACTCAAAAGTTGGAGCATCCTTAATGATCTCATCTGGACCCAACTTGAACATCTCAGCCAGTTGCTCATTTGTAAGATCATGAATTATTTCCCCCTCTTCAGGGGTATAACTCACTGATCTCCTGACGATCCCTTGCAGATCAAGAATCATAGTCAGTTGAGTCTTGACCTGCTGAAGGGGAGCAACATCATATTCGTCCCTTTGAAAGTTTGGATCTGCTTGATTTAAACATGTAACACATCAAACATTAGTTAATAATCAAGACAGAAATACATTAACCTTATATAAACATTAAGTACATAAGTTTAATACATGATACAAGTACAAAAGCTATCAAATACATAAACGTCTAATCATTACTTTTGTCTTGAATAGCTGGATCATCACTAGGTGAGGCAGAAGAAGAAGCTCGTTGGTCTTGTTTTCTCTTTGATCGTCTTTCTTGACACTGAGCTGAGGCAGATGCTGGTGCATCTCCTCCTTCATCATCATCATCCTCCTGCCTATCCTCTGTCTTTTCTTCCTCATTCCCTTCATCATCATCACTCTCTTCATCTTCATCCTCATCCTCATCCTCCTCATCATCATCATCATCACCATCATCATCACCATCTCCTTCCTTTTATCTTCAGAGGCTCATCTTTAGTTCCTTTGAGCTTGAGCATGATGGTCTTTTTGGCATCCTCCAACTCCTCAATCTTCTTGCTGATATGACTCTATGCTCTTGGATTTGGGCAATCTCTTGGCTCTGAGCAGCCATTTGCTGTGCCTGCTGCTCAATCAGCTGAGCCTGCTGAGAGATCTGCTGGGACTGTGCAGCTGAGAGATCTGCCAGCTGACGAATCTGTGCAGTCTTCTCGTCATCGGCTGCTAACAGACGCATCACCATACGGTTCAGCGCTGATAGTTGTTCCTCTACCCTAATTGGAGGTAGAGGTGATCCATATAGATGGGTGGGATGTGATGATGGCCCGGCTTGGTGGCTAGTGGTGGTGGTGGTGGCAGTGGTGAAGATTGGGTTAGGTCTAGATGATAGTGATGGTGATGTAGGTGTGAATGATATGGTGGTGGATGGGATATATGTAGTGGTGGGTGGTGTGATGACAGTAGTAGGGGGTGTGGTAGTGGTAGCTATGGTGGTGGCTGTGGTAACAGATGGTGTGGCTGTAGAGGAGGTAGTGGTGGTGGCTGTGGTGGTGATGTAGGTGAGTCTGTGCTTCTTCTTCTTCATGCCGTGGGGCTAAGCCATCCTTTTCTTCCTCGATCCTGTCGAGGAGGATGCTCCCCCTAGAACATGGCTTGATGGCTCTGGAGCATAGGTCGGGTCAGCAGCAGTCTCTCCCGATCCACTAGGGCGTTCACCAACCGCCCGGAGCCCATGTTCTGTGGGAACAACTTTACTTCCCACAGTCCTAGTTAGTGGCTCCTCATCTGACTCTTCATCATCCTCACCAGGTATAAAATCCTGGTGAAACCCAGCCGACTCCGCTATATATCCAGTGGGGGCAGATACTGGAGGTGTACTATCAGTAGTTGTGCCCCTCGGTCAAGTGGGCATGGTATCTCCAGCATCCACGCTATCATCATCATCAGAGTCATCGGAGGGTAGAGCAATCTGCTCAACGTCCGAGTCACTGTCATCATGGCGCCACTTCCTCCGAGACGGCGCCACATACTCCTCACAGGCCAGATGCCCAAACAGTCGCCTAACAAGGGGTTTCACCTGCTTCCCCTGTACACCTTCATCCGGCCTAAGGTGGTATCATCCATCACCTCAAGCACTACGGCATCATCCTTCTCCTTCGGCAGGGAAGGGAGCTTGCAGGACCGTTTAAGGGCTTAAGCACAATTACAACACAACAACACAATGAGGAGATTAACTAAGCTCTAATCAAACAGTGAACTGGGTAACCAAAGGTGATACAAAGAACACAAGTAAAGCAAGAGACAGAACAAGAGAATATGGGTTTCAAGGAGGTAGTATATTGCTTTCTCAAGTTCTTTTACAAGTGTTACAAAGCATAAAGAAGAGATACAAGAACTTGAAATACTTATACTACAACCTACAGCCGGCTATACTTTGAAAGCCAGCTGGATACAATTGACTAGACACTAACAAAATCAATTGTAGGATCAAAAGGCATATCTGCCTTTTGACCTTGTGACTATGACATGCCATAGCTCACATCCTTATACAATACAAAAAGGATAAAGTACATAAAGTGGAAAGTTGAAGACTCAAGACCTCAATGTACAGTTATCAAAAGCAAGACCCTTTTCACCAACTCATGTAAGTTGGTGACTTTACAGAGATGCAGCGGAAAAAGTGCTTTATGGAACAGTACATCAGATAAAGCATGTGTACTAAAAGTCTTCGGAAGAAATCTGTCTTCATAGGTTGAAGCTTCGGAAGACTTTGTCTCTGAAGCTTCGGAAGACTTCATGTTTGGCTTCGGAAGATATTGGTCTTGGCTTCGGAAGATTTTACACTTAGAGTATTTTCTAATGCTTTGTGTAAAACTTCCGAAGCATTCTTCACTTCAGTACTTAGTGCATGTTGCTGAGACACTTAGGCTGTTTTGGGTTGCATCAGACTTCAGGAATCCTTACAAACTCCCCCTAGGCTGATGCTACCAAAACACTTGGAAGATCTTCAAATGTTGGTAGTCTTTAGTACAATCAGGACCATTCCTTTCTTCATGAGATGGTCAGGATCATCAAGACTTTCATAGTATCTTCTCATCTCAAAGAGATCATGCAGAGGTAAGTTGATTATGTCTTGCCATGAGTAGACATTCTCAACACCTTGATCTCTGATAACAGTCCATCTCTCTGGATTGGTAGAGTAAGTCCAGGACAAGATGGGTGTCTCACTAGTTAGAGGAGCCACTTGAATAGGAGTTGATTGGGCTGCCTCATCATGCACTTCCTCAGGTTGATCTGATTCAGCCTGAGGTGCAGAGGTAGATGACTTTGGCTTCTTCTTCTTAGTCTTTGGTTTAGAAGCCATCCTCTTCTTCCTCTTGGATGTCTTTAACTGAGAAGACTGGTCTGCAGCACCATGTTGATCATCAGTGTCTTTCTCAGTTGGGTGTTCCTCCCTCACAGGTTCAGAAGGAGAGGGAGTTTGACCCTGCCTAGGATCAGAAGATGAAGCTTGCTGGGGCTCAGCTGGAGGTGCTGGTTGAGGTGTCTCTGGTTGTTCAAACTTGACCTCCACTTCAGGTGGGACTTGACTTGGAAGAGAGTGCAAGTCAATGAGTTCTCCACTTTTAATCATCTGCTTGATCACCCTAATATGCTCATCCATGGTGGATAGAGACATGGGGCCAAGTCTCCTTCCGGAGAATCCATACAGCTTCAAGAAGCTCACCATTCTTTGTCTGTCAGCAGACTTCTTTGCATTCTTTTGAATGATGGCCCTTGACTTTGCAGCTTCTTCCCTTAGTTTCCTTTTAGTTGTCTTTCTTTCCTTGACTAACTCAAGCTCAAGTTGCTTTAGATACTCGAACTCAATGAAGTCATAGGACAAAGGGAGAAGTGCATCTGCCTGATAGAAGCCTGTGGCACTCAGGTAGTTGATCATTTTGATCCTATCTTCCTCTTTATCTACCTGAGGTTCTTGTGGAGCCACATCTTCCTGTGCAGGACTTTCTTGAACTGGTGAGAGAGTAGGAGCATGCTTGTAAAGTCTTTTCTGTCTCTTCTCCTCTTTGAGTTGGAGAAGTATCATTGCATCCTCTTTCTCCTTCAACTCTCTTGACACTTCTCTGTCAGCCAGTTCATTTAGTTCTTCTAAGGGGAGGGAGATGATCTCATCAATGTCATAGTTCCTAGTCTGTAAGTAGGTAATCCTGACTGCCCTTAACTCATCATCTTGAGTATTTGGTCTGGGAGCAGCCCTGATTGCAGCTTGCATGAAGCTAGATGACCCAGTGGAACTTTCTCCCCTTAGTCTCCTTTTCCTCTCTCTCTCTTCCTCCTCAATTTCCTCAGGAGTCATTATCCTTTTCCCTTTGTCACCAACAGACCTTTGTGACTCAGGGTGGATTGAAGCTTGGCCTTCATTGCTTGGAGTAGCTTCCATGCTCTGGCCAGAGAGAGGCTGAGAAACACCTTCACCAGCAGGTGTCTCAGATGGAGTTTGGACCTCAGCAGCAGTTGTTGATGATGAGACAGGGGTCTCAGGTTCTGTCACTGGGCCTTCAGTCAAGGTTTCCCCTATGAAACTAATCTTAGGGTCCACCTCAACATCCAGTTGACCGATGACATTGCCTGATTGCCTAAGTCTCCTTCTTAGAGAGAACTCTGCAAGGATCCTGTCTTGGATTCTTTGAGCCAGCCTGTCAGCTTGTCTTGAATTGCTTGGATTGACAAGTGGCAAGTTGACTAAATCCAGTCTTTCATAAAAGCTCAGGCTTTGGAATTGAAAAACTTCTTGTTGGCCTTGAGCTCTTTGAAGTATGAGGGCTCTCCTGTCATCATCATACCTCCACCTTATGATGTGATTGCCAGTTCCTAGTGGTGGAGATGAGACAGCCCTTGGTATACCTTCCTCAAAGAGACTCCTGATGAGAGAGTCTATAGAGTCCACATTAATGTGAACTTGAGGAAGTTGCTGAGAATGCACAACAGCAAGTGAGGATGGTGAGTCCTCTATGTCCATTCTCTCTGAAGAACTCCCAGGTTCTGTGGTTGTAACAACTTTCTCCCCCTTTTTGGTAGCATCACCCACTTGCATAGGTGAGCTGGAGGATAAGTCAATCACTTCCACAGGTTCTTGTGTTCCTGGTTGAGCTCTCCTTAAAGGTCTCCCAGCTAGTTTTTCCTGCAGATATGAAATCTGGAGTTGCTGATCATTGACCATGTTTTGCAGGGTAGTCACCTGAGATTCCAAGTGACTAACCTTAGAGACTAGGTAGGTGCATGTTTTTGACAGTTTTTGCACCTTTAGCCTCAAATTCCCCTCATCTTCATCAGAAGATTCATTGGGGGATGAGATGATTGGACCAAAGTCCTCTCTCTCACCACCAGCTTGAGTTTCTTGGCTGCTGGTTTTCCTCTGCTCACTGGCAGCCTCAGTTGAGATGCCAATGGGCTGAGTTGCCATGGTTGAGGTCTTAATGATGTAATCACTTTCAAAAGTGAGAGCCTCTTCCATATAAACATCCTGAAAAGGTTCAGAAGTGTCCACCTCAGTAATAGGTGACTGACGGGGGATAGACTGAGGAGAGTCAGAGGTACTCATCTCTCTTTGAGTAGGGGAGGAGAAGAGAGACTCATGGTACTCACTGAATCCTAAGTCTTCATCAGTGTAAAAGGATAGGTTGGGAATTGGTTGGTTGAGATCCAAAGGCTGGGGATGGTAGCTGTCCCCTGAAGGTTGTCCACTTGAGTGTTGAGACTCAGAGTGAAGGCTTAAGGTTGTTGGGCTATTGAGCTCATCAGGGTGAGCTTGAGGAACCTCAGCCCTGATAGGTGAAGTAATGGGAGTGGTTTGCTCCTCAGGAGAAGTGGGAGCTCTAGTGTCCACTTCTTCCTGTAAGGTTGAGTATTTGGGGGCCTGCACAGACTCAATAGCCTGAGCAAGGGTTCGTTTGGATTTTCTTTGGTAAGTGAGGGTGATTTCTGGTCTTTTTAATGGTAGGGACAAAAGAGGTGTGGGTTCAACACTAGCTTGTGTTGCTAGGTTGTCACCTTGAGCAATGAGCTCTAACATTTTTGGGACTAGGGCTGTTTCTACCCCAGAGAAGCCTACAGTTGGCTTCTTCATTATTTTAAAGATGCCGGGCTTCATCTGTCCCAATTTAAGAATATTACCTGTTTCCCTCAACTGTGAGCCCAGTTCACAGTTGAGAATGTGTTGAACATATCTAGGAAACATGTAATACTCTAAGGAGTCTAAGTTGCAAGTAAATTAGTATAGACAAATTGTGAATACCTGAACTTGACCCCCTGAACCATTCCATGAACTATAAAGGAGAGATCCTCAGGAATCTGGTCCCATCCACCATGCTTGTTTGACAAGCTGTGGATAACCACATGGAGCAGGAATTTCCATTGGGATGAGACCTTCCCTTTCCTAAAGGTCTTTACAGAGAAATCTCCCTCATAGCCCATCTGCTCAAAAGAATGATTAACAGCTTCTTTTGGGAAGGACACTTCACCTTCTTCATCATCCAGCTGTAGATGTTGGTTAATGATGGCCGGAGTGATGAAGATTGTCCTCCCTTGCACTGTGGCAGACAGTGCCTTCTCCCCATCCATAATGACCTCTTGGCAGGTCTTCCAGAATTCAAGCAAATGATCCTCATATAGAGTAGGATCAATGGTTAGGGAGGTGAAATAATTTGACAGAGTCAAGAATTGGCAAATCTCTGAGAAACTTGCATCTTTCTCAGAGCTTAACAGAGCAACTTGATTATGTTGCCTGTGTAGTTGCATGGAGAAATCAGGGTTGTTTCTGCGGTTAAGGTTGGCCATTTCAGAAGCTTAAGGGTGAAGAAAGGTAGAAAGCAAAGGCGGTTTAGAGAATTAGGTTAGAGAAACAGTAGAATTGAGGAAGATAGTGGGAAAGAGGGGGAACCGTTGGGTATTTATATGAAAAGGGATTTGAACCAAAGTTAATGAAAGAGGATAAACTTTAAAATCCGAAAGTCGGTCCCACCTCTGAAAAGGTAGTTTACTTTTGCTCAAAAAGTAGTTTTCTTGGAATTCGAAAAGCTTCCGAAGTTTATTTGTCTTCGGAAGTTTTGATTTAAAAAAAGCTTCCGAAGCTAAAATGGCTTCGGAAGATTTTCCTGAGAGTCTTGATAATTTATGCTTCGGAAGAGAAATAAACCCTTGAATGCTTTGTATGAAAATAAACAAAGCTTCCGAAGGTTAATTTTGCTTCGGAAGGAAAAAGGTTCTTGAAAATAAATAAGTGTCTGAGATAAGAATTTTAAGCTTCGGAAGATGAATTTGACTTCTTCCGAAGATAAAATCTCTTAGACAGTTATTTATTTTGAAGACATGTTTTCTTCCGAAGATAAAATTTTATCTTCCGAAGTATCAAAAATTTTCAAGAATCTAAGGAAAGTCTTCAAAAAGAATTTTACATCCAAAGAAAACATGAGCTTATGAAAAGTGATGAACTAGACAACTTAGGACACACATATTTTAAGAAGAAATAGTTAGAATTAGTTTTAATAAAAAGTCTACTCAAAGTTAATCATCCCAATAGCTGATATCAGATACTTAAATCTCTGTTCATCAAAAGCTTTTGTGAACAGATCAGCATATTGTTCATCTGTATGAACTTTGACTAGTTTAATTAATCTTTTTCATAGTTATCCCTTATTAAATGATACCTGATGTTGATGTGTTTGGTCCTTGAGTGCTGCACAGGGTTCTCAGTGATAGAGATAGCACTATTGTTGTCTATGTGGATAGGAGTCTCTTTGAAGTTAAATCCATAGTCCAGCATCTGATTTTGAATCCAAAGCACTTGAGCACAGCAGCTTGCAGCAGCAATGTATTCAGCCTCAGCAGTTGATGCAGACACACAGGATTGTTTCTTGCATTGCCATGAGACCACCCTTCCACCAAGGAATTGACATCCCCCAGATGTAGACTTTGCAGTCATATTGCAACCACCATAATCACTATCTGTATAGGCATACAGATTGAAATTGGGATTCTTTGGATACCACAGACCAAGTGTTGAAGCACCTTTGAGGTATCTTAAAATCCTTTTCACAGTGATTAAGTGAGACATCTTAGGGTTGGCTTGATATCTTGCACAAATACATGTAGCAAACATGATATCAGGCCTGCTAGCTGTAAGATACATAAGAGACCCAATCATAGCCCTGTATAAGTGCTCATCTACACACTCCCCCTCAAGATCTGGACCAAGGGAGTGGTTTCTGGCTATGGGTGTCTTAGCAATCTTACAATCAGTCATATTGAACCTCTTGAGTATGTCTTGAACATACTTTGACTGACTTATGAAGATGCCATCTTCAACCTGCTTCACTTGAATTCCCAGAAAGAAGTTGAGTTCTCCCATTGAACTCATCTCAAATCTGTCTTTCATCAGCTTCTCAAAGTCTTTGCAGAGCTTTGGATTAGTTGAACCAAAGATGATGTCATCAACATATACTTGAACCAGCAATAAGTCATTTCCCTGTCCTTTGATGAAGAGAGTTCCATCTATAGTACCTCTTCTGTATCCATGCTTACAGAGATACTCAGATAGTGTCTCATACCACTTCCTGGGTGCCTGATGCAGCCCATAAAGAGCTTTGTCAAGCTTGCAGACATAATCAGGATGATCAGGGTCTACAAAACCAGGTGGCTGTTTGACATAAACCTCCTCATCAATCACTCCATATAAGAAAGCACACTTTACATCAAGTTGGTAGACCTTGAAGTTCTTGGATGCAGCAAATGCCAGGAATATCCTAACAGCTTCTAGTCTTGCTACAGGAGCAAAGACATCAGTGTAGTCAATCCCTTCTTCTTGTGTGTATCCTTGAACAACTAGTCTTGCCTTGTTCTTGATGATGATTCCCCTATCATCCTTCTTGTTTCTAAAAACCCATTTGGTTCCAATGGTAGTCTTCCCATGAGGAAGAGGACAAAGGTTCCAAACTTTCTGCCTTTTGAATTGAAGCAGCTCTTGTTGCATAGCTTCAACCCAACTTCCATCCTTTAGAGCTTCATCAACTTTCTTGGGCTCTATCTGAGATAAGAAACAAGAGTGAAGACAAACATTTGCTTCATGGGTTTGTCCTCTTGTTCTTACCCCTGTGACAACATCTCCAATGATGTTTGTGGTGGGGTGAGACTTGTGGATCCTTAGCTGAGGGATCACAGCAAGTTGTTGAGAAAGATCTAAATTTGAGAAATTTAAATCTGGTCTTGAAGATTCACCCTCCACATTATCACACTTGTAAATCCAGGATAATCAAACTTGAATCAAATCATGAAGATTTATATCAAAATATGATGAACACAATGAAAATCCCTTTGATCTCTCTTGATTGCTAATAATATTGTTTACAAGTAAATCCCTCAATCAATTGGTCATTCAACCATTAACCAAAACCTAATGACAATTAACCTATTTATAGTCTAGACTAAGATTCACTAATTGCACTTAACCCCCTAGACTTAGGCTAATTAATACAAAATTACATATTAAGCATAAAAATGACTAAAAACAAAATAAAATATATTTTGTTCACACAAAATATATTTATTACAATAAAATTCCTAGTCATTTAAATCTTCAACGTCTTGTCTCGGTTCCTCGTCTCGAGCGTGTCGGGTTTGACTTTTGTTGACTTTGACCGTGGCGTTGACTTTTGTTGACTTTCATTGTGTTGATAATATAGACTATCTTTTCCAGCTTCAACAATACTCCCCCTTAGTCTATCATTATCAATGTTTTCATACGAATTCAGCCTCGAGAAATCAACTGTAGAAAGATCTTCAAATTAAAGCTTTTTGAATTTGATGAGAAAAGTTATTCATCTCATAAGCTCCCCCTATTTATATGCTCCCCCTTTTTGAGTGCATCCTTTGTGAGGATATTGGAACAACTTTCCCAAATCTCTAATCTCGAGTGCTTCAGAAGATGTAGGAGGAGGATTCCTAGCTCGGTATCTTCTGCAAACTTGAGGAACAGGTTCTCTGATCAGGTACACTGCTCAACTGATGATCGGCCATCACTTACAGCAAAAATCTGAAACACATTCTCAAACACAATCTCGACATTTCTAATTAGATCATTTCATTTTAACAAAATAAACCCGTGTTTATCTGTGTGTGAAAAACAAGCGAATCCGTGTTCGTTTGTACGCAATTTCTGTGAAATGCTTGAAAAATGATAAAATTGTAACAGCATAATATGGAAGACCTAAAAAAAAATTTTGAAATGAAATTTTATTATATTTTTCTATTTTTAATATATACATTTATTATAACATTTTTTTTAAATCTATATTTTTTTTATAACCGAGAACTGAATCGATCATGAGATCAAATCCTCAAGATATACTTTAGCACAAAGATGAATTTAATCATCGACAAGCAATGAGATCACACTGATAACTGAATCTAATCACAGTCTTTAAATGATTTTGAAATTCTCAAACAGATCAATAATGATTGCTGATATGTTTGTCCACTTAAACTCATGCCCTATCTTTTTCAACAAGCAGTAAATGATTCGTTAAGGTTCGATTAAATACTTTTGAATTGCTAGGACCCCACAATCATTTGGCAAAAACCCTCACCCAACCTCAGGATTTCTTGAATTTTGTTACGATCTTTATAGAGCAAGGTGTGTGCATTAGTGTGCAAGTGATTATCAACAGAATATAGCATTCTGTGAATTAGATGATTTGACATAATTATATCAAAATGGTGAGAGCTCCAGATCTATACTCACGTATAACAGAGGAGATAACCATTTGAACATGTGCTGATGAGAGCTCCAGGTCAGTACTATCGTACAGCAGAGGAGATCATCACTCCAGGTCAGTACTTCCGTACAGCAAAGGAGATAAGCACAGACACAAGACATCTTAACACAAAATAAAACAGCAGAGAATGATGACATAACAAAGCACAATGAACAAAGATTCATTCTCAATCCATTTTTGTCAGGACTCAGTTTTTGTGCAATCCAAAATGAATGAGTAAATCCAGGCATTCTTAAGCATAAAATTTAATTTAATCATAAAGCTGCTGTCTACTTCATTCATCAGGCTGAGTCTATCAAGCATATCGTCAAAGAATCTGATCCATTTCTTTTTATTTTTTTTATTATGAAGCAGAATCTAGAGACAGTTACTATCATTTCTCATAGAATTACTGGTCATGTAAATAAAAAATATTTAGAGAATATACAATCATTTCTCATCATGTTAAATTCAATCTCAGAATACTGATATTACTCCCCCAAATTTTTATTTTCATTTGACTATAATTATAGAAAAATTTTAACTTGATTTATTTTTTTTATTGGTTTTTGTTTTTATGTATTTTTTATATATATATTTTTTAAATTATTCCCAAAGAAATAGAAAATGAAAATTTAAAAAGATATTAACCCAAGCATAGAAATCAATTCATAAAAACGAGGTTTATCAAACGTTTTTGTGAAAAGATCAGCTTTTTGATTTTTTGTATCGATGGGAATAATATTAATGAAACCCTTCTCTTGAGCATCACGAATCGCATGAATTCGGGTTTCAATATGCTTTGTGCGAGAATGATGAATGGGATTTTTAGCGATTCCAATGGCAGCCTCATTATCACAGAATAAAGGTGTATGAAGGAAATTAATTCCATAATCAATCATTTGGTGTTGTATCCATAGAACTTGAGAGCAGCAGCTAGATGCAGCAATATATTCAGCTTCCCCTGTAGAAAGAGAAACTGTTGTTTGTTTCTTGCTCTGCCAAGATACCAGAAAATTACCCAAATATTGACATTCTCCAGACACAGATTTTCTGTTTAACCTGCAACCATTGGAATCACTGTCAGAATAAGCATGTAAATCAAAATTTCCACCATATGGATACCACAGTCCGAGACGAGATGATCCTTTGAGATAACGAAAAATTCGTTTGACAGCTTTCTCATGAGATTCCTTTGGAGCCGACTGATATCTAGCACAGTAACCAACAGCAAAAGTGATATCAGGACGACTTGCAGTAAGATACATGAGAGAGCCAATCATAGATCGAAAAAGATGAGGATCAACTGGTTTTCCATTTTCGTCTGGAGTGAGACACGTCTGAGCAGTAAAAGGAGTCATTTCAGTAGACGCATCATCCATTTTAAATTTCTTCAGAATATCTTTAATGTACTTCTCTTGGTGAATAAGAATTCCTTCTTTCTGTTGTTCAACTTGCAAGCCAAGAAAGAAGCACATTTCTCCCATCATGCTCATTTCAAACCGTTGGCTCATCACTTCTTCAAACTCTCTACACAATTGAGAGTTTGTAGATCCAAAAATAATATCATCGACATACACTTGAACAAAGATCATTTCACCATTCACCTCCTTCTTAAATAAGGTCATATCAATGGTACCACGAGAATAACCATTGCTTAAAAGATATTGTGTAAGAGTCTCATACCAGATTCTGGGTGCTTGATGAAGTCCATACAAAGATTTATCAAGCTTATACACTTTATCAGGAAAATCAGGATCTTCAAAGCCTGGTGGTTGACACACATATATCTCTTCATCAAGGTCGCCATAGAGAAAAGCACATTTCACATCCATCTGGTACACTTTGAACTGTTTATGAGCAGCATGAGCAAGAAATATACGGATTGCTTCAAGACGAGCAACTGGAGCAAAGACTTCTGTATAATCAATACCTTCTTCTTGAGCAAAGCCTTGCACTACAAGTCTAGATTTGTTTCGCACCACCACACCCCGATCATCTGGTTTGTTCTTGAATACCCATTTTGTACCAATTGGATACTTGTTGGGAGGTAAATCAACTAAAGTCCAAACCTTAAGCTTCCTGAACTGTTGAAGTTCCAACTGCATTGACTCTACCCAACACGGATCTTGTAGAGCAGCATGAACATTTTTAGGAACAACTTGAGAAATGAAGCATGAGAAAAGACAAACATTAATCAGACCGGATTGACTTCGTGTGCGAACACCATCAGAAACAGATCCAATTACATTATCAAGCGGATGATCTTTCAAAGTTTTATAATCTCCAGAAGAAGGAAAGATAGTTGAAGAAGTTTCAGCCGCCGGAGAAAGAGTAGATGAAGGTGTATCAATGACAGGTGATGAATCGGGTGAGTTAGGAGATGTAGGTGATAAAGAATCAGATAATGGTGCTTGATCAGGCATCGGAGACGATGAGCTGACATCAATTGAAACAGCATCAGTTACTTGTGGAATTGATGAAACAGACGATGAAGATGATGGAATAATATTCGTTTGAGTACATGGACTTGACGTATCATCATCGAAAACTAGCAAATTGAATGAATTGAACACAGTATCGGAATCAAAGAACCATGCAGGTTCAGATTTAACTTCAGTAGGATTTGATTCTTGCCAATCAACATAAAATGACTCTTGAACAATACGTGTTCTTTTGTTGTAAACTCGGTATGCCTTTTGTGAAGAAGAATATCCAACAAAGTAACATTCATCAGAAACAGCCCCAAATTTGGTCTTTTGAGCTTGAGTATTCAGAAGCGTACAAGAACATCCAAATGGGCGAAAGAAATCAATTAGTGGCTTCCTCTTATGAAAAAGTTCATAAGGAGTCTTCACTTTATCTTTCACAATTAGCACTCTGTTTAAAACATAAGAAGCACAATTAACAGCTTCAGCCCAGAAAATGACAGGTAATGAGGATTCTATCAACATTGTACGAGCAGCTTCCACAAGAGTACGATTCTTTCTTTCTGCAACTCCGTTCTGCTGGGGTGTTCTTGCAGCACTAAATTGTCTCACGATCCCTTTTTGAGCACAAAATGAGTCAAGAATCTGATTTTTAAATTCAGTGCCATTGTCACTTCTTAATCCCATAACTCTTTTCTTACTGACTGATTCAATAGAAATGATTAATTTCTGCAATTCCTCAGCAACTTCACTTTTGTGAGCAAGAAACCTCACCCATGAATAACGTGAAAAATCATCTGTAACAACAAGACAAAAGGACTTTTTAGCAATGGATTTAACACTAATTGGCCCAAATAAATCAGTATGTAACAACTCTAGAGGACTTGATATGCTATTTAAAAGTTTAGACTTATGAGGTTTCTTATGTTGTTTCCCTTTGGCACATGCCATGCATTTTTCAGACACAGAGAAATCTTTTAAAGGAAGTCCTCTAACAAGATTGTTCTTTACTAATTTATTAATTATCTTAAAATTGACATGGCCTAATCGACGATGCCACAAGAGTGACTCAGATGTTGATGCTTTTGAAAGAAGACAAGTTGCAGTAGCTTTTGACTCATTAGAATTCATATCAAGAAGATATGTATCGTGTTTCCTTGGAGCACGCATGAGAATTAAATCTTCTGGAACAGCTATCTCTGATTTCAAAAATAAACATTCGTCAGATTTAAATAGAACTGGAATATCTTTATCACAAATTTGAGAGACGCTCAGAAGATTAAATGCCAATTCAGGAACATGGTTGACTTTTTCAAGAGTAAGAGAGCCATTGGTAACTTCTCCTTGTCCAATCATTTTTCCACCCTTCTTGTCTCCAGCAAATGCCACATATCCTCCATCGATAATTCGATAATTAGTCAACAAATCCTTTAATCCCGTCATGTGTTTGGAACAGCCGCTATCAACATGCCACAGACTGTTTACAATCTTTGAAGAAGATCCCTGAAATGAATGAACAAATCATTTAGCCAGGAGTAATAGGGACCCAAGATTGAACAACCTTTGTTTTCAAAGAAGCTGATTTTTTATGAAAGAAATTATTAACCAATTTTGTCAATTTATTCCCAAAACAATTTCTATTAGAGGATCTTTCAATCAATAACATGATGAGAAATGATATCAGTATTCTGAGATTGAATTTAACATGATGAGAAATGATTGTATATTCTCTAAATATTTTTTATTTACATGACTAGTAATTCTATGAGAAATGATAGTAACTGTCTCTAGATTCTGCTTCATAATAAAAAAAATAATAAAAAGAAATGGATCAGATTCTTTGACGATATGCTTGATAGACTCAGCCTGATGAATGAAGTAGACAGCAGCTTTATGATTAAATTAAATTTTATGCTTAAGAATGCCTGGATTTACTCATTCATTTTGGATTGCACAAAAACTGAGTCCTGACAAAAATGAATTGAGAATGAATCTTTTGTTCATTGTGCTTTGTTATGTCATCATTCTCTGCTGTTTTATTTTGTGTATAATCATTTGTACACTTATTCAAAAATTTTGTTTCATGAAGATTGATTCATAATTCAATAAATCCTGAGGTTGGGTGAGGGTTTTTACCAAATGATTGTGGGGTCTTAGCATTCTAAAGCATCTAATCGAACCTTAAATGAATCATAAGCTGTTGTTTGAAAAAGGATAAGGCATGAGTTTAAGTGGATAATTATATCAGCAATCGTTATTGATTTGTTCTAATTTCTGTGGTTTCTGTGCAGATTGTGATCAGATCTTGTTTTCAGTATGATCTCATGACTGGTAGATGATTTTTAATCATCATTATGTTCTAAAATATTTAGAGAATGTGATCTCTGATTATTTTAGATCTCATTATGTGATGTGCTTCCCTTGAGTATTATTGTTAATAAAAAAAAATATAATAAAAAAATAATAATAATAAAAAAAAATAAAAAAAAATAAAAAAATAAAAAAATAAAATATAATAATAAATAAAAAATAAATAAAAATTTTGGTGCGAAATTATTCTTTCGCTGACAGCTTCGCTAAGCGAAACTGCAATTTCGCTTGGTTAGCTTATAAGTTGTTAACCAGTTATCTTTTAGCGAAATTACAGTTTCACTGAGCGAAACTGTAAATTCGCAGGACGAATTTATAGTTTCGCTGCCAGCGAAACTATTGACTATATAAGTCAATTTTGCGAATTTTTCTTCATAACTTCGCAAATCAGGTTCAGGTCGTCTTTTAGGGTTTTATGTTTAATATACGGCGATATTGATTTGAGATTGGTTTTTGGACTGATTTTGAGTGATTTTCTCTTCAGATGTGAGTTTCGAACGTTGATTGACTATTTAATCTGGATTACATCTTGTTTCTGATAAGCGATTTGGATTTGTCGCTTCGGTGGTTTCGCTGTTTGTTCAGCGAAACTACCGAAGTTTCAGCGAAATTGAACGAAAGTTCACTGTCTTTCACCGAAACTGTAAAGTTATGCTGTCTGAGCGAACTTAACAGTTTCGCCATATCTTATCTAATTTCGCAAAGACTAATCCTTATTTCATAGTTTCGTCTATAATTTCTTAAGTCAGCGAATCTAATTTGTAACAGCGAGTCTAAGTTAATTTTTGGTAAAACTAATTGCGAAACTACTTTGAATTATTCTAATCTTGTCGAAAATGCTTTTTGTTCTGCGAAATTAACAAGTTTCTATGAGCGAAACTATAGTTTCGCTCGTCGAAACTGTTTGATTTCCTTGACGAAACTGTCTTTAATTCAGCGAATAATCATGTCTTAGTGAGCGAAACTATTGTTTCGCTTGCCGAAATTAATTGTTTCTTTTGTTTGTATCTTATTTTTTTATTTTCAATATTCCTTATTCAAATTTATTTGTTGATCTTTTCAGATTATTATGGCGAATCTAAAGTTTGACGAGAGGAATAACATTACTGCCATATTAGATGATACTTTGCCTAAAGCGGCCGGATTTCGGGATTGTATTCGATGGCTCCAAAGATCACCCATTGCATATGCTATTTCTCATTCTCCCACTATTTATGATCTTCACATTAGAGACTTTTGGAGGTCAGCGGAATACAACACCGGAGGAGATGTTCAGAGGATCACAGCTAGAGTGCTTGATCATGATATATCTATTACTGCTGAGAATGTGTCGAGGATTCTTAGACTGGATGATGATACTGGTGATGAGGTTGATATGATGGAATCTGAAGTATTCCAAGCTTTTCGGCAAATGGGATATGAGGGACCAGTCTTTGGGTCGAGGAAAGAGATTAAAAAGTCATTTTTATCTAAAGAATGGAGATATATAGCTCACGTGTTTATTATGTGCTTAGATCACCGTAAGGGTGGATCAGATGGACTTAATCTTGACTGGGCCAAAGCTATGGTGATATGTTGCAAAGGAGAGAAGGCAAACATTGCTAGATTGATCTTCGCTTGTATGGCAGAAAATGTGATGGCAGTGAAAAAGGATAAATGGTTATTATATCCTCGTTTTATTCAGATGATTATTGATGATTTGATTCCTGATGTTCCTAAACACGGTGAAGTTAAGAGATTGGTTCAGATGAATCCTCGGATATTTGCAGATTGCTGTGCTATACGCCATGATTTCAGTGGTAAAATAACCCATCTCTGGGAGAACATGTACCCACCAGAGCGATGGAATTATATCAGACGAGTCGATGAGTCTGAAAACAAAAGAGCTGAGGAAACACAGGTGAAACAAGCTGATGCAGCTAAGAAAAGAAAGAGATATGCAAAGGAGAAAGATTATGATTTTGAAGAAGATATAGATACACAAGCTGAAGAGATAAGGGTGGAGAAGGAACGAAGGTCTAAAAAGAGGACTGACTTTGTTGAGCCTGAACGAAGAACAAAACATAGACATGAGGGTTTCACAGCTGGGAAAGAAGCAAGTGCTGGTCTTGATGAGGATGTGATTCGTGGTCTAAATACTTCATTGGCAAATGAGTTAAGTATGATAAAGACCAAACTGATGAATCAAGAAATGCGGGAGCAACAGAAAGATGAGGTCATTGACGGAATGAAAAAGATGTTGATTGATCAGAACAGTTTAATTAAGAGGTTATTTGAAGAAATTTCACAGATGAAAGCTGCTGCTGGCCTACCCAGTCAACTAACTCAATCTGAGTTAGATGATATGACTGATATATCTAAGTACCCATTCTTGAATGTTGGTACATCATCCAAGGTAGGAGAGGGCACCTCTGGAGCAGCTGATACTGAAACAAGAGAACAAGAGATTCCAAGAGAAGAGGCTGGCAGAAATGATGAAGATGAGATTGTTGAGGCTGAGTTTGTTAATCTACAGTTTGACTTTGATAAGGATATTTTGGGAGAAGAAGTGATTGTTCCAGCTACTCATGAGGAAACATCAGATAAAGGTAAAGGTTTGATTGATGAAGAAGAAGAGGAGGATGAGCAGTTGATTGATTATGATTCTGAGCCGGAATTCTATGAAGTAGATGAGAGACCTCTAGTGTATGTGGCTAAGAAGGGAGATGATGAGAATGATGTGTTTGAGATGGATAAGAGTGATTGGTTGATAAAGGAGAAGGAGGCTGAAGAACTCACCCCTCTGTTTCAAAATATGGAGGGTTTGAGCAGAAAGGAAGCAGACAAGAAGATAATCAGCTGGTGTTATAATCCTTTCTTAAAGATGTTTCTGATTAAAAGAAGAGGAGGTAATATCAGTTACATGCTCAAGAGGAAGGCGTTTAAGACCTTGCCTAAGTGGGATCTGAGACGATTAGCTACCTTGCCTTTGATTAATGTTAATTTAAGTGAAAGGGCAGAATTTCTGGAGAAGGAGATTAAAAATGGTCTAAATGATAATTTTGAATCATTTGGTTTTATGAAGGCTGAACGAAAGAGATCTAAGAAAGACAAAGACTGGGAGACAGGGAAAGGGAGAATTGTGTTGAGAGTTAAACCGCCTAAGACTGTAAACAGAGTAAGACTGGCTGATCCTCTTCCTCCTCGTTTACAGGACTTTGAGAAGTGGTTCTATGATAATAACACTGGTGAGGCTGTGATTAGAGTCAAACAAGGAAGAGAATTTAGGGTGTTTGACCCAATGGAGTTATTCAGCTTTTGTGATGAAGATCTTTTGATTCTCTGTGAAAATCATATAAAGGCGGGGGCAGGTGAGGAAACAAGAAAGGAGGCAAGCTTGTTTATGAATGTGGCGAACAAAATAAGGGGAGTTCGGGCAGAGGTAAAAAGTTTGGCTGAAAAGGTGAGAGCACAAGATGACTTGGCTATGGATGTTCAAGACTTAACAAGGCAGTTTGCCAGAGCTAGTGGTCATTCGCATGAAGCTGATGAGGCAGGAACTAATCTTGGAGAATCAGTGGCTGAAGCTTCTCAAGACATTGCTACAGGAGGAGATGAAGACAGATCAACAGCAGCTGAGGAAACGGGAGCTGAAGAGCCGAACGAAGAGCAGTGAAGACAGTGAGGTCCAACCTAGGGGGAGTATTGAAGATCATGATAGGTTGGACTCACTTTAGTATAGATGTTTACTTTTCATTGTAATAGGACTTGTGTTAGTTTCATTTTGTATTTTGATAGTTATTAGCAGTTTTGGCAGTCCAGCGAAACTGTGAGCGAATCTATAGTTTCGCTCACAGTTTGCTGTTTTGGTTCACCCGGCGAACTTATGTTCTGCTGGGCGAAACTATAGTTTCGGCATGACAGTTTCGCTTGTAGCGAAACTGTCAGCGAAACTATGACTGCTATATATACTTTTGTTATTTCATTTTGCATGATAAGTTTGCAAAACCCAAAACGTGGAATTCTGTTGCAAACTATCATTCTCAAGCAGTTAATTCATTGAAATACATTGTGCTTATTGTTATTGAGTGAGTTTGTTCATTTGAATATCAATTATGTCTTGATTCATCATATTCATCTCTCAATTGTTTGTTATTTGGCTTATGTATGTGATATTGATCAAACTATTCTATCAATTGTACTGTTCATCGATCACATGGACCAACAACACTTATCAAGATTAACTTGATCCAATGAGTGTGAGACATCATTGATGTTGTCACCTATGGTATGGTTATTAGCATCAAGAAATTCCTGATCACTATCACCATCACCATTGTTGTCTTCTACAAGTGAGGTGTCTTTATCTGGTTGAGAGGCCTCTGAGCTGGAATTTGAAGGCATGCCAGATGTATCAGCTGAATTTGTCATTGTTGTGCTGATAGAAATCTCATTTGCTGAAGTAGTTCCAACTGGAGCTGAAGATGTATGAGTTGAAGGTCTTCCTAGCTCAAATCTTGGATCAGGATCACCTGTATTTAGATTTTCTGCAGATCCTGAAACATGCTCACAAGATTTGTTAAAACAGTTGGTAACTAAATCAAGATCAAACAGCCAATCCGGACCAGAACCAGCCACACAAGGAGTGTGCTCATTGAAAGTCACATTGGCTGACTCCTCAACAATTCTAGTTCTGAGATTGTATACTCTATAAGCTTTAGCTTGAGAAGAGTATCCAATGAAATGTCCATCATCTGATTTCTCAGCAAACTTGGCAATTTGATCTTTGGTATTCAAGATGGTGCAGGGACATCCAAATGACCTGAGAAAACCAATGAAAGGTTTTCTCTTGTGCCAAAGTTCATAAGGAGTCTTACCATGTGTCTTAACTACTAAAACTCTGTTTTGCACATAGCAAGCAGTATTGACTGCCTCTGCCCAGAAGGTGATAGGCAGTTTAGAGTCAGACAACATAGTTCTTGCAGCTTCAATAAGTGTCCTGTTTCTCCTCTCAGCAACTCCATTTTGCTGAGGAGTCCTGGGAGCACTATATTGTCTTGTAATACCCTTTGCATCACAAAATGCATCAAGGATTTGGTTCTTGAATTCAGTTCCCTGATCACATCTTATGGTTTTGACCTTGTGATCACATTGATTCTCAACTTTTAAGATGAAATTCTTCAGAATCTCAGGGGTTTCATCCTTAGTTCTAAGGAAGAAGACCCAAGTGAATCTTGTAAAATCATCTGTGATCACCAGACAGTAAGAGGTCCTTCCTAGACTCATTACACTGGTGGGGCCAAAGAGATCCATATGTAACAAGTGTAGGGGAGTAGTGATGGAGTTCTTTTCCTTAGGCTTGTGAGATACCTTGTGTTGCTTCCCTTTCAGGCATGCAACACAATGATCATCACTAGTAAACTCTTTCTTTGGCATTCCAGTTACCAGATCATGTTTAATTAATTTATTCATGTTCTTAAAGTTTACATGGCACATTCTTTTATGCCATAGGAAAGACTCATCACTATTTGCTTTAGATAGAAAGCATGAAACTTCTCCTGAGGGAGATGTTTCTTGCAAATCCATCTAGTACATGTTCCCTTTCCTGGGGGCTCTGAGCAGGATATGCTCATGAGGAATGACCACACCAGGTTTGAGAACAATGCACTCATGCTCAGTAAAGAGCATGTTATGACTCTGATCACAAAATTGGGATACACTCAGAAGATTGTACCCAAGCTCCTTAACAAAGTTTACCTTCTCAATGCTGAGCTTACCATTTGTGACCTTGCCCCTTCCAGAAATGTAACCACCTTCATCTCCTCCAAAAGCAACTGGTCCTCCATCAATTCTCTCAAAATTATGGAGTAGAGACCTATTGCCTGTCATGTGCCTGGAACAGCCACTGTCAATTATCCAGACATTTCTGTTTGTCTTGAGCTGTTCCTGCACAAAGAAAATGATTAGTTACATTTGGAAACCCAAGCCTTACTTGTCTTGGGCTCATTAATAGTAATAGAAGGTAATGCAACAGTAATAGATCCTATGGTTGTACTATGGGGATCTTCAGCTGTTGTTGATGGAGAAACCTCAGTCATTTGGTCTTTCTTAGACTTCCACACCACCTTTGGAGTCTTGGACTTGACCTTCAAAACCTTAGAAGCTTTTGGAACTTCACAAGTTTTGATGACTGATCCTTCGGAAGAATCTACAGTCACTGCAGCAGACTTTAGTGCTTCGGAAGAACTCCTTTCTTCCGAGACCAACTTTGCTTCCGAAGGTAATTTTCCATTTACCTTCTTCTTTGATTTGGAGCTTCCGAAGGAAACAGACTTTCCTTCCGAAGCTTGAGACTTCTTGAGGCTCTTTGAAGTCTTTGTTTTAGTCATGTAGATAGTACTTTTAGGATTGTATGGGCAATCCTTAGCAATGTGAGAAGTACTTTCACACATAACACATAACATTTTCTTCTTCAAAGAAGTCTCCCTTTGAGAGCAAGACTGGCTTTGGTCACATCCCTTCTCCACCTTCATCTTGGTAGATGCTGAGACAGTTCCTTTGGGCTGTGAACTGTTCTTGGAGTTTGATGGTCCAGGCTGTGCAGCAGTGGTACACAGCAGCTCAATCTTCTTCTTGGCACTGAGATGATTTGAACAAGAACCATGACTCTTAGCTGAGGAGTCTTGGTTGATGTCTTCAGTCCTTACTACTTTGAAACCTGCAGAGATAAAAACTTGTTTCTGCTTAGCATCAAAAGTAGCCTTGATTTCTTGAGCCTTCTTTGCCTTCCTTTTGCTCTTTCTGATCAAGTTCTTTCTTTTGGACTTGGTCATCACAGTTGATTTCTTCTCCTCAGAAGGATAGTGGCCCTTGGAAGAATCCTCTTCTTCACTCTTCTCAGAGGAATTCTTCACTATCACTTCTTCATCATCCTCACTTACAGGATCTATGAGAGGAAGCTCATCTTCACAAGTTCCACACCTAGGAGATCTTACAGACAAGATTGTGTGTGGAGGAGCTATCTCATTTGATCCCAGTCCCTGTCTATTTTGATAACAAACCTTGTTGTGCAGGGATGAGGATATCATGTTCTTGAAGGTCTCTTCTTCAAGAACACTCTTCTCTGCCTTGGCTTTGCTGATCACAAGCTCAGCCTGGCATTCAGTTAACTTAGTGATGAGATCTTGGATCTGAGTTCAGAAATCTGTATGTTCATGTTTTAGTACTGAAATGGTTTTCTCCAAGTCCTCTATCTTTAACTTGTAATCATTTTCAGACTTTCTAAAATCAGATTTTAATATATTTAATGACTCAAGATCAGATCTCATCTCTAGGTTATAGGACCTGTATCTATTTACTTTAGCAATGCATTCAGGGGAGCAAAGATGTTCCAATACCTTGGCTTCATCATGGTCAGCCATCAGTGCTTGGTTTGGAGAAGCATCCTCCACCTGAAAACTCCAGTCAAAGCCTCCTTCTTCAACAGCAACAACAGCATGTTGCTTTGTCTTCTCAGCCTGAGGAGCTTTGTCAGTAAAGTTTGGTCTGGGTTGTGTTTGGCCCCTATTTGCTTTAGGTGCCTTACACTCCCTGGCAAAGTGACCCATAAGGTTACAGTTGTAACACTTTACTTTGCTTTTATCCAGCCCAAACTTACTACTGGTAGCATTGCTTGGAAATCTTCTTCCTGTCCTCTTGTAGAACTTCTTGGCTCTGTGAGTGAGGAGAGCCATCTGCTGAACTATCTCCATGTATTCCAGGTCATCTGGATGGATACAGTCCAGGTCTTCAAGAGTGAAAAGATAATTCCCACAGCTTTCATCTGCAGACACAAAGGCTTGAGAAGAACTTGTCTCTTGGAATGGGCTTCCTTGAGTAAAGTTCTCCCTTGGTGTCTCCGGGAAGGTGATGAAAGGACCCTTTTGTGAGTTGTCAGGGTAGCATAAGAGATGATGCTGAGGTTCTATGCTGTCCCTTTCAACCACATGAAGGGCTGAACCCATTTGATTGTTGGAGTTGCCAGATGAACCTTGCATGTTCATCTCCATCTGGTATCCACTGAGAATCCCATACAACTCTGTAAGAGTAAGAGTCTTAAGGTTCTCAGTCCTCTTGATCACCACACAATAGTGTGTCCATTGCCTAGGAAGTGAGGACATGAACTTCCTTACAATGTCCCTGTTCTCAAGAGGAACTCCTCCATCCACTAGGGTATCCACAATCTCAACATACCTGAAGTATTGTTGGGTCATGGTCTCACCTGCTTTGAAGGTGAAATTTTCAAACTGCTGCTTCAGAAGATCTTTCTTGTTCTCCTTGGCTTCAGAGGAGCCTTCATACATCAGCTTCAGTGCATCCCACAGCTGTTTGGCTGTCTTGCACTTCTTAAAACCTCTGTATACAGAGTTTGGGAGAGCAGTCTGAAGAGCAGTCATGGCCTTCCTGTCAATCTCTACTCTTTTTCTATCTTCATCTGAGTAGTTGGCCACATCTTTAGGAATCATACCAGCACCAGTAGCAGAGGGGGTGCTGGGTATGAAAGGTCCATTCTCAACAGATTCCCACATTCTTGAATCAAGAGACCTGATGAAGCCTTCCATCCTCATGCACCAGGTGTCAAAATCATCAAGAGTGATCAGTGGGGATTTGTTCATGGTTCCAGTCTCCATATCAGTCTTAGAGATGCCAGCCATTTGAAGAGTTTAGCTTTTGTGTGTGTGAGGGATCTTAAGATGGTTAGATCTTATATCAAGAGCCTGGAATGCTCTGATACCAATTGCAGGACCGTTTAAGGGCTTAAGCACAATTACAACACAACAACACAATGAGGAGATTAACTAAGCTCTAATCAAACAGTGAACTGGGTAACCAAAGGTGATACAAAGAACACAAGTAAAGCAAGAGACAGAACAAGAGAATATGGGTTTCAAGGAGGCAGTATATTTCTTTCTCAAGTTCTTTTACAAGTGTTACAAAGCATAAAGAAGAGATACAAGAACTTGAAATACTTATACTACAACCTACAGCCGGCTATACTTTGAAAGCCAGCTGGATACAATTGACTAGACACTAACAAAATCAATTGTAGGATCAAAAGGCATATCTGCCTTTTGACCTTGTGACTATGACATGCCATAGCTCACATCCTTATACAATACAAAAAGGATAAAGTACATAAAGTGGAAAGTTGAAGACTCAAGACCTCAATGTACAGTTATCAAAAGCAAGACCCTTTTCACCAACTCATGTAAGTTGGTGACTTTACAGAGATGCAGCGGAAAAGGTGCTTTATGGAACAGTACATCAGATAAAGCATGTGTACTAAAAGTCTTCGGAAGAAATCTGTCTTCATAGGTTGAAGCTTCGGAAGACTTTGTCTCTGAAGCTTCGGAAGACTTTGTCTCTGAAGCTTCGGAAGACTTCATGTTTGGCTTCGGAAGATATTGGTCTTGGCTTCGGAAGATTTTACACTTAGAGTATTTTCTAATGCTTTGTGTAAAACTTCCGAAGCATTCTTCACTTCAGTACTTAGTGCATGTTGCTGAGACACTTAGGCTGTTTTGGGTTGCATCAGACTTCAGGAATCCTTACAGAGCTTCTGGTCAATAATCATCTGCATGAATCGAGGGTACATGCAGAAGCCCTCCTTCCCTTTCCCCTCGATGTTCTCCACCAAGTAGGTGAAGATCATCCTGGAGAAGCTGAACGGATGGTTCAGCACCAACGCTACATATGCGTTCTGGATCTGATCCGACATCTCATCAAATCCTCCCTTCCTGGACGCTATGCACTTCAGCAGTATGTGAGCAAGGTACTTGAGCTGGGGACACAGGTTGCTCTTGTTGAGCACCCCTGCGTTGATGTCCCCAGAGTACTTAGCTTGTAGGAAACATCCTCTGACAGTAAGGGGATGTAGTCTAGTAGGACAGTCAGCATCGTCCCCAAACTGCAGCACAATCCTGAGATCCTCCTCAGTGATCTCAATAGCCTCTCCAAAGATAGTGCTCCTGATACAATGAGGCTCAGAAGATCTGTCAACTACTACACCTTCCCAGAAGGCCTGCTGTATAGAACGATACGGAGTACATGGAGCAGATATAGCATGTGCAATCCTCAATCTCCTTAGAAAGGTGATAATACCAGAAAAGTCTGAAGCATTTCTGGATGTCAGATCCAGATGAGCACAAATGTTGTGCTTCGTACTCATGGTCCAGCGACTCGCCATCTGTTACACAAAGAAAGTAAACATTAGTATCCGTTGGCTAAAAATGTCTTGAATCACTTGGACTTGAAAACATTCTGTTCTGTCAAGCGAATGAGGTTGTGCGACTGAGATCAAGTCGTGCGAATGAGCAATGCGACTGAGATCCAGTCGTGCGAATGATCCCATCCGTACGACTGAGTGTGCGATTGAACTCATACGTATGTAAACTCATGCATTTACACCAGTCGTGTGACTGAACTCATACGCATGGTTCAGTCGTGCGGTTAAGCTATTCGCACACCTCAGTCGTGCGACTGAAGTTCATCAACCTGTCCAGTCGCATGTTTTTCTGACTGTTCAATTCAAATTCAATTTTTCACCAATTTTGAAGTTTAGACTTTGTGTTCTGGTTCATTAGACTCGCAATCCATTAGTTTAACACCTAACCACTTTAATTTCATTTGTTTACTTCGTTTTGTTAGGTTATTTGGCCACACAAGTTACGGTTTTTCGAATGAGTCCGATTGTCCAGATTAGGTCACAATTTGAATGACATAACGATGTGTTTGCACCGCAAAGTACCTGTAGAATCAGTGCAGAGAATCAGTACACGAAAAACAAGGGTTTATGGTGATCAAACGAAAATTGGGCAGAGTAACACTAGTCGTGCGAATTAGGGCAAATATGTGGGTGATGAGTCTCTGCGACCGACTCCCCCTCTATTTATACTAAACCTGAATTCAATCGTACGACTGGGCTCATACGCTCATTTCATTCGTGCGAATGGGCCTCAGTCGTACGATTGGTTCAGTCGCCCCCCTTCAGTCGTCCGACTGGAGTTCAGTCGTGCGACTTACTCATTCGTTCGCTCTTAATCATCCGACTGGGTCATTCGTATAGGCCATTCGGTTGAATGGTCCATACTCAGGGTCCATTCGTGCGAATGGCTCCCATTCGCATGATAAGTCCATACTCATGGTCCATTCGTGCGAATGGGTCATACTTATGAAATTTTCTGCATTTCTTACCATTTGACATTTAAACCCTTTTTAAACTGTAGAATCAACATTATACTCATTTGATCATCTCAGACATGATATTTTATCTTGAAAAACTTTGATCACCTCAGACGTGATCCTTTTAAACACTTTGTCACCTCAGACGTGACCCATTTATCTTTTGAAAACACATGTGGTCATCTCAAACATGAACCTTTTAGGTGATTTAATCCCTTACTGAATTCCATGATGTAGTCCGACAACAAACAAACTGAAATGACTAAATAAATAAAAAATTAAACTGAAGTACAAAAATTAAACTTGTTTTTGACTTTTTGTGAGAAGTAAATCCTAAGATAGAAATCTACTGGATTCGGTTCCGGAATAGGCAGCTTCTATTTAGTTTGACCATAACTGGACCAATTCAATTTTGGAATCATACAGGCAAGTCAAATCATTTAGGACATGTTATCAAAACCTTTTGATACTCACTTCTTGGTTTTCATCAAGAGTCGTTAGCAAATTTAGGAAATCATACTGGTACTATTAGATTCCCACATTGATTTAAACTTTCAAGAATTGTAGCCACGATGATTGTCAGTATATTTTTCTTCTTAAATCCATACATAGACTTTTGACACAGATTGGTGATAGTTTAAGGTTTAATTATTTCAACCAACATTTTTGGATCCCACGCTTATATGGTAATCAACATTCCTCAGGAGTTTTTAAGCGGTCTACGGGTATTTTGACAAGAAGAGACTATTCTTAAAGCTTTCAAGGAGAAGCCAATCCTCAGGTCAGTGCCATCGCACAGCAGAGAGGCGGCAAACAACAATGAATTCTAGAATATCTAGGTTATGCTTATCCTTAGGTCAGTGCCATCGCACAGCAGAGAGGCACACAACCTATCTTCTTGTTAGAGCATCTTTAATTTTCTTTTGCACATAATGCACCAGCAACAAAAGTTATTAGCTTCATAGCATTTGCTTTTCATTTTTTCGTGCTTTGCTCTATTTATGGTCATCCGCACACATTTGTGGCGTTTACATGCTCTTTACCCCTTATTGGAATATTGTTGATTGTGTTAACCAGTGATAAGGTGGGAGCCCACAGTCAGTTGAACAACTTAGTTTGATCTTGAGATCACCAGTCAGGTCTAATCATCTATTGTGTTGAATCTACCGACATATCATCTGTTGTCTAGCAACCTCTAGGTCTACTTTCGTTGTGTTACCTTAGTAGTTACCAGTTTTCTATCATCTTTCCTTTTATATTGCTCAGACTACACAGACTTATACTTTGAATTTTGCATCTTGTCTAAATTAAAATTTTAAAGTCCCTCTTGATTTGTTCCTGTGTACTATCATTTTCCAAAGTATTTGAATCGGTATCACAGATACGATCTACCTTCTATCAGCTAGCCTCTCCTTCTCCCTCGTATTTTTTTTTATTTTTTTATTTTTTTTAATGTTACTGGCTTACCTATTCTCCCCCTAAAATTCTAAAGTCGTAACCGCCTTACGTATTTTAGGATTTTAATAGACAGCTAAATAACATGAATTTAATTTAAGCAAAAATAGAATAAATAAAGAAATAAAAAGGAAAAAAATAGACTAAACTGCATCGGACTACACATGGTCAGCATCTGGAATGACATCACTTTTCTTTTTAACGCCATTGACCTCTAACAGATATAGAAAACGTGGTTTGTCAAAAGCTTTTGTATAGAGGTCAGTGCGTTGAAAATCAGTATTTATTTTTACTACATCGATTAAATTCTTTTCATAACAGTCCCGTATAAAATGATATTTTATACCGATGTGTTTGGTCTTAGGATGTTGTACTGGATTTTTAGTTACTGCAATTGCAGCAGAGTTATCAACAAAAATAGGAGTAGAAGAGAAATTTAAACCGTAGTCCCGCATTTGCTGTTGAATCCAAATGATTTGTGAACAGCAACTTGCAGCAGCAACGTATTCGGCTTCACAGGTTGACAATGCAACCGAGGTCTGCTTCTTACACTGCCAGGTCACTAATCTCCTCCCAAAGAATTGACACCCTGCTGATGTAGACTTGTAATTCATCTTGCAGCCCCCGTAATTCGAGTCACTATACGCCGTGAGCTCAAAGTCATCATCATGAGGGTACCACAACCCAAGTGTAGGTGTACCCTTCAGATAGCGAAATATCCTTTTGACCCCGATCAGATGGTTAACCTTTGGCTTAGCCTGATATCTAGAACATAGACATGTAGCATACATGATATCAGGTCTTGAGGCAGTGAGGTACATGAGAGATCCAATCATTCCTCGGTACATTGTTGCATCTACTAGATCTCCATTTTCATCGGGTGCTATATCATGGTTTGTAGCAAGTGGAGTCCCAACTGCAGAAGCATTCTCCATATCAAACCGACTGAGAATGTCTCCCACATACTTGGTCTGATGTAGAAAAATCCCTTTGGGTGTCTGATCCACCTGTAACCCGAGAAAGAATTTAATCTCCCCCATGGCACTCATCTCAAATTCCGCCTTCATTACTGCTTCAAACTCTTTGCATAATTCTTCGTTCTTTGAACCGAAGATTATGTCATCGACATAGATCTGTACTAGCAGTAAGTCTCCATCTTTTTCCTTGATAAACAGTGTGCAGTCAATGACTCCCCCGCGAAAGCAGTGTTTCACAAGATGAGTTGAGAGTTTCTCATACCAGACCCTTGGAGCTTGATGAAGCCCGTATAAGGCCTGGTCGAGTTTGTAAACTCTGTCCCGATGATAAGGATCTTCAAATCCTTCGGGTTGACTGACATAAACTATCTCTCAGATTTCACCATGAAGGAATGCACTGTTTACATCTAATTGATAGACTTTGATTTTCATATACGATGCATAGGCAAGGAAGATGCGGATAGCTTCCATCCTTGCCACGGGTGCAAACACTTCATTGTAATCAATCCCCTCGACTTGTCAAAATCCCTGAACTACCAGTCGAGCCTTGTTCCTGATAATGACGCCTTGGTCATCCTTCTTGCATTTCAAGACCCATTTGGTGCCAATGACCTTAACACCTTTAGGTCTATCTACCAGAGTCCATACACCTAACTTCTTGAACTGAATAAGTTCTTCTTGCGTGGCACTCACCCATGCCTCATCATTCAGTGCTTCACTGACGTATTTTGGCTCAAACTGCGAGACAAAACACCGATAAGCACCATCGTGAATGTATCCTTTTTCCATTACCGAGGCATAATCAGCTGAGTACAGCTGATTTCTAGTCTGCACTCCTGATCTGACATCCCCAATGACATTGTCTAGGGGCTGATAGACATTTAGACGTGATCTTGGAGTGGTAGGAACAACTACCTCAGAGCCAAGATTATGAACATTTGGTTCTGCATCTGAGGTAGATGGAGTTTGAGGTTCCGAAGTCGAAGAGGCATCACTGTTAGATGCTTGTGGACTTGCAGGAATTGGAACCTGTCCCTCCTGATTGTTCTGGTCATCTTCTTCAGCTTCATCTTCTGAGGAGGAGTCACTGTCTTCTAGTGCTCCCCCTGAATGGTGAGATGATTCTCCCTGTGAGCTCGATGATGTTGAATCAAGTGATGGTGTATTCAAAATATCATACATCATCCGTGTAGTAACTCCTCATCAGAAGGGGAGATAGGTATGTTGAAGGACTTGAAGAATCCATCATAGTCGAAAAAGAAAGCGGGTCCTTTTCGAGTAGGTGGTGTGGTATATCTCTGAACAAACATTACACCACACTTGAAGAATCCATCAGTAACCACATAACAGTACAAGTCACCTGTAATGCTTTTTGTACTGACTGGACCAAACAGATCCATGTGAAGAAGTTCAAGAGGAAGCTCGATAGAATAACTTTCTTTTCCTTATGAGACTTCTTCGTCTGTTTGCCTTTCTTGCATGCTACACAGAAATCCGGAAGTTGGAAATTTTTGACGTTAACTCCTCTCACGAGATCCTTCTGGATCAAGTGATTCATCTTCCGTTGATTAATGTGTCCCATTCTCCTATGCCAGGAAATGGAGTCCTTCTCAGTAGCTTTTGATAGGAAGCACTGAACTTCATGATCCGTTGTAGAAGCCGTTGAGAGATCCAAAACATAAAGGTCTTTATATCTTGAAGCTATCATCAAAACTTGGTCCTCCGGAATCACATAGTCTTTCTTTAGGACGTAACACTTCTTGTTGTCGAATATGACTTTAAATCCTTTGTCACATATTTGGGAAACAGAAAGTAAGTTGTTTTGAAGTTGTTGAACGTAATTCACTTTATCAAACTTAACTTTCTGATTTTCAACCTCTCCCTGAGTTGTGATATAACCTCCTTTGTTACCAGCAAATGAAACATGCCCTCCTTTTATTTGTTTGACGTTTGATAAAAGAGCCCTGTTTCCTGTCATGT
Organism: Flaveria ramosissima; assembly: GCA_025215565.1. Classification (NCBI taxonomy): domain Eukaryota; kingdom Viridiplantae; phylum Streptophyta; class Magnoliopsida; order Asterales; family Asteraceae; genus Flaveria; species Flaveria ramosissima. The sequence goes on from CM046040.1 coordinate 72,272,093, forward strand.
GCCTGGATGCTCCGCTGTCTACAATCCAAGTGTTGGTTTCAGCTCTGTAGCGAACACCCTGCACATACAATTTAAAACATTAGTTTAGGTTAGGAACCTAAGCCTTTACTGGCTTGGGTTTCCTAGAGGCATCACACATCATGAATTCAACCCATTGACCCTTAGAAGGTGAGGGTAGCTCAGGTGCCTTCTTGTCATCATTATCAGACACAGAGGATGACTTTTCTTTTCATAAGCCAGATTTGTGTAAGGCCTGTTTGTGATAAACAGACGACTGGCTAATGGGTTGAACTTTGGGTTCACTAATTCTTCTAGGTGGAGTTAAAGAACTCCTCTTAGAAGAACTAGGTTTTGAATCCTGAAGTTCAATATTCTTCCTAGGTGTCTGATAGTAAGGACAAAAAGAAGCAATGTGTCCACACTCTCCACAGTTGTAGCATGACCTGCTATCAACTTTATGATTAAACTGTCTATGTGGAGATGTGTGTGACACCCTAGTGACATCATTATGTTTGGGTTTTGACTCTGCTTCTTTTGATGTTTTCTCTTGTTTAACAAAATTAATTGTTTTAATATTTTTAACATCTTTTCCTTTTTGGTTAACTGGACTTTGACATGAGACTCGTGAAAGGTTAACATTAACAGTCTTTTTAGATTCACATTTGACTTTGTTTGACCCTGAATTTATATTAACCTTTTTAAATTCTTTTTCCAGATTAACCACAAGGCATTTTACCCTTTGCCTTTGAAGTGGCCTCCTTTTGTTTTGTTCTAAATTCAATTGAAGAACATGAGGAATCTAGATCACTTACAAGAGGAGTAGACACCACATGATCCTTGATGGGATTGTTATTTATTGGTCTACTTTTAGTGTTCATCAAGGTCTCAGGTGGTGGTGGAACAACTTTATAACCTAAACCCTCCCCATTGTTACGCTCTCTCACTAAGTGTTGGACAATATGAGATGAGCTCGTCCAACTGTGCAGTTTTTGCTTTAATGAGTTGACTTCTACTTCTAAACTACTTTTTGTTTCTTAGTGTCTTCTAGGGAGTTAAGATATACCTAATGTCATTAGCTTGGTTAAAGGCTACTACTTCAGTTTTCCTAAGCTGTTTATTCAAAAGGTCTATCTTTTCTTTGTAACTATGCTCATTTTGTTTTAAAACTATATTTGCCTCAGTGCACAGTTGCAAATCCTTTACTAAGCTATCATTATGATCTAATAACCTAGCAAATTTCTGATCTATGCTCTCTCTAAATTATTACAATCAGAACAAGCATGATTTCTGAAAAGTTGGTCAGTAGTACTTACCTGAGGAGGTTCTGATGAATCAGCCATCAACGCAGCATCTGATGTCTCTGGTTCTGGTGATTCTGTTTTTGTTGTAGACGTCCCTTCTTCAGGCTTGTAGCTGACCTCAGTTGAAGTCTCTTCAATGTTTGACATCGCTAGCTCAACTGCAATATCTCCTTCACTCGCGGAATCATCATCTAAGTCTTCCACGCTCGCAATATTGGATTCTCCCGGAGAGACAAACCGAAAGCTCTAATCCTGTCCTTCATCATCATGGGCAGCCAAGGCTTTTGGATCCTTGCTTGATGAAGTAGAACTGCTAGCTTGCTTGTCTTAACGATTGAAGGACGAGAATGGATTCCCGTTTCCAGTCTTCTTTGGCTTCACACACTCTCTCTTGAAGTGCCCCTTTTCTCCACAGTTGAAGCCAGTCACTTTGCTTTTGTCAAAGCCAAAAGCAGTGTCCTTAGTAGCAACCAAGTTTTGTCCGGTCTTCTTCACAAACTTCTTCGCCCTCCGGACAGCACTTGCTAAGGCCCACATAATATCCATCCTCTCAAGTTCAGTCTCATCTACCTGCTCGTAGTCCTTATCTGCCAGATGGCAGTTTTCAATTTTCCCAGCAACAAGTCCATCATAGGAATGGACCACTGCTGCCAAGACATCCATGTGCTCTCATGCTAGTTGTACTGTCACGTTTCCGAGATTCTCGGTCTTCAGTCTTGTAACATTTGCTTCAGATCCAATGTATTGGGTACTAGAAGACCCTGACGTTTCTAATCCTGAAGGAGAGATTTGTAAAGGACTAGATGAGCTTGAGACAAAGGCAGTCTGAAGAGGTGCTCCAGACGTTTTAACTTGAGGAGTGGCATTATACAAAGCTGGATTCTGAGTGTATGAAGACTTCTGAGCTCGGTACTTCATCCTAAGTGCTTCTTCTCGCAGCTTTAGAATGAATCATTGATGTCCAAACTTGCTAGTAATCCATTCTGTCATAGAGTTGAAACAAAAGAAGCCCAACTTTCTGGCAACCCGTCTGCAAAAGTCGACACTTTATCTTCCATGGTAGTAGTGACACCATGTGTGTGCAGCTCGCTCATCAAATGGTAGAATCTATCAATGACATCGTCTAAACTCTCATTTCCCATTGATGAAAAGTTGTCAAATTCTTTCTTCAACTCCTTAGCTTTAATGGCCTTCAACGAAGCATTCCCGTCATATCTTTTTTCCAGCTCATCCCATAACTTCTTGGCTTGTTTATTCTCATAGAATTGGTGAAAAATATCCTTAGGGATAAACTGTGTTAGCAATGCATATACTCTCTTTTCAGCATTATATTTAACTTTCTGTGCATCAATCATTCCTCCTAAAGTAAATTTCACCCCATCAGCTCCCACCGGCATACTGTACCCCGTCTTAATAGCTTCCCACATATTTGGATCCACTCCATTGAGGTAGATCTCAAAACATTGTTTCCAGTGGGGAAACTCTTCTAACGTTATAAGCTTCGGGGGTTTATTGTGATTCCCCACCTCACTCTCCAATAGCAGTAAGTTCTGAATCCGTGAGTCCTTCCCGGCTGTAAACGCAGAAAACTGATCCTCCATCTCGATTAACTTTAAGTCTCTTAAAGAATCTGTTAACTGGTGCGAATGGAGTGATGCTAATGGGCTATCCGTGCGAACGAACTATGCGACTGGTTCAATCGTGCGGCTGAACTAAGCGATTGGTCCAGTCGTGCGAATGAAACTGATGTGGATGAACATTGCGAACGGTTTGCTTAGTCGTACGAATGAAGATGCGACTGAGTCCAATCGTACGTCTGGGGATGCGAATGAAGTCCAGTCGTGCGATTGGGTCAATCGTGCGTCTAAAGCTGCTGTATTTCAAAAATTTATAGGTTTAACGTGTTTTGGCCGTAAAAACCCGAATTTTCACCAACCTAATCGCCTTATGCCTGAGAAACCAAAACTTGATGAGCAGGGGACGTCCAAGACAACTTTTGACACAAAAAGATTGTGTTTTTAGTGAAAAAACACAACCTTTGTATCAAAATTGATTGAATCACACGTAATCAAGAGCCAAAGCTCTTATACCATTTGTTAGAATCTTGTATTTGAACGAAACACCAACTGATTAACGTGTTAACCAAATCAAATAGTGCGGAATCCTATTTGATTGGCGATCCAATCGGTGAGAACGCACGTAGAAACAATAAGGTATTGAATCTAACGTTAAGAATCGATTTGGAATCGATCTATAGCGTTCTATGAACTTGGAGTATGAACTTGGAGGCTTCTGGACGGCTAGGGTACGTCTGGAGTCGAATTGGAATGAATGCTTGCATTTTTCCACGAATTAGGTGGTATTTATAGGTTAGGGTTGCTCATTCGTGCGACTGAACCATTAGTATGGTTCAGTCGTGCGATTGAGCCATGCGGTTGATCCATTCGCACGACTGAGTGTTCAGTCGTGCGACTGAGCCAATCTCAAGTTACAATCATACGACTGATCCAGTCTCCTGGTTCAGTCGTGCGACTAAGTCATTCGCCTGAAGTTGTTCATGCGTATGGTCCATTCGCATGGGCCATTCGCATGAGAACTTCATATTGCTAAGTTTGAATGTATTCATTAATATAACATTATGTGTATCAATTCAAACAATCACAAACCTATATAACCAATTCAATATCAACTCATTAATGAAATATTAAAAATTATAAATCACAAACAAACATTCTCATTTCATTAATATCCCAACCATTACATAAGTGTAAGACAACCAAGACATATTACATTCATATCAGGATTTAGGTACATATGTATCAACAACGTCAATAATGTATTGTTGAAACAACCTACTTGCGCGATTTATGAATCTGATGATGAAGGTGGTTATAGACCCCTTCATGATTATGAATCTAATACAAGTAGAACATTGATGGATTAAGCTTGCGATCATCACCCAAATGATCTGGTGCTAAGCAAATTCAGGAGACCACCCTTGCTCAGCCCGAGGAAATAGAAGTGGATACTACAACGACATATAAGAAGGATGAAGCTTGCTAACTCTATGTGGAGCATTGGCCTTCTCACGGACAATAACATCAAAGTCTTCTGATGCAATGCCACTGTCACAAACAATAGCGCCAATAATATCCGGTAAGGGGTTGTCGTACCTTCTATCTTTCACCCTACTATAAAGTTTAATAGAAAATTTTGGAACTTGATGCTGGCTACATAACTCCTACGCAGACCGAAAAAGAGGCACGTACGCATTTGACTCATCAAGCATAGTAGTTAATGCCGAAACAATCTCTACTGATAAATTTGGTGAGCTATTTCAATGGAAGAGACGAAGCCTATTTGAAACTTCATTTTCAGAGTAAAAAATATACATCTACAGAAACCTCGGTTGATCCCTAGGCAACGGGCACATTGAGCCAAGCCAATGACATACTTGACCCACAACCCTGAACACGTACAGACCACCACCCTGATTCATTGAATTGTCCACGGTAGCCCCAAAAGAAGTCACTGAAAACATGGCATTATACGCACGAACACTTCCCATAAACACACGATCAGCAAACAAAGACCTCAACAAATCAGGGGGCTTCAGAGGAAAATCCAGCGACACCCTTCCGACCTTACAACACTTATGGTATCGTGGCCTGCGACCAACCGAAAAAGATCTGAGCCACTCAGCATACCAAAAAAACCCCATAGAACTCACACACCACATTACATTCCCAAATCCACTTAGTAAGGAGATGATGTTGTATGACTGAATTCACCAGAGAAAACACCCACCTCAACCTCATCATGAGAACTTGTCAAACACATACCACTTCAACCAGAAACGGCACGATAGGAGGACTGGCGTTGCGTTTGAGATGATGCATCAAAAGATGACATAGAAGAAGAACTTACACCAGAAATGGCACCACCCAGACGCCTACGCTTACCCTGTCGGTTCTAACAAAGGAACGTACACAATCAGTGATAACACAAAACAAGCACACAGACCAGAACACAACACATGCCAAAACAACCAAAAAACCTATATTCCACCTCGGATATTAAAATACTGGTAATATCATACAGGTTAACCTAATCAGAAAAAGCACGTTTTTTCCTAAATTAAGAAGGAAAAAAATAGGGAACTCGTAACGATATACGTCAGAATAAATACAGAGCACGAAATCATACCTGCATACGACAACAGGAAATATTAAGCAAAACACCTGCACCAAAAACCTGCACACACAAAATAAATACAATAGGGCAAGAACGTGGTAAGAAGGAACCAACCTCCAAACATATCATAAACCAAACAAAAATATTAGGTTCACATCAGAGTTCAAAAACAACTATACATAAACAACCATATTTATCACTATACCAACTGAGTTTTCGAACAATTGTACCATAAACAGCCATATTTATAACCATACCAGCTGAGTTTTCGGTGCAACAATGACAACGAACAACAGATATACACAGTACTATAAAACAAACAAACATAAGCTAAAATAGGATAACAAACCTGCAGAATGTAGCCACGCTGACAATAACACAACCGTAGCAATCTAGGACCTAAAACAATAAAACACGCAACAAAATTCAATTTACAAAGTTCCGAAAATTTAATTTCAATTTTAATAAAATAAATTTATGCCTCTGTAAGAAAACATGCATTAATAGGTAATGAAAAGCCTCTAAAAATCCTAAAATCACTATAATAAATCTTTATCATGCGCCGTGCCAATGGCTGACATTTAGTTAGGTTACTTGGTGTTCCTAGTTTATGACGTCATAGTACGGTTACCATGTTGTTTCATCTACCTTACTAATAAACAATCTTGTTAATATACACAGTCTAAAGGCTGTTTTTTGGGGTGTCAAAAGATAGGTGTTGCTAGCTTCTGGTTATACAAATTCAATTAGAAACGGATTACTTCATTTCTATAGAGAAATTAGAGTAAAAAACTTAAAGTTTTAGCCAAGTTTTAGTAAAATTTCCAATATATATATAACTTTTGTGGAAGTCGAAAGGATTGTTGCTAAAAAGATTTGTTATTAATTATTGCCCGAACCACTTGCTTAAACACTTCCTTAATCAATGCCTACCCTCAATAACCCTATAAGTTCGCTTGTTGCTACTATAAGTTTGCTTCCTGCCAGCTTGACTGCCACGACGACCTTCACCTGAACGACCTGTTTACCAATCGTGAACAAACATCTTTATATCAAAATAAACACGTTCATGATCCTAACATTAAATACAATGTTATACATAAGACCAACAACACCTAAAGTTATATTAGAGTAGCTCATGAATGGATTTAACTATCCTACCTAAGAAATAAGTGGGGGCTTTTTGGGCATAATATCTATGTACTTCTTCTTAATGACTTCCTCCTAAAAGAGCATAATGCAATAAAAGAATTTGTTATTATTTGCAATAAACTACAACTAAGGGGTAATTCGATTTCAAGGAACATAACATTTGAACAAATCCAGGAACTTGCCTCCTTTTCTAATGGAGCCTTAGATGTCATAAAAAAACAACTATATCAAACACCTAAATTATCAGAATGTAGACCTTACTTGCAGGTGAATGAATGGCCAACTAAATGCACAACACAAAATGTAATTCAATTATTCACCCATCAAACCAGCATAAACAAATGAACAAAAACCACTTAAATGGCACCCCGAACAAATCAATAAAAAGGTAAGGAAACCCTAATCTAAACCTAAAGTGAGCAATGCAAAACCCAAATGCAACCACATGCAACTACAATCAGATAAATAGGCACAATAAAAATAGGAGTTGCAGCAAACTAACATGAAAATCAGCTATTAATCAAGATAAATGAAGAAATCACAACACAAAAGAAGCAATCTGAGCAAAACTCAGCGGTGAGCAGTGGTGACGGTTGGAAGGGGTTTCACCATAGAGAGTAGCAGACCGAGGAGAAGCAATAACACTAAATAGAAACAGCACAAAGAGGCGATTGAAGAAAAATAAAGAATACAAACAGCAAAAACATGGACACAGGTACAATAGCGAACCAAAGAGCAAAGAGGAGAAAGAAATCGACGGAGAAACTTTATAACACAAAAGAAAAACACGTCATCAGCCAAAGAAGATAAAAGACAAACACATGTACAGCAAGACCCAAAAACGCAGGCCATCAAAACTTTAAATAAACCCAAGTCGAACCGGTGACCAATAAGAAACCAAGACAATCAAACACCAGCTGAACCAAAGCACATAGAGATAAATATGAACAAAGTTCTACGTAAAAGGAAAACAAAAGTACAAAGCCAAAAAAATAAACGAACCAGAGGTGCTTAACACTATTCATTTCCCACTATTATTAACAAAAAGGTTATTTTAAAAAATAAGTACAACATTTATTTTCTTCAATATAAGTATAGTTTTGCTATACTTTCATAAAATCAATATTTTAACTTTAATGTGCTAGGGAAATGAACAAATGTTAACAAGTCTTTATTGCAATGACCGTGTAAACTTCATCAAGATCAAGCAAAATTGTTTTTTCTCTAAAATAACATCATTACGCGTATACATGTTATGTTCTTTTATATATATATATATATATATATATATATATATATATATCCATATATATATATACATATATACATATATATATATATATATATATATATATATATACATATATACATATATATATACATATATATATATACATATATATATGTATGTATGTATATATATATATATGTATATATATATATATATATATATATATATATATATATATATATATATATATATATATATATATATATACATACATACGTACTGCATGACCGGTTAAGGGATGGTCAACGAAACAGTCACACAATGAGGAGAGTGTTAGAACATTTAACGGATCAAAGAGGAAACCAGGACAAAATATGTATGATACTAAGAACACAAGTAAATTAAGAGACCGAAACTTAAGAACAAACAATAAGTTCTATGATTTTCAAGAATGTTGTATATTGCTCTCATGTTCTTTTACAAGTGTTACAATGCATAAAGAAAGATACAAAGACCTGAGATACTTTATACTACATCCTACAGCTGTCATACTTTGAAAGTCAGCTGGAAACATTAATCTAGACAACAAAATCAATGTAGAGTCAAAAGGCAAATCTGCCATTTAACTAGTGACTATAACATGCCATAGCTCACTCCTAATATATTACAAAAAGGATAAAAGTACATAAAGTAGAAAGATACATACTCAAGACCTCAATATACAGTTACAAAAAGCATGTACCATTCACCAACTTGTATAAGTTGGTGAGTCTTCAGAATTGCAGCGGAAAGTTGGTCAGCTTTATGAAAAGTACATCAGAAAAGCATGTTCTTCAAAGTCTTCGGAAGAAATCTGTTTTCACTTCTTAGGCTTAGGAAGACTTTGTCTTTTAAGCTTTGGAAGACTTCACTTTTGGCTTCGGAAGATATTGGTCTTGGCTTCGGAAGATTTTACACTTAAAATATTTCTAATGCATGGTGTAAAACTTCCGAAACAACTTCTACTTTGTACTGAGTGCATGCATGCAGGAAAGACTTGGTCTGTTTTTGGTGCATCAACCTTTCAATAAGCCTTACAAACTTCCCCTAGGTTGATGCTACCAAAACAAAGAAGTGTCTTCAGATATTGACAGTCCTCATTATGATCATGACCATTCTTGTTGGATCTAGAAAGGCTGGTGCAACTAAAACCAAATCACTTAGACTATTTTGGTACAACCCCAATAAAACACTTCTGAAGTTAAGTGTGGAACTTTTGAAGAAATGGAGTTCTTCCAAAGACAAAGTGCAAGATCATCTTTTGAAGGAAAACTCCAACTTCCGAAGACAAGTATTCTCTTCCGAAGTTTCAAGACTTAGAAGAAGTCAAGAGGTCAACTTCCGAAGTATGAAGATATGAAGAAGTCCTCAAGCCTCAAAAGAAGCAGCCTCTTCCGAAGTATAAGTGGCTTCGGAAGAACTTGTTCTTCTGAAGCCAAATAACCTTTGGAAGACACTACTATGAACCAGTGGACATAAGTATGGTCTCTCTGACACTCCATTGCAGACCTATGATATACTGCATGACATTTTCTCTAAAGCCATGTAGTTGACCATACTTTATTTCCCTGTTCACCTTTATTAGTTTGTACAGTTGCCAACTTTAGTTGGTGACAAAAGGTAAGTCATGGACATGTCATGACTATCATATCTTAGATAATACTTTATCTAAGATACCTTAACTTTAGCATTATAGTATATGCTTCAGTCATAGGTTTTCAGCTAGTATCAAAGTATATCCACCTGTAGGATCTAGTATATATAGTTTCTTATTGTAACTCATGTAATATGCTTGTAAGAGTCTGTAATACTTTGACTTGAGAAGTAATATATACAAGTACCTTGAAAATTATTTCTTTGTGTTCTTTGCTACTTAGTATATTATTATCAACTCTTAGATGGGATTCTGCTTCGTCATCTGATCCGAGTGTGTTACAAGTGAGTTTGAGATAAAAACTAAGTGTTAAAGTGACAAAACCGATCCTGCAATTCCTTTCTTCGTCAACTGGTTAGGACTAATACTCTCAAAATACCTATAAGGATTCCTGTAAGTCTGATGCAGCCAAAACATTTGTAAGGATTCCTATAAGTCTCATGCAGCCAAAACATCCAAAGTCTCTCTGCAAGCATGCCCTAAAGAACAAAAGTAGAAATGCTTCGAAAGTTTTACACCATGCACTAAAAATATTCTAAGTGTAAAATCTTCCAAAGCCAAGACCAACATCTTCCGAAGGCCAAAGTGAAGTCTTCCGAAGCTTCGAAGACTAAGTCTTCCGAAGCCAAAGAGTGAAGACAGATTTCTTCCAAAGACTTTTAGAGATATGCCTTTATCTGATGTACTTTACCATAAAGCTGGACCACCTTTTCGCTGTTACTCTGTAAAGTCACCAACTTACATGAGTTGGTGAAAGGTCCATGCTTTTGGTAACTGTACATTAAGGTCTTAAGTCCATGCTTTCTACTTTATGTACTTTTATCCTTTTTGTAATATATTAGGATGTGAGCTATGGCATTTCATAGTCACAAGTCAAAAGGCAGATATGCCTTTTGACTCTACATTTGATTTTGTAGTGTTCTAGTCCATTGTATCCAGCTGGCCTTCAAAGTATGGCCGGCTGTAGGATGTAGTATAAAGTATCTCAAGTACTTGTAACTTTCTATCGATGCTTTGTAACTTGTAATAGAACTTGAGAAGCAATATACAACATTTTTGAAAAACCAAATATTTGTGTTGTTTGCAATCTTGTTCTGTCTCACTTTTACTTGTGTTCTTAGCATTCTTCATTAACAAGTTAACCAGATCCCTATTTGATCTGTTAAGTGTTCTAAGCAACTCTCCTCTTTGTGTTGTTGTGTTGTAAGTGCATACCCTTCACCGGTCCTGCATTTGGTATCAGAGCATTTCAGGCACTTGATATAAGATCTCACCAACTTAAGATCCCTCTCACACACAAAATACTTAACAACTCAAATGGCAGCTATAACCAAAGCTGATATGGAAACTGGAACTATGACAAAGTCTCCACTGATCACTCCTGAAGACTTTGATACTCGGTGTCAAAGAATGGAAGGCCTCATCAAGTCTCAAGACTCCAGGATGTGGGACTCTGTAGTTGAAGGACCTTACATACCAAGCACCACTTCTGCTACTGGTGGTGGTATGATTCCTAAGGCTGTGGCTGATTACTCTGAAGCAGATAGAAAGAGAATAGAGATTGATCAAAAAGCCATGACAGTCCTTCAACTTGCTCTTCCAAACTCCATATACAGAGGCTTCAAGAAGTGCAAAACTGCAAAGCAACTATGGGAAGCACTAAAGCTGATGTATGAGGGGTCTATAGAAGCAAAGGAGAACAAGAATGATCTCCTGAAGCAGCAGTTTGAAAACTTCACCTTCAAGGCAGGTGAAACCATGACTCAACAATACTTCTGGTATGTTGAGATTGTGGATACTCTAATGGATGTTAGAGTAACTCTTGAGAACAGGGACATTGTAAGGAAGTTTATGTCCTCTCTTCCTATACAATGGACACATTATTGTGTTGTTATCAAGAGGACTAAGAACCTTAAGACTCTTACTCTCACATAGTTGTATGGTATTCTTAGTGGCTACCAGATGGAGATGAACATGCAAAACTCATTTGGTAACTCCAGCAATCAACTTAGTTCAGCCCTCTATGTGGTTGAAAGGGAAAGCATTGAACCACAACATCATCTTATATGCTTCCCTGACAACTCACAAATGGGCCCTTTCATCACCTTCCCAGAGACTCTAAGGGAAAGTTACTCTCAAGGAAGTCCTTTCCAAGAGACAAGTTCTTCTCATGCCTTTGTCTCTACTAATGAAACTTCAGGCAAATTTCTCTTCACTCTTGAAGATTTGGACTGTATCCATCCAGATGATCTGGAGTACATGGAGATAGTCTAGCAGATGGCTCTTCTCACTCATAGAGCCAATAAGTTCTACAAGAGGACAGGGAGAAAGTTTCCAAGCAATGCAGCCAGTGGAAAGTTTGGGCTGGACAAAAGCAAAGTAAAGTGTTACAACTGTAACCAGATGGGACACTTTGCAAGAGGGTATAAGGCACCAAGGACAAATGGTTGCCAAGCACAAGCCAGACGTAACTACACTAAGAAAGCCCCCCAGAATGAGAAGCCAAAGCAGCAAGTTGTAGTTGCTGTTAAAGAAGGGGGCTTTGACTGGAGCTTTTAAGTAGAAGATGCATCTCCAAACCAAGCACTCATGGCAGACCACGATGAAGCCAAGGTATTGGAACATCTTTGTACTCCTGAATGCATTGCTAAAGTTAATAGATATAGGTCCTATAATTTAGAAATGAGATCTGACCTTGAGTCCTTAAATATTTTAAAAGCTGATTTTAAAAGAGCTGAAAATGATTATAAACTAAAGATAAAGGACTTAGAGAAAACCATTTCAACTCTTAAACATGAGCATTCAAACTACCGGACTCAGATCAAAGATCTCATTACTAAATTAACAGAATGTCAGGCTGAGCTTGTGATCAACAAAGCCAAGGCAGAAAAATGTGTTCTTGAAGAAGAGACCTTCAAGAACATAATATCCTCATCCTTGAATGCAAAAGTTTGTTATCAAAATAAGCAAGGACTAGGATCTTGTGAGATAGCTCGTCCAACATAATCTTGTCTGTAAGATCTCCTAGGTGTGGAACTTATGAAGATGAGCTTCCCCTCATAAATCCTATGACTGAAGAGGATGAAGAGGAGATGGTGGAGAATGACTCTGAGAAGAGTGAAGAAGAGCATTCTAAGAAGGGTCACCATCCCTCTGAGGAGAGCAAAGGTGTTGGGATGACCAAGTCAGCCTTGTTCACAAAGAAGAACTCCTAGATGGAAGAAAATGGACTGTGTTATGTGTGGGAGTACCTCTCATCTTGCTAAGGATTGTGTCTACAATCCAAGGAGTACTCTCCACATGACCAAGAAAGAAACTTCTAAGAGTTCGGAGAAGAAGAAGCAAGCTTCGGAAGGAAAATTTGTTTCCTTCGGAAGCTCCAAAATGAAGAAGAAGACAAGTGGAAACTTGCCTTCGGAAGAAAATTTGGTCTCAGAAGAAAGGAATACTTCCGAAGCACTGAAGCCTGTTGTAGTGAAAGCAAGATCTTCCGAAGGGCCAGTCAACAAAACTTCCGAAGTCATCAAAACTTCTGAAGTATTGAAGGTCAGGTCTAAGCTTCCAAAGGTGGTTGGAAGTCAAAGAAAGACCAAGCGGCTGAAAGTTCTTCATCAACATCAGCAAATGATCCCTCTAGCATGACTATAGAATCAATTACTGTTGCATTATCTTCAACTTCCTTTGATGAGCCCAAGACCAATGAGGCTTGGGTTTCCAAATGTAACTAATCATCTCTTTTGTGCAGGGACAGCTCAAGACAAACAGAAATGTATGGATCATTGATAGTGGCTGTTCCAGGCACATGACAGGCAATAGGTCACTACTCCAAAAGTTTGAATGAATTGATGGAGGACCAGTTGCTTTTAAAGGAGATGCAGGATGTTACATTACTAAAAGGGGAAAGGTCACAAATGATAAGCTCAGCATTGAGAAGGTAAACTTTGTCAAGGAGCTTGGGTACAATCTTCTGAGTGTTTCCCAATTTTGTGATCAGAGTCATAACATGCTCTTTACTGAGCATGAGTGCATTGTTCTCAGGCCCGGGGTGGTCATTCCTCATGAGCACATCTTGCTCAGAGCCCCCAAGAAAGGGAACATGTACAAGATGGACTTGCAAGAAACATCTCCCTCAAGAGAAGTTTCATGCTTTCTATCTAAAGCAAATAATGATGAATCTTTCCTCTGGCATAAAACAATGTGCCATGTAAACTTTAAAAACATGAATAAATTAATTAAGAATGATTTGGTAACTGGAATACCAAAGAAAGAGTTTACAAGTGATGACCACTGTGTTGCATGCCTAAAAGGGAAGCAACACAAGGTATATCACAAGCCAAAGGAAAGAAACTCCATCATTAATCCCCTACTCTTATTATATATGGATCTCTTTGGCCCCACCAGTGTAATGAGTCTAGGAAGGACCTCTTATTGTTTGGTGATCACAGATGATTTTACAAGATTCACTTGGGTCTTATTCTTAGAACTAAGGATGAGACTCCTGAAATTCTGAGGAATTTCATCTTAAAGATTGAGAATCAATGTGATCACAAGGTCAAAACCATAAGATGTGATCAAGGAACTGAATTCAAGAATCAAATCCTTGATATATTTTGTGATGAAAAAGGTATTACAAGACAATATAGTGCTCCCAGGACTCCTCAGCAAAATGGTGTTGCTGAGAGGATAAACAGGACACTAATTGAAGCTACAATAACTATGTTGTCTGACTCTAAATTGCCCATCACCTTCTGGGCAGAGGCAGTGAACACTGCTTGCTATGTGCAAAATAAAGTTTTAGTGGTTAAGACACATGGTAAGACTCCTTATGAACTATGGCACAAGAGAAAACGCTTCATTGGTTTTCTCAGGTCACTTGGATGTCCTTGCACCATCTTGAATACCAAGGATCAAATTGCCAAGTTTGCTGAGAAATCAGATGATGGACACTTTATTGGATACTCTTCTCAATCTAAAGCTTATAGAGTATGCAATCTCAGAACTAGAGTAGTTGAGGAGTTAGCCAATGTGACTTTTAATGAGCACACTCCCAATGTGAAAGGTTCTGGTCCGGATTGGCTATTTGATCTTGATTTAGTTACCAACTGTTTTAACAAATCTTGTGAGAATGTTTCAAGATCTACAGATATATTACCAATAGGTGATCCTGACCCAAGATTTGAGCTCAGAAGACCTTCAGGTTACACATCTACAGCTCCAGTGGTAACTATTCCTGCAAATGAAGCTTCTACCAGCACATCAATGACAAATCCTGTTGATACTTCTGGAGTGCCTTCAAATTCCATCTTAGAGGCACAAAACTCAAAAGAATGAGCTTCAAATGTTGGAGAAAATGGTGGTGGTGATAGTGATCAAGAATTTCTTGATGCTGATAACCATTGCATTAAAGATAACATCAATGATGTTACACACTCATTGGATCAAGTCAATCTTGATAAGTGTGGTGATGTGGAGGGTGAACCTTCTCTGCCAGATCAAAATTTTTCAAATAAATCTGTCTAAACAACTTGCTGTGATCCCTTAGTTAAGGTTCCACAAGTCTTATCCTACCACAAACATCATTGGAGATGTTGATTCAGGGGTGAGAACAAAAGGACAAACCCATGAAACAAATGTTTGTCTTCACTCTTGTTTCTTGTACCAGATAGAGCCAAAGAAAATTGATGAGCCTCTAAAGGATGGAAGTTGGGTTGAAGCTATGCAAGAGGAGCTGCTTCAATTTAAAAGGCAAAAGGTATGGAACTCATGTCCTCTCCTTCAAGGGAAGACTACCATAGGAACCAAATGGGTTTTTAGGAACAAGAAGGATGATAGAGGACTTGTCATCAAAAACAAGGCAAGATTAGTTGTTCAAGGATATACTCAAGAAGAAGGAATTGACTACACAGATGTTTTTGCTCTCGTGGCAAGACTTGAAGCTGTTAGAATATTCCTAGCTTTTGCTGCATCCAAGAATTTCAAGGTCTACCAACATGATGTCAAGTGTGCTTTTCTTTATGGGGTGATTGATGAAGAGGTGTATGTCAGACAACCACCTGGGTTTGCAGATCCTAATAATCCTGATTATGTCTACGGGCTTGATAAAGCTCTATATGGGCTGCACCAAGCACCAAAAAAGTGGTATGAGACTTTATCTCTGTCAACATGGCTACAAAAGAGGTACTATAGATGGAACTCTCTTCATCAAAGGAATAGGAAATGACATAATGCTAGTTCAAGTATATGTGGATGACATTATCTTCGGGTCAACTAATCCAAAGCTCTGCAAAGACTTTGAGAAGCTGATGAAGGACAGGTTTGAAATGAGTGCCATGGGGGAACTCAATTTCTTTCTAGGAATTCAAGTGAAGCAAGTTGATAATGGCATGTTCATAAGTCAGTCAAAGTATGTACATGACATACTTAAAAGGTTTAACATGACGGATTGTAAGGTTGCTAAGACACCCATAGCTAGAAATCACTCCCTTGGACCTGATCTTGAGGGGGAGTGTGTTGATGAACATCTCTATAGGGCAATGATTGGGTCTCTTATGTACCTCACAGCTAGCAGGCCAGATATCATGTTTGCTACATGCATTTGTGCAAGATATTAAGCCAACCCCAGGATGTCACACCTGGTCACTGTCAAAAGAATTTTAAGATATCTCAAAGGTGCTCCATCACTTGGCCTTTGGTATCCAAAGAATTCTTACTTTAATCTGTATGCTTATACAGATAGTGACTATGGTGGTTGCAACATGACTGCAAAGTCTACATCAGGGGGATGTCAATTTCTTGGTGGAAGAGTAGTCTCTTGGCAATGCAAGAAACAATCTTGGGTGTCTGCATCAACTGCTGAGGTTGAATACATTGCTGCTGCAAGTTGCTGTGCTCAAGTGCTTTGGATTCAAAATCAGATGCTGGACTATGGATTTAAATTTAAAGAGACTCCCATCCACATAGACAACAATAGTGCTATCTCCATCACAGAGAATCCTGTGCAACACTCAAGGACAAAGCATATTAATATCAAGTATCATTTGATTAGAGATAACTTTGAAAAGGGATTAATCAAACTAGTCAAAGTTAACACAAATGAAAAATATGCTGATCTATTCACCAAAGCTTTTGATGAGCAGAGATTTAAGTATCTTGTATCAGCTATTGGGATGATTAACTTCGAATAGATTTTCTTAAAACTTAATCATATTTATTTCTAAAACCTGCGTGTCCTAAGTTGTCTATTATATCACCTTTATAAGCCCTTTGTTTTCTTTGGAAGAAAATCTTTTCAAAAGATTTTTCTTAGATTTTTGAAAATCTTGATCTCTTCGGAAGATTCAAAATTAACTTCGGAAGAAGTTTATGTCTTAGTAAACAAATAATTGCTTCAGTGATTTTACCTTCGGAAGAAATTTCTAAAATATCTTCCGAAGCATAAAATCAACTTAAGTACTTTGTATGTTTTCAAAGAACAAGTTTCTTCCAAAAGTAATTTACCTTCGGAAGCATTTATTCTTCTTAGAATAAAAACCTCTAAGTGTAAAATTCTCTTCCGAAGCAAAATTCTCAAAAACCTTTGAAATCTCTTCCGAAGCAAATTTGCCTTCGGAAGCTTTTTCTTCAGATCTTCTGAAGCAAATAACCTTCGGAAGATGTCTTAACTTCCAAGAAAACTACCTTTTGGGCAAAAGTAAACTACTTTTTAGAGGTGGGACCGACATCTGAAATTCAAAGTTTATCCTCTTTCATTAACTTTGTCTCAAATCCTTTTCACATAAATGCCCAACGGTTCCCCCCCTCTTTCACTATATTCCTCAATTACACTATTCCTTAAACCTAAATTCTCCCAAACCGCCTTTTGTTCTTCATCTTTCTTCATCCTTAAGCTTCTAAAATGGCCAACCTAAACCTCAGAAACAACCCAGATTTCTCCATGCAACTTCACAGGCAACATAATCAAGTTGCTCTATTAAGCTCTGAGAAAGATGAAAGTTACTCAGAGATTTTCCGTTTCTTAGCTCTATCAAACTACTCCACCTCCTTACCATTGATCCTACTCTCTATGAGGATCATCTGCTTGAATTTTGGAAGACCTGCCAAGAGGTTATTATGGATGGGGAGAAGGCATTGTCTGCCACAGTGCAAGGGAGGACAATCTTCATCACTCCAGCCATCATAAACACTCATTTGCAGCTGGATGATGAAGAAGGTGAGTTGTCATTCCCAAAGGAAGCTGTAAATCATTCATTTGAGCAGATGGGATATGAGGGAGAATTCTTTGTATAGACCTTCAGGAAAGGGAAGGTCTCATCCCAGTGGAAATACCTGCTTCATGTGGTTATCCACAGCTTGTCAAACAAGCATGGAGGGTGGGACCAGGTTCCTGAGGATCTCTCCTTCATAGTACATGGAATGGTTCAAGGGGTCAAGTTCAGGTACTCTCAATTTGTTTATACAAATTTGCTTGCTAACTTGGACTCCTTAGAGTATTATATGTTTCCTAGATATGTTCAACACATTCTCAACTGTGAACTGGGCTCATAGTTGAGGGAAACAGATAATATTCTTCAATTGGGACAGATAAAGCCCGGCATCTTTAAAATTACGAAAAAGACAACTGTAGGCTTCTCAGGGGTAGAAACAGCCCTAGTCCCAAAAATGTTAGAGCTCATTGCTCAAGGTGACAACCTAGCAACACAAGCTAGTGTTGAACCCACACCTTCTACCTCTCAACCACCAAAAAAGCCCCAAGTCACCCTCATCTACCAAAGAAAATCCAAACAAACCCCTGCTCAAGCTATCAAGTCTGTGCAGGCCCCCATATACTCACCCATACAGGAGGAAGTGGACACTAGAGCTCCCACTTCACCTGAGGAGCAAACCACTCCCATCTCTTCAACAATCAAGGCTGAGGTACCTCATGCTCACCCTGATGAGCTCACAAGCCCAACTGCCTTAAGCCTTCACTCTGAGTCTCAACACTCAAGTGAACAACCTTCAAGGGACAGTTACCATCCCCACCCATTAGACTTAAATCAACCCATTCCCAACCTCTCATTCTATACTAATGAAGACTTAGGTTTCAGTGGGTCCCATGAGTCTGTCTACCCTTCCCCTACTCAAAGAGAGATGAATACTTCTGAGTCTCCTTTGTCTAGCCCACATCAGTCACCCATAACTGAGGTGGATACTTCTGAACCTGTTCAGGATATTCATATGGAAGAGGCTCTCACTTCTGCAAGTGATTATATCATTAAGACCTCAACCATGGCAACTAGCTAGGAGACCTTTAAGAAGAGCTCAACCAGGAACACAAGAACCTGTGAATGTGATTGACCTAACCTCTAGCTCACCTATGCAAGAGGGTGATGCTACCAAAAAGGGGGAGAAAGTTATTACAGTCATAGAACCTGGGAGTTTTTCAGGGAGTATGGACATTGAGGATTCACCATCCTCACTTGCAACTGTGCATACTCAGCAACTTCCTCAAGTTCACATTAATGTGGACATAATAGACTCTGTCATTAGGCTGTGTCATCTCCACCTCAAGGAACTTCAAACTACATTATTGGGTGGAGGTATGATGCTGATAGAAGAGCCCTCATTCTTCAAAGAGTTCAAGGGCAACAAGAAGTGTTCAATTTTCAGACTTTGGACTACTATGAAGGCCTTTACTTGATCAACATGCCACTTGTCAACCCAAGCAAATCAAGACAAGCTGATAGGTTAGCACTCAGGATTCGAGACAGAATTACTGAAGAGTTCAGTCTTAGAAGGAGACAAAGGCAATTGGTCAACTAGATGCTGAGGCAGATCTGAGATTAGCTTCAAAGGGAAAACCTTGGCTGAAGGCCCAGTGATAGAGCTTGAGAGCCCTGTCTCACCAATAACTGCTTTAGAAATTCATTCCCTTAGTGAAACACCTGCTGGTGAAGGTGTCTCACAACCTCTCTCTAGCCAAAGCTTGGATGCTACACCAAGCAATGAAGGCCAAACCTCTATCCACCTTGAGTCACAAAGGTCTGTGGGTGACAAAGGGAAAAGGATTTTGACTCCTGAGGAGATTGAGGAGGAGGAGAGAGAAAGGAAAAGGAAGCTAAGGGGAGAAAGTTCCTCTGGTCTTCAGGCTTTAAGCAAGCTGCAATCAGGGCTGCCCCAGACGAAACACTCAAAAAGATGAGTTGAGGGTAGTTAGGATTACTTACCTCCTGACCAGGAACTATGACATAGATGAGATTATATCTCTCCCCGTAGAGCAATTAAATGAACTGGCTGACATGGAAGTGTCAAGAGAGATGAAGAAAAAAGAGGATGCAAGATTACTTCTCCAATTCAAAGAAGAGAAAAGACAGAAAATATTATACAAGCATGCTCCAACTCTCTCCCTAGTTCAGGAAAGTCCTGTGTAAGAGGATGTGGCTGCTACACAAGAACCTCAAGTAGACAAGGAAACATATAAGCAAAACATGATCAACTACCTGAGTGCCACAGGTCTCTACCAGGCATCTACACTTCTTCCCTTGTCCTTTGAGTACATTGAGTTTGAGTATCTCAAACAGCTTGAACTTCAAGTGCTCAAAGAACAAAAGGCAACAAAAAGAAACATGAGGGAAGATGTTGCAAAGTCAAGAGCTATCATCCAAAAGAGTACGAAGAAGTCTGCTAGAAGACAAAGGATGATGAGCTTCTTGAAGCTGTATGGATTCTCCGGAAGGAGACTTGGCCCCATGTCTCTATCCACAATGGATGAGCATATCAAGGTAATCAAGCAGAAGATCAAGAGTGGAGAGCTGATTGACTTATACTCTCCTCCAAGTCAAATCCCACCTGAAGTGGAGGTTAAGGTTGAACAACCTGAGACAACACAACCTGGACCTTCTGGTGAGCCTCAGCAAGCTTCATCTTCTGATCCATAGCAGGGTCAAACTCCCTCTCCTTCTGAACCTGTGAGGGAGGAACATCCAACTGAGAAAGACAAGGATGATCAACAAGGTGCTGCAGACCAGTCTTCTCAGTTAAAGTCTTCTAAAAAGAAGAAGAGGATGGCTTCTAAACCAAAGTCTAAGAAGAAGAAGCCTGAATCATCCACCTCTACACCTCAGGCTGAGTCAGATCAACCTGAGGAAGTGCATGAAGAGGCAACCCAATCAACTCCAATTAAAGTGGCTCCTCTTGCAGTTGAGACACCCATCTTATCCTGGACCTTCACTACTAATCCAGAGAGATGGCATGTGATCAGAGATTAAGGTGTTGAGAATGTCTATACATGGCAAGACATAATCAACTTACCTTTGCATGATGTCTTTGAGATAAGAAGATATTATGAGAGTCTGAATGATCCTGACTATCTAATAAAGAAGGGTATGGTCATCATTGTGCTGAAGACTACAAACATCTGAAGATCTTCTAAATGTTTTGGCAGCATCAGCCTAAGGGGAGTTTGTAAGGATTCCTATAAGTCTGATGCAGCCAAAACATCCAAAGTCTCTCTGCAAGCATGCACTAAAGAACAAAAGTAGAAATGCTTCGGAAGTTTTACACCATGCACTAGAAATATTCTAAGTGTAAAATCTTTCGAAGCCAAGACCAACATCTTCCGAAGCCAAAAGTGAAGTCTTCCGAAGCTTCAAAGACAAAGTCTTCCAAAGCCAAAGAGTGAAGACAGATTTCTTCCGAAGACTTTTAGAGATATGCCTTTATCAGATGTACTTTACCATAAAGTTGGACCACCTTTCCGCTGCCACTCTATTAAGTCACCAACTTACATGAGTTGGTGAAAGGTCCATGCTTTTGGTAACTGTACATTGAGGTCTTGAGTCCATGCTTTCTACTTTATGTACTTTTATCCTTTTTGTAATATATTAGGATGTGAGCTATGGCATGTCATAGTCACAAGTCAAAAGGCAGATATGCCTTTTTTACTCTACATTTGATTTTGTAGTTGTCTAGTCAATTGTATCCAGCTGGCCTTCAAAGTATGGCCGGCTGTAGGATGTAGTATAAAGTATCTCAAGTACTTGTAACTTTCTATCGATGCTTTGTAACTTGTAATAGAACTTGAGAAGCAATATACATCATTCTTGAAAAACCAAATACTTGTGTTGTTTGCAATCTTGTTCTGTCTCACTTTTACTTGTGTTCTTAGCATCTTTCATTAACAGTTAACCAGTTCCCTATTTGATCTGTTAAGTGTTCTAAGCAACCCTCCTCTTTGTGTTGTTGTGTTGTAAGTGCATACCCTTCACCAGTCCTGCAATACCTTCTCATGCCAAACAGATCGCGCAGAGGTAGGTGAAGCATCTATTGCCAAAAGTAGACATCTTCACCACCTTGATCTCTTATGACATACTAGCTGTCTGGATTAGTGGCAAAGGTCCAAGACAAGATGGGTCTTCTTGATGTAAGAGGCTCTACTTTTATTGCAGTTCGTTGAGCAGCCTCTTCATGTACTTCCTCAGGATGATCTGACTTATCCTGAGGGTTGGAGGTGGATGCCTTTGATTTCTTCTTCTTTTTTGATGTAGATCTAACAGCCATCTTTTTCATCCTTTTTGGAAATTTTAACTGAAAAGATTGGCCTTCAGTACTAGTTTGTTATGTTTGTCTTTCTCAGTTGGGTCCTCTTCCCTCATAGGTTCAGAAGGAGAGAGAGAGTTCGACCCCGCTATGGATCAAAAGATAAAGCTTGTTGAGCTTCAGCAGGAGGTCCAGGTTGTGTTGTCTCAAAGTGTTCAACCTTAACATCAGCTTCCGTAGGAGTTTGACTTGGTGAGGAGTGTAACTCAACAAGCTCTCCTATCTTGATCTTCTGCTTGATCACCTTAATGTGCTCATCCATGGTGGATAGAGGCATTGGACCATGCCTACTTCCAGAGAATTCATACAGCTTCAAGAGCTCATCATCCTCTGCTTATCAGTAGACTTCTTTTGACTCTTTTGGATGATGGCTCTTGACTTTGCAGCTTCTTCCCTCATCTTCCTCTTTGCAGCTTTTTGTTCTTCTTGGAATTGTTTCTCAACCTGCTTGAGGTACTCAAACTCTATGTGCTCATAGGATAAGGGAAGAAGTACAGCTACCTGGTAGAGTCCTGTGGCACTCACGTAGTTGATCATGTTTTGTCTGTCAGCTTCCTTGGCTACTTGAGGTTGTTCAGTTGCCCCAGCCTCTCTTGCAGGACTTTCTTGAACTGGGGAGAGGGTAGGAGCATGCTTGTACAGCCTTTTCTGCCTTCTTTCTTCCTTGATTTTGAGGAGCAATTTTGAATCCTCTGCATCTTCCTCTCCTTAGACAACTCTTTGTCTGTCAGTTCATTCAATTCCTCTAAGGGGAGAGAGATGATCTCATCAACATCATAGTTCCTGGTCCCCAGATAGTGTATCTTGGTTGTTCTCAACTCATCATTTTAAGTGTTTGGTCTGTGTGCAGCCCTAATAGTAGCTTTCATGAAGCCTGAGGACCCAATAGAACTTTCTCCCCTTATCTTCCTCTTCCTCTCTCACTCTCCTCCTCAATCTCCTTAAGAGTCATTATCCTTTTCCCATTATCACCCAAAGACCTTTGTGACTCAGGGTGGAGAGAGCTTTGGCCTTCATTGTCTGATGTAGCAGTCAGACTTTGGTCAGAGAGAGGCTGTGAGACACCTTCACCAGCAGGTGTTTCACTTAGCGAACGGGATGCTGAAGTTGTTGGTTTTGTGACATTGCTCACAGGTTCTATCACTGGGCCTTCATTGTCTGACCAATGACATTGCCTGCTCGCATTTGTCTCCATGCTTTGACAGTTCAACAATCCTGTCTTGTATCCTTGCAGCCATTCTTTCAGCTTGCCTATTATGAGTTAGATTGGCAAATGACATGTTGACAAGATCAAGACCTTCATAGTAGTTCAAGGTCTGAAAGTTTAAGATCTCTAGCTACCCTTGATGTCTATGAAGTATGAGGGCTCTTCTTTCAGCATCATACCTCCACCCTAGTATGTAATTTGAAGCTCCTTGGGTGGGGATGACATTGCCCTTGAAATTCCCTCGTGAAATAGGTTTTAAATGAGTGAGTCCATATCAATGTGAACTTGAGGAGGTTGTTGTGTATGAACAATTGCAAGTGAGGCTTGTGAATCCTCTATGTCCATACCCTATGAAGAACTCCCAGGATCTGTGATTGCTTAGACTTTCTCACCTTATTTGGTAGCATCACCCTCTTGCATAGGTGAGCTAGGAGTTAGGTATATCACATCCATAGGTTCTTGTGTTCCTGGTTGAGCTATTCTTAAAGGTCTCCCAGCTAGTTTCTCCTTGAGATAAGAAATATCAAGTTGTTGGACCCTATTTTGTAAGGTAGTCACCTGAGATTCCAAGTGACTAACCTTAGAGACTAAGTAGGTGCATGTTTTTAACAGTTTTTGCACCTTTAGCCTCATGTTCCCTCATCTTCATTAGAAGAATCATGGAGGGATGATAGAATTAGACCAAAGTCTTATCTCTCACCACCATCATAATGTTCTTGGTTGTTGGATTTCCCCTGCTCACTAACAACTTCAGGTGAAGTGTCAATGGGCTGAGTTGCCATGGTTGAGGTCTTAATGATGTAATCACTTTCAAAAGTGAGAGCCACTTCCAAATATAGACCTCCTGAACAGGTTCAGGGAGATCCACCTCAGTTATGGGTGAATGATATGGGCTAGACAAGGGAGAGGCTGGAGTACTCATCTCTCTTTGAGTAAGGGAGGAGAAGAGAGACTCATGGTACTCACTGAATCCCATGTCTTCATCATCATAGAATTCTAGGTTGGGAATTGGCTGATTTAGATCAAGAAGCTGGGGATGGTAACTGTCCCCTAAAAGTTGTTCACTAGAGTTTTGAGACTCTAGTGAAGGCTTAAGGTTGTTAGGCTTATGAGCTAATCAGGCTGAGCATGAGGAACCTCAGCACTGATTCTTTGTAAGATGGGAGTGGTTTCCTCCTTAGGAGAAGTGCGAGCTCCAGTGTCAACTTCTTCCTGTATGGGTGATGATATGGGGGCCTGCACAAGCTTAATACCTTGAGCAGGGGTCCGTTTGGATTTTCTCTGGTAGGTAAGGAGTATTTGCAAATGTTTAGGTGGTTGAGAAGTGGAAGGTGTGGGTTTAACACTAGCTTGTGCTGCCAGGTTATCACCTTGAGCAATGAGCTCTAACATTTTTGGGACAAGGGCTGTTTCTACCCCCGAGAAGCCAATAATTGGCTTCTTCATTGTTTTAAAGATGCCGGGCTTTAACAGTCCCAATTTAAGAATATTACCTGTTCCCCTCAACTGTGAGCCCATTTCATAGTTGAGAATGTGATGAACATATCTAGGGAACATGTAATATTCTAAAGAGTCTAAGTTAGCAAGTAAATTGGTATACACAAATTGAGAGTACCTAAACTTGACACCCTGGACCATTCCATGATCTATGAAAGAGAGATCTTCAGGAATATGGTCCTATCCCCCATGCTTGTTGGATAAGCTGTGGATGACTACATGAAGCAGGTACTTCCACCGGATAAGCTGTGAGACCTTTACTTTCCTGAAGGTCTTTACAGAGAAATCTCCTTCATAACCCATCTGCTCAAAGGAATGATTTACAGCTTCTTTGAGAAAGGACAATTCACTTTCTAAATCATCTAGTTGAAGGTATTTGTTCATGATAGCTGGAGTGATGAAGATTGTCCTCCCTGCACTGTGGCAGACAGTGCCTTCTCCCCATCCATAATGACATCTTGACAGGTCTTCCAAAACTCTAACATATGATCCTCATAAAGAGGAGGATCAGCGGTAAGGGAGGTGAAGTAAAGTTAGACAGAGCAAGAAAACGACAAACCTCTGAGTAACCAGAATCTTTCTTATAGTCCAACAGGACCACTTGATTGTGCTGCCTGTGGAGTTGCATGGAGAAATCAAGGTTGTTTCTACGATTGAGGTTGGCCATTTGAAAAATCGTAAAGGTGAAGGAAGATAAGAACAAAGGCGGTTTTGGGTGAATTTAGGTTAAGGAATATTTGCAGATGAAAAAGAGAGTGAAAGAGGGGGGAACCGTTGGGTATATTTATATGAAATGGATTTAAGTCAAAGTTAATGAAAGAGGATAAACTTTGAAATCCGAATGTCGGTCCCACCTCTGAAAAGTGCCCAAAAAGTTAGTTTTCTTGGAATTCTAAAATCTTCCGAAGGTAATTTCTCTTCGGAAGTTTTGACAAAAGTCTTCCGAAGCCAAAATGACTTCGGAAGATATTTCAAAGAGTTTTGAAACTTTTGCTTTGGAAGAGATCAAAACTCAGTGATTTTATTCTAAGGAGAATAAAACTTACAAGACTTAATTGCTTTCGGAAGGAAATTGTTCTTTGAAAAAATACAAGTACTCAAGAATGACTTTAAGCTTCGGAAGATATTTGGAAATTTTTTCCGAAGGTAAATTCTCATAAGTAGTTATTTGTTTTTTAAGACATAATTTTCTTCCGAAGGTAAATACATATCTTCTGAAGGTGATCAAAATTTTCAAAAATCTAAGTAATGAAGTTTTAAAAGAGTTTTCTTCCAAAGTAAACATGGGCTTATGAAGGTGATAAAATAGACAATTTAGGACACACAGGTTTTAGAAATCATATGAGTTAAGGTTTTAAGAGAAGCTACTCAAGGTTAATCATCCAATAGCTGATACAAGATACTTAAACCTCTGTTTTTCAAAAGCTTTGGTGAACAGATCAGCATATTGTTCATTTGTGTTAACTTTGACTAGTTTGATTAATCCCTTTTCAAAGTTATCTCTAATCAAATAATACCTGATGTTGATGTGTTTTGTCCTTGAGTGTTGCACTGGATTCTCTGTGATAGAGATAGCACTGTTGTTGTCTATATGCATGGGAGTCTCTTTGAAGTTGAATCCATAGTCTATCATCTGATTCTGAATCCAATGCACTTGAGCACATCAGCTAGCATCATCAATGTATTCAACATCAGCAGTTGATGCAGATACACAGGATTGCTTCTTGCATTGCCAAGAGACTATCCTTCCACCAAGGAATTGACATCCCCCAGATGTAGACTTTGAATACATATTGCAGCCACCATAGTCACTATCTGTATATGCATACAGATTGAAGTCAGAATTCTTTGGATACCAAAGACCAAGTGTTGGAGCACCTTTGAGATATCTTAGAATCCTCTTCACAATAACTAGGTGTGACATCTTGGGGTTGGCTTGAGCACAAATGCATGTGACCGTTACCAAGCCTTGTGGGTCTTGGGCTTATCAAAAGAAGTTGAAGACAATGCAATAATAATTGATCCTATTGTCAAGTTTGAAGGATCATTTGCTGATGTTGATGAAGAATTTTAGTCACATTGTCTTTCTTTGTCTTCCACACCACCTTTGGAAGCTTTGACTTGACCTTCAACACTTCGAAAGTTTTGACAACTTCGGAAGTTTTGTAGACTGGACCTTCGAAAAATCTTGCTAACACTGCAGCAGGCTTTAGTACTTCAGAGGTATTCCTATCTTCCGAGACCAAATTTTCTTCCGAAGGCAAGTTTTCACTTGTCTTCTTCTTCATTTTGGAGCTTCCGAAAGGAAAAGATTTTCCTTTCGAAGCTTGCTTCTTCTTCATCTTCTCAGAAGTTTCTTTTTTGATCATATGGACAGTATTTTTTGGATTGTAGATGCAATCCTTTTCAAGATAAGAAATACTATCACAAATGCACAATCCATTTTCTTCCTTCTAATAATCTTCCTTTGAGAGCAAGGCTGAACTTGATCACTTTCCTTCTCCATCTTCATCTTTGTAGATGATATAGTAATTCTTTTAGGTTCAGAACTACTTTTGGAACTGGATGGTTCTGGTTGTGTAATAGTGGTACACAACTGATCAGCCTTCATCAGGATGCTGAGATGATTTGGACAAGAACTAGAACTCCTAGTACTAGAGTTCAAGTTTGAGTCTTCAGACTTAACCACCTCAAAACTTGCAGAGATAAAAACTTGTTTCTGCATAGAGTTAAATATAGTCTTGATCTCTTGAGCATTTTGGACTTTCTCTTGGCTTTTCTGATCAAGTTTTTTTCTACTAGACTTGGTCATCCCAACTCCTTTTCTCTCCTCAGGAGAATATTGACCCTTCTTAGGATGCTCTTTTTCACTCTTCCTAGAGTCATCCTTCACTATCTCATTTTCATCTTCTTCATTCATAGGGTCTATGAGAGGGAGCTCATCTTCAAAAGTTTCATACCTAGGAGATCTTACAGACAATATTGTGTGTGGGGGAGCTTTCTCAGTAGATCCCAGTCCCTGCTTGTTCTAATAACAAACTTTTGCATGCAAGGATGAGGATATTATGTTCTTGAAGGTCTCTTCTTCAAGAACACATTTTTCTACCTTGGCTTTGCTGATCACAAGCTCAACCTGACATACAGTTAACTTAGGGATGAGATCTTTGATTTGAGTCCTATAATTGGTGTGCTCATGTTTAAGAGTTGAAATGGTTTTCTCTAAATCTTCTATTCTAAGTTTATAATCATTTTCAGCTCTTTTGAAATCAGATTTAAGATATTTAAAGACTCAAGATCCGATCTTATCTCTAAATTATAAGACCTATATCTATTAACTTTAGCAATGCATTCAAGTGTACCGAGATGTTCCAATACCTTGGCTTCATCATGGTCAACCATTAGTGGATGGGAGTCTCTTTGAAGTTGAATCCATAGTCTAACATCTAATTCTGAATCCAAAGCACTTGAGCACAACAGCTAGCACCAACAATGTACTCAGTTTCAGCAATTGATACAGAAACACAGGATTGTTTCTTGTATTGCCATGAGACAATCTTTCCACAAAGGAATTGACACCTACTAGATGTAGACTTTGCAGTCATACTACATCCACCATAGTCACTATCTGTATATGCATACACATTAAAATCAGAATTATTCAGATACAAAAGGCCAAGTGTTGGAGCACCTTTGAGATATCGTAAAATTATTTTGACAGTGACTAGGTGTGACATCTTGGGGTTGGCTTGAAATCTTGCATAAATGCATGTGGAAGACATGGTATCAGGTCTGCTAGCTGTGAGGTACATAAGAGACCCAATCATAGCCCTATAGAGGTTTCATCCTCACACTCCCCCCCTCAAGATCATGTCCAAGGGAGTGGTTTCTGGCTATGGGTGTCTTTACAACCTTACAGTCAGTCATGTTGAATCTATTAAGTATGTCTTGTACATACTTTGACTGATTTATGAAGATGTCACTGTCAACTTGCTTCACTTAAATTCCTAGAAAGAAATTAAGTTGCCCCATGACACTTATTTTAAATCTATTCTTCATCAGCCTCTCAAAGTCTTTGCAGAGGTATGGATTAGTTGACCCGAAGATAATGTCATCTACATACACTTGAACTAGCATTAAGTCACTCCCTATTCCTTTGATGAAAAGAGTTCCATCTATAGTACCCCTTTTGTAGCCATGCTGACAAAAATACTGAGATAGAGTCTCATACCACTTTCTTGGAGCTTGATGCACCCCATAAAGAGCTTTATCAAGCCTGCAGACATAATCTAAATGATCAGGATCGCAAAGCCAGGTGGTTGTTTGACATACACCTCTTCATCAATCACCCCATATAGAAATGCACACTTGACATCAAGCTAATAGACCTTGAAATCCTTGGATGCAGCAAAAGCTAGGAATATCCTGACAGCTTCAAGTCTTGCCACAAGAGCAAAGACATCTGGGTAATCAATTCCTTCTTCTTGTGTATATCCTTGGACAACTAGTCTAGCCTTGTTCTTGATGACAAGTCCTCTATCATCTTTCTTGTTCCTAAGCACCCATTTGGTTCCTATGGTAGTCTTCCCTTGAGGGAGAGGACATAGGTTCCAAACATTTTGCCTTTTTAATTGAAGCAGCTCCTCCTGCATAGCTTCAACCCAACTTCCATCCTTTAAAGCCTCATCAACTTTCTTTGGCTCTATCTCGGACAAGAAACAAAAGTGATGAAAAACATTTGCATCGTGAGTTTGTCCCCTTGTTCTTACCCCTGTATCAACATTTCCAATGATATTTTTGGTGGGGTGAGACTTATGGATCCTGAGTTGAGGGATCACAACAAGTTTCTTTGAGAGATCTAAATTTGTGAAATTTAGATCAGGTAATGAAGTTTCACCCACCACATCAACACACTTATCAAGAGAGACTTGATCCAATGAGTGTGTGACATCATTGATGTTGTCGTCTATGGAGTGGTTATCTGCATAAAAAAACTCTTGATCACTGTCACCACCACCATTTCCTCCTATATTTGAAGCTCCTTCATTTGAGTTTTGTGCCTATGAGCTGGAATTTGATGGCACCTCAGATGTATCAGCTAGATTTGACATGGTTGTGGTGATAGGAACTCCATATGCAGGGTTAGTTACAATTGGAGCTGAAGTAGTATGATTTGATGGTCCTCTCAGCTCAAATCTTGGGTCAGGATCACCTGTTGACAACTAAATCTAGATCTAATAACCAATCAGAACCATGAAACATGTTCACAAGATTTGTTAAAATAGTTTGGAACTAAATCTAGATCAAATAACCAATCGGGACCAGAACCTTTCACACTAGGAGTGTGCTCTTTGAAAGTCACATTGGATGACTCCTCAACTACTCTAGTTTTGAGATTGTATACTCTATAAGCCTTAGCTTGAGAAGAGTATCCAATAAAGTGTCCATCATCTGATTTATCATCAAACTTGGCAATTTGAAATTTGGTATTCAAGATGGTTCAAGGACATCCAAATGGCCTGAGAAAACCAATGAAATGTTTTTTTCTTGTGCTAAAGTTCACAAGGAGTCTTACCATGAGTCTTGACTACTAAAACTTTGTTTTGCACATAGCAAGCAGTATTCACTGCCTCTGCCCAGAAGGTGATGGGTAGCTTAGAGTCGGACAACATAGTTCTTGCAGCTTCAATTAGTGTCATGTTTCTCCTCTCAGCAACACCATTTTGCTTAGGAGTCCTAGGAGCACTATATTGTCTTGTAATACATTTTTCATTACAAAATATATCAAGGATTTGGTTCTTAAACTCAGTTCTTTGATCACATCTTCTGGTCTTGACCTTGTGATCATATTGATTCTAAATCTTTAAGATAAAACTCTTCAAGATCTCAAGAGTTTCATCCTTAGTTATAAGGAAAAATACCCAAGTGAATCTTGTAAAGTCATTTGTGATCACCAAAAAATATGAGGTCCTTCCTAGACTCATTACACTGGTGGGGCCAAAAATATCCATATGTAATAAGTGTAGGGGTGTAGTGATGGAGTTTCTTTCATTTGGCTTGTGAGATACCTTGTGTTGCTTCCCTTGGAAACATGCAACACAATGGTCATCACTTGTAAACTCTTTCTTTGGCATTCCAGTTACCAAGTCATTCTTAATTAATTTGTTCATATTTTTAAAGTTTACATGGCACATTTTTTATGCCAGAGGAAAGAATTCATTACTATTTGATTTAGATAGATAGCATGAAACTTCTCTTGAAGGAGATGTTTCCTGCCATCTTGTACATGTTCCCTTTCCTGGGGGCTTTAAGCAGGATGTGCTAATGAGGAATGACCACCCCGAGCTTGAGAACAATGCACTCATGCTCAGTGAAAAGCATGTTATGACTCTAATAACCAAATTCGGATACACTCAGGAGATTGTATCCAAGCTCCAAGAAAAAGTTTACTTTTTCAATGCTGAGCTTACCATTTGTGACATTGCCCCTTCCAGTAATGTAACCTCCAACATCTCCTCCAAAAGCAACTGGCCCTCCATCAATTTTCTCAAAATTTTGGAGTAGTGATCCATTGCCTGTCAAGTGCTTGGAACAGCCAGTTTCAATGATCCATACATTCTTGTTTGTCATCCATACATTTGTGTTTGTCTTGAGCTGTTTTTGCACAAAAGAGATGATTAGTTACATTTGAAAACCCAAGCCTTATTTATTGGTCTTGGGCTTATCAAAAGAAGCTGAAGACAATGCAACATTAATTGATCGTATAGTTAAATTTGAAGGATCATTTGCTGATGTTGATGAAAAACTTTCAGTCCCATGGTCTTTCTTTGTCTTCCACACCACCTTTGGAAGCTTAGACTTGACCTTCAATACTTCGAAAGTTTTGAAAACTTTGGAAGTTTTGGAGACTGGAGCTTCGGAAGATCTTGCTATCACTGTAGTAGGCTTCAGTACTTTGGAAGTATTCCTTTTTTCCGAGACCAAATTTTCTTCCAAAGGAAAGTTTTCACTTGTCTTCTTCTTCATTTTTGAGCTACTAAAAGGAAAAGATTTTTCTTCCGAAGCTTTCTTATTCTTCAAACTCTCAGAAGTTTCTTTCATGATCATGTGGACAGTACTTTTAGGATTGTAGATGCAATCCTTTGCAAGATAAGAAGTACTATCACACATAACACACTCCGTTTTCTTCCTTTTGTGAGTCTTCCATTGAGAACAAGGTTGAACTTGATCACTTTCCTTCTCCAACTTCATCCTTGTAGATGATGTAGTAATTCTTTTAGGGTGAGAACTACTTTTGGAGCTGGATGGTTCAGGTTGTGTAGTAGTGGTACACAACTGATCAGCCTTCTTCATGATGCTGAGATGATTTGGACAAGAACTAGAACTCCTGGTACTAGAGCTCAAGTTTTCGTCTTCATACTTAACCACCTTAAGGATAAAAACTTGTTTCTACATAGAGTTAAAGGTTGCCTTGATCTCTTGAGCCTTTTGGACTTTCTCTTGGCTTTTCTAATCAAGTTTTTTTCTACTAGACTTGGTCATCCCAACTCCTTTTCTCTCCTCATGAGAATATTGACCCTTCCTAGGATGCTCTTCTTCACTCTTCCCAGAGTCATCCTTCACTATCTCCTCTTCATCCTCTTTATTCATGGGGTCTATGAAAAGAAGCTCATCTTCACAAATTCCACACCTACGAGATCTTACAGACAATATTATGTGTAGAGGAGCTATCTCAGTAGATCCCGTGTAACACTCGGAAATTTTTAAAAGAAGGGAAAAAGTGAAGAAAAGGGAAGAAAAGAAAAATAACACAAGTTGAGGGGTTAAAGTTGTACATGGGACAAAATTTTATATTATTTTGTACAAAAGTGGGTGTGGCCGCCCACAACCATGTATCAACCTTTTTTTCATTCAGATTTAGAAAGAGAAAGAGGAGCTCTCACCGTTTTTAGAGAGAAGAAGAAGAAAAAGTGCAGATTTAAGGTAAGTTTTTGATGTTTTGGGTTGTTCTTGGCTGATATTCAGCCTCGGGTATGTGCTTATGGGTTTGTATGTGTTTGGTTGTGTGTTTTGGTATGTCTAGGTGTTTGAACTCATAGAGCTTTTGGGTTTGGAAGAGTTTTTCATTAAGGTTGCTGCAGGTGAGTTCTAGATCCGCAGTTTTTAATTTTTTTAACTTGTTTTGGAGCTGAGAATGCATGTTACAATGTTTTTATGAAATTCGGGTGTGAACCCGTATGTATGTGTATGTGCCCTGTTTGGGTGGGTGTATGTTTGGGATGATTTTGTTTATGTTTATGGTTATATGCCTGTTTATGAAGCTTGGTAGTTAGAAATAAGGCTAGAACAACTTAGGATGATGATTCGGATGTGAAAATGATGCAAGTTGGAAAACTGTTGCCCGTGCGCCCAAGTGTCGATGCGCCTAAGTGCCGATGCGCCTAAGTTAGGCTCATGCACCTGCATAGTACTCATGCGCCCTGCAAAATTTTCCCAGGCACCTAAGTGTTAGCGATGCGCCCATATAGTGCCCATGCGCCCAACTTTCCCATGCGCATAAGTTTTTCCCCCATACGCCTAAGTGTAAGCCATGCGCCCATATAGTGGTCATGCGCCTAGAACCTGCCCATGCGCCCAGGAATTTTCCCATGCGCCTAAATGTTCCCATGCGCCAAAGCATCCATGCGCTACATAGTGGTCATGCACCTGCATAATTCCCATGCGCCTAATGCCTTAGAATTTATTCTGAAATTTTGAGAAAAATGATTTTTAGGCTATGACTTGGTATGCTTTTGGTGATGTTGTATGATGATGTTATGCATGTTTATGGCCTGTTTCTCTATGTTCCTTATTACGTATTATTACGTGGCTTTACGTGGTGTGTTTATGCTAATGAACGTAAAGAATTATCTTAACGAAGCGAAATATTTATGATAATGTAAAGTGCGAAATGTATACGGGATCCTTGTCGCTTAACCCTGGATAAGATGGCTTTGTGCCCAAGTAGGGGGTTTAGCATATGACAAGATCTGGATAGAAGTGAAAGATAATATAAAGTGCAAAATATATACGGGATCCTTGTTGTTTAAGCCTAGATAAGATTACTTTGTGCCCAATAGGGAGGTTTAGCATATGACAGGATCTGGATAGAAGTGAAAGATAATGTAAAATGCGAAATGAACGAAGTGAATGAAACGAACTATGACGGAAGATAATTATAAATATTATCTATGTGTACGTATGATGTGTGACCATGTACGGAAGGAAAGAACAAGTTTTAACGAATGAAAGGTAATATATTTTTATAAAACTAGAATTCACTTAGCAATGCTGACTTTTACGCATTTTCAGTTGGCAGGTAATTGTTGCTGAGGATGGCATGGGGTGAAGCTACTTGGCGAATAAAGTTTGGCATCCATTTTATGTAGAAATGATGTTTTTGTTTTTTAATGCAACCAAACGATGTTTTGTAATGTTTACAATGATGTATTATTTGGCAAAAGCAATCATTAATGCAAGAAATGGTTTTTATTAAATTATTCCGCTGCAATGCTTAAATAAATTTGACGTGTTTTAAATATTATGTGCGATGAATGATCAACTGTAACCGTCCCAGGAATGGGGCCTTACAAGTTGGTATCAGAGCCAAAGTTTAAGAGAAAGAGGTAAATTATTTAGAAAAACTAAACTTAAACTGAGAATGGGACGAAATGGAAGGATGCCAGCCCAAGTAGCTACGCGCCATCAGGTATTTTTTCTTTAATGATAACCAGTATTATATGTGCATGTTATTTGATTTATGTGCTTTTAAAAGATTTAGATACTGATGTAGTCAGGATAGGATATTCATGGGGTATGAAGAGTAAAGTAAGTGGCTAATCACAACTGACCACTGTAATTAGGGACTTACTATACTTGACATAATCCGAGTTGTTACCTTGAGCGACCGTGTTGGTGTTTGAATCTTATAGTGTGTGTAGAGGATGGCGGGAGGTAGATCTTCGAAGGCTTCGCGAGGTGGAGGTCGTGATGGACATGGTGCTGAACTGTGTGTCACGAGAGGTAGGGCTAAGGAAGCTTAAATGGCACGTAAAGTGCCCGAAACCCAATATCCGGAAGGTGGGAATGAGAGTGCCAATTTGAGGGGCTCAGTGAAGGAGGCTGTTGTTAAGGAGGTCCACCAAGCCATACATACGATTCTGCCATCTGCGTTGACCGGAGTGGTAAGAGTGTAACGGCGGATGAGAAGAAGGTTAAGAAGAAGACCACGAGAGAAAGGGAGCAACCAGAGGCTGAGACGGTTGCCTCTAGTGATGATGAGGAGGAAGAAGAAGCTGTGTGGGAAACATCACGAGGCTATAACTATAGAGGCTTCCAGAGGTGTAAGCCCCCAACTTTTGATGGCAATGGAAACGCTGCTACCGCTCACTGATGGGTGAGAGAGATGGAGGCTGTGTTAGAGATCAGCGAATGTAGAGAGGACCAAAAGGTGAAGTTTGCCACTCACTCATTTGTGAACTTTGCTTTATGCTAGTGGGACAATATTGTTCAGGCCGAGGGCAGCAGGGCTATTGGGAGGATGAAATGGAAAGAGCTGAAGAAGTTGGTGCTTGAGGAGTTCTATCCTCACAGGGAGATTGAGAAGATTGACAGGGAATTCCATCATCTCGAAGCGGGAACCAGGACACACCAGCAGTACACCACCAAGTTCAATGAGATGGCGAGGCTGGTTCCAGATCAGGTACATTCAGGGTTTGCCGACAGATATCCGCACGCATATAATCGCCGCCCAGCTAGGTACGTTCAGGTTGGTGGTTGATCTGGCGGGAAGGTTGTATGAGGAGAGGGAGGTGGTTGTGGTAGAGGTGAGCAAGAAAGGTGATGGAGACAAGAACTAGAATGGAAAGCGGTTTGGACGTGGTGGTGTCACTCCAATCAACAAGGTTGCAAGGGTGGATGACCGGCGTGTACCTACACCCGGTGCGAGGGCGAAAAGGTGTGGTAAGTGCGGAAAGGAGCATACGGGGGAGGTTAGATGGGGATCAAACGTCTGCTTCTAATGCGGGAAGCCCGACCATATGGCAAGAGAGTGTGGGGTGGAAAATGTCATAAGTATGGGGAAGAGGGTTATCTAAGAAGGGATTGCAAGAAGCCAAGGGCTGAAAGTTTCGGGGCAAAGAAGAAGACCATAATCGAAGGGCAGCGAACAAGCTCAAAGCTTTCACGATGACCCAGGAGGAGGCAAGGGCAGACCCCGATGTCATATCAGGTATGTTTCTTGTGAACCAAACTCTTGCCTCTGTGTTATTTGATTCTGGTGCTAGTAGAAGTTTCAAGTCTGCTGTCTTTTGTTTTAAGTTGCCCATTAGAAGTAGAAGCATTGATGAGCCCTTCGATGTAGAAATTTCCATTGGTAACTATACAAGGATTTCGGATCTGATAAAAGGTTATGACATAGAATTGGAAGGTCATAGGTTTCCTGTTAAATTATTTATGATGACCTTAGGCGGGTTTGATGCAGTCCTAGGGATGGACTAGCTAGCAGCTTATGAAGAAAATATTGTGTGTCAGAAAGATGACCCGACTAACAGCGCCTGGCGGGAGTTCGGTGACAAATCCACGGTGATCGAGTTACTATGGTCCCGAAGGTGATTTCGATGGCGGTGGCGGAGAAGTGCATGAAACGTGGATGTAGCGCCTACCTTGCTTATGTGAAGGATGTGGACACGTCAGTACCACAATTGTCCGATGTACCGGTAGTGTGTGACTTTCCCGACGTATTCCCAGAAGATTTACCAGGTATGCCACCAGACCCCGAGATCGAGTTCCAGATCGACTTGATACCTGGTGCTCAACAGGTTTCCATGGCACCGTATCGACTGGCTCCGTCTGAGATGAAGTAATTGATGGTGTAGTTGCAAGAACTACTAGATAAGGGGTTTATTTGACCGAGTTTCTCTCCCTGGGGCTCTCTGGTCTTGTTTGTAAAGAAGAAGGTGAAGAACCGATACCCACTACCCCAATTGATGAGTTGTTTGATCAGCTCCAAGGTGTCAGTTGGTTCTAGAGAATAGATCTTCGATCGGCCTATCACCAACTGAACGTGAAGGAGCAGGATATTCCTAAAACAGCTTTTCGTACGCGCTATGGACACTACGAATATCTCGTGATGTCTTTTGGTTAAACCAACGCGCCAGCTGCTTTTATGGACTTGATTAATCAGGTGTGTCGGCTGATGTTGGATAAATCAGTGAT
This sequence comes from Flaveria ramosissima, assembly GCA_025215565.1. Classification (NCBI taxonomy): domain Eukaryota; kingdom Viridiplantae; phylum Streptophyta; class Magnoliopsida; order Asterales; family Asteraceae; genus Flaveria; species Flaveria ramosissima. The sequence continues at coordinate 72,309,196 of CM046040.1, forward strand.
TGTGTTCATTGATGATATCTTGATTTATTCAAAGACCAAGGAGGAACATGCTGGTCGCATTCAGGAGGTACTAGAGACGCTTAGAAGGGACAAGCTGTATGCCAAGTTCTTCAAATGTGCGTTCTGGTTGCGAGAAGTTTACTTTTTGGGTCATGTCGTTAATCCTAAAGGAATTATGGTAGACCCAGCGAAGGTGGATGCATTGATGCCATGGAAGTCTCCAAATACGACATCCGAGATTTGTAGTTTCTTCGGATTGGTGGGTTATTACAAGAGATTCATCCAAGACTTCTCAAAGTTAGCTTCTCTGTTGACCAAGTTGACTCATAAAGATGTGAAGTTTGTTTGGGGTCAAGAGCAAGAGAATGCTTTTGACGAGCTCAAGATGAGGTTGACACAAGCTCTAGTCTTGTCATTACCCAAACGAAGCAAAGATTTGGTGGTCTATTCAGATGCTTCTCATTTGGGATTGGGTTGCGTGTTGATGCAAAGAGGGAAGGTTATAGGCTACGCATCCCGACAGTTGAAGGTTCATGAGGTTAAGTACCTTACTCATGACTTGAAGCTAGCAGGTGTGGTCTTTGCATTAAAGATTTGGAGGCACTACTTGTACAGGACGAAGTGCACTATCTTCACCGACCATAAAAGCTTGAAGTACTTCTTCGAGTAGAAGGACCTGAACATGAGGCAAAGGAGATGGTTGGAGCTTATAAAGGACTATGATTGTGAGATCCATTACCATCCGGGCGAAGCTAACGTAGTGGTGGATGCCCTTAGCCGAAAGGAGAGACCTGAACCTATCCGAGTGAAAGCTTATTTATTGGTGATGACATCCAATGTGATGACTAAGGTCAAGAAAATTTCAAGATGAGGTATTGAAAGAAGATCGCCTTAACTCCGAAAGGATGAGAGGTCTAGTCACAGAATTAGGCGAGAAATCTGACGGAGTTAAAACCTGTCTTGGACGGATGTGGATCCCTCGTTACGGAGACCTACGAGGGCGAATCGTGGATGAAGCTCATAAGACTCGATACTCCATTCATCCTGTTGCTACGAAGATGTATCAAGACATGAAGAAAGATTATTGGTGGTCGGGTATGTAACGCGATGTAGCGGAGTATGTGAGTAAGTCCCTCACTTGTTTGCAAGTAAAGGCGGAGCATCAGAAGCCATACGGTAAGATCCAACCTTTGGATATACTCGAGTGGAAAGTGAAGCACATCACCATGAACTTTATTACAAAGCTGCCACGTATCGTGAGAAGGTATGATGCTATATGGATGATCGTCGACGGTTTGACGAAGAGTGCTCACTTTCTACCGATCCGTGAAACGTATTCATCCGAGAGGTTAGCGGATCTGTTTATCAAGGAGATTGTAACTCGTCATAGTTTATCGGTGTCTATTTTGTCGGACCGTGACACCCGGCTTACATCCAAGTTTTGGAAGAGATTTCACTATGCAATGGGGACAAGGTTACACATTAGTATGGCTTACCATCCTTAGACATATGGTCAGTCAGAGAGAACTATTCAGACGCTTGAGGGTATCCTCCAAGCTTGTGTCATTGATTTTGGAGGAAGTTGGGACGAACACTTACTGTTACCTGAGTTCTCATACAACAACAATTATCAAGCCAGCATTGGTATGCCACAATATGAGATGCTTTACGGTATAAGGTGTTGAACGCCCATATGTTGGGGTGACATTGGTCAGAAGGAGTTAGGGAGCATCAAAATGATTGAGGCTACGACTGAGAAATAAGAGAAGATTAAGGCCCTTTATGAAGGCAGCAAAAGATAGGCAAAAGTCGTATGCCGACAAAAGACGTAGACCGATTGAATTCAAGATGGAAGATAAGGTCATGCTGAAGGTTTCACCTTCGAAGGGTATCATTTGGTTTAAAAAGCGGGGCAAGTTGAGCCCGAGGTACATAGGGCCTTTCCGAATCATTGCTCGAGTAGGAGAGGTGGCCTATAGGTTGGAGCTGCCCTATGAGTTAAGTGGGATTCATCCAACATTCCACGTATCTCATCTGAGAAAGTGCTTAGCTGATAAAGATATGGTCGTACCACTGGAAGACATTGAAGTAGACTAGCGACGCAATTACATGGAGCAACCAGTGGCAATCATTGACCGAAAAGAGAAGAGGTTACGAAATAAAGTGGTTCTGTTGGTGAGAGTACAGTGGAAGCATAGAAAGGGATCCGAGTCTATGTGGGAAACTGAAGAAAAGATGAGATAGCATTACCCATAACTATTCGAGGAGTAACAGGTTTTGGGGACGAAACCTATTTAAGGAGGGTGGACTTGTAACACCCGGAAATTTTAAAAAGAAGTGAAAAAGTGAAGAAAAAGAAATCAAAGCAAAATAACCCAAGTTGAGGGGTTAGAGTTATACATGGGACAAAATTTTATATTATTTTGCACAAAAGTGGGTGTGGCCGCCCACACCCATGTTCCATTAACTTTTTTTTCATTCGGATTTAGAGAGAGAAAGATGAGCTCTCATCGGTTTTAGAGAGAAGAAGAAGAAGTGCATATTTTAGGTTAGTTTTTGATGTTTTGGTTTGTTCATAGCTGATTTTCAGCCTTGGTATGCGCTTATGTGTTTGTATGTATTCGATTGTGTGTTTTTGGTATGTCTAGGTGTTTGAACTCATAGAGCTTTTGGGTTTGGAAGAGTTTTGCACAAAGGATGTTGCAGGTGAGTTCTAGATCCCCGGGTTTTAATGTTTTTAACTTGTTTTGGGGCTGAGAATGCATGTTACAATGTTCTTATGAAATTCAGGTGTGAACCCGTATGTATGTGTATGTGCCTTGTTTGGGACGTTGTATGTTTGGGATGATTTTGTTTATGTTTATGGTTATATGCCTGTTTATGATGCTTGGTATGTTAGAAATAAGGCTAGAACAGGTAAGGATGATGATTCGGGCATGAAAATGATGCAAGTTGGAAAACAGTTGCCCATGTGCCCAACTGCCAATGCGCCTAAGTGCCCATGCACCTAAATCAGGCTTATGCGCTTGAATAGTACTCATGCGCCCAGAAAATTTGCCCATGCGCCTATGTGTTGGCCATGCGCCAACATAGTGTTCATGCGCCTATATATATATATATATATATATATATATATATGGTAGGGTTATCTTGAGAACCATCCTTTTTTGTGATAACTCTAGGAACCAATATCAACCACACATGCAAGTCACATGCCAATTTCACCTTTTTTTAAAACGTTCGTAACTTTTTTCACGATATTATTTTTTCAAAAAAAATTCACCCTTAATTTTAGTATTATTATCTTTTCAATGCCTAACATATTGATATACTTTTTTTTAAAAATTATCCAGCCGTTATTTACACATGTGTAAATCTTGTTATACACATGTGTAATGCCGGATTTACACGTGTAAATCCATTATTACATATATGTAAAATGAATTTTTTAAAAAAATGGGATTTTTTTTAATTTTTTATAATTTTTTAATGAAAGAGGGAAACGAAAGGAATAGTTTTGTGGTTTTAGTTTTTTTTATTTTTATGTTATTTTTCGATTTATATATAGGGGAAGGATCAAATAAAAACTCACTTTTTTTTTAGAACTCAAGGAACCAATCTAAACCACTAGTTTTTAATGACAAAATGGTAATCAACAAATACATATTGAAAAAAATTATAAATAAAAAATAACATAAAAATAAAAAAACCACAAACTGTTTCTTTCGTTTCCCTCCTTCAAAAAAATTTAAAAAAAATTATAAAAAGTAAAAAAATCTTGTTTTTTGCGAAATTCATTTTACTTATGTGTAATAATGGATTTACACATGTGTAAATATGGTATTACACATGTGTGACCAGATTTACACATGTCTAAATGTAGATATATGTGTTCCTAGTTTATGTGCTTAAATGTAATAGTCTTTCATGTCTTACATATGTGTAATTTGACGAAGCAATGATATATGATATATGATTTGATGTTTATTTATCTTTGATTCATATGTATGAACTTCTTATATAGGTTTGAGGTTGTTGTACACTATTCTAAGTCAATAATGATTGAGTATTATGTTCAACCTAGTCGGGTGATTATTCATGCTAATGGACCATACTTATTGACCATAAGCATGAATACATCATGCTTATGGACTAGCCGCACAACTGAACAAAGAGACTAGATCAGTCGTATGATTGAGACATAAGATTGAATCAATCGCACGACTGAACCTTCAGTCGTGCGTATGACTCAATCGCATGATTCAGTTGCATGACAGAACCATGCTCATGGTTCAGTCGTACGAATGAAAACCCCTAACCTATATATACCACCTAATTCGTGAAAAAAAAACACTTGAAGAGATATTGCGAATACACATAAACCCTAGCCGTCCAGAACGTCCCAAACAACCTATCCAAGTTCATAGTTCGTTCCTGATCGATTCTTACTCATTCTTGACGTTTAGTTCAATCTTATATCGATCGGGTTATCATTCTCACTGATTGGATCGCCAATCTATAGGATTCCGCACTATTTGATACGGTATAAACACAGAATCATTAGTACTCTGTCCGTACACGGTCCCTAACAAGTGGTATCAGAGCTCTTGATTTTGCGTTTGATTCAATTAGGTTTGGTGTCAAAAACCTACGTTTTAATCAAAAGAGTCACCACTTTGCTTCTAAAGGTGTTTTTGATGTTTTATGGTATTAAAGTATCGATTTTTCACTATACGACAGATTAGGGTTCTTAGAAAATTCGTATTTTGTGTCAAAGTGTCAAAATCTTTGATTTTGCAAAAACAGCAGCCTTCAGTCGCAAGACTAGCTCATTCGTATGATTGAACTCATTCGTATACTCCATTCGCACGACTGAGTTCAGTCGCATTACTCATTCGCATGACTGAACAACTCCAGTCGCTTGAGTCCATTCGTCTTGTTCATACGCACGACTGAATCCAATCGCACGATTGAATTCATTGGCACCCTTCATTCGCACGAGTGATCCATACTCATAGTTCATTTGCATGATTGAAACTGTCCTGTTCTCCAAGTACCAAGTTCATAAAAATGGAAGATCAATTTGCTGCGTTTACTGCCGGGAAAGACTCACGCATCCAGAATCTACTACTTCTGCAGTATGAGATAGGAAATCACAATAAACCGCTGATAACGTTAGATGATTATCTTCAGTGGAAACATCGGTTTGAGATTTACTTAAATGGAATTGATCCCAATCTTTGGACATCCATCAAGACTGGTTATACAGTGCCAGTTAGTGCTAATGGAGTCAAGTTAACCTTGGGTGGAATGAGTGAAGCTCAGAAGATACTCTTCAATGCTGAGAAGAAAGTTTATGTCTTGTTGACTCAGTCAATACCAAAGGACATTTTTCCTCAGTTCTCTGAGAACAAGCAGGCTAAAAAGCTATGGGATGCATTGTAGAAGAGATATGATGGAAGTGCAACTTTAAAGGCACTGAAAGCTAAAGCTCTCAAGAAGGAGTTTAATAATTTCTCTTCGATAGGGAATGAGAGCTTTGATGATATTATTGACAGATTCTATCATCTGATGAGTGAACTGCACACTCATGGCGTAACCACATCAATGGAAGACAAAGTTTCAAGCTTTGCTGATGGTTTGCCTAAGAAATGGGATTCATTTGTGTCTAATCTGAGACAGAACGACATTCTTGTGACATTAGACATAAATGACTTCATCTTGATGTTAAGAGAGGAAGAACTAAGAATGAAATACAAGTCGAAGAAAGGATCCTATGTTCAGAATCCTTCACTCTACAACTCAGTTTCGTCTCCATTTGTTTCAAGAGCACCATTACAAACAACATTCGTGTCTAGTTCATCTGCTCCTTCCCAAACCACTGCTTCAGGACCCGAAACGTCAGGGTCATCAGGGACCCAATACATATTGCCTGAAGCCAACACTACAAACTTGAAGACCGAGAATCTCGGTAATATCACAGTGGAAGTTGCAAAGGAGCACATGGATCTTCTAGCAGCTGTTGTCCAATCCTATGATTGTTTAGTTACCGGGAAGACTGGAAATTGTCATCTTGCAGATGAAGATTACGAGCAAGTTGATGAGAATGAGCTAGAGAGAATGGACATCATGTGGGCCTTGGCAAGTGCAGTCAGAAGAGCTAAAAAGTTTGTCAAGAAGATGGGACAGAACCTCGTAGCCACTAAGGATACAACGTTTGGTTTTGACAAAACCAAAGTCACATGCTTCAACTATGGTGAAAAGGGGCACTTTAAATGTGAATGTGTAAAGCCCAAGAAAACTGGAAATGGAAACCCATTTCCCACATTCAATCATCAAGACAAGGACGTGATTGGAACTGCTTCTTCAAGCAAAGAGACAAAGGCTCTAACTGCTCAAGGTGATGAAGGACAAGACTGATCCTTCCGATTTGTTTCTCCTGAAGAATCAAATATTGCCTTTGTCGAAGCAGTAGATGATGGGTCCGCTAGTGAAGGTGAGAGTGCAGCTGAGCAAGCAATATCGGATACCGAAGAAGCTGCGAACGTGGTAAATCACTTGGTTGAGGAAGAGCTCAGAGCAACAAGTTCAGAATCTCCAGACTCCGAAGAGTCTAAATCTGCTTTGATGGCTGACTCAACCGTTTCCTCACAAGTAAGTTCTAAAGACCAACTGTTTGAAAAACATGCTTGTAATGAATGTGACAAATTTAGAGAAAGCATCGATTTGAAATTTGCTAGGTTATTAGAACACAATGATAACTTAGTAAATAATTTACAACTATGCACTAAAGCTAACCGTATATTAAAACAAAATGAGTGCAGTTTTAAAGAGAAGATAGAACTTTTGGGGAAACAACTAAGGGAAACCGAGGTTGTTGCCTTAAATCAATCAAATGATATAAAGTTCTATTTAAATTCTTTAGAAGAAATCAAAAAGGAAAAAGCAGTTTTGGAAGTCGAGGTAAATTCTTTAAAACAAAAACTGCATAGTTAGGCTAGTTCTTCTAACATAGTTCAAAACTTAGTGAAAGAACAAAATAATGAGGAAGGTTTGGATTACAAAGTAGTTCCACCACCACATGAGTTCTTTTGAATTTAAATGTAGACCTATCAATAATAACCCGGTAAAGAATCATGTGGTGTCCACTCCTCTGGTTAGTGATCCTGATTCTACAAGCAAACCTGTGAACTCTCTCACTAAACAGAAAGAGCCTACCTTAAAATCAAAAAGAAAAATGGCAGTTGAGAATTCGGATGATGAAATTAAAAGGGTTAAAGTAAGGTCAGGGTCACAAACGTCTTCTTCAGAACCCAAATTGACTAAATCAATTAACCAAAAACGTGTTAATCATCAAAGTCCAAATAAAATGAAAGTTAAAGATGTTCAAAACGTTAAAACAATTAATTCTGTTAATAAGGCTGAAACATCTAAAAGAGAAGCGACAAAACCCAACCAGACAAAGATCACACCTTTACCAAACTCAAACCCACATAAATATTTTCCTCAATCTGTAGAAGGGAGATCTTGCTACAATTATAGAAAACGAGGACATATTTCTCCTAATTGTCTTTGTTATCAGACGCCCGGAAAGAAAATTGAACTTTTTGATGCAAAACAAAGTTTTTCTAAATCGAGATCTAATACTCCACCTAAAAGTATTAGTGAACCTAAAGTTCAAACAATAAGCCAGTCATTTGTTTATCACAAACAGGTCTTACACAAAACACGCTTATGGAAAGAAAAATCAAGTATAGTGTCTAATAGTGAGGAGATTAAGAAGAAAGATACGCCCTCATCCTCTAAAGGACAATGGGTTGAGTTTATGATGTGTGATTCCTCCGGGTCACCCAAGCCAGTTAAGGCTTGGGTCCAAAATCTGAACTAATAAGTTTCTTTGAATGTGCAGGGTGTCCGTTACAGCGCTATCACAAATACCTGGATTATTGATAGCGGGGCGTCTAGGCACATGACAGGGAATTCGTCTCTCTTTTTCAATGTCAGACAAATTAAAAGGGGACATGTTTCATTTGCTGGGAATAAAGGAGGCTACATCACCGCTCAAGGCGAAGTGGGAAACGAGAAAGTGAAGTTTGACAAGGTCAACTACGTTCAACAACTACAGAACAACTTACTTTCAGTCTCCCAGATCTGTGATAAAGGATTTAAAGTTGTATTTGACAACAAGAAGTGCTACATGTTGAAGAAGGACTATGTGATTGAGGAGGATAAAGTTCTTATGTCAGCTTCAAGATATAACGACTTGTATGTCTTGGATCTATCAAAAGCCTCCACAACTGATCACACCGTTCAGTGCTTCTTGTCAAAGGCAACTGAGAGGGATTCAATCTCCTGGCATAGGAGAATGGGACACATTAATCCAATGAAAATGAATCATTTAGTTCAAAATGATTTAGTGAATGGAGCAACTATCAAGAACTTCCAACTTTCGGATTTTTGTATGGCATGTAAGAAAGGGAAACAGACCAAGAAGTCTCACAAGGCAAAGAAAATTCATTCAATTGATCTTCCTCTTGAGCTTCTACACATGGATCGGTTTGGACCTGTCAGTACAAAGAGCATTGCTGGAGATCTGTATTGCTTTGTAGTAACGGATGATTACTCAAGATTCTCTTGGGTGATGTTTCTAAACACCAAATCAGAAACTTTTGAATCATTCAAACCTCTAGTTACTACTTTGAAATCACTCTATAAGCTGAAAGTAAGGCAGATTCGATCAGACAACGGCACAGAGTTCAAGAATCGCTGGATGGAGGCATACTGTAGAGAGAGAGGAATCGTTCATCAATTTACCTCTGCCTACACTCCACAGATGAATGGCATTGCTGAAAGGAAAAATCGGAGCCTGATAGAGACTGCCAGGACAATGCTAGCTGACTCGAAACTGCCTATTTAATTCTGGAATGAGGCAGTGGCTAATGCTTGTTACACGCTCAATCAAGTCTTAGTGGTCAAACGACAAGGAAAAACATGTTACGAACTCCTCCAGATGCGTAAACCCAACCTGGAGTATCTAGAACAGTTTGGCGCACCGTGCATGTTGCTGAAGAAAACTCAGGCAGGGAAATTTAGTGAGAATGCAGAAGAAGGTTTCTTTCTTGGATACAGCATACCAGACAAGAGAGTTTATAACAACTCAACGGGTCAAGTAGAAGTGTGGTGCAACGTTGATGTTCAAAGATACACCACCCCCCTGCTGGAAAAGAAACCTCATTCTTCTTCGACTATGAGGGATTCTATAAATCCTTCAAACTACCGCCTTCTCCCACTGATGATGAGCTGTATGCGAGGATGATGTACGATGTTCTGAACACTCCACTACTAGCCTCGTCATCAACGGCTCCATTAGATGATACTTCTAGCCCTTCAGGGGAAGAGCTTGAAGTAAGTGATTCATCTTCTGATGATGAAGCAATTGAGACTGCAAATGTGGAACAGGAGGAACAGGTTCCCACTAATGAAAGTACACAAGCATCACATCCTGATGCCTCTCACTTCGGAACCTCATACTCCAACAGCTTCAGATACTGAACCTGGGTTTCACAATCTGGATAATGAGGTAGTTGTTCCCACCACTCCTGGATCCCGGATTAATGTTTATCATCCCTTGGACAACGTCATTGGAGATGTTCGATCAGGAGTACAAACAAGAAATCAGCTATACTCGGCTGATTATGCCTCAGTCATGGAAAAAAGATATCTTCACGATGGTGCATATCGATGTTTTGTGTCTCAATTTGAGCCAAAATATGTGAGTGAAGTCCTAAACGATGAGGCATGGGTCAGTGCAATGCAAGAAGAACTCCTATAGTTCAAGAAGTTAGGAGTATGGACCCTTGTGGACAGACCAAAAGGTGCTAAGGTGATTGGCACGAAATGAGTCTTGAAGTGTAAGAAAGATGACCAAGGAGTCATAATCAGAAACAAGGCTAGGCTTGTGGTTCAAGGGTTCAGACAAGTCGAAGGAATTGACTACAATGAAGTGTTTGCACCTGTGGCTTGGATGGAAGCAATCCGTATCTTTCTAGCCTATGCATCCTACATGAAGATTAAAGTCTATCAACTAGATGTAAAAAGTGCATTCCTTCATGGTGAAATCCGTGAGACAGTCTACGTCAGTTAACCCGAAGGATTCGAGGATCCTTATCATCGGGATAGAGTTTACAAACTGGACAAGGCTCTCTACGGGCTCCATCAAGCCCCTAGAGCCTGGTATGAGAAACTCTCAACTCATCTAGTGAAACATGGTTTTCGTAGAGGAGTTATTGACTGTACGTTATTCATCAAAGAAAAAGATGGTGATTTACTGTTGGTAAAGATATATGTGGACGACATAATCTTCGGTTCCAAGAATGAAGAATTATACAAAGAATTTGAATCTGTAATGAAAGCAGAGTTTGAGATGAGTGATATGGGGGAGATGAAGTTCTTCCTTGGATTACAGGTGGATCAAACACCAAAAGGAATCATCCTGCATCAGTCCAAATATGTAGGTTATATCCTCAGTCGGTTGGACATGGAGAATACTTCAGTTGCTGGAACTCCACTTGCCACTAACCATGATGTGGCACCTGAGGAAAATGGTGATTTGGTTGATGCTACAATGTACAGAGGAATGATCAGATCCCTAATGTACCTCACAGCCTCTCGTCCTGATATTATGTACGCAACGTGTCTTTGTTCCAGATATCAGGCAAAACCAAAAGTAAATCATCTCATCGGAGTTAAACGGATCTTTTGTTATCTGAAGGGTACTCCAACACTCGGGTTGTGGTATCCTCATGATGATGACTTTGAGCTTACAACGTATATTGACTCGGACTATGGTGGTTGCAAGATGAATTACAAGTCAACATTTGCGGGATGTCAGTTCTTTGGTAGAAGCAGACATCTGCGGTTAGTCACCTGGCAGTGTAAGAAGCAGACATCAGTTGCTCTGTCAACTTGTGAAGCTGAATATGTTGCTGTTGCAAGTTGCTGTTCACAAATCATTTGGATTCAATAGCAAATGCGCGACTATGGTTTGCAATTTTCTAACACCCCTGTTTTTGTTGATAATTCTGTTGCTATTGCTGTCACCAAAAATCTTGTCCAACACCCTATAACTAAACACATCGGTATTGAATATCACTTTATACGTGACTGTTTTGAAAAGCAATTAATCGATATTGTTAAAATTAATACAGATTTTCAACGCGCCGACCTCTACACAAAAGCATTTGATAAACCGCGGTTTTTATATCTTTTAGAGGTTAATGGCGTAAAAAAGAAAAGTGATGTGATTCTAGAAGAAGAAAGTGCGTAGTCCGACAAGTTTTTTAGTTTCTTTTATTTATTTTATTTTCTTGTCTATTAAAATCCAAAAACACAAAAAGATTTTCGGTTTTAGAATTTTAAGGGGAGAATAGTTTAGTTTAGTATTTAATTCTTGCAGTATTTAATTACTTAAAAAAATAAAAAAAAGGAGGGGAGAGGCAGGTTAGCTGAAAGAAATGAAATCAAATCTATGATTATGATTCACAGTCTATGAAAAATGATAGTACACATGGAAGAAATTGTTTGGAACTTCAAAACTAAGTTGCTCAAAATGCGAAATTCAAATTATAAGTATGAGAAGTCTAAGCACAACTAAAGAAAAATGATAGTTAAACTAGTCTGCTACTGAGGTAACATAGAGAATGTAGACCTAGAGGTTGCTAGCTCATTATATTATGTGTCAGTAGATTCAACACAATAGACGAGTAGACTTCATTGGTGAATCAAATTCAAAATAAGTTGTTCAACTTGCTGTGGGTTCTCATCTTATCACCAGTTAACACAATCAACGCATTTCCAATAAGGGGTGACGAGCAAAATAAACGCTACAAATGTGTGCGGATGACCATAAAAATGAGCAAAGCACAAGAAAAAAATGTTAAGCGCAATCAAGCTAATGACAAATGTTGTTGGTGCGTTACGTGCAAAAAGAAAAAAAATGCTCTCACAAAAAGATAGGTTGTGTGCCTCTATGCTATGCGATGGCACTAACCTGAGGATAAGCATAACCTAAATATTCTAGAATTCATTGTTGTTTGCGCCTCTCTGCTGTGCGATGGCACTGACCTGAGGCTTGGCATCTCTTTGAAAGCTTTTAGAATAGTTTCTTCTTGTCAAATACCCGTAGACCGCTCAAAAATCTCCTGAGGAATGTTGATTACCATATAAGTGTGAGATCCACAAATGCTTGTTGAAATAATTAAACCTAACTTATCACCAATGTGAGTCAAAAATCTCTGTATGGATTTAAGTGGACAAACATACTGACAATCATCCTGACTGCAACTCTTGACAGTCAAAATCATTGTGTGCATCTTATTGCTCTAATATGATTTCTTGAAAGTGCTATTGACTCTCAGACAAAACAAGAATCTAGCATCAAAGTGCATATTAAGAGGTCACAAATGATTATGATAAACCTGTATGATTCCATAATGAATCTTTCCAGTAATGATTAAATCAACTTGAAGCTGTTCTGCTCAAACCCAAAACCACAAAAATATGTTTTGTTTTTCCTTTAAATTTCAACGTTTTTTTCTATTTTCTAGTCTTTTGTAATGTAGACGTCAGACTATACAACTAGATGAATTCTGTGAATCACTCACTAAAAAAGGGTCACGTTTGAGGTGACCAATCAGTTTTAAATTAAAAGGATCACGTCTGAGTGATCAAATGTTTTCAAATTAAATAGGATCATGTCTGAGGTGACCAAATATGTTCAAATTAAAAGGATCACGTCTGAGGTGATCAAATGATAATCAGTTAAAAAGGTTATGTCTGAGATGATCGATGTTCATAATGTTATATCAAAAGGTAAAACTTTAAGTGTGTTAAAGTGTATGAGGTCAAACTCATAAGTATGAGCCAATCGCACGATTGGACCATAAGTATGAGGCAATCACACGGTTGGATCATAAGTATGAGCTAATCGCACGATTGGACCATGAGTATGGGGCAATCATACGATTGGACCATGAGTATGGGACATCCATACGATTGGATCACCAGAATGAACCAATCGTACGACTGGATGAAGAAGTATAAGCCAGTCGCACAACTGAACCCAAGTCGCACGACTGAAGCATGCGTATGGGTCCAGTGGCATGATTGAACATTAAAACAGTATAAATAGAGGGGTGAGTCAGGTGCATTTCTCACCACCCTTCAAAGCATTCAAAAAACTCTCATACGTAGACACTCTGCCCAAATTTCGTTTTACCTTGATTACTTGTCGATTGTGATCCTAACCGATTTCTCATTCATCTACAGGTACTGGGCGACTGAAATCGATCCAAATGAACATCTTAATCGCATCTTTAAGGACTGATTAGGCTAAAAACTAGAACCAAGACTAAACCCTAAAAATAGACCACTTAAATAGACATTACAGTTGATTTAAAGGATATTAAGTGCTATTTAGAGTCTCTGCGGTCCAAATAAGTCTAAACACGAAGACTAATATAATGTTTTGACAAAGATTCAAATCTAGGGTGTTCAACAGTGTAGGATGCGAAAGGACATGCTGATGAGCTTCAGTCGCACGATTGAGCCAGACGCACGATTCAATCGCACGTATGAATCATGCGCATGGGTTCAGTCGCACGACTGATTCAACCGCATGGCATAGCATACGACTAAGTTCAGTCGCAGACTCAATAGCACGACTGAACTCAGACGTAGGCTCAATCGCACGACTGAACTCAGTCGTATGGTTCAATCGCACGACTGAACCAGTTTGATCAAAACCAGTTTAAGTATCAACTGTCATCTCCTACACACAAATCTAATGTATATGTTTCTTGTGTTGCAGCAACATGGCTGATAGATGGTCCACGAGCCCCAAGCACAACATCTGTGCTCACTTAGATGCTACCACTCGGAATGCTTCCGAGTTTGCGAGGATCATTGCCTTTCTCAGGAGATCGAGGATCTTCAAGGCCATATCTACACCGTGCACTCCATACAGATCACTCCGGCAGACCTTTTGGGAAGAGGCTACTGTTGATAGGTCCATTGAGCCCTACAGCATCCGAACTCGATCTTCGGACAGGAGATCAGTTTTACTGCAGCCGATCTTAGGCAAGTCCTAGATCTAGGTGAAGATGGTGACCACCCGACCAAGCTACACCCTCTGACAGTTAGGGGTTGCTTTCTGCGGATGAAGTACACTGGGGACATCAACGCAGGTGTGCTCAATAGAAGCAACATGTGCCCCCAGTTTAAGTACTTAGCTCACGTCGTCATCAAGTGCATTGCGTCGAGGAGAGGAGGATTTGACGAGATGTCATATCAATTCCAGAATGCATATGTTGTTCTGGTGCTGAACCACCCGTTCAGTTTCTCCCAGATGATATTCTAATACATGGTCGAGAACATAGAGGCAAAGGGGAAGGAGGGGTTCTGCATGTACCCAAGATTTCTACAGATGATCATTGATCAGAAGCTCCCTTCACTGCCTAAAGAGAGAGAGGATGCGGTTGTCTTAGAGATTATGGATGATATGACACTGGGTCGGATGAAGGTCTACCGGGGGAAGCAAGTAAAGCCCTAACAAGAATATTAGAAGGTAAGCAAAACAACTTTATGCAAGCTCTTATGGGAATCAATCGTAAGCAAAACAACTTTATGCAAGCTCTTATGGGAATCAATCGTACGTACATAGTCGACATGCGAAGCTAAGAGAAATTGTTAATAATATTCAAAGATGTATTACCAGTACTTTTATATATCAACACTATCCTTTTTTTTATGTACTAAATGTTCTTTTATATATTAGTACTATCATTTTTTCTTTAAAGTTGTAATAAATCGGGCACACGACTCACATAAAGATTTGGAGACAAATGTATTCCAAGGATTGTATATGCTATAAATCTAGTCCAAGCCGAGGATTGCTAAGCTAATACCTTTTAGAGTTAATTACATGAAAGGCCCATGTTTTCACTTTCGGTTCAAAGGTTTGAAAAACTACAAGGTCGATCCACAGGTTTGACAAAACGTAACACAATTGGTCCCCGTCCTGGAAGTGCATTATCTTTTTCCGTGAACATTTTAAAATTGACCATTATACCATTTATTAAAAAAATAAAATTAAACAATGCATGATAGGGCCCATATGTAAATAACTCATAAGAATTAATACGTGGGGGTCATCCCACCATCTTTTCATCTCTTCAATAGCACCTCCACCCCATCTCAAGGTTACCAGTCTACTACCATATCAACAACCTTAGATCTAGCTCCAACGAATCTATTAAACACACCACCACCAACGCGGGAAGCTAATGGAGAGGGATACGACGACAATGTGTCTTGTTCACTGATGGTGGTGATGGTTCTATATGATGGTGGTGGTATAGTGGTGTTTGGTTTCATATGAACACCTAAATGGGTCGGAGACTTGAAACACCGGGGTTTTCAAACCATCACAGGTGGTATGGTGGTGGTATTAGAAAACCTCTATTTTGGTTATGTTGATAGGTTGTTCTGCGATCGTGGTTACGGGTGCTATGGTAATTCTAGATGCGATGGTGGTTCTGTTTCAAGAGGTGTTGTCACTTTGGAGGGGTGGTGAGGTGCGATGGTTGGACGGAGAAGAAGATGATCAACGGTGGGGGTTGTGGTGGAATTGTGGTGGGTTAGAAAAGAAAGAGGGAGAAGAAGATGATAAGGTGGGTCCCACTCTTAGCAATATATTTATTTTTTAAGTAAATCTAATACTTAGGGGCAATTTGGTTATTTTACAAGCAATTAACAGAAAAATTAATGGCCCATCCAAGTTAGAGACTAATTGTGTTACATTTTGTCAAGCCTATGGACCGACCTTGTAGTTTTTCAAACTTGAGAACCGAAAGTTAAAATAGATTCTAACCACATTGACCTTTTATGTAATTAACTCTATCTTTTATTTGTAGTATTGTTAGTATTTTTGCTAATAATTTTGTTTTATTCAATTCTATGCATATCTTGCTAGGTTAGAGGTACCAACAACTAGATTGGGTAAAAGTAAAAAGATTGGATTTTGGAAGTTAATCAACAAAGAACAGGCCCGAAACATTAAAATATTATTTAATTAATTGGAACAAAAATCAATGATAAACTAATGCTTTAATTCAATTAACAAATCAAATGGTTCATAAACTAATTGTTGGTTTTTGCCTCAGGTAATTTATGCTCAAAATTATGGGATACAAAGAACAAAGGTTAGATTGTCAAACAACTTGCTGTGAAAAAATTTAATTATTTTGTACAGGCTGTAACTTGGTATTGAATCGAAATGGGTCAAACTTTATGTCTAAAACTTAGTTAAGAAATTGTTTTGACTAACCTAAGTTATCTTGCATTAATCCGGCATTATTTGGTCCACCAAATGCATTAAACTAACCTAAATTGTCTTGTAGAATGCTAGTCTATGTTCATAAGGTCATATCTCACTCATACTTTATCCGTTTGAAGTGATTTTTTAGGAATTTAGCATTAGGTTTTAGTTTTCAAACAATACCTAACACACAACATTTCTTTATTGATTCGATCTCCAAGCAACCTACACAAGATCAATGTGGGAGCTTTACATGCTGAAATATTTTAACAAAATTTAAACTTTAAGATTTAAGACTAATTAAATAAATTGAGTTAAGGGATAATTTTCGTGATGGATTCTAAGACGTTTAGTGATACAAAACCTAAGATTAATTAATCATTTAATTTGGACTAAAATAAATACAATATGGGACGTGGATAACAATAAGAACGTGACAAATAATTGGACGTAAAGAAATCTGGATTGAGAAACTTAAGAAAGGACATTGGAATTGGAATTTGAATAATAAATAATCCATGTTTTTATTAAAATAAGTACTTGATTGGACACTGGACTAAACTACGAGGATTACAATCAGTTAAGTCTTCTCGGCCTTTAGTAATTCTGATGTTTTCTATATGTAGTTACTTGCTAATATATGTTTGTGGATCTTGGACTATGCGGAGATTTTAAACTTGCTTTCGACTTGGACTGAACCGTCGTGTGTGGTTCGAGTTTAAATTGTCTTCATGAGTGTGTGTTCTTGTGCTTAACGTCCAATGTTCTCATCATGACTATTTCACTCTGGATTGGAGTCATGGAGAGGTATTGTTAGTACTATAGTGTTGACACCCCATACCTGTTGTTGGTTTGCTAGCTAAGGCTAACTTAGTTTTGATGTACCCTTGGATGAATATAATCCGATATGTATGGACTTAGACTTGTACTTAGGGCATGTACGACATTAGGTTTGGTCATGAGTTTATTTTTGTGTTTATGAATTATGTTATTCTCATTCACACACTATTATTGTACTTGACTTACACGATAAAATATTTGGTGCTTTTGAACCTGTGAACTCACCAACATATGCTAACTTTTTATAGCATATATATCCAGGTAAAAATGCTTGATGTGCTTGGATTAGAGGACTGTTAGTCAGGATAGCTCTTTCAAGAGAAATACATAATTATTGGATTGTTTGGTTTTGGAATATATTTGGTATTTGTTTAAATTTGTACTTTGGTATGGATATATATTTGTATTTGGTTGCATGGATTGTTCATTATGTTGATGTTATGGGATTGACTATACTTGGCACTTTTTCTTATGTGTCAAGCGAAGTCATGATCCATTGACAGAGCATGCCTTTAGTGATTCTCTTATACCCACAATATGTAATGTTGATCCCGTCCATCATATCCTCATGTTTTTGTTATCTGTGAGGGTGTGACGGATTATTATCAAAGCAATTTATTATAGAGAATTAGGTGGATTATGTTGGGTTTTGTTACAAGTTTATCAAAGCTAGTTTAACCATCTAAACTATAAAACGCAGCGGATATAAGGTGTTAAACTTGTTAATAATCTGAAAATATGAATCATTTTTAGTCCAAAACAAAACCCATGAATAAGGATCATATGTATGTGAAATGAAATGCTATCAAAACGAAAAAAACAACCATAGGGTGTTCTTGAAACTACCTTACAAGAACAAAAGGATGTGGTATGGATGAGAAGAAGATGATGATGCTTCTTGAATGCTTAGTCTCCAAAAGAGAAGTCCACAAGCTTGTATACCCAAAAGCTCTTGCAAACACCTAACTTGTTAGGGAGTGCAACACAAAAACCCTCTTCTTGTGCCTCCTTCAAAACCAAAATTTCAGCAACTTTTTGCCTTAGATCCGAAATTTTTCAGCTTGTTTGGAGAGAGTTCTTGCAATGTGTGTGTGAGAGAGAGTGTTAGTTAGGTTGAGTGCAAGAAAGGATTAAAGTCTTATATTAACCAAGACAAGCAATCCCAAGGAGTGGCAACCCTTGGGCGGCCGAAAATGAATTCAAAATGGGTTTCCCCCATTTTAATTTTTATAAAACTTGTACTCTTTTAACCCATAAGTTTATAAAATTAAAACCTTTTTTAATTTTATAACATAAACACACTATTATTTGTTATTAGTAAACTTTCTTAAATAATAATACAAATAATTTCTCATAAACAAATTATTCATATAATTTGTTCTATTACAAAAGCAATATTTTAAAAAACCTATTTTCTAAATAGGCGTCAATATATATTTGTATGATCTCATCAACAAATAAATATTCATTGGTGTTTGATTAGGTTGTTATTGGGTATGACCCGACTTGGATCATAACATACTAAACACATCAATCTTGTATGTGTCTTGGGCATACAAGATCCAACAATCTCTCACTTGCACAAGATTCATAGAAGATTGATGCAAGCAGTAAATACCACCTAACAACGGTTCACTACCCTTAATACGTATGACTAAGTGCCATTCAATAACATCATCCCCTTCAAGTACCTTACTCGAATTTTTTTAGGTGAATCAATCATCTATTCTTCTGTCACAGATGTCATGTTAAATTCCAGAGACACAGAGTGATCATTCTCCATTGATTTAATTTTATCAGGTCTTAGACATCTTACTCTCAGCGAATAAGAGGGACAAATCCCATCTTGACTACATACGTCTCTCACAGTCACCTTATTATACCTGAACTCAGACTTATGAGGCTGGAGATTTGTTTTTGAACGTCAAATTGAATAACTGATAGGACACTCACCCACCCAATCATCTTCATCGCTCAAGTACGAACTTTGCGACACTTGCTGACACGTTCCCGAAGAGAAGTTTGTACATCAGTCAGGAGAAAACTAAAAACCCATCTTAGGTTAAAGACCATTTTGGTCAAACTTGAAACCACAATTGTTTTGTCACAAGTATGACTTGAATTTAAAACATCTCTTTATGTTATTGATGTCTTTTAGTATCTTACCTCAAGGGTTGATATGATGAAGATAGTTTGGTTATAAGGATATAAAAGAGTGATTTGATGGCCACAAGATCACATTACTATATCTCAATTACTAACGTTAGCGATTTTTTCTAATTTTAAATACTATAATATTATCAATATAAAACGTTTTGCCCAAAGCAAGATGCATGCATGTGGTTTGCTCAATTGGTTTTCTTGGACAGGATTCAATCAAGTACGCTATTCCACGTTCGACCCCTCATCCCATCGGATTTTTAATTTCTTTTGGCTGTAGGTTTAATTAATATTACCATATAGTTTTTTTTTTCTAATTATTTTAATTGTTATTATAAGTGTAATGCTTTTATACACATTTTATCTTTTTATAACTTTGAAATGTAAGGTGTACACTTTGAATATCATCTTTCGACATGCTTATTTTGCATACGTTTTTGGATAAATAATATCTAAATCGAGACGGTATACGCTTGACATAAACTTTATTCAATATTGTTAAATGCTATTTCGCATCATTAAAGCTTATTTTTACAACAACTTAACTTTTTTTGGTTTTCAATAACATACCATTGCGATGTTTTTTTCTTTTTCTGCATATTGATGTTCAACATTATGTATGTGCACCTTGATGTTCGTCATTGAGTATGTGCACCTCGATGTTAAACATTGAGCCGACACAACTTCAAATGCTTATCTTTACGTATTTACCACGTCCGCATTAGCGTCACTACCAACCGTTGGGTGTTACTTTTCTTCAAAACCGGCACAGCCCTGATGTTGAATGGTTAAGAGGTATCGTTAAGATTTAACCTCTTAACTATTCAGCATTAAGATGAACTCTTAACCATTCAGAGGGTTATGAACCATCAAGAGGTAGCCTATTAATAACTATTAAAAGACTACCAAACAGCCATAATTCTATTCGAACTGACATAAAATATGATATGCTTTTCTTTCTTTTTCTAAGTAGGCTTTCACATTTTTAAAACTTATTTCAGTGATGTATTTTATTTTTCGCCATAACTTCGCATCTAGTTACATACTCAACCACCTCAGTATAATAACTACAACACACTATTTTGTTTTTAAATGATTCGTAGTTTAGCGCGCCACATATTGCGTGTTTATTACCGGTTAGAATTTAAAACGGAAGACGTACGCCATGTTACTTTTGAGTCACAACACTTTTTATTTGCAACTTTTTGAGTGAAAAGACCAGAGAAAAAATTCCATGCTTCTCATTGGTGTATGTACTCTTTCACCTGTGATTCCTTTTTCTTCATTTTTTCATTCTCTAAAAGTTGAACACGTTAATGTATCTTTTAATTTACTTTTTATATTTTTATTTTTCATTTTCTTGATTTCTTTTAAAATATAGATAAAGATGTACTTTAGGTCCTTCATATATTTATAAATTGCACATTTCATTTTTAATCTTCTTTAATTACAGAATCAATCTTTTTGTTTAGAATTTTGTCAATTATTTCTTTGTTTTCATTAAATTGAATTAGTATTTTGCTCATATAAGGGAGAACTACATATTTCCCTCACAAAAATCACTAATTACATGTATACCCAATTTAAAATTTTAATTACATATATCCCTTTGTAAAATATAATTAATTACATATATACCAAATTAAAAGTTTAATTACATATATCTGCTTCTAAAATTTAGCTAATTACATATATATTTAAACTAAAAGTTTACTTACATATATCTGCTTTATCAAACATAAATATTACATATTTATTCATTTAATTATTTATATTAAAGATAACTTATATAATTAGTATTTTACTCTTATTTATAAACTATAAAATTATATTTTTTCTTTTTAGTATCTTTTCGAGTTTTGATTATTTACTAATATTTCTATACTTATATTTTATTCTATTTTTGTTTTTTTACCTTTTGATGCTAATTTTTTCAGTTTACTGTATGAGATACTTTCAGTCTCGTTATGCAACATGATCCGAAACATAATTTTATGTTGCATAATGAGACTGAATATGTCTTGTACAGGTACCGAAAAACTTAGCATAAAAAATTAAAAAAAAAACAAAACAACATAAAAACTTGTAGTAAATAAATATTAACAAATAAACAAAACTCGAAAAGCAAGTAAATAAGGAAAAATACAATTTTATAGCTTAATAAAAATAAGAGTAAAATACTAATTATATAAGTTTTTTAATAAAAGTAATAAAATGGGTAATATGTAATAATTATGTTTAATAAATCGGATATATGTAATTAAACTTTTAGTTTGAGTATATATGTAATTAACTAAGTTCTAAAAGTGAATATATGTAATTAAACTTTTAATTTAAGTATATATGTAATTAACTAAGTTTTACAAAAAGATATATGTAATTAAACTTTTTTTCTTAAATAATCAGAATCACGTAATAATCAATAAACATAACTTTACAACAAGTAAACTTATGTTGGAAGAGGCAAGTTAGGTGCTGAAAACCATCGGATAAAATATCTTTGTTAAGTTTTATTACCATCCTGAAGTCAATCATTTATAATAATTATGTGGTTTGTTCATTGTCGTTAGATGAGTTTTGAAGAATAAAAATGAACGGATTTTTTCTTTCATATGTTTCGAATATGGATAAGAGAACAAGAGGAGGGTCGTAAAAAGACATCTTAAAAAGAAAAAAATATCTTGTGAGGGATAACAACCAACAAATAAAAATCTTTAATTTTCTTAATTCGGAAAATTCACAGATCAATGAAGATCTCTTGTTAGGTGTTTATTTAGTGGTTTATGTTGGTTAATTTACAATGAAGTTTTTCAACTCTACAATAATATATTAGGTGTTGAAACTTGTATATCCAAAAGTTTCGGATAGTAGATTTCAATATTCGAATCCGAATTTTAAATATTCAAAATTTTGTATATCCGCATAGGCTTCCCACTTCTTGCGGACTCTGTAAGTTAATTGTTCCATGTTTAATATTACTTTTACGACTTATATATATTTTATATCTTTTTAATTTGCTAACCTTTGAATTTCACTTAATACAACTAAAGAAGAAGCGAGGCCATGGAAATATTTTAATTTTATATGAAATATGTGCACGAAATAACCACTAAACTGCTACCTTTCTAACTGGGAGTGACAAGTTCCTTTACATTATGTTGGATTTGGACGTTGTTCAATATGTGTATAAAAGGGCCATATATACCCCACACTTTATGTAAGTCTATAATGTAACGTTTTTATTCCTATTTTAATCTCATAACTTATAGATGTTTCTTATTACTTCCTTTTTGCATCAATATTTTGATATTGCTAGATGGTGTAACACAAAACATTGGTCATTGGGATGGAATTAGACTCGGAATCAACGTGGATTGCCAAGAATTTACAAAAATAGAAAAACATAATTGAAAAAAGACTTTGCTAATTTTAACAGTTATGAAGATGTAGAGACTATGAAGGCAAATCTCCCACGTGGACTTATTCAAGAGGCAGGCACATGTTATTATTGAGTTCTTTACAACTCCAACATATATAAACCCCTAACAAGAATATTAGAAGGTAAGCAAAACTACTTTATGCAAGCTCTTATGGGAATCAATCGTACATACATAGGCGACATGCGAAGCTAATAGAAATTGTTAATTATATTCAAAGATGTATTTTAAGTACTTTTATATATCAGCACTATCCTTTTTTTTATGTACTAATAGTTCTTTTATATATCAATACTATCATTTTTTTCTTTAAAGTTGTAATAAATCGGACACATGACTCACATAAAGGTTTGGAGACAAATGTATTCCAAGGATTGTATATGCTATAACTCTAGTCCAAGCCGAGGATTGCTAAGTTAATACATTTTAAACTTAATTACATGAAAGGCCCATGTTTTCACTTTCGGTTCACAGGTTTGAAAAACTACAAGGTCGATCCACAGGTTTGACAAAACGTAACACAATTGGTCCCCGTCATAGATGGGCATTATCTTTTTTCGTTAACTTTTTAAAATTGACCATTATACCCTTGTTTAAAAAATTAAATTAAACAAAGCATGATAGGGCCCATATGTAAATAACTCATAAGAATTAATACATGGGGTCATCCCACCATCTTTTCATCTCTTCAATAGCACCTCCGCCCCCATCTCAAGGTTACCAGTCTACCACCATATCAACAACTTTAGATCTAGCTCCGGCAAATCTATTAAACGCACCACCACCAATGCGGGAAGCTAATGGAGAGGGATACGACGACAATGTATCTTGTTCACCGATGGTGGTGATGGTTCTATATGATGGTGGTGTTATAGTGGTGTTTTGTTTCATATGAACACCTAAACGGGTCGGAGCCTTGAAAAACCAAGGTTTTCAAACCATCACAGGTGGTATGGTGGTGGTATTAGAAAACTTCTATTTTGGTTATGTTGATAGGTTGTTCTACGTTGGTGGGTGCGGGTGCTATGGTAATTCTGGTGCGATCGTGGTTTTGGTTTCAAGAGGTGTTGTCACTTTGGAGGGGTGGTGAGGTGCGATGGATGGGCGGAGAAGAAGATGATCAACGGTGGGGGTTATGGTGGAATTGTGGTGGGTTAGAAAAGAAAGTGGGAGAAGAAGATGATAGGGTGGTCCCACTCTTAGCAATATATTTATTTTTTAAGTAAATCTAATACTTAGGGGTAATTTGGTCATTTTACAAACAATTAATAGAAAAATTAATGGCCCATCCAAGTTAGGGACCAATTGTGTTACGTTTTGTTAAGCCTATGGACCGACCTTGTAGTTTTTCAAACCTAGAACCGGAAGCGAAAACAGACCTAACCACAGTGACCTTTTATGTAATTAACTCTACCTTTTATTTGTAGTATTGTTAGTATTTTTGCTAAGATTTGTTTTATTCAATTCTATGCATATCTTGCTAAGTTAGAGGTACCAACAACTAGCTTGGGTAAAAGCAAAAAGATTGGATTTTGGAAGTTAATCAACAAAGAACAGATCCAAAACATTAAAATATTATTAAATGAATTGGAGCAAAAATTAATGATAAATGCTCTAATTCAATTGACAAATCAAATGGTTCATAAACTAATTGTTGGTTTTTGCCTCAGGTAATTTATGCAGGCCATAACTTGGTTATATCGAATCGAAATGGGTCAAACTTTATTTCTAAAACTAAGTTAAGAAAGTCTTTTGACTAACCAAAGTTATCTTGCATTAATCCGACATTGTTTGGTCCACCAAATGCATTAAACTAACCTAAATTGTCTTGTAGAATGCTAGTCTATGTTCGTAAGGTCGTATCTCACTCATACTTTATCCATTTGAAGTGATTTTTTAGGAATTTAGCTTTAAGTTTTAGCTTTCAAACAGTACCTAATACGCAACATTTCTTTATTGATTCGATCTCCAAGCAACCTACACAAGATCAATGTGGGAGCTTTACATGCTGAAATATGTTAACAAAATTTAAACTTTAAGATTTAAGACTAACTAACTAAATTGAGTTAACGAGATAATTTCGTGTTGGATTCTAAGACGTTTAATGATAACAACCTAAGATTAATTAATCATTTAATTTGGACTAAAATATATACAATATGGGACGTGGATAACAATAAGAACATGACAAAGAATTGGACGTAAAAAATCCGGATTGAGAAACTTAAGAAAGTACATTGGAATTGGAATAATAAACAATCCATGTTTTTATTAAAATAAGTACTTGATTGGACATTGGACTAAACTACAAGGACTACAATCAGTTAAGTCTTCTCGGCCTTTAGTAATTCTGATTTTTTCTATATGTAGTTACTTGCTGATATATGTTTGTGGATCTTGGACTATGCGGAGATTTTAAACTTGCTTTCGACTTTGACTAGACTGTCGTGTGTGGTTCGAGTTTAAATTTTCTTCATGAGTGTGTGTTCTTGTGCTTAATGTCCAATGTTCTCATCATGACTATTTCACTCTGGATTGGAGCCATGGAGAGGTATTGTTAGTACTATAGGGTTGACACCCCATACATGTTGTTGGCATGCTAGCTAAGGCTAACTTGGCGTGGATGTACCCTTGGATGAATATAATCTGGTATGTATGGACTTAGACTTGTACTTAGAGCATGTACGTCATTAGGTTTGGTCATAAGTTTATTTTTGTGTTTATGAATTTTTATGTTCTCATTCACACACTATTATTGTACTTGACTTACACGATAAATTATTTAGTGCCTTTGAACCTATGAACTCACCAACATATGTTAACTTTTTATAGCATATATATTCAGGTAAAAATGCTTGATGTGCTTGGATTAGAGGAATGTTAGTCAGGATAGCTCTTTCAAGATAAATACACAATTTTTGGATTGTTTGGTTTTGGAATATATTTGGTATTTGTTTAAATTTGTACTTTGGTATGGATTTGTATTTGTATTTGGTTGCATGGATTGTTCATTATGTTGATGTTATGGGATTGGCTATGCTTGGAACTTTTTCTTATGTGTCAAGCGACGTCATGATCCATTGACAGAGCATGCCTTTAGTGATTCTCTTATACCCACAATATGTATTGTTGATGTCGTCCATCACATCCACATGATTTTTTATCTGTGAGGGTGTGACGGATTATTATCAGAACAATTGATTATAGAGAATTAGGTGGATTACTCATCCTAGACTATAATGTAACGAATAATAGGATCATATGCATATTGTAATATGTGTGAATGTTCTATATGTGTTTTTATATTGAGACTGGTAGCTTAACTTACATACTATTTGTTATATGCTTATTCAATAAATTATAGACATTGTATCATATGTATATACCTAGAGAAAGCATTAGTAAGGACATCCTATCATTATGTACTTAACTTTTATTCGGTCTGATTGATAAGTGCTAGTATAAAGATTCTTTTAAGTGCTTAGCCTGTTAAGCCAACTATTATTTCTCGCATTTGTGGATGTCACGTATGTGTTAATTTGTACCTTCGGAGATGAACACATTAGCTCATATGACACCTATAGACAAGAGACATGATGTACTCAAGTTAGATGACTGCTTTATTAGATTTCAGACTATACTACATGGGTTCCTTCAACAGTTCCTTACCCAAGCAAATGCTTTCTCTATCGATTCCTTTGTACAACTTTAGATAATAGCCATATCCTTGATAACCTTATCATGGATAACACTTTGTAATTTAAAAGATGTGTTAGCTTGAGTAGGAGGAGCTAGGGGTGACCATGCAAAGTAAACTACCATTAAGCGTGCACCCATATTTGTAATTTCATAATGCATGCGTAGTCTAGCGAATCCTGCTATAAAATAATGGTCATAGTTGGTACGAATCCTCAATTAAGTACCTTCCGACATTGGTGCAGGATCGAGTTTGGTCACTCAACACAATTGTTATCTCTCAAACTCACTAAGTCACACTCGGTTTGATGATGTAGAATCTCTTAAGAGTTGATAATAATATAATAAGTAAACAAACACATAAGAAAGGTTTTCAAGATACTTGTATATATTACATCTCAACTCAAAGTATTACAAGACTCTTACAAGCATGTTCAATGAATTACAATGAGGAACTATATATACTACTATCTACATCCGGTTATACTTTGATACCAGCTAGAAACTTACTACTAAACAAATACTACATTATTAAGAGTAAGGTATCTAAGATAAAATACTATCTAAGATTTGGTAGTCATGACATGTCCATGACTTACCTTTTGTTACCAAGTAAAGTTGGTAACTATACTAACTGATAAGGGATGAATAATGGAATAAAGTATGATCAACTACATGGGCATGGGAAAGCACCATGCAGTATATCATAAATTACAGGGGTGTGTCAGAGGGAAGATACTTATGTTCACTAGTTCATAGTAGGTTCTTTCAAAGGTTAACTGGCTTCGGAAGAACAAGTTCATCCGAAGCTACTTATACTTCAGAAGAGTATACTTTTTTCAATGCTTGACTTGATCTTCAGGACTTCATGCTTCAGAAGTCATTGTCTTGATTTCTTCTAAGTGTTGAACTTCGGAAGAAGGAAGATTTTATCTTCGAAAGTTAGAGTTCATCTTTGGAAGCTCTTTCAGGCTTGACCTTCAGAAGTTCAGCTTTTGCCTTCGGAAGCTCTTTCACAGACCAAAATTGTTTCTAAGTGTTTGTTTTGGTTGCACAGTCTTACTTGATCCAACAAATCCCCCTAGGCCGATGCTACCAAAACTTCACTAATTTCTTCTTCTAAAAACCTGCAGCACCAAGGAGAGAAGATACTTATCTGTCTTTATTCTTACCAGATGTGGTGCTAAGAAGTTTGTACAAATCATTCGTAGACAGAAGATACATTCTATTACTTGAAATGATATGCACCCTTTGTTGTGTCCATCTAAAGAGAGTTAGTTGACGAGAGTTGTAGTCATACGCCCATCAAACTATAGGTTCCAATTCAGGGCCTTTAACCATTTGTAAGAAGGCTTTGCCTTTGGTGGTTGACCCTTCCTTTTCTTCCTTCTCTCTCAACTTCAACCCTTCTTCAATCTTGACACTTGTAGTTAGTTCAGCCAAATGAAGAATGCTCAGATGATTTCTTATGTGAGCAACTACCTTAGAGTTGGAGGGATTGGAGAATGGTTTCTCTGCTAACTCAGCAATGTCAAATCTGCTTGAGTGTAGCATAGAAGAGGCATTGAGCCTGTTGATTTTACCATTCTCTCTTTCCAAAGCAAAGTTGTGAGAAGAGTCTTCGAACCTCCACTGGACTATATTCTTTCTAGGAACAAGGGGTTGAGATGGTAACTTCCCACCCTTCCTAGTGTCCTGTAGAGTCACTAGTTTTCTTCTCACCAACTTCTCTTCTTCCCTAAGACAGTCAAGGTTGGTTGCCAAGAGTCTAAGTGCCTGGTCCAGTGTTCCTCTAGGCAGATCAAGGAAATGTTCTCTTGTGAGGGAACATAAGGAGCCATCAATGAAGGTTAGTTTGATGGACCCCTCCTCACAAGAGATATTCCTTAGAGTGGTACAGTTGATGAGCTTCCTATTGATCTTCTTGAATTCTTCTAAGGAAAGAGGTTTGGATGATTGTCAGGATGACGTGGGTGGTAGTTGGGTAGATGATGGTTGGGTTTTGGGGAGTGTTTTGGGTTTAAGGATAGGTAGTTGTGGTGGTTGTTGTGATGGAATGGGTGAGGAAGAGGGTATGGCTGATGGTGTGGGTTCAGGAGTGTATGGCTTAGTGGTTGGCTTGGTTTTGATGGGGAAAGGTAAAGGAATTGGTTCAGGTTGAGGTTGTGGTTATGGTGCTGGTTTACATGTCATCCCTGTACTCTTCTATACATCTCCTTCCTTCTTCTTCAGCGAATGTCAGCCTTGATGTCACTGACATGTCGCTGTAGGGTCTTCTCAGACATAGGGCCAACTTGCCTGCCAGAGAAGCCATGGGCTCTGAGATAATCCTTCATCCAGGATTTGTCTCCCATCTTCTTGACAACTGCAAATTGAGGTTCTTACTCTTTCCTTTTCTTCTCCTTCAGATTTTCCCTGGAAGCCCTCTTTATCTCTTTGTTCAATTGTTCTCGTTCTTTGTTGAAAAGCAACAAGATCGTGTCATTTTCATGAGGAACTAGTTCCTCAAGAGAGTATCCCCTAGAGCTTAGAAAAGCTACCCTTTTATTCCTTAGCCGTTGCTCCGCTTCCTCTTTCCTTTTCTTTTCTTCCTCCTCTAAGGCCAACCTTGTTGCTTCTTCTTGTTCTTTCCGCAGCAGGGTTGCCTTTTCTAACTCCACCAACTCCACAAGAGGTGGGAGGAGAACATCTTCACTTGCTGCACCCAGATTGACAAGCCTGTCAATAATCTTCACCATCTTTTGATTGTTAATAGCCTCCTGGTTGACTATTGCTGCTTTGCTACTTGCAGCTAATAGCTTCCCAGTGGGGAGTCTACCTTTTCTTCTAAGCTTCTCCATCCTTTCTTCCTCTAACAGTTCTTCCATAGTCAGCTTCCTTTTGCCTTTATTGTCTTCAGAAGCTTGAGACTTTAGAGGTTCTTGTGCAGAGGTTTCAGGCTGGTGGGTGGTGATTTGAGCTTGTGGTGATGATGGTGTTTGAGTGAGAGGGAATCCGAGAAAGTCTTTACTATTTACCTCAGATGCCAATTCAAGGTTGCATCTGTGATAATTAGATCATCAGACAGAGAATATAGCCCTTCCGGTGCTTGGATCTCAGCTTCGAAAGTTTGGAATACTTCTTCTGAGCTTTGACTTCAGCTTCAGAAGTTTGTGGGATTGCACTATATGTCGCAACTGTTTCAGTTGCTGGACCATCAGTCCCCATATCACCTTCGAATTCAATCTCAGATTTAATGTGGACCTTAGGTTGACCAACTCCTTTGATAGTGGTAGATGGTGCATTCAACCTTTGGAACTCTTCAACTCCAAGTATGCTACAACAACATCTGGACTCAAGTATTCAAGAGAGGAGCCCATCAAGAACCTAGTTAGGAACCTATTCAGATCAATGAGCATCCTTGGGTCCACTTGAAGGATAATAAGAGGAAGCTTAGGGAAAAGATTTGATTGTTGAGTAGGATATTTTGAAGATAGTGTAGAAAGAGCTAAGTTTTGCTGCTTAAGTTTTGCTGCTCCATGTCTGTTTCACTTTGAACATTCTCCTCCTTTTCGGTACCATCATCTTGAGAGCTTGATGAGCTAGAGGAAGAAGTTAGAGAGACTTGTATTGGTACATGCCTAACAGATCTCTCAGTCTGTTTCTCAGCTAGTTGAGCCTTGAGATTTTTAATCTCAAGTTGCTGAGTGACAGACCTATCATCTAAAGTCTTAAACTTGAATTCAAGGTTTGAGACTTTAAAAAATAGATCTTTGATTGTGAGTTGCATACTTCCCTCATCTTTTTTTGAAGAATCACAGGGATATAAGGTAACATACCTAATATGTTCATTCTCACCACCAATTGTGGTTTCTTGGCTCCCTGCTTTCCCTTGCTTAATGATGTCTCTTTCAGAGTCATCAAAAGGCAAAGTTTCCATAGATTCAGTATCAGATATGTTACCACTATCCTGAGGGCTCATTGAGGCACATTCAGTAGTGGCAACTGAATCTACATGAGTCCCCTCCACACCAGTAGGACTCACCTCACTTTGGGTTTGCTAATGGGGGCTAGAAATCAGAGATCTCTCTAGGCTCAGTTGATCCTTAGATAGGTGTTGTGGATCAATATCATGGCCTTGAAGAGATATGATTTCTTCATCAATGCCTATTAAAAGGTCAGTAAAAGATATGGAAGTATGCCTAATGACCCGGGACCTTGATCAATGTCGAATGGCATTGAGCCTATGATTGGGTTGTCCCTTTTTGGCTGCTCAGGAGAGTATAGTGACTCAACCTGAGAGCTTATAGCTTGGGATTGGGGATCATGGGATTGAGACTGAGGAGACTCAATACCCATATTGAGGTCTATTGTGAAGGAAGGTGGGACCTTAGACTGAGTGGGAGCCCATGTTTCCACTCTATCATTTTTGGATAAAACATAGGGAACTTGTTTAATCAGAAGAGATTGAACAAGGGTTCGCTTGGAGCGTCTCTGATATGTGTGTTTGATAGGGTGGGAAGGAAGATTTGGCATTGAGATGGTTATTGATGGTGTGGGTTCATCACCTGTGGGGTTAACATGGATGTCACCAGGAGCCATTAGCTCAATCATACCTGAAAGGAGCGCAGTGTATCTTTCGGTAAAGTTGGTGGACACCTTCTTTAGCACCTTGAAGATGGCTGGCCTCATGTTAGGGATAGACAAAGTAGCTCCACAGACAAGCTTACCCTGATCTAGCTCATAGTTGAGTATGTGCTGAAGAAACCTGGGATACATGTAACATGTTTCCCTTTGAAGGTTTCCCATTTGGTTCTCCAGCACAAACCTTGATTAGTTGAATCTGAGGCCGTTTACTAACTCGTGAACTAGGCATCATAACGCATAGGGAATTTTATCCTAATCCCCAGACTTGTTTGACAAGCAGTGAAGGACAATGTGAAGCAGTAACTTCCAGTTATAGGAGATGCTGAACTTGTAGACAATTGACCTGCTCACATCTCCACTATATCCTGTGTCATCTATGTCTGATTTGGGGAATTCCGTAAGAGAACCCTCATCATGGAGCTCTAGATGCTCCCTAATGGTTTGTTCAGATATGAACAATTCTTGGCCGCAAACCCTTGCCCTAATGACCCTTTCTCCATTCAGGGTATCAATCTGAGCATTTCCCCAGAATTCTGCCATGTGCCTTGAGTAAACGGTGGGGTTAACGGTTAGGGTTGTATAGTAAGTGGTCTGGTTTAGGAACTGGATGATTTCAGAGAAGTCAGCATCCTCGGAAGAGTTAAAGAGTGCGACTTGGTTGTGCTGAGGGTTTAGTGCCATTATTGAGAAAGTTACAGAGGAAATGAAGTTGAATTCAAAGTAAAACTGAGGATGAAGGAAACTTAGGGCTGTGAAATTGGTAAAAAGATTAAAAGAGTAGGTCGGAAGTATTTAAATGGGTGAAATGGCGGATGAATAAGGTGAAGTGATGGTTTGGGGTATGATGTTTCAAGGGCGGTAAGGATAAGTCATTTAAATATTCCGACATCATTAAGAAAATCTTTACCTTTTACAGAGTGTGGCCCAAAAGATTTCCGTTACACAGTAAAGCTTTCTTCTGAGAGTAAAAGCTCTTTCGAGAGTAATCTTCTTCCGAAGCCAAACTTACTTCCGAAGGTAAATTTATCCTAAAAGAAATTTACTTCCGAGAGTAAGAAGGTCTTCCGAGTAAAAAAGTATTTCAAGCTTTAGAAATAGATTTGATATAACATCAAATACTCTTCTGAGGCTAAAACTCTTCATAAGATGAAATTAACTTGAAGGAATTTTCCTTCGGAAGATACATAAGACATCTTCCAAGGATTAATTTCTCTTCGGAAGAACTCATACTTACCAGATTTTTGAAGAAAATACTTTTTGTAACAGAGCTTAGATTGTATTGAAAAAGACAAAACACATTTTGAAAAGGTTTTTAAAGGAGATAAACTAATCAATGTTGATCATCTCAATAGCTGTAATAAGATACTTAAATCTTTGTTCATCAAATGCTTTGGGAAACAAATCAGCATATTGTTCATTTGAGTCAACTTTGACTAGTTTAATTAAGTTTTTCTCATGAATATCTCTAATGAAATGATAACTGATGTCAATGTGCTTTGTCTTGGAGTGCTTGACAGGATTTTCTGTAATAGAAATGGCGCTCTTGTTATCAGTGTGGATATGAGTCCTCATGAAGTTGAATTCATAGTCTATCATCTGGTTTTGAATCCACAGCAGCTGACCACAACAACTTGCAGCAGCAATGTATTCAGCTTTAGAAGTTGATGTCGAGACACAGGATTGCTTTTTGCATTGCCATGAGATGATCCTTCCACTAAGAATTTGAGATCCTCCTGATATTGATTTCTTGTTGATGTTGCAGCCACCATAGTCAATATCAGTGTAGCCATATAGATTAAAGTTATTGTTCCTTGGATACTAGAGGCCCAGTTTAGGTGCTCCTTTGAGGTATCTAAGAATTATCTTGGCAGCAACTAGGTGAGACACCTTTTGAGCAGTCTGATATCTTGCATAGATGCAAGTTGCAAACATGATATCAGGTCTACTTGCTGTAAGATACATCAGAGATCCAAGGGATTGCCCTATACTAATGTTGATCTGTATCCTCCCCCTCAGAGTAAAGACAAAGATTGTGATTTCTGGGTATAGGAGTCTTTGTTGGCTTACAATCGTTCATATCAAATCTTTCTAAAATATCATTGACATATATTTAGATTGACTCATAAAGAACCCTTCTTTTACACCTGAATTCCAAGGAAAACATCCATTTTACCCATGGAACTCATCTCAAACTTCTTCTTCATTATGCTCTCAAAGTCTTTGCACATTTGGTATATTGAGGAACCCAATATGATGTCATCAACATAGACTTGTACAAGCAAAATGTCTCTCCTAGACTTTCTTATGAATAAAATCTTGTCAATGGTACCTCTGGTGTAACCATTCTTTAGGAGAAACTGAGACAAAATCTCATACCACAGCCTAGGTGTCTGGTGCAGCCCATAGAGAGCTTTATCCAGCTTGCACACATAGTTGGGATGTTATGGGTCTTCAAATCCTGGAGGCTGGCACATATATACTTCCCTATCTATATCCCCGTATAGAAAAACACACTTGACATCAAGCTGGTAGATTGTAAAGTTCTTGGATGCTGCATAAGCAAGAAAGATCCTCACTGCCTCAAGTCTTGCAACAGTTGTAAAGACATCAGTATAATCAATTCCTTCCTCCTTTGTGTATCCTTGAACTACTAGTCTTACCTTGTTCTTGATAATCAAGCCTCTATCATCTCTTTTGTTCCTGAATACCCACCTAGTGACAATGGGTACTTGACCGGATGGTAGTGGACATAG
Source organism: Flaveria ramosissima (assembly GCA_025215565.1). Taxonomy (NCBI): domain Eukaryota; kingdom Viridiplantae; phylum Streptophyta; class Magnoliopsida; order Asterales; family Asteraceae; genus Flaveria; species Flaveria ramosissima. The sequence continues at coordinate 72,343,083 of CM046040.1, forward strand.
GTTCCAAACCTTTTGTCTCTTGAATTGAAGCAATTCCTCTTGAATTGATTCAACCCAACTACTATCTTTTAAGGCTTCCTCCACCTTCTTTGGCTCCATCTGAGATAGGAAGCATGAGTACAAGCAGACATTCCCATTATGAGTTTGTCCTCTTGTTTTCACACCATCAAAGACATCTCCAATGATGTTCTCAGTTGGGTGAGTGTTGTGAATCATGAGCCTGGGGATCACATCCAGTTGTATGGATAGATCCAAATTGGATAAGTTTTGCTCAGGGTTTTAAACACTTGGCCTAGTTGATGTTTCACATTCATTCAATGAGGACTGATTGAATGAAAAAGAAACAACATCAATATCATTTGGCTATGAAGTTACATTAACACTTGCCTCTTCCTTCAAAATGCTACTTCCATTAGCTTCATGTTGTGCATTGTGACCGGATGAGTTTTGAGGCTCACTTTGTTGACAACTTGTTGAAACTCCACTCGTTCTTGAGATAGTTATGCTATCAGATCTGCCAATTATGGGAGCTTGATTTTCAGCAACTCTTGGAGAACTTGGAAGAGGTCTGGGTAACTCAAACAGTTGGTCATCATCAGAATCACTATGAGTACGTGTTCCAGCTAAAACATTCTCACAAGAGGGTTTAGAATAGTTTGGAAACAATTCTAAATCAAAGATATGATCAGGTCCATTGAGTATGCTCAGTAACAATAATATTGGATGATTCCTCAAATTGTTGATTTTAATGTTACACACTGTATAAGCAATAGAGGTTGAGGAATATCCAACAAAGATGGCATCATCCGACTTTTTAGCAAATTTTACCAAATTGTTCTTTGTGTTAAGCATGGTGCACCTACTGCCAAAGGACCTAAGAAAGCCAGTGAATGGTGGCCTCTTGTTCCATAGCTCATAAGGGGTTTGTCCATGTGGCTTAACTACAAGAACCCTGTTCTGCACATAGCCTGCAGTGCTGACTGCCTCAGCCCAGAATGTTAGAGGCAGCTTTGAATCAGCTAACATAGTTTGAGCAGCGTCAATAAGTGTCCTATTTCTCCTCTTAGTAACACCATTTTATTGAGGAGTTCTAGGAGCACTATATTGTCTGGCAATCCTTTTTGAGTTATAAAATGAATCAATAACTTGATTCTTAAACTCAGCCCCTTGATCACTCCTAATTATCTTAACCTTGTGATCAATTTGCTTTTCTATTTTAAGAATAAAAGATTTTAAAGTTTCAGCTGTTTCATCTTTAGTTCTTAAAAAGATTACCCATGTGAATCCAGTAAAATCATCAACAATCACAAGGCAGTATGATTTCATTCCAATGCTCATTATACTTGTGAGACCAAATAGAGATCCATGTGCAATAAGTGTAATAGAGTGGTGATAGAATTAATTTCTTTGGATTTGTGAGATGCTCTATGTTGCTTTCCTTTCAGACATACAACAAAGTTATCTTTGCAGAAAAATCTCTTTTTAGACACTCCATGTGCCAAGTTATTTTTAACCAATTTATTCATGGTTTTGAAATTAACATGACACATTCATTTATGCCACAGAGTTGGCTCATCACCATCAGCTTTGGAAACCATCAACTTTGGAAGGAAAGCATGATACTTCACTTAATGGGGAAGCATTGTTCATATCCAGTTTGTACATATCCCTTTTCCTGGGAGATCTAAGAAGCACTAATTCCTGAGGAATTGTCATCCTGAGTTTGAGGATAATGCACTCATGTTCTATGAAAAGCATTTGGTGCTTTTGATCGTAGAATTGAGAAACATTTAAAAGATTATGTTTAAGTTGTTTGACAAAGTTTACTTTGTCGGCCTTTAAGTTGCCATTGGATATACTTCCTCTGCTAGAAATATATCCTCGGGCCTCACCTCTAAATTGAACATGACCTCCATCAAAATGTTGAAATTATTGAAGAAGTGATCTGTTCCTAGTCATGTCCCTAGAGCATCCACTATCTACAATCAATACATTGTCATTCTTGTCATGTGGATGTCCCTGCACATAAGGTGAAAAGTTAGTTATTATTGGAAATCCAAGCCTTGTTGGTCTTGGGCTCTTCCAATAATAATGACATAATTGAACCAAAGTGTATGCATGAGGGTTCAATGGATGTGTGTGAAGAAGAGGGTTGGGCTACAGCATCTTGTCTGATCTTCCATTCCATCCCTTGGCTAATCAGTGTAGATGAACTTGTTGAAGCTTGAGCAGCATGGCATACTTTTGAGGCTTCTTTTTTCTCGGAAGAAGCTTTCACCACCTTTTCTTTCGAAGCCGTCTTCTTCTTGGAAGGTTTCAAAGGAACAATTTTGTTCTTTTGAATTTTCTTCGGCTTGTTTTCCGAAGCTATTTTCCCTTCGGAAGAATGAGTTTCTTCCGAAAGCAACTTTGCTTCGGAAATAAGCTTTCCTTTCCTCATCACTTGGGCCATGTGATAAGATCCAAATGTGAAACCCTCCTTGACTTCTTCTTTCTTAACATTATTTTTTTAATGTGTGCTTGCAGGATTGTAGTAACAATCTTAGCCATATGGTTTTGCAGACCACACATTAAGCATGTGATGATAATCTTTATGGGATGTGAAGACTGTTGTTTCATGTATTTCTTGTCTTCATCAACAGTCTTCCCCTTTAACTTCTAATCCTTTAGCAGGACAGGAGTGGTGGTACTACACTTCTTTCCTAGATCAGAGTTTCCAACCACCTGGAATCCGGCTGAAATGAACACACCCTTTTGTTTTGGGTTGATCTTCTTCTTGGACTCAACCACTTTCTTGGCAGTTTTTCTAGTTGTCTTAGCCTTGTTTCTTCTGGCTTTGGTGGTTAGTAGTTGATCATCATTGGTGGGAATGGGTTGATTTACCTGGTCCTTCCATATGATGATCTTCATAGTTGCATCATTCTTCAACTCAGAGGGTGGTGGGTCAACAATTGGAACCTCTTGCTCTTCAGTCCCACATCTTGGTTGTCTTATAGATTCATAAGAATGTGGTGGAGCTATTTCATTGGTTCCCAACCCACCTTTGTTTTGATAACAAATGTTTGAGTGGGAGGATGATGCAATGATGGCTTGGAAATTTAGCTTAGAATTAGCATGTTTCCTGGCTTGAGCCTTAGCTATTACTAGCTGGGCTTGAGCCTTAGTCAATTTGGAGATTAAATCTTTGATTTGAGTCCCATAATTGGTATGTTCATGTTTTAAAGAGGATACAATTTTCTCTAACTCTTCAATTTATATTTTTTTAGTCAGATTCAACCATTTTAAAATCACTTTTAATGATATTTAAAGACTCAATATCAGATTTTATTTCCATATTGTAGTCCTGATACATTTTAACTTTAGCAATGCAAGCTAGAGTACAGGTGTTCAAATACCTTGCTGTCATCAGTTCCACCCATCAATGCTTGAGCAGGAGTCGCATCCTACACCATGAAGCTCCAGTCAACCTTTTGAGCAACAGCAACTGTTTGCTGTTCAGTTGACTTCCCAGTGGATTTAGGTGTGGTGGGATGTATGGAGGCTTGAGTGACTCCAGGATTGGATATGGGAGCCTTGCATTCCCTGGCAAAGTGACCTAGCTGGTTAAAGTTGTAACACTTAGCTTTGGTCTTTGCAAACCCGAATTTGCTGTTTGTTGGGTTTTGGGGAAATTGCCTTCCAGTTCTCTTAAGGATCTTCTTTGCTCGGTACGTTAACAAAGCCATCTGGTTGACAATGTCCATATATTCAACATCATCCGGGCTAAAACATTCTAGATCATCAAAGGAAAACTGAAAATCGCTAGAATACCTACTCCCTGAGACAAAGGCATAGCTGTCCTGAAAGCGACTTGACTGAGCCCGTTGAGACCTTGGAGTCTCAGGAAAGGTGATGTATGGACTAGAAGAACAGGATGGTTGTTGGGAGTAAGTCAGGTACTGCTGAGGTTGGGGGGGTCTTGAGCCTTCAGCAACTATTAAAGCGTTGCTAGCAGGAAGGCTTGAGGGTCTAGTCACCTGGTGGCCTTTCTTGTTTTCAATATCTACACGGTATCCATCAAGGATGCCATATAGTTCAGTCATACTAAGAGAGTTCAAGTTCTTTGTCCTCTTGATAAACACAGTAAAAAGTCCACTAATTTGGAAGTGCACTCATGAACTTTCTTGAGAGATCTCTCATCTCAAGAGTCACTCTGTTGGACCAAAAGAACCAATGAGCCTGATCAGAAAAACCTCTAAGTCCCACAGACATTACAACTGCCGAAGAAGATCACAACAGCTGAAGACATCAGCTGATTACAAAGGTCTGAAGACAAAGTCTGAAAGTAAAGAACTAAAGACAAAGTCTGAAGATGAAGTGCTGAAGACAAAGACTGAAGACCAGAGTGATCAGCAGTTGTCACAACAGCTGAAGTTGTTAACTTCAGTAGTTGTGATGGTTTTACTTTTCAGTACATGTAATTTTACATTTCAGTAGTTTATTGTTTCAGTAGTTTTAAGTCAGTAGTTTCATGTATTTGTACTTAGCATCATCTGAGATGTGATCAGTTGTTGAGAACATCTCAGTAGTTTGCATATTTCAGTTGTTTTGTAAATTCTGTTAGATGTCATTATCAAGTGACATCAGCAGACGTCACATTCCTCTATATAAGGGATGTTGACCTAGCTGTATTCTAACCGAAGCATTACGCGTGAATGAAAACATTCCTTTAACAGAAATATTCTCTCTATAATTGTGATTGAGTGTTTTGCATATTCATTACTTTTCTTGCTTGAATTCGATCTTAATTCGTGATATTCTGCTGCATAATTCAAAGTTAAATGATCCGATCCTATCAAATGGTATCAGAGTAGGTTAATCATTGATCGATCTAACAATTGATCATTGAAACTATTCTTTTGATAGCGAAGGTTGATCGAATTAGTATTTTTGCAAGAATTGATTATAGAGATTGATTTTCTGTGCTTCCGGTTAATTAATTGAGATTCTAATTGTGTTTTCTAAGTGTGTTGTTGAGTTTTCAAACTAGACCGATTTTAATCTCATTGAATTAAATTGAATTAGTTAAAATGACTACTTCAATGAATGATCCTCACAATACTGGCTCCTCAACTAAGCCTCCAATGCTTGTTAGGAGTGAGTATAACATATGGCAACGCCGAATGCTCCATCACCTGCTGTTAACAGTTCAGGTTGTTGGAAGTCTGTGATTCATGGACCATACAAGCCTATGGTGAGCAATCCTGAAACAAATGAGATGGTTCCTAAAAAGAAGGAACAATATTCTGATGAGGATTTAAAACTATTTGAGATTGATGCTAAAGCCCATGGAATTCTGGCCATGGCACTGCCTAATGAAATCTATTCTGGGCTCATGCATCATGAAACTGCTTATGATCTCTGGGTTGCTCTGAAAGAACAATTTGGAGGAACTGATGAGGTCTTAGCAAACAACAGAGAAATCCTTGCCCAACAATATGAGACATTCTCTCATAGGAAGGGTGAGACACTGACTCAACAGTTTGAGCGGTTTTCATGTTTAATTTCTGAGCTTAAAATGGTTCAACATGAATACACAAACAGCCAGATGAATAACAGATTCCTCAGATCCCTGCTTGAGAGATGGGACACTTACACCATTGTCCTACGCTCTAGTGCAAATCTGGATACTCTATCTCTCACCCAACTTCATGGGAAACTCTTAACATTTGAGAGAGAGATAGAACAGAAAAGGAAACTATCTTCATCTGGAAAGCTCACTGATGACTTTGTACCAGGTAATACTGCTCTGGTTGGTTATGAGTCTGAATATGCTTCATCTGAAAGTTCATATGATGAGCATATTGATTTCTTTTCAAACAGTGGAAATCATGCTTTTGTTGGAGTTGAGGGAAACTCAGGTTTTAATGTTGATAATTTGTGTCTTATGATGGATGATTTGAAAGGAATTGCTGATGATGATCTGGAAGAGATGGATATTCTGAGCCAAATGGCATTGATTAATATCAGATCTCAAAAGTTTTATAAAAGAACAGGTAGGAAATTTCCTGGTCTCTCTGGCAAAACCAAGGTTGGTTTTGACAAGAGTAAGTTGAGATGTCACAAGTGCCACAGACTTGGACATTTTGCTAGAGAGTGTAGATCATCTGGATCTAACTCATCTGCACCCTTTGTGACTTTTCCAAGCAATAATTCACAATCCAAAGGGCAACATCCTACCAGTTCTGATCATCATTCACAACATCAATCATCTTCTGCATACTTTGTTCCTCAAAACCCCATGCCATATCCTTATCCATGCTTTTACATGCCTCAGTCTGGTCAAGTTTCTGTACCCATGGCTCAACAACCACATGCTCTACCTGATCCTCAGCCATCTCAAACAAATTAGCAATCTCAACCTCAATCTCATCAGAGCTTTTTCACCCCTGAGGTTGTTGACTGGAGCAGCCTACCAGATGATGTCTCTGGTTATTCTGAGCAATTTGCTGGTGCTGGTCAACATGGTGGTGAAAACCCTTTTGAAAACCTTGCTTTAATGGCCCTCGAATCTACTGATGACAATCCTTCATCATCACTGGTACCACAGGTATCTTCTGAGGCTAAGGCCAAGTTATGTTCTGAATCATGCATAGCTGCTTTTGTTTCTATTAGGGAAGCAAATGTAGCTTTAATTAATCAAAACCTTGACCTAGAAAAGGCAATTTCCAAAAGAAAAGTTGAGTTTGAGTCTGTTTTAAAAGAGAAGGATGAGGAGATTTATAAACTTAAATGTCAAATTACTGATGAAAAAGCTAAGGTAGAGGTCATTCTAGAAAATCACAAGAATCTCAAAGAAACACTTGCAGCTACCCAAGTTGATTGTGAACGATGGGTAACATCTTGCAAGGGATTTGACATGCTTCTCAGTAAGCAAACTGCTTCCAATGTGAAGTTTGGGATTGGGTATAATCATACCATACCTCCCACAAATTTTACTCCCAAGTTAGAAGTACAATCTGAGGTTGAGAGTCATTCCCAAACCACATCATCAGGTGTTTCATCCTTAACTGAAAATTCAAAATCTGAGGATGAAGATAGTGTGAGTATCTCAGTTAATCAAATAACTGATGATCCCACTGCTTCGAAACACTTGATCAAGAAGAGGCTGAGAAATTCAGGTGTTGTTCCACAAGGTACTCAAAGTACTGAAGGGAAAACACAACACCTGAAGAGCATTTTAAATCAGAGGAAAACAAGCATTCCTTGACAACTGCTGAAGAATCTATCAGGATTCTAAAAAGTACTGATAGAAAACCACTGAAGAAGAAATCTTCAGTTGTTGAAAATCCTTCAGTACTTCCCAAAAGTACTGAAAGGAAGAAAGTACTGAAGAACAAATCTTCAGTAGTTTCATCAACTTCAGCAGTTGATCAAGAAAAGATGAAAAGAAAGCCATGTGAAATATGTGGTTTGTTCAATCATCTGACTGATGAATGCTGGTATAACAAGGGTTTAAAATTCAATAAAGAGAAAATCATTAAGAAGGAAATGCATAAAATGAAAAATGAATTTCAAACCAAATTTGTACCACAATCATCTCATTCTGATAAACCTAAGCTTTCTCAAAAAGTCACTAAGGAGGAAGGGGTTTTTCAAACAACAGCTGCAAATATTCCTCAGGGAATATTAAAAACTCAGACTAAGTCTGTGTCTTTTCAAAAGAAGGATGTAGTGAGTCACAAGAACAAATCATCTACAAGTACTGATGTGTCAACTGAGTTGAAAACTCTGTCAACAAATCAGACACAACTTGTGATGATGGTTCAACATCTATTGGGGAGAGTTAACCAATTAGATGTTTCTGTGATTAAACCACTGAAAAGGACACCTAAGCCAAAATCCAAGGAATCCTTTTCAGCACCATCTACATCTTCAAAAGCTGTTAATCATGCACAATCTGTTAGTTTAACATCTGTTAATGAAAACAGACCCAAAACCAAAAAGGTTTGGGTCTCAAAGGCTAACTAATGTTTGTGATAAATGCAGGGTTCTTCATCATGCCAAAGAAGCATCTGGTATGTGGACAATGGAGGATCCATGCACATGACAGGGAGCAGCTCTCTTCTTTATGACTATTCTCAAAGGAAGAAGGGATTTGTTTCTTTTGGAAATGATGCCAAGGGTTACATCATTGGGAAGGGTTTTGTCTCAAACGGGGAGATAAGATTTGATGATGTTAACCATGTGGAGAACCTCAAATATAATCTTTTGAGTGTCAGTCAAATGTGTGATAAAGGGCATGTTGCACTTTTCACAAGTCAAAACTGTCGGATTCTGTCTTCCACAGTTTTGCACAAGATTGACAAGATATTGGATGAGTATACTCTCCTGAAGGCCAACAGGATTGGAAGAGTATATGCTTTAGATCTATCAAAGAAAATTGATCTAAAAGGCCATCCTTGTCTGTTCTCCAAAGCCTCTCCTCAAGAATCTAAACTATGGCATAGAAGGCTGGGTCATTTGAATTTCAAGAACATGAATCAGCTCATTCATTATGGTTTAGTGAGAGGTTTGCCATTGAAGAAGTTCAAGTGTGATGATTACTGCCCAGCTTGCTTAGAAGGAAAGCAACACAAAGCTTCATTCCCTCCTATAGAAGAACCTAAGTCCACTGCCTGCTTGCAATTACTGCACATGGATCTCTTTGGTCCTGTGAGAGTAATGAGCATGGCAAAGAAAAAGTATTGTCTGGTAATTGTGGATGATTACTCAAGATATGTATGGACTTTCTTCTTGCATTCCAAGGATGAGGCTGCTCAAAGTATCATCTATTTTGTGTTACATGTGGAAAAGCAGCATTCACTTCCAATTAAGTGTGTGAGAAGTGATAATGGGACAGAGTTTAGGAATCACACTCTTGATGAATTCTATTTGTCTAAGGGAATCAAAAGACAATATAGTATTCAAAGAACTCCAGAGCAAAATGGAGTGGTGCAGAGAAAGAACAGGACCCTGATTGAAGCCGCAAGGACAATGTTGGCTGACTCTGGTTTGCCACTAACCTTTTGGGCTGAAGCTGTCAATACAGCTTGCTATGTTCAGAATAGAGTATTAGTGAATCAGAGGTTGATGAAGACTCCTTATGAGCTCTTACATCATTTGGCTCCTTTGATTTCATTCTTTAGAGCATTTGGGTGTCCATGTTATATTCTTAACACAAAGAGTATACTTCAGAAGTTTGATTCCAAGGTGGATGCATGGTATTTTGTTGGGTATTCATCTACTTGCAAGGCATACAGAGTTTTCAACTGCAGAACAAAGATTGTTGAAGAAACTTTGCATGTCAAGTTTAATGAATTCCCAAAGGACAAGATTCCTCAAAACCCTGTTGAGATGTTTGACTTGGACATACTGCAATATGTTCCATATCAGCCTCCACCTGTTGTAGTCTCTGAAGTTCCATCGTCTCCAACTGAAGATACAAATGCAAGTTGTAGTGATCATCTGCCTGTTTCTACTACACTTGATGTTCCTGTAGCCTCAGCAGCTCCATCCACAACAAATGCTGATGAAATCTCTGAATCCTCTACTTCATTTGAACTGCCATCTCAGTCTAGGTTTCAAGAGTCTACATCAACATCTGCTGCTGCTAAATCTCCTACAAACACTTGCACAGATATTATTGCAAATCAAGAATTGAAGAATCATCCCATGTCCCAGATCATTGGTGACATAAATGCTGGTGTTTCAAAAAGAAGTCAATTGTCCAATTTCTGTCTCTATGCTCTCTTCATCAGTCAGCAAGAGCCAAAGAATTATCATGTGGCCTTAAGGGACAATGGATGGGTTGAAGCCATGCAGCTTGAGCTTCTTCAATTTCAAAAACAGCAAGTGTGGGAACTGGTTCCTCTACCCCAAGGTAAGTGTGCAATAGGCACTAAATGGGTGTTTAGGAATAAAACTGATGAAAAAGGCCAAATTGTCAAGAACAAGGCCAGACTGGTTGTACAGGGGTTTTCACAAGAAGAAGGTATTGATTATGATGAAACCTTTGCCCCTGTAGCCAGACTGGAGGCAATTCGATTGTTTTTAGCTTATGCTGCTTTTCATAACCTTAAAGTTTTTCAAATGGATGTCAAAAGTGCATTTTTATATGGTAAAATAAAAGAAGAAGTTTATGTGTGTCAACCACCAGGTTTTGAAGATCATAAACACCCTGATTGGGTGTATAAGCTTGATAAGGCTCTTTATGGGTTGAAACAAGCACCCAGAGCCTGGTATGAAACATTATCTAACTTTCTTCTTCAAAATAATTTCACTAGAGGCTCCATAGATAAAACTTTGTTCATAAAGAAAGCTGGCATGCATAAGCTCCTTGTTCAAATTTATGTTGATGATATTATTTTTGCATCATCTGATCCACAGTTGTGTGATGCATTCAAAAAATTGATGCAACAAAGTTTGAAATGAGTGCAATGGGAGAATTACAGTTCTTTCTGGGTTTACAAATCAAACAACTGACTGATGGAACTTTCATTCATCAGTCAAAATACACAAAAGATTTGTTAACCAAGTTTGATTTACAAAACTGTAAAACCTGTTCTACTCCCATGTGCAGCAACACACAACTGGATGCTGATCAAAAAGGTAAAGCAGTTGATGAAACTCTTTACAGATGTATGATTGGTTCCTTGATGTACCTAACAGCTTCTAGACCAGATATTATGTTTGCAACTTGTGTCTGTGCTAGATTTCAGGCTGCTCCTAAGGATTCCCATATGATTGCAGTCAAGAGGATCTTTAGATATTTGCAAGGAACTAAATCTCTAGGACTATGGTATTCCACTGGGCACTCTTGTAAATTGGTTGCTTTTTCTGATAGTGACTATGCAGGGTGTAAGTTAACCAGAAAATCAACTTCTGGTGGATGCCAATTTCTAGGCAACTGTTTGGTCTCTTGGCAGAGTAAGAAACAAACATCAGTTGCTACATCAACAGCTGAAGCAGAGTACATTGCAGCTGCAAGCTGTACATCTCAGGTACTTTGGCTTCAAAATCAGTTATTGGATTATGACATTACAGAGACTAAGACTCCATTATTAATGGATAGTTCTTCAGCTCTTTGTATTGTTAAGAATCCTGTCCAGCATTCTAGGACCAAACATATTGAGATCAGACATCATTTCATTAGGGATTGCTATGAAAAAGGTCTGATTGATCCAAAGTTTGTGCCTAGTGCTGATGAGCTTGCAGATATATTTACTAAGCCTTTGGATAGTGCAACTTTTCATAATCTTGTACTCAGGCTTGGTATGCTGCAACTAGAATAATTTGACAACTACTGATGCTCTTAGTCCATAAATACTGATGAGCATTAGTATACTTTTGTCAAAATAAGTGCTGATAAGTCATTTTATCTTCAGTAGTTTTACAACTACTGAAGACTAAATTACTTAAAAGTACTGAAGTACCTTATTTGTTAGAAAATACTGATGTAGTTCAAACTACTGATGTCTTTTATAATAAATAAGTACTGATGACCAATGAAACATCTGAAAATCAGATGATCTGATGAGTAAGTGTTAAGGTCATTGAAACAGCTGAACTTTGTGAATTGACGACAACTACTGTTTCATTTCCAAACAACTGAAGCCAAAACCAAGTCTTCAGTAGTTTTACAACTACTGATGACCAACACCAAGTCTTCAGTTGTTTACAACATCTGAAAGTTAAAACCATGTCTTCAGTTGTTTTCTAACACCTGATGACTAACACCAACACTTTCAGTTGTTTTCCCTCAGCCGTTTCATAACCTATATATACCTAACCCTAACTTCAAACTTTTCATAACCCATTTCCAAACGTTCATCTTCCATTAATGGCGACCATGCAAATCAAACCTCGACACAACTGTGTTGCTCACCTTACCAAATCACCTTTCTGGAACAAGTTTGATGCTGCTATCGACTTGATGGTTGATTCCCAATACCGCACAGCCTTTCTCTTAAATCCTACCATCTACCCCGATACCCTGTGCCAATTCTGGACAAACGTTACTGTTCATACTGCTGAGAATGATGACACCATCACTCTCCAGTCTTTTGTTAACCAGAAACGGGTGATCATCACTCCTGAGATCATTCGTCAAACCCTAGACCTGAATGATGCCACCTATCCCACCAAGTACCCCAAAGGCACCATTGATCTCTCTTTTGCTAATCATGGTTATGAAGGTGACCTAAGTGCTACTACCATCCTGAAGAAGCACTTCCATGATGCCGAGCGACTCATATTTCACATGATCAATGTCTGCCTTGCTCCCAAAACATCCTCTTGGGATCAAATGTCATCCAGATGGCAACAGGTATTATATTCTATCCTTGAACATCAAAATCTAAATTTTTCTGATATTATCTTTTTGGAACTGAAAGATTTGGCATTGAAACCTGTGGCAAATAGATGGATATTATATCCAAGGTTTCTTATGGCAATCATTTTAAATCAATTAAAATCTGATGGCCTTGTTGGCCTTGGAGTCCCTGCTCTGCTGGTTTTGCCAGAGGTATACTCCAGGCACAACTCAAACCCACAACTCAAAGAGGCTGCCAAACTGCTCAAACCCAAGCAGAGGGAACCCACAGCCTCCACCTCCAAATCTAAAGTCCCCTCCAAACCAAAACCAAAGAAAACCAAAAAGGCTACTCAGGGAGTTGAGTCCCCTGATGATGCCCCTGTAGCACAAACGCAGGATGAGACTACAAGCCTTAATCCCCTTGTAGTTTCAATGACTCCACCAGCTGAAACCGCTCAGGTATCCTCTCAACAGGATCCTGATGCAACCAATATTGGGGAAACCACATTACTGGAATCTATCTCACTTGAGAAGATTGCCATTGAAGAGCACCACTCTCCCCAGGTGCAAACCTTTTCACCACCATCTCCCACTGATACCACCCCTACAAGCCCAACTGCAGTCATTGCACAAGTGCTGACTCAGCTACATTCCTCTACCCCTCCCCAGAAACCTGTTACTACTGGGAAAACCTCAACAGCTGAGGGAGAGGATCAAAATGTAGTTGATAACCAACAGCATAGGGATTCTAAAGTTCAATCTCCTAGTGTAGATGTGGAGACTAGAACATCTGGTGAGGCTACCTCTTCCCCTGTTTCAACACATGAACAGGATGAAGCAGGTAACATCTCTAAGACCTCACCAGAGGCAACTGTTAATGAAGGACTTGCTCCGGAGGCAGGAAGTCCCCAGTTCCAAGACAAAGGGGCACATGTGATCACTGATTTACACTCAGCACATGTTCATCCTGATTCACTCAGGAGGTCAGCTGATTCAGTTTATACTGATGATGACCTGGGCTTTTTCTTTGAAGTCTTAGCCCAAAATACTATTCTTGAGGTGAGGTTTGTAGATTAAAAGATCTGCTTCCCATCATGCCTCAGGAATCAAGTCCATCTGCCCCAATAAACCCACACATGGCAGCTTCTGTTGAAGCTTCACCAAACACTGAGCCACTAAAATCAAACAAACCACCAGCCTCTGGTCCAAGCACCATTTCTCAGGGAGAGAACCACTCTGAGCAAATGGCTGCTGCTTTCAAATCTTCTTTACCTCTCATCACCCCCATCATCACATCTATTGTTCATCAAACCATTGATGAGAGGATCTCCTCAGATCTTAAATCCCTTGTGACTGATGCTGTGTCAAAGCACCTTTCTGACATTCAAACCCCTGAACCCAATGCAACCAAAAAGGGGGAGTCTAAGTCAGTAAAGGATGATAAAAGGAAAAGAGTTGAAGAAGAAGAAGCTAAGGAGGAGCACAAAGGCAAAGAGATCATCACCTACAAAAGAAAGAAGAGTGTTGGTGAACAGACTGAAGATGAGAAGAGGTTGGATGAGATGATCAAAGAAGCTGATGACCAACATAGCAGATCCATGGACAGGATCATTGATCAGCTCTTTAGGCAAGGATTTGATACTGCCAAACTTGACTCAGAGATCAGAAGACTTGAGATTCAGGAAATTGAGAATCGATGGGCAAGTTGCAATGAAGAAGAAAGGGAGAGATTAGAGGCTATGATCAGATTCCTCTCTAAACACTTGGGAAGACCTATCATTGAGATAAAGTCATGGTCCAGAGATAGCATTTTGGAGATAACTACCAAAATATGCTCATCTGAAAGCTTCAACAAAGGCTTAATCATTGAAGCTCTGGATGAAGCTGGTGCTGGGAAGAGAACTGATATGGCCAAGTTATCCAAAGCCACCCTCACCAACAAAATGATAGAGCAGCCCTTAAAATCTCCTTTACCAAAACAATCTTCAAAGCCAACCTCACAACCAAAACAGCCAATCTCAAAACCTTCAAAACAACCAACCTCTCAACCTCCAAAACAACCAATCTCTCAACCTCCAAAACAATCAACCTCACAACCATCTAAACCAACCCCTTCACCCAAGAAACCCATTCAAGATTCCACCAGTGAAGCACCCAAAAGAAAAAGAAGGCTGCTGAGGATGGAAGAAGAAGAAGAAGAGGATGAAGAAGATAATCTGCCAATCTCTGCTATTCTTGAAAAGAAGAAACTGAAGCCTAGGAGTCAATCACAAACAATAACTCCTGAAACTCAAAGGCAGATAGTTAAGGTCAAAATTTAAGAAGAAGAACAGTAGAAGCAGCATGATGAGCAATTTCTTAGAATGGTTGACAAGGACTTCCCTCGGTCCTCATCCATTCAAGCGATGAAGATACAAGCTCAGAGGCTGTACACTCTCAGACATACCTTTCAACATCAAAAGGAAAGAGTGAGGATTTGGCCAGATCCCAGGGTAAGTTCTAGAATTCACAAGAAAAACTTACCAAGTAGATATCATGGCCAAGTAAGAAAGACTTTGAATGCTGTAATCATGTTGGCCATGGTAGTCTCACCCTGGGAAATCATTGAAGAATTCAAGAGAGCTCACACATCTAAATCAACCCCTATGTCTATTCTTGAGAACAAAATGATCAAGAAGGGGTTGTTGTACAAAAGACTTGAAGATCTTCAAAAGAGTGAACTCCAGTTGCTGCTCGAAGGCTCTCATCCAGATGAATTTGCATATAGAGAGATAACAACTGTTGAGTTGAAGAATGGGAAGACAGTGAGATATCTGTCTGAATACTATGGGCCTGAGTTCTTCTTTGAGGGAGAAGCAGAAGAACTCACTAAGGAGGAACAAGTTGTTCTCCTTGAGGACTATGCAAGGGAGTCTTTCAGACTCATCAATTGGAAATGGGTTTCATGGTTGGGACAAGACTCTGTGTCTAATTTCCCCAAGACAGAGTTCCCTTCCATAATTAGCCAATCAAAAGATTAGAAACCTTTTCCTGGCCTATGCTTATCTGTCTACCTCTGAAGCTGATCAAGAGAGTATTTTTGCCAAAGAATAAGTGGGATCTTCAATAAAGTTAGAGGTTTTGGCTGCATTGGTTCAGGGGGAGTTTGTTGGACCAAAAGAACCAATGAGCCTGATCAGAAAAACCTCTAAATCTCACAGACATTACAACTGCTGAAGAAGATCACAACAGCTGAAGACATCAGCTGATTACAAAGGTCTGAAGACAAAGTCCGAAAGTAAAGAACTGAAGACAAAGTCTGAAGATGAAGTGCTGAAGACAAAGACTGAAGACTAGAGTGATTAGCAGTTGTCACAACAGCTGAAGTTGTTAACTTCAGTAGTTGTGATGGTTTTACTTTTCAGTACTTGTAATTTTACATTTCAGTAGTTTATTGTTTCAGTAGTTTTAAGTCAGTAGTTTCATGTATTTGTACTTAGCATCATCTGAGATGTGATCAGTTGTTGAGAACATCTCAGTAGTTTGCATATTTCAGTTGTTTTGTAAATTCTGTTAGATGTCACTATCAAGTGACATCAGCAGACGTCACATTCCTCTATATAAGGGATGTTGACCTAGCTGTATTCTAACCGAAGCATTACGCGTGAATGAAAACATTCCTTTAACAAAAATATTCTCTCTATAATTGTGATTGAGTGTTTTGCATATTCATTACTTTTCTTGCTTGAATTCGATCTTAATTCGTGATATTCCGCTGCATAATTCAAATCTAATTGATCCGATCCTATCACACTCCCACAGACTAAAGTGATGAAATAAGATCCATGTACCTGAAGTATTGCTGGCTAAGGGTCTTTCCAGCAATATAAGTGAAATTTTCAAATTTTTGCTTCGGTGAATCTTCTTGGAGTCATTGGAGCTGGAGTACATCTGAGTCAGAGCATCAAAGAGTTCTTCAGCTGACTGGCAATGTTCAAAACCCACCATGATGGAGTTGGGTATGGCTGTCATCAGAATAGTTATAGCTTTTCTATCAATGTCCAGCCATTTGTAGTCTTCATCAGAATAATCTTCAACCGCCTTTTCTATCATAGCACCATTTCCAGCCGGTGCTGCAACCTTTGGATTATAAGGGCCATTGTTGATAGACTTCCACATCTTGCTGTCTTGGTGTCTGATGAAGCCTTCAATACGTCTGCTCCATGATATGAAGTTATCAGGGGGGATGATAAGTGCTTCGGTCATCGTTCCCATTTCACATTCAGATTTTTGGTTGAGGGCCATTTCGAGTGAGGTGAGTGTATGAGTGATGAAAAGGTTGATTTGGATGGTAAGATCACACAATTAAGAGCCTAAAATGCTCGGATACCATTTGCAGGATTGAGTTTGGTCACTCAACACAATTGTTATCTCTCAAACTCACTAAGTCATACTCGGTTTGATGATGTAGAATCTCTAAAGAGTTGATAATAATATAATAAGTAAACAAACACATGAGACAGGTTTTCAAGATACTTGTATATATTACTTCTCAACTCAATGTATTACAAGACTCTTACAAGCATGTTTAAGGAGTTACAATGAGGAACTATATATACTATTATCTACATCCAGTTATACTTTGATACCAGTGGGAAACTTACTACTAAACAAATACTACATTGTTAAGAGTAAGGTATCTAAGATAAAATACTATCTAAGATTTGGTAGTCATGACATGTCCTTGACTTACCTTTTGTTACCAACTAAAGTTGCTAACTGTACTAACTGATAAGGGATGAACAGTGGAATAAAGTATGATCAACTACATGGGCGTGGAAAGCACCATGCAGTATATCAGAGATTGCAGCGGTGTGTCAGAGGGACCATACTTATTTCCACTGGTTCATAGTAGGTTCTTCCGAAGGTTAACTGGCTTCGAAAGAACAAGTTCTTCTGAAGCTACTTATACCTCAGAAAAGTCTACTTCTTCCGAAGCTTGACTTGATCTTCAGGACTTCATGCTTCAAAAGTTAACTTGCAGTCAATTAGACTATATGATATTTGCTATTGTCTTGAATTCTTCTAAGTGTTGAACTTCGGAAGAAGGAAGACTTTGTCTTTGGAAGTTAGAGTTCCTCTTTGGAAGCTCTATCAGCGTTGACCTTCGAAAGTTCAGCTTTTGCCTTCGGTAGCTCTTTCATAGTTGTACCATAATTGTTTCTAAGTGTTTGTTTTGGTTGCACCAGCCTTACTTGATCCAACATTTAGAGTCTCAGTCCTTATTAGACTTCATCAATGGTGTGGAAGCATCCGTAATCTTTAGCCTTATGTATGTTTTAAATGGTTCGGGTCGTGGAATTAATATTGTCACATTAGTTCTATTCTCTATGATTCATTGTTCCCTCTTGCATTTTAGTAATTGTTTAATGTTGACTATTTCTTCAAAATGTATGTGGCCTTTATGAGTTGCAATGGAATGATAAGACTCCCTATACCTTTATTAATTTTTTTTATTGAACTAACCTTACAAATTGGTAGCCATTAGCTGTTTAGACATTTTAGCATTATACCTTGATGGAGTAATCGGATATTATGTAATCAGTTTAAGCTCAAGTGTATGTATATTGAGTATTGTTGAAATGACAAGAATGATGGAACAATTTCCCCTACTAGTTAGATTGAGAAAATAAAGACGATTACAGATATCAACAACTATATTGAGAATCAAAAGGTGAATTATGTTGCATGTTCAAAGGCGGGTAAAGCACTAAATTGGTGGAATACCGAAGTTCAAGTCTGAGGTAGGGAGGCTGTGTTAACCATGACTTGGGATGAGTTCAAAGCTTTGATGACTAATGAGTATTGCCTACTAAATGAGATGTGAAAGTTAATGCATGAATTCTAGAATCATGTAATGGTATGATCTAGTCATGCTGCTTATACTGATTGATTCCATGAGTTAACGAAGATGGTGCCACTTGAGGAGGATAAGGAGGTACATCTGGGTATTGGTTGTGGAATGGTGATTGCTATTGCACTTCCAACTATACAAAGTGTAATACTAAAGGAAGGTATTTGACTGATGAGATAAATAATACAGGAGCTTTTAAAGAGGCTAGTGAGAAGTGAAAGGAAGATGATGAGTCAAGCAAACAAGCTGGTGGTAAAGTGGACAAGAAGGCCAAGGCCATGAAAGTGTATGTAGCTACTAATCTGAGGAAAAAGGATTATGTCGGCGCTTATCCCAAATGTGTTAAGTGCCATCTGCACTACCCAATGATGGTATTGCACCCTTTGTATTTCAAATGGAAGCAGTTGGGACATTTGGCCAAGAGTTGTGAGGTGCTTGTAAACCAAACTATGCTGGTTATTGAGTTCAAATTAACACTAGTTTAACGTGGATGCTATGAGTATGGAAGCTAGGAGCATATCAGAATGCACGTCTGAGGTAGAACAAGGCTCCAGGTCGAGAAGGAAATCCGATTTAAGGGAAGAAAAACTAAAACTAGCTTCTTGTAATTGGTGCAAATCCAAGGCAAGATTATAATGGTGACTCTGGTCGTGAAAGGGCATTTGTGATTAATGCTAATGGTGCTCGACATGACCTACGCATTATGACATGTACATTTCCTTTACGCGGTCATTTGGCTATGGAATTTTTTAATAAAGGAGACAATAATAGCTTTGTTTTTTTTTAATTTGTGACATTTTTTGATGTTAACCCTAGTTACATGAATATGGTATTAAGGCTCCATAGAACTTAACAGCCTTAAAGATGCAAACACTGTAATTAACTTCGAGAGTAGTTGAATAACGGTTTCGTACGACCCATTCACTCACCATGGGGTACGCCTGTGCTTTTTGTCAATAAAAAGACGTATCCTTCAAGATAACATAAAACTTTTACGAATGAAATAAGCTAATGGCCAAGAATCATTATTCTTTGCCAAGGATAGAGGACTTATTCGATCGGTTCTAGGGATCGATGTACTTTTTGATAATTGATCTCCGATCTAGATATCATTAACTTAAGGCACATGAGGAGGACATACCAAATACATCATGTAGAACTTGTTATGGCTACAAAAGGTGAGATTTCTTCGACATGTGGTGAAGATGAAAGTGCAGGACCGGTGAAGGGTGGTCACTTACAACACAACAACACAAAGAGGCGATTAACAAAACTTAATCAAACAGTAAACTGGATTAACCACAATAATGATACTAAGAACACAAGTAACAAGTAAGAGACAGAACAAGAGATTGGGTTTCAAGGATGCAGTATATTGCTTTCTCAAGTTCTATTACAAGTGTTACAAATCATAAAGAAAGATACTAGAACATGAAATACTTATACTACAACCTACAGCCGGTTATACTTTGAAAGCCAGCTGGATACAATTTACTAGACACAAACAAAATCAATTGTAGAATCAAAAGGCAGATTGCCTTTTGACCTTGTGACTATGACATGCAATAGCTCACATCCTTATCTATTAAAAAAAAGGACAAAGTACATAAAGTAGAAAGTTACAGACTCAAGACCTCAATGTACAGTTACCAAAAGCAATGACCTTTTCACCAACTCATGTAAGTTTGTGACTTCACAGAGATGTAGCGGAAAGGTGTCGAGCTTTATGGAACAGTACATCAGATAAAGCATGTTACTAAAAGTCTTCGGAAGAAATCTTTCTTTATAAGATGAAGCTTCGGAAGACTTTGTCTCAGAGGCTTCGGAAGACTTCATATTTGGCTTCGGAAGATATTGGTCTTGGCTTCGGAATATTTTACACTTAGAATTTTTCTAGTGCATGGTGTAAATCTTCCGAAGCAATTCTACTTCAGTTCTTTAGTGCATTGCTTGCAGAGAGACTTTGGATGTTTTGTTTTGCATCAGACTTATAGGAATCCTTACAAACTCCCCCTAGGCTGATGCTACCAAAACATTTAGAAGATCTTCAGATGTTAGTGGTCTTCAGCACAATGATGACCATACCTTTCTTCATTAGATGGTCAGGATCATGCAGAGGTGACTTGATTATGTCTTGCCATGTATAGACATTATCAACACCTTGATCTCTGATTACATGCCATCTTTATGGATTGTAGAGAAGGTACAGGATAAGATGGGTGTCTCAGCTGCAAGAGGAACCACTTGTATTGGAGTTGATTGGGCTGCCTCTTCATGCACTTTCTCAGGTTGATCTGACTCAGTCGAGGTGTAGAGGTAGATGATTTAGGCTTCTTCTTCTTAGACTTTGGTTTAGAAGCCATCCTCTTCTTCCTCTTAGAGGACTTTAACTGAGAAGACTGGTCTGTAGCGCCCTGTTGATAGATGCCTGTGGCACTCAGGTAGTTGATCATTTTGATCCTATCTTCTGCTTTGTCTACCTGAGGTTCTTGTTGAACCACATCTTCTTGTACATGACTTTCTTGAACTGGGGAGAGAGTAGGAGCATGCTTGTAATGTCTTTTCTTGTCTCTTCTCCTCTTTGAATTGGAGAAGTAACCTTGCATCCTCTTTTTCTTTCATCTCTCTTGACACTTCCATGTCAGCCAGTTCATTTAGCTCATCTAAGGGGAGAGAAATGATATTGTCTATATCATAGTTCCTTGACTGTAGATAATTTATCCTGACTGCCCTTAACTCATCATTCTGAGTATCTGGTCTGGGGGTAGCCCTGATAGCAGACTCCATGAGTCTTGAAGACTCAGCAGATGAACTTTCTCCCCTCAGCCTCCTTTTCCTCTCTCTCTCTCCTCCTCCTCAATTTCCTCAGGAGTCAAAATCCTTTTCCCTTTGTCACCAACTGACCTTTGTGACTCAGGGTGGATAGAGGTTTGGCCTTCATTGCTTGGTGTAGCATCCATGCTCTGGCCAGAGAGAGGTTGAGAAGCACCTTCACCAGCAGGGGTCTCAGGTTCTGCCACTGGGCCTTCAGTCAAGGTTTCCCCTATGAAACTAATCTTAGGATCTGCCTCAACATCCAGTTGACCGATGGCATTACCTGATTGCCTAAGTCTCCTTCTTAAGCTAAACTCTGCAGTGATCTTGTCTTGGATTCTTTGAGCCAATCTGTCAGCTTGTCTTGAGTTTCTTGGGTTGACAAGTGGCATGTTGACTAGATCCAGACCTTCATAGAAGTTCAAAGTTTGATAATCAAATACTTCTTGTTGCCCTTGTACTCTGTGAAGAATAAGGGCTCTTCTATCAGCATCATACCTCCACCCAATTATGTAGTTTGAAGTTCCTTGAGGTGAGGATGACATAGCCCTTGGTATACCTTCCTTAAAAAGACTTCTGATGATAGAGTCTATAGAGTCCACATTAATGTGAACTTGAGGAAGTTGATGAGAATGCACAATTGCAAGTGAGGATGGTGAGTCCTCAATGTCCATTCTCTGTGAAGAACTCCCAGGTTCTGTGGCTGCAATGACTTTCTCCCCCTTTTTGGTAGCATCTCCCACTTGCATAGGTGAGCTGGAGAATAGATCAATCACATCCACAGGTTCTTGTGTTCCTAGTTGAGCTCTTCTTAAAGGTCTCCCAGCTAGTTTTTCTTTAAGATATGAAATCTCAAGTTGCTGATCATTGACCCTGTTGTGTAAGCTAGTCACCTAAGATTCAAGGTGACTAACCTTATACACTAAATAGGAGCATGTTTTTGACAGTTTTTGCACCTTTAGTCTCAGATTCCCCTCTTCTTCATCAGAAGAATCATTGGGGGATGAGATGATTGGACCAAAGTCCTCTCTCTCACCACCAGCTTGAGGTTCCTGGCTGCTGGTTTTCCTCTGCTCACTGGCAATCTCAGTTAAGATGTCAGTGGGCTGAGTTCCTATGGTTGAGGTCTTAATGATGTAATCACTTGCAGACGTGAGAGCCTCTTCCATATGGACATCCTGAACAGGTTCAGAAGTCTCCACCTAAGTTATAGGTGACTGATGTGGGCTAGACTAAGGAGACTCAGGAGTACTCATCTCTAGGGGAAGAGAAGAGAGACTCATGGTACTCACTAAAATCTAAGTCTTCATCAGTATAGAAGGAAAGGTTGGGAATGGGTTGATTTAGATCTAAAGACTGGGGATGGTAACTGTCCCCTAAAGGTTGTTAACTTGAGTGTTGAGACTCAGAGTGAAGGCTTAAGGCAGTTGCGCTTGTGAGCTTATCAGGGTGAGCATGAGGAACCTCAGCCCTGATAGTTGAAGAGATGGGAGTGGTTTGCTCTTCATGGGAAGTGGGAGCTCTAGTGTCCACTTCCTCCTGTAAAGGTGAGTATATGGGGACCTGCACAGATTCAATAGCTTGAGCAGGGGTTTGTTTGGATCTTCTTTGGTAGGTTAGGGTTACTTGAGGACTTTTTAGTGGTAGAGAGGTAGAAGGTGTGGGTTCAACACTAGCTTGTGTTGCTAGGTTGTCACTTTGAGCAATGAGCTCTAACATTTTGGGGACAAGGGCTGTTTCTACCCCTGAGAAGCCTACAGTTGGCTTTTTCATGATTTTAAAGATGCCGGGCTTCATTTGTCCCAATTTAAGAATATTATCTGTTTCCCTCAACTGTGAGCCCAGTTCACAGTTGAGAATGTGTTGAACATATCTAGGAAACATATAATACTCTAAGGAGTCCAAGTTAGCAAGCAAATTGGTATAGACAAATTGAGAGTACCTGAACTTGACCCCTTGAACCATTCCATGCACTATGAAGGAGAGATCCTCAGGAATCTGGTCCCAATCTCCATGCTTGTTAGACAAGCTGTGGATAACCACATGGAGTAGATATTTCCACTGGGATGTGACCTTCCCTTTCCTGAAGGTCTTTACAGAGAAATCCCCCTCATAGCCCATATGCTCAAAGGAATGATTGATAGCTTCCTTTGGGAAGGACAACTCACCTTCTCCATCATCCAACTGCAAATGAGCGTTGATGATGGCCGGAGTGATGAAGATTGTCCTCCCTTGCACTGTGGCAGACAGTGCCTTCTCCCCATCCATGATGACCTCTTGGCAGGTCTTCCAAAATTCAATCAGATAATCCTCATATAGAGTAGGATCAATAGTTAGGGAGGTGAAGTAGTTTGATAAAGTTAAAAACTGGCAAATCTCTGAGAAACTTTCATCTTTCTCAGAGCTTAACAGAGCAACCTGGTTGTGTTGCCTGTGAAGTTGCATGGAGAAATCTGGGTTGTTTCTGCGGTTAAGGTTTGCCATTTGAGAAGCTTAAGGATGAAGAAAGGTGAAAAGCAAAGGCGTTTTGGGAATTAGGTTTGAGGAATAGTAGAATTGAAGAAGATAGTGAGGGAGAGGGGGAACCGTTGGGTATTTATGTGAAAAGGATTTGAACCAAAGTTAATAAAAGAGGATAAACTTTGAAATCCGAATGTCGGTCCCACCTCGGAAAAAGTAGTTTTCTTTTGCTCAAAAAGTAGTTTTCTTGGAATTCGAAAAACTTCCGAAGGTAAATTATCTTCGGAAGTTTTAATGAAAAACCTTCCGAAGCTAAAATGACTTTGGAAGTTTTTCCTGAGAATCTTGAAAATTTTGCTTCGGAAGAGAAATAAACACTTGAATGCTTTGTATATAAAACAACAAAGCTTCCGAGAGTTAATTTTTCTTCGGAAGGAAAAAGTCCTTAAAAACAAATAAGTGTCTGAGACAAGTATTTAAGCTTCGGAAGATAGATTGAGACTTCTTCCGAACGTAAAATTTCTTAGACAGTTATTTATCTTGAAGACATGATTTTCTTCCGAAGGTAAAAATATATCTTCCGAAGGATCAGAAAATTTTCAAGAATCTAAAGAAAGTCGTCAAAAAGAATTTGATATCCAAAGAAAGCATGAGCTTATGAAAGTGATGAACTAGACAACTTAGGACACACATATTTTAAGAAATAATTAGAATTAGTTTTAAGAAAAGATCTACTCAAAGTTGATTATCCCAATAGCTGATATTAGATATTTAAATCTCTGTTCATCAAAAGCTTTTGTAAACAGATCAGCATATTGTTCATCTGTATGAACTTTGACTAGTTTAATTAATCCCCTTTCATAGTTATCTCTTATTAGATGATACCTGATATTGATGTGTTTGGTCCTTGAGTGCTGCACAGGGTTCTTAGTGATAGAGATAGCACTATTGTTGTCTATGTGGATAGGAGTCTCCTTGAAGTTAAATCCATAGTCCAGCATCTGATTTTGAATCCAAAGCACTTCAGCACAGCAACTTGCAGCAGCAATGTATTCAGCCTCAGCAGTTGATGCAGACACACATGATTGTTTCTTGCATTGCCATGAGACAACCCTTCCACCAAGGAATTGACATCCCCCAGATGTAGACTTTGCAGTCATGTTGCAACCACCATAATCACTATCTGTATAAGCATACAGATTGAAGTCAGGATTCTTTGGATACCATAAACCAAGTGTTGAAGCACCTTTGAGGTATCTTAAAATCTTTTTGACAGTGTTTAGGTGAGACATCTTAGGGTTGGCATGATATCTTGCACAAATAGATGTAGCAAACATGATATCAGGCCTGCTAGCTGTAAGATACATAAGAGACCCAATCATAGCCCTGTATAGGTGTTCATCTACACACTCCCCCTCAAGATCAGGTCCAAGGGAGTGGTTTCTGGCTATGGGTGTCTTAGCAATCTTACAATCAGTCATGTTGAACCTCTTGAGTATGTCCTGAACATACTTTGACTGACTTATGAAGATGCCATCTTCAACTTGCTTCATTTGAATTCCCAGAAAGAAATTGAGTTTTCCCATTGCACTCATTTCAAATCTGTCTTTCATCAGCTTCTCAAAGTCTTTGCAGAGCTTTGGATTAGTTGAACCAATGATAATGTCATCTACATACACTTGAACTAGCAATAAGTCATTTCCCTGTCCTTTGATGAAGAGAGTTCCATCTATAGTACCTCTCCTGTATCCATGTTTACAAAGATACTCAGACAATGTCTCATACCACTTTCTGGGTGCCTGATGCAGCCCATAAAGAGCTTTGTCAAGCTTGCAGACATAATCAGGATGATCAGGGTCACAAAGCCAGGTGGCTGTTTGACATACACCTCTTCATCAATCACTCCATATAGAAAAGCACACTTCACATCAAGTTGAAAGACCTTGAAGGTCTTGGATGCAGCAAATGCCAGGAATATCCTAACAACTTCTAATCTTGCTACAGAAGCAAAGACATCATTGTAGTCAATCCCTTCTTCTTGTGTGTATCCTTGAACAACTAGTCTTGCCTTGTTCTTGATGATAATGCCTCTATGATCCTTCTTATTCCTAAACACCCATTTGGTTCCAATGGTAGTCTTCCCATGAGGAAGAGGACAAAGGTTCCAAACTTTTTGCCTTTTGAATTGAAGCAACTCTTGTTGCATAGCTTCAACCCAACTTCCATCCTTTAGAGACTCATCAACTTTCTTTGGCTCTATCTAGGATAATAAACAAGAGTGAAAACAAACATTTGCTTCATGGGTTTGTCCTCTTGTTCTTACCCCTGTGACAACATCTCCAATGATGTTTGTGGTGGGGTGAGACTTGTGGATCCTAAGCTGAGGGATCACAGCAAGTTGCTGAGAAAGATCCAAATTTGAGAAATTTAGATCTGACATAGATGATTCACTCTCCACATCACCACACTTATCAAGATTGACTTGATCCAATGAGTGTGTGACATCATTGATGTTGTCATCTATGGTGTGGTTGTTAGCATCAAGAAATTCTTGATCACTTTCACCATCACCATTGTTGTCTTCCACAATTGAGGTATCTTTATCTGGTTGTGGAGCCTCTGCGCTGGAATTTGAAGGCACCCCAGATGTATCAGTTGAATTGTCATTGTAGTGCTGATAGAAACCTCATTTGTTGAAGTAGTTCCAACTGGAGCAGAAGATGTATGAGTTGAAGGTCTTCCTAGCTCAAACCTTGGATCAGGATCACGTGTATTTAAATTTTCTGCAGATCCTGAAACATTCTCACAAGATTTGTTAAAACAGTTGGTAACTAAATCAAGATCAAATAGCCAATCAGGACCAGAACCAGCCACACAAGGAGTGTGTTCATCGAAAGTCACATTGGCTGACTCCTCAACAATTCTAAGTTCTGAGATTGTATACTCTATAAGCCTTAGCTTGGAAAGAGTATCCAATGAAGTGTCTATCATCTTATTTCTCAGCAAATTTGACAATTTGATCTTTGGTATTCAAGATGGTGCAAGGACATCCAAATAACCTGAGAAAACCAATGAAAGGTTTTCTCTTGTGCCAAAGTTCATAAGGAGTCTTACCATGTGTCTTAACTACTAAAACTCTGTTTGGCACATAGCAAGCAGTATTTACTGCCTCTGCCCAGAAGGTGATGGGCAGTTTAGAGTCAGACAACATAGTTCTTGCAGCTTCAATTAGTGTCATGTTTCTCCTCTCAGCAACACCATTTTGCTGAGGAGTCCAGGGAGCACTATATTGTCTTGTAATACCTTTTTCATCACAAGATGTATCAAGGATTTGATTCTTGAATTCAGTCCCTTGATAACATCTTATGATTTTGACCTTGTGATCACTTTGATTCTCAATTTTTAAGATGAAATTCTTCAGAATCTCAGGGGTCTCATCCTTAGTTCTAAGAAAGAAAACCCAAGTGAATCTTGTAAAATCATCTGTGATCACCAAACAATAAGAGGTCCTTCCTAGACTCATTACACTGGTGGGGCCAAAGAGATCCATATGTAATAAGTGTAGGGGAGTAGTGATGGAGTTCCTTTCCTTAGGCTTGTGTGATACCTTATGCTGCTTCCCTTTCAGGCATGCAACACAATGATCATCACTTGTAAACTCTTTCTTTGGCATTCCAGTTACCAGATCATGTTTAATTAGTTTATTAATATTCTTAAAGTTTACATGGCACATTCTTTTATGCCATAGGAAAGACTCATCACTATTTGCTTTAGATAGAAAGCGTGAAACTTCTCCAGAGGGAGATGTTTCTTGCAAGTCCATCTTGTACATATTCCCTTTCCTGGGGGCTCTAAGCAGGATGTGCTCATGAGGAATGACCACTCCAGGCTTGAGAACAATGCACTCATGCTTAGTAAAGAGCATGTTATGACTCTGATCACAAAATTAGGATACACTCAAAAGATTGTACCCAAGCTCCCAGACAAAGTTTACCTTTTCAATGCTGAGCCTACCATTTGTGACCTTGCCCCTTCCAGAAATGTAACCACCTTCATCTCCTTCAAAAGCAATTGGTCCTCCATCAATCCTCTCAAAGTTATGGAGTAGTGACCTATTGCCTGTCATGTGCCTGGAACAACCACTATCAATGATCCAGACATTCTTGTTTTTCTTGAGCTGTTCCTGCACAAAGAAAATGATTAGTTACATTTGGAAACCCAAGCCTTACTTGTCTTGGGCTCACTAAGTATAATAAAAGGTAATGCAACAGTAATAGATCCTATGGTTGTGCTAGAAGGATCTTGAGCTGTTGTTAATGGAGAAACTTCAGTCACTTGGTCTTTCATAGACTTCCACACCACCTTTGGAGTCTTGGACTTGACCTTCAATACTTCGGAAGCTTTTGGGACTTCAGAAGTTTTGATGACTGAACCTTCGGAAGATTCTGCAGTCTCTGCAGCAGACTTCAGTGCTTCGGAAGAATTCCTTTCTTCCGAGACCAACTTCTCTTCCGAAGGTAATTTTCCATTTGCCTTCTTCTTTGACTTGGAGCTTCCAAAGAAAACAGACTTTCCTTCCGAAGCTTGAATCTTCTTGAAACTCTTTGAAGTCTTTGTCTTTGTCATATGGACAGTACTTTTAGGATTGTATGGACAATCCTTAGCAATGTGAGAGGTACTTTCACACATGACACACAACATTTTCTTCTTCACAAGAGTCTCCTTATGAGAGCAAGACTGTCTTTGGTCACATCCCTTCTCCACCTTCATCTTTGCAGATGCTGAGACAGTTCTTATGGGCTGGGAACTGTTCTTGGAGTTTAGTAGTCCATGCTGTGCAGCAGTGGTATACAATAGATCAGTCTTCTTCTTGGTACTAAGATGATTTGAACAAGAACCAGACCTCTTAGCTGAAGAGTTTTGATTGATGTCTTCATTCTTTACTACTTCAAACCCTGCAGTGATAAAAACTTGTTTCTGCTTAGAGTCAAAAGTAGCCTTTATTTCTTGAGCCTTCCTTGCTTTTCTTTTGCTCTTCCTGATCAAGTTCTTTCTTATTGACTTGGTCATTACAGTTCTTTCTCATTGACTTGCTTTTCTTTTAGGATAGTGGCCCTTCTTAGAATCCTCCTCTTCACTCTTCTCAGAGGAATTCTTCAATATCTCTTCTTCATCCTCTTCACTTATAGGATCTATGAGAGGAAGATCATCTTCACAAGTTCCACACCTGGGAGATCTTACAGACAAGATTGTGTGTGGAGGAGCTATCTCATTAGATCCCAGTCCCTGTCTATTTTGATAACACACCTTGTTGTGCAGGGATGAGGATATCATGTTCTTGAAGGTCTCTTCTTCAAGAACACTCTTTTCTGCCTTGGCTTTGCTGATCACAAGCTCAGTCTGGCACTCAGTCAGCTTGGTTATGAGATCTTTGATTTGGGTCCTAAAATCTGTATGCTCATGTTTTAGAACTGAAATGGTTTTCTCTAAGTCCTCTATTTTTAGTTTATAATCATTTTCAGACTTTCTAAAATCAGATTTTAAAATGTTTAAGGACTCAAGATCAGATCTCATCCTGTTAACTTTAGCAATGCATTCAGGATTATAGAGATGTTCCAATACCTTGGCTTCATCATGATCTACCATTAGTGCTTGGTTTGGAGAAGCATCTTCCACCTGAAAGCTCCAGTCAAAGCCTCCTTCTTCAACAGCAACAGCAGCTTGTTGCTTTGGCTTCTCATTCTGAGGGGCTTTGTCAGTGTAGTTTGGTCTGGTTTGTGCTTGGCCACCATTTGTTTTAGGTGCCTTACACTCTCTAGCAAAGTGGCCCATCAAGTTACAGTTGTAACACTTGACTTTGCTTTTATCCAAACCAAACTTTCCACTGGTTGCATTGCTTGGAAACCTCCTTCCAGTTCTCTATTAGAACTTCTTGGCTCTATGAGTGAGAAGAGCCATCTGCTGGACTATTTCCATATATTCCAGATCATCTGGATGGATACAATCCAGGTCTTCAAGAGTGAAAAGAGAGTTGCCACAACGTTCATTTGAAGACACAAGGCTTGAGAAGAGCTTGTCTCTTGGAATGGGCTTTCTTGAGTGTAGTTCTCCCTGGGTGTCTCTAGGAAGGTGATGAAAGGACCCTTTGGTGAATTGTCAGGGTAGCATATGAGATGATGTTGGGGTTCTATACTATCCCTTTCAACCACATGCAGGGCTGAACCCAATTGATTGTTGGAGTTGCCAGATGAACCTTGCATGTTCATTTCCATCTGGTAGCCATTGAGAATCCCATATAACTTTGTCAGAGTAAGAGTTTTGAGATTTTCAGTCCTCTTGATCACCACACAATAGTGTGTCCATTGCCTAGGAAGTGAGGACATGAACTTCCTTACAATGTTTCTGTTTTCAAGAGGAACTCCTCCATCCACAAGGGTATCCACTATCTCAACATACCTGAAGTATTGCTGAGTCATGGTTTCACCTGTTTTGAAGGTGAAGTTTTCAAATTGCTGCTTCAGGAGATCTTTCTTGTTCTCCTTGGCTTCAGAGGAGCCTTCATACATCAGTTTTAGTGCATCCCACAGCTGTTTAGCTGTTTTGCACTTCTTGAAACCTCTGTACACAGAGTCTGGAAGGGTAGTTTGAAGAGCAGTCATGGCTTTTCTATCAATCTCTACTCTCTTCCTATCTTCATCAGAGTAGTTAGCCACATCTTTGGGGATCATACCAGCACCCATAGCAGAAGGAGTGCTGGGTATGAAAGGTCCATTTTCAACAGACTCACACATTCTTGAGTCTAGAGACCTGATGAAACCTTCCATTCTCATACACCAGGTATCAAAGTTATCAATAGTGATCAGTGGGTACTTGTTCATGGTTCCAGTTTCCATATCAGACTTTGAAATGGAAGTCATTTAAAAGTTTAGTATTTGTGTGTGTGAGGGATCTTAAGATGGTGAGATCTTATATCAAGAGCCTGAAATGCTCTGATACCAATTGCAGGACCGGTAAAGGGTGGTCACTTACAACACAACAACACAAAGAGAAGATTAACCAAACTTAATCAAATAGTAAACTGGATTAACCACAATAATGATACTAAGAACACAAGTAACAAGTAAGAGACAAAACAAGAGATTGGGTTTCAAGGATGCAGTATATTGCTTTCTCAAGTTCTATTACAAGTGTTACAAAGCATAAAGAAAGATACTAGAACATGGAATACTTATACTACAACCTACAGCCGGCTATACTTTGAAAGCTAGCTGGATACAATTGACTAGACACAAACAAAATCAATTGTAGAATCAAAAGGCAGAATTGCCTTTTGACCTTGTGACTATGACATGCCATAGCTCACATCCTTATCTATTACAAAAAAGGATAAAGTACATAAAATAAAAGTTACAGACTCAAGACCTCAATGTACGGTTACCAAAAGCATGGACCTTTTTACCAAATCATCTAAGTTGGTGACTTTACAGAGATGCAGCGGAAAGGTGTCCAGCTTTATGGAACAGTACATCAGATAAAGCATGTTACTAAAAGTCTTCGGAAGAAATCTGTCTTCATAAGATGAAGCTTTGGAAGACTTTGTCTCTGAGGCTTTGGAAGACTTCATATTTGGCTTCGGAAGATATTGGTCTTGGCTTCAGAAGATTTTACACTTAGAATATTTCTAGTGCATGGTGTAAATCTTCTGAAACAATTCTACTTCAGTTCTTTAGTGCATTGCTTGCAGAGAGACTTTGGATGTTTTGGTTTGCATCAGACTTATAGGAATCCTTACAGAAAGATATTTATGTAAATTCTAGTAAGATTAAGGAGGCCATGAACTAGGACTTCTCAAGGATTAGCCTTCTATTACACGTTTTGTCTCGAACTTCTAAAGGGTTGCTCAACCTTTTACATTGTTAACCCAAAAGGATAAGAAGTTCGAGTGGGGATCTAAGTAAGAAGTGTTCCTGACCATGTAGGATAAGTTGTGTAACACACAAAAGGATACGTTTTGATAATATCAAATCGTGATAGACATTTCACATCACGATTCAGGTAAAGTTTATAGAAGGCATTAGGAACGCATCTGGACATTAGTATGGTTAATCAACGTTAGGCCGACCATCAATTTGATACTTGCTATTTAGATGTTGGATGGTATGTTGAGGGCTTGTGTTGTGAATTTTGGAGGTAGTTAGGAGACTCACTTACATGTAGTTGAATTTACATATAATACTAGCTACCATACCAGTATAAAATGTGCATTTTTGGTGCACTTTATGGGAGTAAGTATGCGTCACCGGTGTGTTGTAAGAAAGTTTGGAAAGGTGGACGATTGGACCTAAAACCATTCACTGGACGAGTGACAAGGTCGTGTGAAACAGGAACAAACTAAAAGTAGTTCACGATCGTTAGAAAAGTTAAACTAACAATCAAAAGAAGCCTTGCTTTAGGCATATGCTCTCAAACACTAGTTGACTTACTAAATAGTTACGATCGGTCACCGATGTGCATTCAATGTGTTAGTAGTGTTGTTGGTTAGTTTCGGTACATCGTATATATAAACACTAATGGTACGTTGAATGTCAAATCATAGCTAGACTATGAGCTAACTTTTGGTGATAGTTAACAACCATATTCTAGAGATGTTAGCAAATAAGTTAGTAGACCTTAAAATTTATCTCAAGAGGCCTTCTTCTATTTGTTGTTTACGAGGTGTTGCCTTGGAAAGGCATTGTTCACCTTGGCAAAAGGTGCAAACTAACACCTAGTTTTCTGAGTATGATTATAACTACCAAACGAATTGACTATATGGATCATCGGTTGGAATTACCACAAGAACTGTGTGGGGTGCATGACACATTCCATGTGCTGAAGCTTTATCTTGCTGATAACACTTTATAGTTGCCGCTCGAAGAAATTCAAGTTGATGGTATGATTTATTTCGTTGAAGAAGTAAATGAGATTTTGGGTAGGAAAATTGGACTATGAATCACCATGAAGCATAGTAGGATTCTGATAGCTAAGTTTAAATGAAACTCCAAGCAATGAATAGTATTTACATGGGAATGAGAATATCAAATGAGGATTACGTGCCCTCACCTGTTCCCGGTAGACATAATATATGTTGATGGACTTCGAACTGTGCTACTACTAAGGTGAGTTTCATAAACCATTTTTGTATGTTATACATAGCGAGAAAAGCATGATCTAAAATATGGACTTGCCATGATTTTAAAATTATTTTGGACTTGAATTGAACTGTCATGTGTGGTTAGAGTCATAGGATCGAGTGTAGATTGCCTTTATGGTTGTGTTCTTGTGCTTAAATTCCCCGTGTTCTCATAAAGACTATTTAACTATAGATTGGAGCTGTTGAAAGGTGTCATTAGTACTAAATAGTTGACACCCTCACCCTCATTGTTAGTATGCTAGCTAAGATTAACTTAGCCTAGACGTGCCCTTGGGAGAATTTAATTCGGTATGTTTAGACTTGGAGTTGTATTTGGGGTATGCACGTCATTAGGTTTGGTCATGAGCTTATGTCAGTCTCAACTTTTTATGTTCTCATTGACATAATATTATTATACCAAACTTACATGACAAATTGACCTTTTAGCGACAAGGAAACTGTGACGACGATGGTAGCAATGACTTAAAGTTGCCATAACCTAATGCAATGACATTTTGAACCCGTGGCGATGACTTACGTCATCATGAATCGTGAAATTGTAGAGTTTAGAAAAATGAGTCTTGAAAAATCTAATTTTAAACTATAGTATGATTTGTGCAAAAACTTCAAATCATGTGAATATTTGAAGTTGTGCGAAAGTTGTATGGTGCGAGATCTTAAGACCATGCAAGAACATAGAATTGTGCAATAACTATGACTTTTGCAAGAACTTCTTCTAATTAGTATAGATAGTTCTCATTCAAACAATATTATTATACCGGACTTACATGACAAATTGACATTTTAGCGACGAGGAAACTGAGACAAAGATGGTAGCAATTACTTAAAGTCGCCATAACCTAATGCAATGAAATTTTGAACCAGTGGCGATGACTTATGTCATCATGAACAGTGAAATTGTAGAGATAGAAAGAGAATCTTTGAAAATCAAAATTTTAAACTAAAGTATGATTTGTGTAAAAACTTCAAATCATGTGAAAACTTGAAGCTGTGAGAAAGCTGTGTGGTGTGCGAACTAAAGACCATGCAAGAACATAGGATTGTGCAAGAACTATGACTTTTAGGAGAATTTCTTGTAATTAGTATGGATAGTTCTTTTTAAGTTGTAATTTTGAACAATTCTCATTCAGTCTGATTTTAATTGCTAAGGACAACATTTTTGAGTGATAATACAGTTGAGAAATCTTATTTATCTTATGTGTGTTGCTTATATACATTGATTTGATTTTCTAGTTTTGTGTATAAAAATGAATATAGATAATTATGTGTTTGATATTCATTGCTCAACCGATTATTGAGTGATTTGGAATAGAGCCATGGTGCTCAATCAAGGATTTCATTGATCGATATTCCTGAATTGGAGTCAATTTGAAGGTTGTTGGAGGTTATCTGAGATAAGATGGTGCAATGAAGTTAGTTTTGGATTAATGAATTTGAGTTTGAGGGTCAACGGGACGGTTTCCTATCTTCGCTAAAAGGTTCAAACAAAAATAGTGTCAAAATAAATCAATTAGGATTGATTTGGACTTGTTTAGGTGTTGAATAAACTCATTTGGCGTTTAGCAAAAACTTCAATTTCTACACATTGAAGTTTTGCATTTTCTATAGTTTTCAAAGTTGACGATTGGTGTGAGAATTCTTTGCCTTTTGAAGATTATCTAGATTAATTTCGCATAAGGAATTTGCGAAAATTATAGTTGGCTATTGAAAAAGCTTAAACTTTAAGTAGTTTGTTGAGGACAAAGAGTTTTTGCATAGAATTTCTATGAAAACTTGGACTTTTATGGAAACATTGAAAGTAGTTTTGTGAATTCATAGTTGTTCAATTTCTCAAATAATGACGATGAATCAGAACATGAAAAACACCATTATTTCTTCAATCTTCACATTGAATTTGGATCAAGCACAAAGCCTCCAAGATTAACTAATGAGGATGACTATGCAAATTGGGCGTACCATTTCAAGAACTATTTCATTTCTATGGAATCAAATATATGGAGATCAATCAAATTTGGTCCGTATAAGCAAATGTAAAAGAATGACAATGGAGAACTAGTGCAGAAACCACATGGGTTGTGGGATGATGAAGATATGAAGCATTTTACTCTTAATGATAAATCATATGCATCATATACTGTGTTGTTGTCAACTGAAATATCACATGGTTACCGAAGCTTTATGGGTACAAATGCAATATGATGCTCTAGAAAGTCAGCTTGTAGGAAACAAAGATATGAGCGAAAGTAAAAAGGATGTGTTGAATTAACAATTCATTATGTTCAATCATGTCAATAGAGAAACTTTGGAAGAACAAATCAGTATGTTTGTAAGGCTTGTGACTCAGATGAAGAATGCTAGATATGAATTGAAAATTATTTCAGTGAGCAAGTGTAAAGGATCACATATAACATAAGATCGATCTCATAACAATAACACGAAATATTGTCATTCTGGCATAGAAAGATAGAAGATAAAAACGATTGTAAATAACTTTCCAATTGTATTGCTCTCTAATTTTGAATGAATTACAATAAATGTGTAATCAGCAAATGACAAAAACCTTACTAAATACATTAAGAAATAACTATATATATGAAACTCTAAACTTCTCGCGTCGTTCTCGAGTGATAGGTACTTCTCGCGCATCAAATCTAGGTTTTCACGCGACTTGATCTTGATTTGATATCCCGAGCCTCTAGGTTCAATCCCTACAATCTCCCCTAGGCGCGGTAAATCAAAGCTTTAAAAGTCCACGTTTGCAACCTTGTACTACCCTCGTAAGCATACAGCTTGTTGACTACGGCCTACGTAATCAACCAACCAAACTATGCTGCCAAACAGTAAATAGATTCATCAGTTGTAATTGGACAAGCATGCAATCTTATCAAATTGTCTCTTCCAAACTTAAGCAGATCCACATGGTTGATGATATGGTAGTCTTGATCAACGCATGACCCATCCTTTCTCAGTTCCTCCACATAAGCTTAGACAAGTTTTTATCTAGCACTGGAGCGTGTATAGGGATCTTCCTGACATATCTTGGATGCTTATAAACCCTTATCTTCATTGGCTTGTTCATGTTTGGGTCTATACGAGTCTCATCTTCAATGACTTTAGATTTAGCACTTTTTAAGTCCTTGAAGTACGTCTTACTACGTATCCATATCAAATTCCCTATCTAGTTTCCCTTTCCATAGTTACTTGGGTTGATAAATTGAACGCGATCCATAGCATATAAATCCGAAGCTTTGAGTGTATGAAAGTCATGCTAATCCTAAAAATACTCTATGGCTCTAGACTTTCTCTTTATCACATATAACTTCTTCTTGGCATCATATGCCCAACTAAGAATAGGTTCTGAGTTTCCCTACATTGTGAAAGGTTTGGAACGTCTCAGCATGTGCACATAAGCTAGCGGTAGAGGAGCTACAACAACAATGTTCCTGACCTGATGTATAACTCTTTGACCAGTCTGATCTACTGTCTTGTCAGTCGTCTCTCTAGAACTAGACTCTCCAACAATCTCTCCTTCTTCAGTTAAAATATCAGAAACTAAGTCCTTATGACTATTTCAAATACGTCGGTGTAAGCTACAGTCTCCTCAAAATCATCAAACGCCCCAAAATCATCATCATCATTCCTCAAAAATCAGTCTCTACTGGAATGAATAGAATTCTTTCTTGTATGCTTCTTCAGTTTGGGATCTAATGGAGTGTAATCAACTATATCATCGGGACTTGGTCTAGAGACATTGTCAGTACCCGATGATCGAGAAGCACCTTTAGCTGAACCCATATCACCGCCCTTATCATCATCATCATCTTTCTTATCATCATCTCCAACCTTATCATCTCCTTCATCACCATAATCATCATCATCATCATCCATATTATCATGCTCATCGCAACTAAAATCCACATATCCAAATCATTATCATCATCAACTAGGTTAGGGATAGGTACATCATGCTCAGGCTCCACAAACGCCTCTCCAGTAAACAGTGCAAGTCGATCCTTAGTAGCCTGAATAGGAACAATAGAAGAAGTCTCTTGATCAACATTAGAAGTATTTGTTCTCCTTTCTGTTTCAATAGGATCAACAATACGCTTTGTAATATGAATGTGATCATCAGCAAGTTTAGTACCATCAGTTTGCTGTCCACTAGATTCTCCAACTTTGATGGTTCGTTGTTGAGTGAATGAATAATAAACATGGTAAGTGAGATCACGTATGTTCTGCTTGATAATCTGAACGTAGCTAAACATAAAATGTCGCTTATTCACCAAGCTCTTGATCCTCTCATCCTTCTCTTGCATACTCTGATACATATCATCAATAATGTGAGTCTTTTCCAACATCTCTTTCTCTAACACACTAACCCTCTGCTTAAGTGTAACCCTCATAGGTGAAAATGGTGCAGAATCTGGTTGCGATCGTGGCTATGGAGTAGTATTAAGATAATCAGCATCACCGAATAAGTCATCATGTGTTTGAGTCTTTGGTGGTGTACTCAACACATCCTTAGTAGTAGTCATAGATGATGATGATGATAGAGTTTTTGATTTTGTTAAAATCATGGGTGTAGTAGCCTCGCTAACTATGGCAGGAGTATCTGATAATGGAACGTCAGTACTAGTCATCACAGTGCTCATCGGGGTCAGACTCTTACCTAACACTCCTCATCCTCTACCCCTCCCACGTGCACTATCAGACTCAGTCCTCTTTCTCGCCATCTTCTTATTCCTCTTCTGAGTCGATGGTGAATCCTCAGGAATAAAATTAGCATCTCTATCCTCAGTAGTGTGTTTGGTAGGAGTTATTTTCACTCTTGGACGCTCTTGTAGCACATAAGGTACATTCCTAATCTAATCAATATCAGTCTCACTTCCACTATCAGTGAACCAGGTGTTCACCTCATCCAATATCAAACATGCTAGGACCCTAAGAACTTTTAGAAGCTTCTTGGCCAATACTAGTAGAAGGACCAGCTGTATCAGCTCCATCATCTTGGTGAGTCTTAGCCTCATATTGTTGTGCTTCTTTTTGAATTCCCTCAACAAATCTCCCAAGTTTAGCAAAATGAGTTCCATCCCAAGCATTCCCCTTTGCTGCCATCAGGCAAGCAAATATTTCTTTCTTCATCACCATGACAACATAGGTAGATGACTCAGACACTGCTAGTTTAGGATGAGCAGAATTAACTATCATTTGTATGAATCTGGGGTGCATAATAAGCATCTTCCCCATAACAACTATCACGTTCTTCTACATCTCTATGAATATAGCCTTGTATATGTGGTATGGTAGATTCTAGACATATGTGTTCCTAGTTTATGTGCTTAAATGTAAAAGTCTTTCATGTCTTACATATGTGTAATTTGTCGAAGCAATGAAATATGATATATGATTTGATGTTTATTTATCTTTGATTCATATGTATGAACTTCTTATATAGGTTTGAGGTTGTTGTACACAATTCTAAGTCAATAATGATTGAGTATTATATTCAACCTAGTCGGGTGATTATTCATGCTAATGGACCATACTTATGGACCATACGCATGAATACATCATGCTTATGGACCAGTCGCATGACTGAATCAGGAGACTGAATCAGTCGTATGATTGAGAAATAAGATTGACTCAGTCGCATGACTGAACCTTCAGTCGTGCGTATGACTCAATCGCATGATTCACAATTGCATGATTCAGTCGCACGACTGAACCATGCTAATAGTTCAGTCGTACGAATGAAAACCACTAACCTATAAATACCACCTAATTCGTAAAAAAACACTTGAAGAGATATTGCGAATACACATAAACCCTAGCCGTCCATAACCTCCCAAACAGCCTGTCCAAGTTCATAGTTCGTTCCTGATCGGTTCCTACTCGTTTTTAAGGTTTAGTTCAATCTTATATCGATCGGGTTATTGTTCTCACTGATTGGATCGCCAATAAATAGGATTCCGCACTATTTGATCCTTTATGAGTGCAGAATCATGTTGGATTCTTTATGCCCAAGACACATAGAATATTGATGTGGTTAGTACGTAATGATCCAAGTTGGGTCTTACCCAATAACAAGCTTAGCAAACACCAATATAAATATTTAATTTATGATATGATCATGCAATTAAATAAATGCACCAATTTAGAAAATGGGTTTTCTAAATAAATTGCATATGAGATGAAACAACTTATAAGGATATTTTGTTCATGGACATTATTTGTCATGTTATTTAAGTTTGTTAAATAACATCAAATAATAATAGTGTGTGTACAAGTTATATAATTAAAAGTTTAATTAGATAACTTATAATTGTAATTAGTTAAACAAAATAAAAGGGAGTTTTTAGGGGGAAAACCCCAAAACCTTTTGGAATTCGCCCCCCCCCCCTTTAAGGAGGTCTTTGGCCTTTTGTTTTGATAGCTTTTACTTCTAGAAAACACACACATCCTCTATTCTCTCTCTCACATGCAGAGGACCAAGAACCCACTTTCTCTCTACTTTCTTGAAGGTGTTCAAAACTGAAAATTCGATTTTCAACTCATCTTGGTTCGAGATTGGTGTTAAAATCCTAGAAACAAGGTGTTTGCTTGATGCTTGTAGGTATGGATGCTTGAGGACACCTCTCCTTGGTGTTTTGGTCATTCAAGAACCTCATCTTCTTCACCCAAATTCGTTTTTCTGCAGCTCTACAAAAGGTAGTTTGTATGACTTGTTTTGGTTGTATTTTGTTCTTGATAGCTAGTTCATACACATATAAATGATCCTTATGTTCTTGGGTTTGTTGTTGTCATGATATGAGCCTTAATATTCAGATTACTAATGATAATATTAAGGTTTTAAATCCGCTGCGTTTTCATAGGTTAAATGGTTAAACTACTTTGATATGGTCCAACAAACCAAACATTGGCATCTAGAGCCGGATATGTGGATGACTAGTTTCATTTGTCCTTGTAAAATTGGTTTTATGGGGCTTTAACAACCTTATCGGGGCTGTTTTGTGGTGATGTTATAAATCCCCAACCTTTCAAGGTTATATCTAACATGCTTGTGATTAAACCTTGAAAGAAAGATATCAAGTGGTTGATTGTGTTTTTGTTTAGCCAAAACATCCTAAATTCTTGGTTTATGTTGGCTGAAAATTTAGGGTCATATGGGGATGAATGTTTTATATGATGTTTCATATTGGTGCATAACCTAGCGTTGACCTTGTGTTGATTTGGTTTTGAATGGATGTTTGTTTTGGTTGATTTCATTCATAATGGGTTGTAATATTATTTTTTTGTGTTTGTATTTGGATGTAATTTATTTATTCATTCAATGGCAATATAATAGATAGATTAAGTGTGTTTTCTTTTATTAGAAAATTTGTATTAGGATATAAATTTTATAAAAGAAGATGCACAAGATGGAAGTACAAAAGGAAGACACAAAGAGAAGGACTTGAAGCATTTGGATGCAAGTTCAAGTGGGGTCTTTGAAGATCTCATATTTTGTGTTGTGTTAAACCCTTAGGAAAGACCAAATGACAACACTTGTGATGGCAAACAAGTGTTGTCAACTAGTGGCTATGGTTATGCACATGTGGTTGTTTTATATATGCTTGTTTGATTATTCATTTTATGTTGATTGTTTGATATGTGGATATGCTTAACAATCTAAATAAATTATCATAACAAGCTGAATTTTTTGGTTCCTAATCATTAAGTGACAAATAAAAGGTTATTAAAAGGATTAATGATTTCAAAATAAAAGAGGTTTTATTAAAAATGGAACCATAGGGTACCATGTATTTGAAAGCATGCGAATACAAGGTACATAGAGTTTTCATAACTAGAATTAATGGAAACTTAAATTCCTTTGGAAACAAGTTTAACACCATCCTTTTACACGACACTCGAATCACTTGAGAACTACTTGTGGGATAAAGGTCACCTAACCACTATTAGGGAACTTGTGTGTTTGAGGTGGGCTTAACATACTTGTGGGATAAAGGTCACCTAACCACTTGTATGTGTAAACTCACACGTGTGTGTAAGTAGGACGACTTGAATTGGAAACCATGTGTATAGGTCACCGAAGCATGGCATACAATGGTGTTGATGGGATTTTACATGCCGACTAAACATAAGATATTTAACTGATCCCATAAAGCTAGAAGTTGCAATAGGTTGCAATTGTCAAATGTTGACTACCTTGTTAATTTAAATAATATGATGAAGGTCACCTAACCATCATTTAAATGTAACGTTGAATTCTAGATTTTAATTATTAATTGTCTATGAGACGTGGAAAGGGTATTAATAATTAAAATGCAATTTTTCAGAAATACTAAAATTAACTTTATAATTTTGTAGTAATGGCCGCAAACAATAATGCTACCACCCCGACCGTCCCTACCCTATCACTAAGAACCATCTTGGAAAGGGATCGTCTTAACCATAATAACTTTATGGACTGGTATCAAAACTTGAGAATTGTTCTCAAGCAAGGGAAAAGGGCCTATGTCCTTGACGATCCTATTCCTGACCAACCCGACCCCGAGGATGTTGAGGCCTTTAACGATTGGCTTCAATACACTGAGGATTCTATGCAGGTTTCCTGCCTCATGTTGGGAACTATGATTCCCGAACTCCAAAAGGATTTGGAGCATCTTAGGGCATATGACATAATTACCCAGTTGAAGGAAATGTTCATTCAACAAGCTAGGGTAGAGCGCTTCGAAACGATTCGAGCGCTTCATGCATGTCGCATGGAAGAAACCCACTCGGTATCATCTTATGTACTTAAGATGTAAAGCCACGTTGATCGCCTCGAAAGGCTTAATTGTCCCGTCTCAAAAGAGCTGGCCACGGCTTTGATCCTTAATGGCCTAACTAAAAGGTTTGAGACGTTCATAATGAATTACAATATGAACGGATGGGACAAGAGTATTAGTGAGCTTCACGCAATGCTCAAAACAGCCGATGCAGGAATGGGTAGAAAGGTTCTACCTGTTCTCTTGATCAATGAGGAAGGCAATAAGAAAAGGTCATTCCCCGATCCCAAGGCAAATGTTGCCAAAGGAAAGGGGTACATCAAAGGAAAGGGGAAAGGAAAGGTTAAAGCGGAACCTCTAAAGCCTAAGCTTAAGAAGCCTAAGGAAACGGAGAACGATCCATGTTTTGAGTGTGGTGAGATAGGACATTGGAAAAGGTTTTGTCCAACCTATCTCAAAGAGTTGATAAACAAGAGGGATGCTGGGCAAACCTCAGGTACAACATTCATAATTCACATTGGTTGAAATGTTATTTCTTCAAACACATGGGTATTAGATACCGGATGTGGAACTCATATTTTGCAATTTGTTGCAGGGGTTCAAAAGAAATAAGCAGTTCAAGAAGGGAGACACAAGTCTCTACATGGGCAACGGAGCAAAAGTTGATGTCGAAGCCCAAAGAGACAATATTTTGAAACTTTCAAATGGTTTGGAAGTTGTTCTTAAGAACATTTTGTATGTGGAACTCAGTGATGCTTTTCAGTACCATCTAAGAAGTTGTGGGATCGTCTCACAAGTTACTCCACCTGGAACACCACAACATAATGGTGTGTCTGAAAGGAGAAATCGAACCCTATTGGATATGGTTCAATCTATGATGGCTATAAGCTCACTACCTCTATCATTTTGGGGTTTCGCAATGATCTCCGAGGCTTGTTTTTTGAATATGGCCCTAACAAAGATAGTCGATTGAATAAGTGTATATTTGTTGGATATCCCAAAGACTGTATAGGATACTACTTCTTTGATCCAACAGAGCAAGAGTATTTATTGCTCGAAAGGTTGAGTTCTTGGAAACTAAGTTCCTTATGGAAGGGATAACGTATAGAACAGTTGAATTCGATAAGGATCAAGATCCACCAGCCGATACACGTTTGGTTGACACTAGCAATCAACAAGAGGTTGTTGATGATGATCAAGAGGTTGATCAATACACACAAAACGTTCGCAGATCTGGTAGAGTTAACATTCCACCTGAAAGATATGGATTTTTCATGAATGGATGCTATGTGGTTGACTCCGATGAGCCAACTACATATCATGAAACAATATCCAATTCGAATTGTGACAAATGGCTGGAAGCCATGAACGTTGAGATACAATCCATGTATGACAATCAAGTTTGGGAATTGATTGACCCTCCACTTAACTCCAAACCAGTTGGATGCAAGTGGGTTTCAAGAAGAAAATGGATATACATTGAAACTTGGATACTTACAAAGCAAGACTTGTAGCAACAAGTTTCACTCAAACTCAAAGGGTTGATTATGATGAAACCTTCCCGTCTATGGCAATGCTAAAGTCAATTAGGATATTTGTAACATGTCACACCCCCCACTAAAAGCGGAAACACGGGGATGTAACGAGATCGGGATCGTCATTCACATGGTAAGCGATATAGATGCAATATAATAAATGATGACAAGCGTGTCATGACGACACCCGACAACAAGGGGACTTGTGTCGTGTTCAGTCAATAATCAAGACAACATAGCCATAAGCATAAACATGATAAACGATTCACATAATCACATAAAGATGAAATTGTAATGTAAATTCCCACAACCCGGGAACAAGTATCAAAAGATTGTAATTGTTTAGTCAGACTACAACATTGTATCAAAAAGATTGTTTGTCAAATATGTTTAGTCCCAAAAATGCATCCTAGGGTCTCCACTAAGGCAGCACACCTAGATTCCTCAGTTTGCATGTTCACCTGAAAAGATATGCTCAAAATGGTCAACAAAATTGTTGGTGAGCTCGCAGGTTTAAGTAATAAATATGTAAGTGATGTTGTATAGTAAATGATGTGGAATACCGTGAATACAGTTATATAATCAAGTAAAATCACATGATAATGAGCTTCGCAACCAAACCTAGCGACGTACACAAAGATTTTGTCGGCATATATTCACCCAAGGGCCCTTTCCTGCCACTGATGGTACCAACTAGTATACCATCGAACAAGGGTGGGGGTGTCAACCCAGTAGTACTACCAATACCTAACCGTCGGTTCCCATACTGGAATTAAATAGTTGCAAAGATAGAACCACACAGCAGACCCAACCATGTATCAGATAAGTACTTGTAAAACAGTATCACGTTGATTCCATGTATGTAAAATGTAAGTAAGTTGTACAGCATTGAAAATGGGTGAGCATACTTTTCCCCCAAGTTCTAAATGATTGAAATATTGTATAAGCGTAAAAAGGGGCCAAGAAACTCACTTGTTAAGTGGTAAGTATGTAAGATCAATGTATCCAAATGTTGAATGCAAATGAACGGTCAAACACCTATTGACAGTTATTGTTAAGCATTAATGATATGAAATAAGCGCATAATA
Organism: Flaveria ramosissima; assembly: GCA_025215565.1. Taxonomy (NCBI): domain Eukaryota; kingdom Viridiplantae; phylum Streptophyta; class Magnoliopsida; order Asterales; family Asteraceae; genus Flaveria; species Flaveria ramosissima. The sequence goes on from CM046040.1 coordinate 72,387,168, forward strand.
ATGATCGGTCGGTTCGGGTTGTATCGGCTGGGTCGCGTGTAACTCACACAAATAGACACACGTACTAGACCTTATGTAGATCCAGGTACTAGACATTGTCGCCATTGCTGATGATATTTGAGTAAAAGTTTCATTGTCATTGAAGAAGTATTAGATAAATGTCAGTAGTTATAAGTCGGTTGATAATTGTAAAATGTTAGTTTGATTTGATTTGAATAGTATTTGTGGCCTTTTTAGCGTTGACTTTAATCTTTGTGGTCGAACAATGGCAACTGTGTTAATGTTACCTCAATATCACACGACATACACACAGCACGCACAAGGAGGGAATCACACACAACAACTTCAGTCGCATGACAGGACCAGACACACGACTCAACACTCCATTCGCACGAATCAACCCTCAATCGTGCGAATCAGCTTCATTCGTACGATTGAGCCTTCATTCGTAAGACTGGCATTCAGTCGTACCACACAACACTCAATCGCACGACTCAACCTCCATACGCACGAATCAACCTTCAATCGTACGAATCAGCTACATTTGTACGGTTGAACCTTCATTCGTGCGATTGGACTCCAGTCGTGTGATACACGCACAATCGCATACATTCATTCGGTAACCTGACTCAATCGCACACATTCATTCGCTCGCATGACTCAATCGCACACATACACATAGTCGCACGACTCAGTCGCACGACATACCAAGTCGCACAACTCAGTCGCACGATTGACTCAGACGCATGGCTCAGTCGCACGACTCACCCAGTCGCACGACTCAATCGCATGATAGACCCAGTCGCCTGGACAGCAGAACCGCGACTGTGGTCGGGCTGAGCAGCCGTCGGCTGCTCCAAACACGAGTTTTACACAACAAGAACTTCCAGAAACACTCTACACACATGCACAAACAAGAAACACAAGCAGAAAGGCCTCACACGCACCCACACGACCTCATGTGTTCGGGTTGAACCCGAACACCCGAAACCCTAGTTTGGACGGCCGTGAATAAGCAAGAAAAGGGACAACCAAGGTCGTCTACCTGCTAGAATAGAGTAGACTAGGCTGTAGATGAAGTCTAGACGACGAAAACGAGACCAAGCGGGTCGGATTTGGTGCTAAGATGAAGAAAATGGTGTAGAGAGGATGAAGAAGATGAAGAAGATGAAGATGAAGTGATTAGGGCTGGAAAATGGGGCTTTTTATACCCATTCCAAGTTTGCAAAATGTCCAGTTTAGTCCTTGCACTTAACCCCCGAGTTTCCCAAATTTGTTTCGGTTGAAAACGACTTTATTAGGTTAGTTATATTAATTATACAAATGTATTTAATGATATTTATAACTTAAAAAATGGTTTTATTAGTGACGTTAATTTTATATAAAAATGATATATTTGGCGTTTACGACGATGAAAGTTTTAAAAGTTTTTAAGGATAATACACATGCACAATGAAAGCACAAGCACAACGATGATAAAGCAAGCATGATATCCACATAAAGAGTTAATGAAGATGAGGGATGATTGATCATAGAATAGTTAACAGAAAACCCCGTTAATTAATGGACCTTAAGGTGACGGATGTCACGGTATCCCCCAGTTGACAAAATTTCGTCCCGAAATTCAGCTGGAGTTAGGTCCAAGAGTGTCATCCTCGAATAGATGTGGATATTTGAGTTTCATCTGATCTTCTTGTTCCCATGTAAACTCTGGCCCTCGCTTTGAATTCCACCTTACGCGAACAATAGGTATTCTACTGCGCTTCATTTGCTTGACCTTTCGATCCATGATCTCAATGGGTTCCTCAACAAAATGAAGCTTTTCGTCAATCTTGATTTCCTTAATTGGCACGTGAAGGGATTCGTCGGCCAAACACTTCTTGAGGTTTGACACGTGGAAAGAATCATGCACACCGCTGAGTTCTTGTGGCAACCTTAATCGGTAAGCCACTGGACCGATTCTTTCTGTAATCTCGAATGGTCCAACGTATCTTGGGGCTAACTTCCCTTTCTTTCCAAATCGAATGACTCCTTTCCAAGGGGAGACTTTTAGTAAGACTCGATCCCAACGTTGAATTCTAGAGGCTTCCGACGGTTGTCGGCATAGCTCTTTTGGCGATCTCTTGCAGCTTTTAGTCGGTCTTTGATTTGAAAGATCTTGTCAGTTGTTTCTTGAATGATCTCTGGGCCTGTTAGATGACTTTCACCAATCTCGGCCCAACAAACGGGAGATCTTCATTTCCTTCCATACAACGCTTCGAACGGAGCACACCTAATGCTTGTATGGTAGCTGTTGTTGTAAGAGAACTCGATCAACGGTAGATGAGCATCCTAACTACCACCAAATTCGATTACACACGCTCTCAACATGTCTTCTAGCGTCTGTATAGTTCGTTCACTTTGGCCATCTGTCTGAGGGTGATAGGCGGTACTTATATCTAACCGAGTGCCCATCGCTTTCTGTAGTGTCTGCCAAAATCGTGAAGTAAATCGGCTATCACGGTCGGATATGATTGACACTGGCACCCCATGCCGTGTCACGACCTCTTTGATGTACAATCTCGCCAACTTATCCATTTTGTAGTCTTCTCGGATAGGCAAGAAATGTGTTGATTTCGTCATTCGATCCACAATGACCCATATCGAGTCATGACAGCTGCTTGTTCTAGGGAGTTTGGTAATAAAATCCATGGCTATATTCTCCCATTTCCACTCGGGAATTTCAGGTTGCTGTAATAATCCCGATGGTTTCTGATGTTCAGCTTTAACTTTCGAACATGTCAAACATCTGCTAACGTACAAGGCAATGTCTTTCTTCATGCCTGGCTACCAGTACAGATCCTTAAGATCATGATACATCTTGTCTGCACCAAGATGAATAGAATATCGCGTCTTGTGGGCTTCATCCATGACTAAGGTACGTACACCTCCCCATCTGGGTACCCATATGCGATCCATGAAGTACTGTATACCGTCATCCTTGCAAATCATCTGTTTATCTACCCCTCGAAATTCTTCTCCCGCAAGATTTTCTTCTTTCAATGCCTGACCTTGTGCAATTTGAATCTGAACTTTCAAGTTCGTTTGAATGGTCAATCCCAACGCTCGAGCACGTAGTGGTTTCACGCGTTCTTTACGGCTTAAAGCATCAGCCACCACGTTAGCTTTCCCCGGATGATACCGGATTTCACAATCGTAGTCACTAAGTAGCTCTACCCAACGTCGCTGCCGCATATTAAGTTCCTTCTGATCCAGAATATGTTGGAGGCTCTTATGATCAGTGAAGATGATGCATTTGGTTCCATACAGGTAATGCCTCCAAATCTTGAGTGCAAATACTACAACGCCCAACTCAAGATCATGAGTGGTATAGTTCTTTTCGTGCACCTTAAGTTTTCGCGAAGCGTAGGCAATCATCTTATCCTTCTGCATTAGCACACATCCCAATCCTTGATGTGAAGCATCGTAGTATACCACAAAATCATCAGTTCCGTCTTGGAGATACAATATAGGCGCGTTGCACAGTTTCTCTTTCAATGTTTGGAACGCTTGTTCTTGTGCATGTCCCCAATCAAACTTCTTGTCTTTCTGACTAAGCAGGGATAATGGTTGCGTGATCTTTGAAAAATTCGCGATGAAGCGACGATAGTAACCGGCCAATCCTAAAAATTGCCGTATCTCTGATGGTGTCTGGGGCGTATCCCATTTCTTCACCGCTTCGATCTTGCTGGGATCTACATGAATCCCGTCCTCATTAACCACATGACCCAAAAACTTCACTTCCCGCAACCAAAATTCACACTTCGAGAACTTGGCGAAAAGTTTCTCTTCCCGTAACAGTTCCAGAATTGCCCGAAGGTGTTCTTCATGATCCTCTTTCGATCGGGAGTAGATAAGTATATCGTCTATGAACACGATCACGAACTTATCCAAGTAAGATTTGCACTCCCGATTCATTAGATCCATAAACACAGCTGGTGCGTTAGTCAGCCCAAACGGCATGACCAAGAACTCATAGTGTCCATAACGAGTCCTAAACGCTGTCTTCGGTATGTCGTCCTCGAAAACCCTTAGTTGATGATATCCAGAACGAAGATCGATCTTTGAGAAATACGAAGCTCCTTGTAGCTGATCAAATAGATCGTCGATCCTGGGGAGAGGATATCGATTCTTCACAGTTAACTTGTTCAGTTCACGGTAATCGATGCACATGCGGAACGATCCATCCTTCTTTTTGACAAATAGTACCAGTGCTCCTCATGGTGAATGACTCGGTCGAATAAAACCCTTCTCCAGTAGCTCTTGTAACTGACTAGATAACTCTTGCATCTCAGATGGGGCTAACCGATAGGGCGTCTTTGCTACCGGTGTAGCTCCAGGAACCAACTCTATACGGAATTCCACCTGTCCTGGAGGAGGCAAACCAGACAAGTCATCAGGAAATACATCTGGGTAGTCCTGTACCACTGGAATATCTACTAGTTTCCTCTCTTCGTCCTTCTTTTCAACCACATGAGCCAGAAAAGCGTAGCACTGCTTTCGTAAACTTCGGCGTGCTTTCATGCAGGAAATAAGCTTTAAGTTCCTTCCCAGTCGTTCTCCCTGAATCTTGAGTACCTCCCCATTTGGCATTGGGATTCGTACTACTTTGTCCCGACAGACAATCTCTGCTCCGTTTTGCGACAACCAATCCATACCCACAATCACATCAAAACTTCCTAGCTCAAAGGGTATCAAGTCTATATCGAAGGCACGGTCCTCCAATGTTAACGAGCACTTCCTAATAATCTCATCGACCTGAACAACCGTACCATTGGCCATCTCTACAGAGTAGCTAGTTTCTAGCCTACTAGGACTCAAATCAAGAAATTGCACAAACTAAGAGGATATAAAGCTATTGTCTTCTCCAGTATCAAATAATATAGATGCGAAGTGATGATTGAGTAAGTGCGTACCCGTGACAAAATTCGGGTCCTGACGAGCATCGTTGGCTCCAATGACGAATGCATGTCCCCGAGCCGCATTCCCTTGAGTAGTCGGGCCCTGATTTCCAGCTATAGCCATCACTTGCTGCTGGTTGTTTCCTTGTTGACCCGGTGCCCGATTCAGCCTGGGGCACATGTTCCTGTAATGATCAGGGCTTCCACACTCATAACAAGCCCTTGCATTCCCGGCGGGGTTAACCGCGTTGACGGGTGCCACAAGATTCGGCGCAGTTCAACAGTCTCTCGCCAAATGCCCCGGGCGTCTACAATTCACGCACACTCGGCACTGCATTCCTGGGGGATGATGATAGTTGCACCTGTCAAATTTGGGGTGCGGCCCCACATACTCTCTCTTGCCTTGGGTCACGGCCACAAAATTCCTGGTCGTCTTCACCCTCTTATCAAACTTCCCGGCACTCGACCGGCTCGTTTCCCCGACATCTTTTCTCTTTTCTGCCCCTCTGCCCAAAACCCCCGTTCTCACCATTTCATCAGTCAAAGCGCCAGCCTTCAGAATTGCGCTCTGAATAGTAGGAGGAGCAGCTGCTGTAACCATCACTCGGATTTGAGGCGCAAGTCCCCAAATGTACCTCTCGATTCTCTTTGATTCCGGCGTGACCAGATGCGGAACCAATCTTGCCAGCTCATGAAAACGGTCAGTATAAGCTGCATGCCCGGCCCCCACCATAGCATGATTCCAGAACTCATGCTCTAATTTCTGCATCTCGTTGAGGGGGCAGTATTCCTCGGTGATCAAAGCTTTAAACTCATCCCATGACATCTACATCGTAGATTCTCTTCCTCTAGCTTGGACCTGGGTGTTCCACCAGGTTAGGGCCTTGCCCTGCAGTGAACACGTGGCATACTTGATTCTCTGGCTATCGAGGCACTCACTGATGTCAATCACTGCCTCCATCTTTTCTAGCCACCTGGTTAGGGCTATCGCCCCACCTTTCCCATCGAATTCTCTCGGTTTGCAAGCCACAAACTCTTTGTATGAACACCCCCGTCTGGCATTAACAACCCCAGTCTCAATACTGGCTGTACCACCATTTCCGGTCTCCTGGTTGCTTTTGTTTCCGGTCGGGTTTCCATTTCCCACCTCAGTTTCGATCACACCGTGGGCTCTTTCTCCATTATCTCCATTATCATTGCCACTATCTCCGTGGGGGTGGTGTTGCTGGAGTGCGTCGCTCACTTGGGCCACGATAGTAGGAATCAGTGCGGCCAACTGTTGAGCGATTAGAGCTGCCATATCAGAGTTTCCTGTATCCTGATTGTTACCGGCAGGACCATCATTTGTCCTTGGTGCTCTGCCTCTGCCCCTTGGGGCTTTACTCCCGCCACTATTGCTGCGGGTAACTCTTCGAGGCGGCATTTTCTAATCATTGAAATAGTAAACACGTAAGCTTAAATCATTTCAAAGTGTATTATCCATAACACTCATCAAGTCCAGTATTCCCAAGTTAATATCACACTTATTGTCATCACACGTAAGCACACCATGATTTGGTAATGTCTCAACAATAGTCCATCATAACAGTTGTAAATCCATGTATATAATCACGTTTAGTCTAGCAGAGGTTGTCTATTTCCTCCTCTTTCGAGGTTTCAGACATAGCCTCCTCAAGGTCAATCTCAATGTCCAAGGTCAAGCGCATTAGCATGATCTGTGAAGATCTCTTCGGGTTTAATACCCGGATTTTGATAAACCAACTCGGCCCGCAGAGGGAACGGAAGATCCAATAGAAGCATCCCATAAAAGAGTGAGCACAAGGGCTCTCTCATAGGGTGGAAAGATCACATAACAGATAAATGAACGAATCAAGCAACTAGGAACACATACACGAGATATAATATGCATACAGAATCCTAGCATGCAAATCTACATGAAGGTTCCTAGGTTATAGTCTAGGTCAAGCGTATTGCCTAATTCTCTATAACCAATGGCTCTGATACCAATCTGTCACACCCCCGCTAAAAGCGGAAACACGGGGATGTAACGAGATCGGGATCGTCATAACACATAGTAAGCGATAGAGATGCAATATAATAAATGATGACAAGCGTGTCATGACGACACCCGACAACAAGGGGACTTGTGTCGTGTTCAGTCAATAATCACGACAACATAGCCATAAGCATAAACATGATAAACGATTCACATAATCACATAAAGATGAAATTGTAATGTAAATTCCCACAACCCGGGAACACGTATCAAAAGATTGTAATTGTTTAGTCAGACTACAACATTGTATCAAAATGATTGTTTGTCAAATATGTTTAGTCTCAAAAATGCATCCTAGGATCTCCACTAAGGCAGCACACCTAGATTCCTCAGTTTGCATGTTCACCTGAAAAGATATGCTCAAAATGGTCAACAAAATTGTTGGTGAGCTCGCAGGTTTAAGTAATAAATAAGTAAGTGATGTTGTATAGTAAATGATGTGGAATACCGTGAATACAGTTATATAAACAAGTAAAATCACATGACAATGAGCTTTGCAACCAAACCTAGCGACGTACACAAAGATATTGTCGGCATATATTCACCCAAGGGCTCGTTCCTGGCCACTGATGGTACCAACTAGTATACCATCGAACAAGGGTGGGGGTGTCAACCCAGTAGTACTACCAATACCTAACCGTCGGTTCCCACACTGGAATTAAATAGGTGCAAAAATAGAACCACACAGCAGACCCAAGCATGTATCAGATAAGTACTTGTAAAACAGTATCATGTTGATTCCATGTATGTAAAATGTAAGTAAGTTGTACAACATTGAAAATGGGTGAGCATACTTTTCCCCCAAGTTGTAAATGATTGAAATATTGTATAAGCGTAAAAAGGGGCCACGAAACTCACTTGTTAAGTGGTAAGTATGTAAGATCAATGTATCCAAATGTTGAATGCAAATGAACGGTCAAACACCTATTGACAGTTATTGTTAAGCATTATTGATATGAAATAAGCGCATAATAATGATCGGTCGGTTCGGGTTGTATCGGTTGGGTGGCGTGTAACACACAAACAGACACACGTACTAGACCTTATGTAGATCCAGGTACTAGACATTGTCGCCATTACTAATGATATTTGAGTAAAAGTTTCATTGTCATTGAAGAAGTATTAGATACAATGTCAATAGTTATAAGTCGGTTGATAATTGTAAAACGTTAGTTTGATTTGATTTGAATAGTATTTGTGGCCTTTTTAGCGTTGACTTTAATCTTTGTGGCCGAACAATGGCAACTGTGTTAATGTTACCTCAACATCACACGACATACACACAGCACGCACAAGAAGGGAATCACACACAACAACTTCAGTCGCACGACAGGACCAGACACACGACTCAACACTCCATTCGCACGAATCAACCCTCAATCGTGCGAATCAGCTTCATTCGTACGATTGAGCCTTCATTCGTAAGACTGGCATTCAGTAGTACCACACAACACTCAATCGCACGACTCAACCTCCATACGCACGAATCAACCTTCAATCGTACGAATCAGCTACATTCGTACGGTTGAACCTTCATTCGTGCGATTGGACTCCAGTCGTGCGATACACGCACAACCACATACATTCATTCGGTAACCTGACTCAATCGCACACATTCATTCGCTCGCATGACTCAATCGCACACATACTCACAGTCGCACGACTCAGTCGCACGACTCAGTCGCACGACATACCCAGTCGCACAACTCAGTCGCACGATTGACTCAGACGCATGGCTCAGTCGCACAACTCACCCAGTTGCACGACTCAATCGCATGACAGACCCAGTCGCCTGGACAGCAGAACCGCGACTGCGGTCGGGCTGAGCAGCCTTCGGCTGCTCCAAACACGAGTTTTACACAACAAGAACTTCCAGAAACACTCTACACACATGCACAAACAAGAAACACAAGCAGAAAGGCCTCACACGCACCCACACGACCTCATGTGTTCGGGTTGAACCCGAACACCCGAAACCCTAGTTTGGACAGTTGTGAATAAGCAAGAAAAGGGACAACCAAGGTCGTCTACCTGCTAGAATAGAGTAGACTAGGCTGTAGATGAAGTCTAGACGACGAAAACGAGACAAAGCGGGTCGGATTTGGTGCTAAGATGAAGAAAATGGTGTAGAGAGGATGAAGAAGATGAAGATGAAGTGATTAGGGCTGGAAAATGGGGCTTTTTATACCCATTCCAAGTTTGCAAAATGTCAAGTTTAGTCCCTGCACTTAACCCTCGAGTTTCCCAAATTTGTTTCGGTTGAAAACGACTTTATTAGGTTAATTATATTAATAATAAAAATGTATTTAATGATATTTATAACTTAAAAATGGTTTTATTAGTGACGTTAATTTTATATAGAAATGATATATTTGGCGTTTACGACGATGAAAGTTTTAAAAGTTTTTAAGGATAATACACATGCACAATGAAAGCACAAGCACAACGATGATAAAGCAAGCATGATATCCACATAAAGAGTTAATAAATATGAGGGATGATTGATCATAGAATAGTTAACGGAAAACCCCGTTAATTGACGGACCTTAAGGTGACGGATGTCACATAACACCCCGAAAAGTCGAAACGAGTCATTAAGGATAATGTTTTTATCTAATAGGTATTTAATAAAAGAAGGAAACGGGTTATGGGCCGAACTGGGTTTATGGGTAAGAGCCTAAGTGATTAAGGCCCATAATCAGCCCTTAACCTACCCAAATCAGCCTCCCTCTCCATCATTTGAACCCTAGCTTCTAAAATTCATAGAGAGAGAAAGTAGAGAGAGAAAGTGAAGAAAATTCAAGATTTGAAGCTTCCAAGGTTAAAAGATTGAAGATCTGGGTGTTGGAGCATCAAGACCTAAGAAAGAAGCAACAAATCCAGGTAAGAATCGACCTCTAAACCCTTCTGTAGATCAAACCCAGATTCTAGGGTTTTGGGTTTTGAAAAGTTGCAAAGAATCGCATAAAGGTCACATTTTTACGTGTGAAAACATGTATAAAGCTTAGATTTAGCCTCATGGATGATAAACTAAGAGATTGGACGTAAAAAGTTATGATTTTGGGTTAAAAACGGTATGGTTCGTATTTTTTATGCGATCTGCGAAACTGCATATGCATCCAGCGAAATTGCATATTCAATCAGCGAAACTATGAGGACTTCCTGCGAAACTATAATTTCGCAGGTAGTTTCGCAGACATGGTTTTCCAACGAAAGTTGGGCGAAACTGGCAGCAAAACTGGCAGCGAAGATGCCAGCGAAACTGCTAGCGAAACTAGCAGTGAAACTGCTGGTGAAACTAGCAGCGAAGCTGTTGGTGAATCTAGCTGCGAAATTGCTGATCTTGCAGCGAAATTAGCAGCGAATTTAGGCAGAAATTAACCCCTTTAAGTGTTAGCTTATCTGCAGGCTATGTAGAGTGATCCTAGCCTTGTAAACTTAGCCTAGAAGTTATTCGTGGTATCCAGGTGAGTTCTAGATCCCCTATTTATAAGTTTTTCCATGTTTTGGGGCTATTATGCATACTAAACGATTTTTCCATGTTTTGCCCCTTGGACCCCACTAGCGGCTACTGCCCCTAGAACCCCGGTGTCAGGGGCTGCCGCCCCCGAACCCCCGCTGTCCCGCGGAGGGTCGGTTATGTTTTATGATGATTAGTACTTTGCATGTTGTGTACTTAATAAGTTAAGTATTATACATATTAAAGAGGAAGATGATATTAATGAAAAGTGAAACTTAATGAATGTTACCCCCGGGCCCGTTTGATGATGTAAAGTCTTGCAAGCACTATGATAGACTTCACTTATGTGAGTCTGATTTATGATGATGGATCCGTATTCATGAGCGGGCTATGTGCCCTTCAGTGTGGATCAACTGTCGGGGGTTAGCTACCGTATTCATGTGTACCGACAGGGATTGACATTTGCTGTCGATCAACATGGAGCTCTTGCTTTGTGCAATCTCGTTTATGATGAAAGTGAAAGATAATGAAAGATAATGAAAGAATGAAAGATAATGAACATGCTTATTATGATGCATGTAATGTTATGTACTATGTTGTATGCATGGGCATTATATGAAGGATAAAGTTAATATTTTCTTATATTATTTAAAACTAGAACTCGCTCAGCAAAGCTGACTTTTATGCATAATAGTTGGCAGGTAAGTGCTGATGTTGAGGATGGCACACGGAACTACTTGGGGAGCTATGGATGGCATTCCTATTTATGAAATCATTATTGTAATTTAAGAACAAGTAATATGTTTTGTTTGCAATTAAAGGACAAATGTATGAGTACGATGTGGTTTCTAAGTTTTAAATGAATGTCTAATTATTTCCGCTGCAATCTTTTGTTATTAAACTGATTTTATGCTATGATTAACCAACTGTGAGGTTTTCCGGGAACGGGGCCTTACTATATTATTTGCAATAGTTGCATATTATGACTATGAGATTTGGCAAATGGATGTCAAAACCGCTTTTCTTAATGGACATCTCGAAGAGACTATCCATATGGTTCAGCTTGATGGTTTTGTCGATCCACAACATCCTAATAAAGTATGCAGGTTTAAAACCTAGCTTGGAAGTTGTTTTTGCATAAAATATCTCGGTGAAGCCGCCTATATTTTGGAATAAAGATCTATAGGGATAGATCAAGGCGGTTGATAGGTTTAAACCAAAGTGCATATATTGATAAAGTCTTGAAAAGGTTCAAGATGGAAAACTCTGAGAAAGGTATGGTACCTATTTAAAGAGGGACAATATTGAGTACATCTCAATGTCCAAGCTCAAAGGATGAGCAAGATCGAATGAAGGACATCCCATATGCATCAGCTATAGGATCCATCATGCGATGGTATGCACTAGACTGGACGTGTCATGCGCGTTAAGCATGACAAACAGATATTAGCAGAATCCAGGTAATAGCCATTGGATGGTTGTTAAAAGTATATTAAAATACCTTAGGAGGACTAAGGAAATGTTTCTAATATACGGATCTGATAAAGAGGAACTCGTTGTAAAGGGTTACACGGATGCGAGTTTCCAAACCGTTCGAGATGATTTTCGATCACAATCCGGGTATGTCTTCATTATGAATGGAGTAGCATTGTCCACTACAAAATCCGAATACATAGCCGCATCATTAGCAGCTCAGGAAGCTGCATGGATAAAGAAATTTATCGCCTACCTAGGGTGGTCTCTACCATTCAAGACCCCTAGAAATCCATTTGTGATAACGAGGGTACGATTGCATAAATCAAGGTACCTTGTGCACTTCAAAAGGCTAGGCACATTGAGCGGAAATTTAACTACATAAGGGATGAAGTTGAAAAGGGAAAATATGTATTCGTAAAGTTCGCACCGATCAATACATTGCGAATCCACTCACGAAGCTCCTTGAAAGGGCAAAGCATGAAAGTCATACGTGTGCCTTAGGACTTTAATATTATAGTGACTGGAATTGATCTGTTTAGTATTTAAAAGTTTGGAACAATGTAATATTTAACTCTTTATATACTTGTGATATTTTGAGTTATATTCATTTTTAGCATGTATACATCCGTGAATATGTTTATTATTCTAAAAATCCGTAGTCGGTCATGTTTGTGGGAACAAATATGAACGTAAGACTATTATGAACATGGATTGGTGGATATTCATAAAGAATGAATATAGAGCAATTGGTTGCTGTCAAAGTTCATAGATATTTGTGGGATACAAATATTAGACTGACCCGCATCTCAATTTTACTACATGGAATCTTCTAGATCGATCATAAGTAAATTTGAGTGAAGGCGAATATCATTTGGTATCCTCCGACCTGAGATACATATTGGTTTTGATATTCACCAAATGTTATACCTTGAGCTAGTTCTTCACTGCTCTAAAATAATGGGCTGTACATAAGGCTATGTTCAGGTGTGACACGAGGTGATTGTGAAAAACATATGTAGTCAAGATGGAATTTGTTCCTCTTATTCATTGAGAGCAAGATGTCTAAGGCCTGATTAAGTTAAATCAACAAGGAATAATCATTCTATGTCCTTGGATTTAACATGACATCTGTAACAAAAGGATAAATGATTGATTCACCTAAATCATTTCAAGTTGGATACTTGAAGGGGATGATGTTATTGAATGGCTTTTAGTCATGCGTATTAAGGGTAGTAAACCGTTGTTAGGCGGTATTTACTGCTTGCATCAATCTTCTATGAATCTTGTGCAAGTGGGAGATTGTTGGATTCTTTATGCCCAAGACACATAGAATATTGATGTGGTTAGTACGTAATGATCCAAGTCGGGTCATACCCAATAACAAGCTTAGCAAACACCAATATAAATATTTAATTGATGATATGATCATGCAATTTAATAAATACACCAATTTAGAAAATGGGTTTTCTAAATAAATTGCATATGAGATGAAACAACTTATAAGGATATTTTGTTCATGGACATTATTTGTAATGTTATTTAAGTTTGTTAAATAACATCAAATAATAATAATAGTGTGTGTACAAGTTATATAATAATTAATTAGATAACTTATAATTGTAATTAGTTAAACAAAATAAAAGGGAGTTTTTGGGGGGGAAAACCCCAAAACCTTTTGGAATTCGCGCCCCCCCCCCCCTTTAAGGGGGTCTTTGGCCTTTTGTTTTGATAGCTTTTACTTCTAGAAAACACACACATCCTCTATTCTCTCTCTCACATGCAAAGGACCAAGAACCCACTTTCTCTCTACTTTCTTGAAGGTGTTCAAAGCGGAAAATTCGATTTTCAGCTCATCTTGGTTCGAGATTGGTGTTAAAATCCTAGCAACAAGGTGTTTGCTTGATGCTTGTGGGTATGAATGCTTGAGGACACCTCTCCTTGGTGTTTTGGTCATTCAAGAACCTCATCTTCTTCACCCAAATTCGTTTTTCTGCAGCTCTACAAAAGGTTGTTTGTATGACTTACTTTGGTTGTATTTTGTTCTTGATAGCTAGTTCATACACATATAAATGATCCTTATGTTCTTTGGTTTGTTGTTGTCATGATATGAGCCTTAATTTTAAGATTACTAATGATAATATTAAGGTTTTAAATCCGCTGTGTTTTCATAGTTTAAATGGTTAAACTACTTTGATATGGTCCAACAAACCCAACAAATCAGTTAGTACTCCCATCCGTACGCGGTCCCTAACAAGTGGTATCAGAGCTTTGTATCACGACCCGCCAAAACGCAGATCGCAACACCCAAATTTTTATCGATTAGGGGCACTTATGAGGCATACAAGGCTGCCCGGAACACTCCGGAACAACCCACATAATTCTGCAGCAACGTTGCAGCTTTGGAAGACCCTAGAACGTCCCACGACGTGCTAGAAACCGAGCATAAAAGGCTGCTACAAAGGAGTAAGATGTGCAGCCCTTAAAGATCCCGGAACTCTCTAGAATACACTACAAAAATCAGCCATGGAGTACCCTTGAATGATCATGGAGCATCTAGAGAAATCCATGTAAAATCTAGTCTTAGATATTATGTATAGAAATGTCTATATAGAAAAATCTAGAATGCTTGTAACTAGTATAAATAAGATGGTGGTGCTTCAATTGCACTCACCTAAGTTCCTTGTAACTTTCAAGCATTGTACTTGTGTTCTTTGTAATACAAGCTTCTTACTTGTGTTGTAAACATACATCACAAGCATCTTACTTGCGCACTACAAAATCTAACGTTCCCTTACTAAGACTTCCGCTGCGTAAACCATCCACCTAAGATTGAGAAGGATGACTTAGAACGAATCTAAGTGCCGCACGTGAGCTGATCGAATCAGTCTGTGACAAGTGGAATCAGAGCCGCGTTGATTCATTGCGATGGCATCTATTACAGAGAAAGCTGTAGTCGCAAGCCTCGTCGGAGACGAGACCCGTGGACGGGAGGAGACTCGTAAAGGTGACAAGAAAACTCGAGGTATGTCCAAAGATTTGGTTGCAAGCTTGGACAAAATAGTTGAAGATGTCGAGATAGGATTGTCTAAATTCAAAAACGAAATGGACGAATTCAAGGCTGAAATTGATATCTTCAAAACACATACCTACGACTCTTTGCAACATGTTGAGTCGTTAGGCAATGACTTTAGCGAAATGCAAAGCGATCTCAAACTCGCCCTCTCCTTGATAAGGAATGAGATGGAAGAGGCATTCACAAGGGAGTTGGGTCAAGTAAGAGCAAACTTCGAGAGAGAGAGATCAAAGACTTGCAAACCGAACTAAGTGTTTGCAAACGCGCACTAGCAACCAGAGGTGACAACATAATCCATGCTTCTTCAAAGGTAGACATCCCCAAACCATCACCCTTCGTTGGAAAACGAGAGGCAAGGGCTGTGGATGACTTTCTTTGGGAGATGAAGCAATACTTCAAGGCTATCGACATTGTCGATGATGCCAAGAAGATCAAGACGGCAGCTTTGTACTTGAAAGAGACTGCGGCTTTATGGTGGCGTCGAAAACACATGGAGATTGATAGAGGTACGTGCACTATACAAACTTGGGCAGATTTTGTAAAAGAAATCAAGAAACAATTTTATCGGGAAAATGCTGAACACGAAGCAAAGATCCGGCTTCGTAATCTAAAGCAAAAGGGTAGCATCAAAGGCTACGTCAAAGATTTCACTACCCTTGTTCTAGAAATTCCGGATTTGTCACCAAAGGACTCTCTCATATACTTCATCGATGGCCTACAAACATGGGCAAGAACCGAACTTGAACGAAGAAATGTTCAAGACTTGTCTTCAGCCATCGTTGTTGCCGAAAGCTTGATCGACCATAGTGAAAGGCGATCACAAAAACCCATCGTTACGGAGGATAACAATGCAAAAGGTGGGGAGTGAGACCCCACAATAATAACCAAAATCAGATTCGAAGGGAAGACAACCGACGACCCCCAAGACATGGGAAGGAGGTACAAGAATCCAAAGGATGTTTCCTTTGCGATGGACCGCACAACGCGCGGGATTGTCCAAAGAAGGCTAGATTGACAACCTTGATCAAATCTAATGATGAACCATCAAAACCAGAGGAGGTTCGTCTAGGAGCAATGCAACTTCAATTGCTTAATACTTTAAGTACCGTTGAAGGCAAACCCTTGATGATGGCAAACCAATCCAGCCCGCCCATAATCAAAGACAACCCGAAGACAAAATCGAAGGGACTTCGGTTTGTAAACATGGAGAACAAAGGACAACCTATGAAAGCGTTGGTTGATACTGGAGCAAGCCACAACTTCAACTCACCTAAAGAGGCTCGAAGACTAGGCCTAAGAATCACCACGTAAAAAGGATGGATCAAGGGCGCATCAGGAAACCCCCACCCGATAGAAGGAGCGGCATGGGGCGTAAAAATAAAGATGGGCACGTGGACAGGCAAGCTGCACTTCTCAGTCATCCCACTAGAAGATTACGATATTGTGCTAGGAATGGACTTCTTCCAAAAAGCCAAAGCCTACCCCATATCGTTCATCAACACCATGTACATCATCAAGGGAGACCAAGTGCACACCGTTACCTTGGAGCCAGATACAAGGCATCGAGGCAAAACCATCTCTATCTTGAAACTCATGAAGACAACTCATGAGGCATCCAGGCAACACGACGAGGACATCGTGGCATTAGGTGGGGGAGAATGTCACGACCCGCCAAAACGCAGATCGCAACACCCAAATTTTTATCGATTAGGGGCACTTATGAGGCATACAAGGCTGCCCGGAACACTCCGGAACAGCCCACATAATTCTGCAGCAACGTTGCAGCTTTCGAAGACCCTAGAACGTCCCACGACGTCCTAGAAATCGAGCATAAAAGGCTGCTACAAAGGAGTAAGATGTGCAGCCCTTAAAGATCCTGGAACTCTCTAGAAAACACTACAAAAATCAGCCATGGAGTACCCTTGAATGATCATGGAGCATCTAGAGAAATCCATTTAAAAATCTAGTCTTAGATATTATGTATAGAAATGTCTAGATATAGAAAAATCTAGAATGCTTGTAACTAGTATAAATAGGATGGTGGTGCTTCAATTGCACTCACCTAAGTTCCTTGTAACTTTCAAGCATTGTACTTGTGTTCTTTGTAATACAAGCTTCTTACTTGTGTTGTAAACATACATCACAAGCATCTTACTTGCGCACTACAAAATCTAACGTTCCCTTACTAAGACTTCCGCTGCGTAAACCATCCACCCAAGATTGAGAAGGCTGACTTAGAACGAATCTAAGTGCCGCACGTGAGCTGATCGAATCAGTCCCTATAATGGTTTAGTTGCCGGGAAGATTGGAAATTGACATCTTGCAGATGAAGATTACGAGCAAGTTGATGAGATTGAGCTAGAGAGAATGGACATCATGTGGGGCTTGGAAAGTGTAGTCAGAAGAGCTAAAAAGTATGTCAAGAAGACGGGACAAAACCTAGTAGCCACTAAGGATACGACGTTTGGTTTTGATAAAACCAAAGTCACATGCTTCAACTGTGGTGAAAAGGGGCACTTTAAACGTGAATGTGTAAAGCCCAAGAAAACTGGAAATGGAAACCCATTTCCCACATTCAACTGTCAAGACAGGGACGTGATTGGAACTGCTTCTTCAAGCAAAGAGACAAAGTCTCTAACTGCTCAAGGTGATGAAGGACAAGACTGGTCCTTCCGATTTGTTTCTCCCAGAGAATCAAATATTGCCTTTGTCGAAGCAGTAGATGATCAGTCTGCTAGTGAAGGTGAGAGTGCAGCTGAGCAAGCGATGTCAGATACCGAAGAAGATGCGAACGTAGTAAATCACTTGGTTGAGGAAGAGCTCAGAGCAACAAGTTCAGAATATCCAGCCTTCGAAGAGTCTAAATCTGCTTTGATGGCAGATTCAACCATTTTTTACAGGTAAGTTATAAAGACCAACTGTTTGAAAAACATGCTTGTAATGAATGTGAAAAATTTAGAGAAAGCATTGATTTGAAATTTGCTAGGTTATTAGAACACAATGATAACTTAGTAAATGATTTACAACTATGCACTGAAGCTAATCGTATATTAAAACAAAATGAGTGCAGTTTTAAAGAGAAGATAAAACTTTTGGGGAAACAACTAAAGGAAACCAAGGTTGTTGCCTTCAATCAATCAAATGATATAAAGTTCTATTTAAATTCTTTAGAAGAAATCAAAAAGGAAAAAACAATTTTGGAAGTTGAGGTTAATTCTTTAAAATAAAAACTGTATAGTTGGGCTAGTTCTTCTCACATAGTTCAAAACTTAGTGAAAGAATGAAATAATGGGGATGGTTTGGGTTACAAAGTAGTTCCACCACCACATGAGATTCTTTTGAATACTAAATGTAGACCTATCAATAATAACCCGGTAAAGAATCATGTGGTGTCCACTCCTCTCGTTAGTGATCCCGATTGTACAAGTAAACCTGTGAACTCTATCACTAAACAGAAGGAGCCTACCTTAAAATCAAAAGGAAAAATGCCAGTTGAGAATTTGGATGATGAAATTAAAAGGGTTAATGTAAGGTCAGGGTCAAAAACGTCTTCTTCAGAACCCAAATTGACTAAATCATTTAACCAAAAATGTGTTAATCATCAAAGTCCAAATAAAATGAAAGTTAAAGATGTTCAAAATGTCAAAACAATTAATTTTATTACAGAAGCTGAAACATCTAAAAGAGAAGTGACAAAAGCCAACCAGACAAACGTCACACCTTTACCAAACTCAAACCCACATAAATATTTTCCTCTATCTGTAGAAGGGAGATCTTGCTACAATTATGGAAAACGAGGACCTATTTCTCCTAATTGTCCTTATTATCAGACGCCCAAAAAGAAAATTGAACTTTTTGATGCAAAACCAAGTTTTTCTAAATTGAGATCTAATACTCCACCTAAGAGTATTAGTGAACCTAAAGTTCAAACAATAAGCCAGTTGTCTGTTTATCACAAACAGGCCTTACACAAAACTGGCTTATGGAAAGAAAAATCAAGTATAGTGTCTGATAGTGAGGAGATTAAGAAGAAAGATATGCCCTTATCCTCTAAAGGACAATGGGTTGAGTTTATAATGTGTGATTCCTCCGGGTCACCCAAGCCAGTTAAGGATTGGGTCCCAAACCTGAAGTAATCATTTCCTTTGTATGTGCAGGGTGTCCGCTACTGTGCTATCACTAATACCTAGATTATTGATAGTGGGGCGTCGAGGCACATGATAGGGAATTCGTCTATCCTTTTCAACGTGAGACAAATCAAAGGGGGACAAGTTTCATTTGCTGGGAATAAAGGAGGCTACATCACCGCTCAAGGCGAAGTTGGAAACGAGAAAGTGAAGTTTGACAAGGTCCACTACGTTCAACAACTACAGAACAACTTACTTTCAGTCTCCCAGATATGTGATAAAGGATTTAAAGTTGTATTTGACAACAAGAAGTGCTACATGTTGAAGAAGGACTATGTGATTGAGGAGGATAAAGTTCTTATGTCAGCTTCAAGATATATCGACTTGTATGTCTTGGATCTATCAAAAGCCTCCACAACTGATAACACTGTTCAATGCTTCTTCTCAAAGGCAACTGAGAGGGATTCAATCTCCTGTCATAGGAGAATGGGATATATTAATCCAAGGAAGATGAATCATTTAGTTTAAAATGATTTAGTGAATGGAGTAACTGTCAAGAACTTCCAACTTCCAGATTTTTGTGTAGCATGTAAGAAAGGGAAACAGACCAAGAAGTCTCACAAGGAAAAGAAAGTTCATTCAGTTGATCTCCCTATTGAGCTTCTACACATGGATCTGTTTGGCTCTGTCAGTACAAAGAGCACTGCTGGAGATCTGTATTGCTTTGTAGTAACGGATGATTACTCAAGATTCTCTTGGGTGATGTTTTTGAAAGCCAAATCAAAAACTTTTAAATCATTTAAACATCTAGTTACTACTTTGGAATCACTCTACAAGCTGAAAGTAAGGTAGATTCGATCAGACAACGGCACAAAGTTCAAGAATCAGTGGATGGAGGCATACTGTAGAGAGAGAGGAATCGTAAATCAATTTACCTCTGCCTACACTCCACAGATGAATGGCGTTGCTGAAAAGAAAAATCGGAGCCTGATAGAGACTGCCAGGACAATGCTAGCTGACTTGAAATTGCCCATTCAATTCTGGAATGAGGCAGTGGCAAATGCTTGATACACGCTCAATCGAGTCTTAGTGGTCAAACGACTTGGGAATACATGTTATGAACTCCTCCAGCGGCGTAAACCCAACCAGGAGTATCTAGAACCGTTTGGCGCACCGTGCATGCTACAGAAGAAAACTCAGACAGGAAAATTTGCTGAGCAGGCAGAAGAAGGTATCTTTCTCGGATACATCATACCAGACAAGAGAGTTTATAACAACTCAACAAGTCAGGTAAAAGTGTGGTGCAACGCTGATGTTCAAAGATACACCACCCCCCCTGCTGGAAATGGACCATCCTTCTTCTTTGACTATGAGGGATTCTTTAACTCCTTCAAACTACCGCCTTCCCCCACTGATGATGAGCTGTCTGCGACGATGATATACGATGTTTTGAACACTCCACTACCAGACTCGACATCAACGGCTCCATTAGATGAAACTTCTTGCACTTCAGGGGGAGAGCTTGAAGTAAGTGATTCATCTTCTAATGATGAAGCAGTTGAGACTGCAAATATGGAATAGGAGGAACAGGTTCCCACTAATGAAAGTACACAAGCATCACATCCTGATGCCTCTGACACTTTGGAACCTCATACTCCAACAGCTTCAGATACTGAACCTGGGTTTCACAATCTGGATAAAGAGGTAGTTGTTCCCACCTCTTCTGGATCCCGAATAAATGTTTAACATCCCTTGGACACGTCATTGGAGATGTTCGATTAAGAGTACAAACAAGAAATCAGCTATACTCGGCTGATTATGCCTTAGTCATGGAAAAAGGATATCATGATGGTGCATATCTATGTTTTGTATCTCAATCTGAGCCAAAATATGTGAGTGAAGCCCTAAATGATGAGGCATGGGTCAGTGTAATGCAAGAAGAAATCCAACAGTTCAAGAAGTTAGGAGTATGGACCCTTGTGGACAGACCAAAAGGTGTTAAGGTGATTGGCACGAAATGGGTCTTGAATTGTAAGAAAGACGACTAAGGAGTCATAATCGGAAACAAGGCTAGGCTTGTGGTTCAAGGGTTCAGACAAGTCGAAGGCATTGACTACAATGAAGTGTTTGCACTTGTGGCTCAGATGGAAGCAATTTGTATCTTTCTACCCTATGCATCCTACATGAAGATTAAAGTCTATCAACTAGATGTAAAAAGTGCATTCCTTCATGGTGAAATCCGTGAGCCAGTCTACGTCAGTCAACCCGAAGGATTTGAGGATCCTTATCATCAGGATAGAGTTTACAAACTGGACAAGGCTCTCTACGGGCTCCATCAAGCCCCTAGACCCTGGTATGAGAAACTATCAACTCATCTAGTGAAACATGGTTTTCGCAGAGGAGTTATTGACTGTACGTTATTCATCAAAGAAAAAGATGGTGATTTACTGCTGGTTCAGATATATATGTGGACGACATAATTTTCGCTTCCAAGAATGAAAAATTATGTAAAGAATTTGAATCTGTAATGAAAGCAGAGTTTGAGATGAGTGCTATGGGGGAGATGAAGTTCTTCCTTGGATTGCAGGTGGATCAGACACCAAAAGTGCAGGACCGTTTAAGGGCTTTAACACAATTACAACACAACAACACAATGAGGAGATTAACTAAACTCTAATCAAACATTGAACTAGGAAACCAAAGTGATACAAAGAACACAAGTAAAGCAAGAGACAGAACAAGAGAGTATGGGTTTCAAGGAGGCAGTATATTGCTTTCTCAAGTTCTTTTACAAGTGTTACAAAGCATAAAGAAAAGATACAAGAACTTGAAATACTTATACTACGAACTACAGCCGGCTATACTTTGAAAACCAGCTGGATACAATTGACTAGACACTAACAAAATCAATTGTAGGATCAAAAGGCATATATGCCTTTTGACCTTGTGACTATGACATGCCATAGCTCACATCCTTATATAATACAAAAAGGATAAAGTACATAAAGTGGAAAGTTGAAGACTCAAGACCTCAATGTACAGTTGCCAAAAGCAAGGCCCTTTTCACCAACTCATGTAAGTTGGTGACTTTACAGAGATGCAGCGGAAAAGGTGCTTTATGGAACAGTACATCAGATAAAGCATGTGTACTAAAAGTCTTCGGAAGAAATCTGTCTTCATAGGTTGAAGCTTCGGAAGACTTTGTCTCTAAAGCTTCGGAAGACTTCATGTTTGGCTTCGGAAGATATTGGTCTTGGCTTCGGAAGATTTTACACTTAGAGTATTTTCTAATGCTTTGTGTAAAACTTCCGAAGCATTCTTCACTTCAGTACTTAGTGCATGTTGCTGAGACACTTAGGCTGTTTTGGGTTGCATCAGACTTCACGAATCCTTACAAACTCCCCCTAGGCTGATGCTACCAAAACACTTGGAAGATCTTCAAATGTTGATAGTCTTCAGTACAATCAGGACCATTCCTTTCTTCATGAGATGGTTAGGATCATCAAGACTTTCATAGTATCTTCTCATCTCAAAGAGATCATGCAGAGGTAAGTTGATTATGTCTTGCCATGAGTAGACATTCTCAACACCTTGATCTCTGATAACAGTCCATCTTTCTGGATTAGTAGAGTAAGTCCAGGACAAGATGGGTGTCTCACTAGTTAGAGGAGCCACTTGAATAGGAGTTGATTGGGCTGCCTCATCATGCACTTCCTCAGGTTGATCTGATTCAGCCTGAGGTGCAGAGGTAGATGACTTTGGCTTCTTCTTCTTAGTCTTTGGTTTAGAAGCCATCCTCTTCTTCCTTTGGATGTCTTTAACTGAGAAGACTGGTCTGCAGCACCATGTTGATCATCAGTGTCTTTCTCAGTTGGGTGTTCCTCCCTCACAGGTTCAGAAGGAGAGAGACTTTGACCCTGCCTAGGATCAGAAGATGAAGCTTGTTGAGGCTCAGCTGGAGGTGCTGGTTGAGGTGTCTCTGGTTGTTCAAACTTGACCTCCACTTCAGGTGGGACTTGACTTGGAAGAGAGTGCAAGTCAATGAGTTCTCCACTTTTAATCTTCTGCTTGATCACCCTAATATGCTCATCCATGGTGGATAGAGACATGGGGCCAAGTCTCCTTCCGGAGAATCCATACAGCTTCAAGAAGCTCACCATTCTTTGTCTGTCAGCAGACTTCTTTGCATTCTTTTGAATGATGGCCCTTGACTTTGCAGCTTCTTCCCTTAGCTTCTTTTTAGTTGTCTTTCTTTCCTTGACTAACTCAAGCTCAAGTTGCTTTAGATACTCGAACTCAATGAAGTCATAGGACAAGGGAAGAAGTGCATCTGCCTGATAGAAGCCTGTGGCACTCAGGTAGTTGATCATCTTGATCCTATCTTCTTCTTTATCTACCTGAGGTTCTCGTGGAGCCACGTCTTCCTGTGCAGGACTTTCTTGAACTGGTGAGAGAGTAGGAGCATGCTTGTAAAGTCTTTTCTGTCTCTTCTCCTCTTTAAGTTGGAGAAGTATCATTGCATCCTCTTTCTCTTTCAACTCTCCTGACACTTCCCTGTCAGCCAGTTCATTTAGCTCTTCTAAGAGGAGGGAGATGATTTCATCAATGTCATAGTTCCTGGTCTGTAAGTAGGTAATCCTGACTGCCCTTAACTCATCATCTTGAGTATTTGGTCTGGGAGCAGCCCTGATTGCAGCTTGCATGAAGCTAGATGACCCAGTGGAACTTTCTCCACTCAGTCTCCTTTTTCTCTCTCTCTCTTCCTCCTCGATTTCCTCAGGAGTCATTATCCTTTTCCCTTTGTCACCAACAGACCTTTGTGACTCAGGGTGGATTGAGGCTTGGCCTTCATTGCTTGGAGTAGCTTCCATGCTTTGGCCAGAGAGAGGCTGAGAAACACCTTCACCAGCAGGTGTCTCAGATGGAGTTTGGACCTCAGCAGCAGTTGTTGATGATGAGACAGGGGTCTCAGGTTCTGTCACTGGGCCTTCAGTCAAGGTTTCCCCTATGAAACTAATCTTAGGGTCCACCTCAACATCTAGTTGACCGATGACATTTCCTGATTCCCTAAGTCTCCTTCTTAGAGTAAACTCTGCAAGGATCCTGTCTTGGATTATTGAGCCAGCCTGTCAGCTTGTCTTGAATTGCTTGGATTGACAAGTGGCAAGTTGACTAAATCCAGTCTTTCATAAAAGCTCAGGCTTTGGAATTGAAAAACTTCTTGTTGGCCTTGAACTCTTTGAAGTATAAGGGCTCTCCTGTCATCATCATACCTCCACCTTATGATGTAGATTGCCAGTTCCTAGTGGGGGAGATGAGACAGCCCTTGGTATACCTTCCTCAAAGAGACTCCTGATGAGAGAGTCTATATAGAGTCCACATTAATGTGTACTTGAGGAAGTTGCTGAGAATGCACACAGCAAGTGAGGATGGTGAGTCCTCTATGTCCATTCTCTCTGAAGAACTCCCAGGTTCTGTGGTTGTAAAACTTTCTCCCCCTTTTTGGTAGCAATCACCATTGCATAGGTGAGCTGGAGGATAAGTCAATCACTTCACAGGTTCTTGTGTTCCTGGTTGAGCTCTCCTTAAAGGTCTCCCAGCCGTTTTCTGCAGATATGAAATCTGGAGTTGCTGATCATTGACCCTGTTTTGCAGGGTAGTCACCTGAGATTCCAAGTGACTAACCTTAGAGACTAAATAGGTGCATGTTTTTGACAGTTTTTGCACCTTTAGTCTCAAATTCCCCTCATCTTCATCAGAAGATTCATTGGGGATGAGATGATTGGACCAAAGTCCTCTCTCTCACCACCAGCTTGAGTTCCTGGCTGCTGGTTTTCTCTGCTCACTGGCAGCCTCAGTTGAGATGCCAATGGGCTGAGTTGCCATGGTTGAGGTCTTAATGATGTAATCACTTTCAAAAGTGAGAGCCTCTTCCATATGGACATCCTGAACAGGTTCAGAAGTGTCCACCTCAGTAATAGGTGACTGGTGGGGGATAGACTGAGGAGAGTCAGAGGTACTCATCTCTCTTTGAGTAGGGGAGGAGAAGAGAGACTCATGGTACTCACTGAATCCTAAGTCTTCATCAGGTGAAAAGGATAGGTTGGGAATTGGTTGGTTGAGATCCAAAGGCTGGGGATGTAGCTGTCCCCTAAAGGTTGTCCACTTGAGTGTTGAGACTCAGAGTGAAGGCTTAAGGTTGTTGGCTATTGAGCTCATCAGGTTGAGCTTGAGGAACCTCAGCCCTGATAGGTGAAGTAATGGGAGTGGTTTGCTCCTCAGGAGAAGTGGGAGCTCTAGTGTCCACTTCTTCCTGTAAGGTTGAGTATTTGGGGGCCTGCACAGACTCAATAGCCTGAGCAGGGGTTCGTTTGGATTTTCTTTGTAGGTGAGGGTATATCTCTGGTCTTTTTAATGGTAAGACAAAAGAAGTGTGGGTTCAACACTAGCTTGTGTTGCTAGGTTGTCACCTTGAGCAATGAGCTCTAACATTTTTGGGACTAGGGCTGTTTCTACCCCAGAGAAGCCTACAGTTGGCTTCTTCATTATTTTAAAGATGTCGGGCTTCATCTGTCCCAATTTAAGAATATTACCTGTTTCCCTCAACTGTGAGCCCAGTTCACAGTTGAGAATGTGTTGAACATATCTAGGAAACATGTAATACTCTAAGGAGTCTAAGTTTGCAAGTAAATTAGTATAGACAAATTGTGAATACCTGAACTTGACCCCCTGAACCATTCCATGAACTATAAAGGAGAGATCCTCAGGAATCTGGTCCCATCCACCATGCTTGTTTGACAAGCTGTGGATAACCACATGGAGCAGGAATTTCCATTGGGATGAGACCTTCCCTTTCCTAAAGGTCTTTACAGAGAAATCTCCCTCATAGCCCATCTGCTCAAAGAATGATTAACAGCTTCTTTTGGGAAGGACACCTCACCTTCTTCATCATCCAGCTGCAGATGTTGATTAATGATGGCCGGAGTGATGAAGATTGTCCTCCCTTGCACTGTGGCAGACAGTGCCTTCTCCCCATCCATAATGACCTCTTGGCAGGTCTTCCAGAATCAAGCAAGTGATCCTCATATAGAGTAGGATCAATGGTCAGGGAGGTGAAGTAGTTTGACAGAGTCAAGAATTGGAAATCTCTGAGAAACTTGCATCTTTCTCAAAGCTTAACAGAGCAACTTGATTATGTTGCCTGTGTAGTTGCATGGAGAAATAGGGTTGTTTCTGCGGTTAAGGTTGGCCATTTCAGAAGCTTAAGGGTGAAGAAAGGTAGAAAGCAAAGGCGGTTTAGAGAATTAGGTTAGAGAACAGTAGAATTGAGGAAGATAGTGGGAAAGAGGGGGAACCGTTGGGTATTATATGAAAAGGGATTTGAACCAAAGTTAATGAAAGAGGATAAACTTTGAAATCCGAAAGTCGGTCCCACCTCTGTAAAGGTAGTTTACTTTTGCTCAAAAAGTAGTTTTCTTGGAATTCGAAAAGCTTCCGAAGTTTATTTGTCTTCGGAAGTTTTGATGTAAAAGCTTCCGAAGCTAAAATGGCTTCGGAAGATTTTCCTGAGAGTCTTGAAGATTTATGCTTCGGAAGAGAAATAAACCCTTGAATGCTTTGTATAGAAATAAACAAAGCTTCCGAAGGTTAATTTTGCTTCGGAAGGAAAAGGTCCTTAAAAATAAATAAGTGTCTGAGATAAGAATTTTAAGCTTCGGAAGATGAATTTGACTTCTTCCGAAGGTAAAATCTCTTAGACAGTTATGTATTTTGAAGACATGTTTTTCTTCCGAAGATAAAATTTTATCTTCCGAAGTATCAAAAATTTTCAAGAATCTAAGGAAAGTCTTCAAAAAGAATTTTACATCCAAAGAAAACATGAGCTTATGAAAGTGATGAACTAGACAACTTAGGACACACATATTTTAAGATGAAATAATTAGAATTAGTTTAATAAAAAGTCTACTCAAAGTTAATCATCCCAATAGCTGATATCAGATACTTAAATCTCCGTTCATCAAAAGCTTTTGTGAACAGATCAGCATATTGTTCATCTGTATGAACTTTGACTAGTTTAATTAATCCTTTTTCATAGTTATCTCTTATTAAATGATACCTGATGTTGATGTGTTTGGTCCTTGAGTGCTGCACAGGGTTCTCAGTGATAGAGATAGCACTATTGTTGTCTATGTGGATAGGAGTCTCTTTGAAGTTAAATCCATAGTCCAGCATCTGATTTTGAATCCAAAGCACTTGAGCACAACAGCTTGCTGCAGCAATGTATTCAGCCTCAGCAGTTGATGCAGACACACAGGATTGTTTCTTGCATTGCCATGAGACCACCCTTCCACCAAGGAATTGACATCCCCCAGATGTAGACTTTGCAGTCATATTGCAACCACCATAATCACTATCTGTATAGCATACAGATTGAAATTTGGATTCTTTGGATACCATAGACCAAGTGTTGAAGCACCTTTGAGGTATCTTAAAATCCTTTTCACAGTGATTAAGTGAGACATCTTAGGGTTGGCTTGATATCTTGCACAAATACATGTAGCAAACATGATATCAGGCCTGCTAGCTGTAAGATACATAAGAGACCCAATCATAGCCCTGTATAAGTGCTCATCTACACACTCCCCCTCAAGATCTGGACCAAGGGAGTGGTTTCTGGCTATGGGTGTCTTAGCAATCTTACAATCAGTCATATTGAACCTCTTGAGTATGTCTTGAACATACTTTGACTGACTTATGAAGATGCCATCTTCAACCTGCTTCACTTGAATTCCCAGAAAGAAGTTGAGTTCTCCCATTGAACTCATCTCAAATCTGTCTTTCATCAGCTTCTCAAAGTCTTTGCAGAGCTTTGGATTAGTTGAACCAAAGATGATGTCATCCACATATACTTGAACTACAATAAGTCATTTCCCTGTCCTTTGATGAAGAGAGTTCCATCTATAGTACCTCTTCTGTATCCATGCTTACAAAGATACTCAGATAGTGTCTCATACCACTTCCTGGGTGCCTGATGCAGCCCATAAAGAGCTTTGTCAAGCTTGCAGACATAATCAGGATGATCAGGGTCTACAAAACCAGGTGGCTGTTTGACATAAACCTCCTCATCAATCACTCCATATAGAAAGCACACTTTACATCAAGTTGGTAGACCTTGAAGTTCTTGGATGCAGCAAATGCCAGGAATATCCTAACAGCTTCTAGTCTTGCTACAGGAGCAAAGACATCAGTGTAGTCAATCCCTTCTTCTTGTGTGTATCCTTGAACAACTAGTCTTGCCTTGTTCTTGATGATGATTCCTCTATCATCCTACTTGTTTCTAAAAACCCATTTGGTTCCAATGGTAGTCTTCCCATGAGGAAGAGGACAAAGGTTCCAAACTTTCTGCCTTTTGAATTGAAGCAGCTCTTGTTGCATAGCTTCAACCCAACTTCCATCCTTTAGAGCTTCATCAACTTTCTTGGGCTCTATCTGAGATAAGAAACAAGAGTGAAGACAAACATTTGCTTCATGGGTTTGTCCTCTTGTTCTTACCCCTGTGACAACATCTCCAATGATGTTTGTGGTGGGGTGAGACTTGTGGATCCTTAGCTGAGGGATCACAGCAAGTTGTTGAGAAAGATCTAAATTTGAGAAATTTAAATCTGGTCTGGAAGATTCACCCACCACATTATCACACTTATCAAGATTGACTTGATCCAATGTGTGTGAGACATCATTGATGCTGTCATCTATGGTATGGTTATTAGCATCAAGAAATTCCTGATCACTATCACCATCACCATTGTTGTCTTCTACAAGTGAGGTGTCTTTATCTGGTTGAGAGGCCTCTGAGCTGGAATTTGAAGGCATGCCAGATGTATCAGCTGAATTTGTCATTGTTGTGCTGATAGAAACCTCATTTGCTGAAGTAGTTCCAACTGGAGCTGAAGATGTATGAGTTGAAGGTCTTCCTAGCTCAAATCTTGGATCAGATCACCTGTATTTAGATTTTCTGCAGATCCTGAAACATGCTCACAAGATTTGTTAAAACAGTTGGTAACTAAATCAAGATCAAACAGCCAATCCGGACCAGAACCAGCCACACAAGGAGTGTGCTCATTGAAAGTCACATTGGCTGACTCCTCAACAATTTAGTTCTGAGATTGTATACTCTATAAGCTTTAGCTTGAGAAGAGTATCCAATGAAATGTCCATCATCTGATTTCTCAGCAAACTTGGCAATTTGATCTTTGGTATTCAAGATGGTGCAGGGACATCCAAATGACCTGAGAAAACCAATGAAAGGTTTCCTCTTGTGCCAAAGTTCATAAGGAGTCTTACCATGTGTCTTAACTACTAAAACTCTGTTTTGCACATAGCAAGCAGTATTAACTGCCTCTGCCCAGAAGGTGATAGGCAGTTTAGAGTCAGACAACATAGTTCTTGCAGCTTCAATAAGTGTCCTGTTTCTCCTCTCAGCAACTCCGTTTTGCTGAGGAGTCCTGGGAGCACTATATTGTCTTGTAATACCTTTTCATCACAAAATGTATCAAGGATTTGGTTCTTGAATTCAGTTCCTTGATCACATCTTATGGTTTTGACCTTGTGATCACATTGATTCTCAACTTTTAAGATGAAATTCTTCAGAATCTCAGGGGTTTCATCCTTAGTTCTAAGGAAGAAGACCCAAGTGAATCTTGTAAAATCATCTGTGATCACCAGACAGTAAGAGGTCCTTCCTAAACTCATTACACTGGTGGGGCCAAAGAGATCCATATGTGACAAGTGTAGGGGAGTAGTGATGGAGTTCTTTCCTTAGGCTTGTGAGATACCTTGTGTTGCTTCCCTTTCAGGCATGCAACACAATGATCATCACTTGTAAACTCTTTCTTTGGCATTCCAGTTACCAGATCATGTTTAATTAATTTATTCATGTTCTTAAAGTTTACATGGCACATTCTTTTATGCCATAGGAAAGACTCATCACTTTTGCTTTAGATAGAAAGCATGAAACTTCTCCAGAGGGAGATGTTTCTTGCAAATCCATCTTGTACATGTTCCCTTTCCTGGGGGCTCTGAGCAGGATATGCTCATGAGGAATGACCACACCAGGCTTGAGAACAATGCA
Source organism: Flaveria ramosissima (assembly GCA_025215565.1). Lineage (NCBI taxonomy): Eukaryota > Viridiplantae > Streptophyta > Magnoliopsida > Asterales > Asteraceae > Flaveria > Flaveria ramosissima. Next base: position 72,417,428 of record CM046040.1, read on the forward strand.
CTCATGCTCAGTAAAGAGCATGTTATGACTCTGATCACAAAATTGGGATACACTCAGAAGATTGTACCCAAGCTCCTTAACAAAGTTTACCTTTCAATGCTGAGCTTACCATTTGTGACCTTGCCCCTTCCAGAAATGTAACCACCTTCATCTCCTCCAAAAGCAACTGGTCCTCCATCAATTCTCTCAAAATTATGGAGTAGAGACCTATTGCCTGTCATGTGCCTGGAACAGCCACTGTCAATTATCCAGACATTCTTGTTTGTCTTGAGCTGTTCCTGCACAAAGAAAATGATTAGTTACATTTGGAAACCCAAGCCTTACTTGTCTTGGGCTCATTAATAGTGATAGAAGGTAATGCAACAGTAATAGATCCTATGGTTGTACTATGGGTATCTTCAACTGTTGTTGATGGAGAAACCTCAGTCATTTGGTCTTTCTTAGACTTCCACACCACCTTTGGGGTCTTGGACTTGACCTTCAAAACCTTAGAAGTTTTTGGAACTTCACAAGTTTTGATGACTGATCCTTCGGAAGAATCTACAGTCACTGCAGCAGACTTCAGTGCTTCGGAAGAATTCCTTTCTTCCGAGACCAACTTTGCTTCCGAAGGTAATTTTCCATTTACCTTCTTCTTTGATTTGGAGCTTCTGAAGAAAACAGACTTTCCTTCCGAAGCTTGAGACTTTATGAGATTCTTTGAAGTCTTTGTTTTGGTCATGTGGACAGTACTTTTAGGATTGTATGGGCAATCCTTAGCAATGTGAGAAGTACTTTCACACATAACACACAACTTTTTCTTCTTCAAAGAAGTCTCCTTTTGAGAGCAAGACTGGCTTTGGTCACATCCCTTCTCCACCTTCATCTTGGTAGATGCTGAGACAGTTCCTTTGGGCTGTGAACTGTTCTTGGAGTTTGATGGTCCAGGCTGTGCAGCAGTGGTACACAGCAACTCAGTCTTCTTCTTGGCACTGAGATGATTTGAACAGGAACCATGACTCTTAGCTAAGGACTCTTGGTTGATGTCTTCAGTCCTTACTACTTTGAAACCTGCAGAGATAAAAACTTGTTTCTGCTTAGCATCAAAAGTAGCCTTGATTTCTTGAGCCTTCTTTGCTTTTTTTGCTCTTCCTAATCAAGTTCTTTCTTTTGAACTTGGTCATCACAGTTGATTTCTTCTCCTCAGAAGGATAGTGGCCCTTGGAAGAATCCTCTTCTTCACTCTTCTCAGAGGAATTCTTCACTATCACTTCTTCATCATCCTCACTTATAGGATCTATGAGAGGAAGCTCATCTTCACAAGTTCCACACCTAGGAGATCTTACAGACAAGATTGTGTGTGGAGGAGCTATCTCATTTGATCCCAGTCCCTGTCTATTTTGATAACAAACCTTGTTGTGCAGGGATGAGGATATCATGTTCTTGAAGGTCTCTTCTTCAAGAACACTCTTCTCTGCCTTGGCTTTGCTGATCACAAGCTCAGCCTGGCACTCAGTTAACTTAGTGATGAAATCTTGGATCTGAGTTCTAAAATCTGTATGTTCATGTTTTAGTACTGAAATGGTTTTCTCCAAGTCCTCTATCTTTAACTTGTAATCATTTTCAGACTTTCTAAAATCAGATTTTAATATGTTTAATGACTCAAGATCAGATCTCATCTCTAGGTTGTAGGACCTGTATCTATTTACTTTAGCAATGCATTCAGGGGAGCAAAGATGTTCCAATACCTTGGCTTCATCATGGTCAGCCATCAGTGCTTGGTTTGGAGAAGCATCCTCCACCTGAAAACTCCAGTCAAAGCCTCCCTCTTCAACAGCAACAGCAGCATGTTGCTTTGTCTTCTCAGCCTGAGGAGCTTTGTCAGTAAAGTTTGGTCTGGGTTGTGTTTGGCCCCCATTTGCTTTAGGTGCCTTACACTCCCTAGCAAAGTGACCCATAAGGTTACAGTTGTAACACTTAACCTTGCTTTTATCCAGCCCAAACTTACTACTGGTAGCATTGCTTGGAAATCTTCTTCCTGTCCTCTTGTAGAACTTCTTGGCTCTGTGAGTGAGAAGAGCCATCTGCTGAAATATCTCCATGTATTCCAGGTCATCTGGATGGATACAGTCCAGGTCTTCAAGAGTGAAAAGATAATTCCCACAGCTTTCATCTGCAGACACAAAGGCTTGAGAAGAACTTGTCTCTTGGAATGGGCTTCCTTGAGTAAAGTTCTCCCTTGGTGTCTCCGGGAAGGTGATGAAAGGACCCTTTTGTGAGTTGTCAGGGTAGCATATGAGATGATGCTGGGGTTCTATGCTGTCCTTTCAACCACATGAAGGGCTGAACCCATTTGATTGTTGGAGTTGCCAATGAACCTTGCATGTTCATCTCCATCTGGTATCCACTGAGAATCCCATACAACTCTGAAAGAGTAAGAGTCTTAAGGTTCTCAGTCCTCTTGATCACCACACAATAGTGTGTCCATTGCCTAGGAAGTGAGGACATGAACTTCCTTACAATGTCCCTGTTCTCAAGAGGAACTCCTCCATCCACTAGGGTATCCACAATCTCAACATACCTGAAGTATTGTTGGGTCATGGTTTCACCTGCTTTGAAGGTGAAATTCTCAAACTGCTGCTTCAGAAGATCTTTCTTGTTCTCCTTGGGTTCAGAGGAGCCTTCATACATCAGCTTCAGTGCATCCCACAGCTGTTTGGCTGTCTTGCACTTCTTAAAACCTCTGTATACAGAGTTTGGGAAAGCAGTCTGAAGAGCAGTCATGGCCTTCCTGTCAATCTCTACTCTTTTTCTATCTTCATCTGAGTAGTTGACCACATCTTTAGGAATCATACCAGCACCAGTAGCAGAGGGGTGCTGGGTATGAAAGGTCCATTCTCAACAGATTCCCACATTCTTGAATCAAGAGACCTGATGAAGCCTTCCATCCTCATGCACCAGGTGTCAAAATCATCAAGAGTGATCAGTGGGGATTTGTTCATGGTTCCAGTCTCCATATCAGTCTTTGAGATGGAAGCCATTTGAAGAGTTTAGCTTTTGTGTGTGTGAGGGATCTTAAGATGGTTAGATCTTATATCAAGAGCCTGGAAAGCTCTGATACCAATTGCAGGACCGTTTAAGGGCTTTAACACAATTACAACACAACAACACAATGAGGAGATTAACTAAACTCTAATCAAACAGTGAACTAAGAAACCAAAGTGATACAAAGAACACAAGTAAAGCAAGAGACAGAACAAGAGAGTATGGGTTTCAAGGAGGCAGTATATTGCTTTCTCAAGTTCTTTTACAAGTGTTACAAAGCATAAAGAAAAGATACAAGAACTTGAAATACTTATACTACAACCTACAGCCGGCTATACTTTGAAAGCCAGCTGGATACAATTGACTAGACACTAACAAAATCAATTGTAGGATCAAAAGGCATATCTGCCTTTTGACCTTGTGACTATGACATGCCATAGCTCACATCCTTATACAATACAAAAAGGATAAAGTACATAAAGTGGAAAGTTGAAGACTCAAGACCTCAATGTACAGTTGCCAAAAGCAAGGCCCTTTTCACCAACTCATGTAAGTTGGTGACTTTACAGAGATGCAGCGGAAAAGGTGCTTTATGGAACAGTACATCAGATAAAACATGTGTACTAAAAGTCTTCGGAAAAAATCTGTCTTCATAGGTTGAAGCTTCGGAAGACTTCATGTTTGGCTTCGGAAGATATTGGTCTTGGCTTCGGAAGATTTTACACTTAGAGTATTTTCTAATGCTTTGTGTAAAACTTCCGAAGCATTCTTCACTTCAGTACTTAGTGCATGTTGCTGAGACACTTAGGCTGTTTTGGGTTGCATCAGACTTCAGGAATCCTTACAAAAAGGAATCTTTCTGCATTAGTCCAAATATGTAGGTGATATCCTCAGTCAGTTCGACATGGAGAATGCTTCAGTTGCTAGAACTCCACTTGCCACTAACCATGATGTGGCACCCAACGAAAATGGTGATCTGGTTGATGCTACAATGTAGAAAGGAATGATCGGATCCCTAATGTACCTCACAGCCTCTCGTCCTGATATTATGTACGCAACGTGTCTTTGTTCCAGATATCAGGCAAAACCAAAAGTAATCATCTCATCGGAGTTAAACGGATCTTTCGTTATCTGAAGCGTACTCCAACACTCGGGTTTTGGTATCCTCATTATGATGACTTTGAGCTTACAGCGTATAGTGACTCGGACTATGATGGTTGCAAGATGAATTACAAGTCAACATCTGCGGGATGTCAGTTCTTGGTAGACGGTTAGTCACCTGGCAGTGTAAGAAGCAGACATCAGTTGGTCTGTCAACTTGTCAAGCTGAATATGTTGTTGCTGCAAGTTGCTGTTCACAAATCATTTGGATTCAAAAGCAAATACTGTTGATGCATGTATGTCCCTAGATCAGGATATGAAATGTAATAGATCATGTTTATCTGATTCTGATGTAATTTGAAATAATTAATGAAATGATATTGATTGTTTGTGATTTGTAATGTCTAATATTTCATTAATGAGTCGATATTGAATTGGTTAATTAGGTTTGTGATTGTTTGAATGGTTACACTTAATGTTATAGAAATTAATACATTCAAACTTAACACAATGAAGTTGTCATGCGAAGGGCCCATGCGAATGGACCACACGCATGAATAACTTCATACGATTGACTCAGTCGCATGACTGAACCAGGAGACTGGATCAGTCGTATGATTGACACATAAGATTGGCTCAGTCGCACGACTGAACACTCAGTCGTGCGGATGAATCAACCGCATGGTTCAATCGCACGACTGAACCATACTTATGGTCCAGTCGCCCGAATGAACAATACTAACCTATAAATACAACCCAATTCGTGTAAAAACGTAAGCATTCATTTTATTTCGACTCCAGACGTACCCTAGCCGTCCAGAAGCCTCCCAATTCGTTCTCCAAGTTCACAGAACACATTAGATCGATTCCTAATCGATTTCTAACGTTAGATTCAATTCTTTATTGATTCTTCGTGTGTTCTCACTGATTGGATCGCCGATCAAATAGGATTCCGCACTATTTGATCTGGTTTACACGCTAATCACTAGGTATTTCGTTCAAATACCAGGACCTAACAAGTGGTATCAGAGCATTGGCTCTTGATTACGTGTGATTCAATCAAGATTGATAAAAAGTTTGTGTTTTTGCACTAAAAACGCAATCTTTTGTGTCAAAAGTGATCTTGGACGTTCCCTGCTCATCAAAGTTTGGTTTCTACGGACATAGGCGATTAGACCTTGCGAAATTTCGAATTTTTACTGCTAAAACACGTTTAACGTAGAAATTTTCGCAAAACAGCAGCTTCAGTCGCACGAGTGAGCCATTCGCACGACTGGACTCCATTCGCATTGCCCATACGCACGATTGGACCTAGTCGCATCTTCATTCGTACGATTGAACCATTCGTTCGCAGTGTTCATACGCACCAGCTTCATTCGCACGACTGAACCAATCGCTTAGTTCAGCCGCACGATTGAACCAGTCGCATAGTTCATACGCACGGATAGACCATTCGCATCCTTCACTCGCACCAGTGACAGTTTGTTTTATTAGACTTAAAGTTATTCGCCATGGAAGATCAAATGTCAGCCTTTACTGCTGGAAAGAACTCTAGGATCCAGAACCTGCTGTTACTTGAGAGTGAGGTGGGTAATCATAATAAACCACCAAAGCTCTTAACGTTAGATGAGTTTCCCCACTGGAAACAACGTTTTGAGATCTACCTCAATGGAGTGGATCCAAATCTGTGGGAAGCCATCGAGATTGGGTATAGTACGCCGGTGGGAGCTGATGGAGTAAAGCTTACGTTAGGAGGGATGACCGATGCGCAGAAGGTTAAGTATAATGCAGAGAAGAGAGTCTATGCATTGATTACACAGTCGATCCCTAAAGATATTTTCCACCAGTACTCAGAGAATAAGCAGTCCAAGAAACTATGGGATGAGCTGGAAAAGAGATACGACGGGAATGCTTCGCTGAAGGCAATCAAGGCTAAGGAGTTAAAGAAGGAATTCGATAACTTCTCATCGATGGGAAACGAGAGTTTGGACGATGTTATAGATAGATTCTACCATCTGATGAGCGAACTGCATACACATAGGGTGGCTACTACCATGGAAGAAAAAGTTACTAACTTTGCAGACGGATTGCCTGAAAAGTGGGTTTCATTCGTGTCTAACCTGAGACAGAATGGAATGCTAGCTGGATATAAATGACTTCATTCTAAAGTTGCGAGAAGAAGCACTTAGGATGAAGTACAGAGCTCAGAAGTCTTCGTACACTCAGAATCCAGCTTTGTACAATGCCACGCCTCAAGCTAAGACATCTGGAGCACCTCTCCAGACTGCATTTGTGTCTAGCTCATCGGGTCCTTCACAGGCTTCTCCTTCAGGATCAGACACGTCGGGGTCTTCTTGTACCCACTATAATGGATCCGAAGCAAATGCTACTAGACTAAAGACCGAGAACCTCGGTAATGTGACTGTAGAAGTAGCTCGAGAACACATGGATCTTTTGGCTGCAGTGGTTCATTCTTATGATGGACTTGTTGCTGGGAAGATTGGAAACTGCCATCTGGCAGACGAGGACTACGAGCAGGTGGACGAAATGGAGCTTGAGAGGATGGACATAATGTGGGCCTTTGCTAGTGCTGTCCGGAAGGCGAAGAAGTTTGTGAAAAAGACCGGACAGAACTTGGTAGCTACTAAGGATACCACATTTGGCTTTGACAAGAGTAAAGTGACCTACTTTAACTGTGGAGAGAAGGGGCACTTCAAGAGAGAATGTGTCAAGCCAAAGAAGACGGGTAACGGGAACCCATTCTCGTCCTTCACTCGCCAAGACAAGCAAGCTACTAGTTCTACTTCATCAAGCAAGGATCCAAAAGCCTTGACTGCTCATGATGATGAAGGACACGATTGGAGCTTTAGGTTTGTCTCTCCAAGGGAATCAAACATTGCAAGTGTAGAAGACATTGACGATGATTCCGCGAGTGAAGGAGATCTAGCACTTGAGATTGCGATGTCAAATATTGAAGAAGCAACTGCAACTTAGGTCAGCTACAAGCCTAAAGAGGAGACTACTACAGCAAAGACAGAAAAGACAGAATCACCAGAACCAGAGACATCTGATGCTGCGTTGATGGCTAACTCTTCTGAACCAACTCAGGTAAGTACCACTGACCAAATGTTTAATAATCATGCTTGTTCTGATTGTGATACTTTTAGAAATAGCATAGATGAGAAATTTGTTAGGTTATTAGATCATAATGATAACTTAGTAAAAGATTTGCAACTGTGCACTGAGGCTAATAGAGTATTAAAACAAAATGAGCATAGTTACAAAGAAAAGATAGACCTTTTGACTAAACAGCTTAGGGAAACTGAAGTAGTTGCATTTAACCAAGCTAATGACATTAGGTACTATCTAAACTCCCTAGAAGACACTAAGAAGCAAAAGGCAGTTCTAGAAGTAGAAGTAAACTCATTAAAACAGAAACTGCACAGTTGGACAAGTTCATCACACATTGTCCAACACTTAGTGAGAGAAAGAAACCACGGGGAGGGATTGGGTTATAAAGTGGTTCCACCACCACCTGAGACCTTGACGAACACTAAGACTAGACCAATTAATAATAACCCCATCAAGGATCATGTGGTGTCTACTCCTCTTGTTAGTGATCCAGATTCCTCATGTTCATCTATTGAATCTGGAAACAAACAAAAGGAGGTCACTTCAAAGGCAAAGGGTAAAATGCCTTGTGTTAACCTGGAAAAGGAATTCGAAAAGGTTAATATTAAGTCAGGGTCAAATAGAGTCAAATCAGAACCTAAAACGACTTCAAATGTTAATCTTTCACAAGTTTCAAGTCAAAAACCAGTTAACCAAAAAGAGAAAGATGTAAAAAATGTTAAAACAATTAACTTTGTTAAACAAGAGAAAACATCAAAAGAACCAGAGTCAAAACCTAAATTGAATGATGCTACTAGAGTGTCACACACATCTCCACAAAGAAAGTTTAATCATAAAGTTGATAGCAGGTCATGCTACAACTGTGGAGAATGTGGACACATTGCTTCCTTTTGTCCTTACTATCAGACACCTAGGAAGAAGATTGAACTTCAGGACTCAAAACCTAGGTCTTCTAAGAGGAGTTCTTTAACTCCACCTAGAAGAACTAGTGAACCTAAAGTTCAACCCTATAGCCAGTCGACTGTTTATCACAAACAGGCGTTGCACAAATCTGGCTTATGGAAAGAGAAGTCATCCTGCGTGTCTGATAATGATGACAAGAAGGAACCTGAGCTACCCTCACCCTCTAAGGGTCAATGGGATGAATTCATGATGTGTGATGCCTCTGAGAAACCCAAGCCAGTAAAGGCTTGGGTTCCTAACCTAAACTAATCCTTTACATTGTATGTGCAGGGTGTTCGCTACAGTGCTGAAACTAACACGTGGATTGTAGACAGCGGAGCATCCAGGCACATGACAGGAAACAGGTCTCTTCTATCAAACGTCAAGCAAATAAAAAGAGGGCATGTTTCATTTGCTGGAAACAAGGGAGGCTATATCACAGCTCAGGGTGAAGTAGGAAATCAGAAAGTTAAGTTTGATAAGGTGACTACGTTCAACAACTTCAAAAAAACTTACTTTCTATTACCCAAATCTGTGATAAGGGATTTAAAGTCATCTTCGACAACAAGAAGTGTTATGTGCTCAAGAAAGACTACGTGATCCCAGAGGACCAAGTTCTGATAACTGCTTCAAGATATAAAGACATTTATGTTTTGGATCTGTCCTCAGCTTCTACAACGGATCATGAGGTTCAGTGCTTTCTATCTAAAGCTACTGAGAAGGATTCCATCTCCTGGCATAGGAGAATGGGACACATTAGTCAAAGGAAGATGAATCACTAGATTCAGAAGGATCTTGTGAGAGGAGTTAATGTCAAGAACTTCCAGCTTCCCGATTTTTGTGTAGCTTGCAAGAAAGGCAAACAGACGAAGAAGTCTCATAAGGAAAAGAAAGTTCATTCAATAGAACTTCCTCTTGAACTTCTTCACATGGATTTGTTTGGTCCAATCAGTACAAAAAGCATTGCAGGCGACTTGTACTGTTTTGTGGTTACTGATGACTACTCAAGGTTCTCTTGGGTAATGTTCCTGAATTCCAAAACAGAAACATTTGAGTCATTCAAGGAGTTAGTAACCACACTGGAATCTCTCTACAAGCTGAAGGTTAGACAAGTACGCTCAGACAACGGGACGGAATTCAAGAACCAGTGGATGGAGGCTTACTGCAAGGAAAAGGGAATTGTGCATTAATTCACTTCTGCCTACACGCCTCAGATGAATGGTGTTGCTGAGAGAAAGAATAGAAGCTTGATAGAGACAGCACGGACTATGCTTGCAGACTCGAAACTGCCTATCCAATTCTGGAATGAGGCAGTGGCGAATGCATGTTGTACACTGAATCGAGTCCTGATAGTCAAGCGCCACGGAAAGACATGTTACGAGCTACTACAAAGACGCAAACCGAATTTGGAGTATCTTGAACCATTTGGCGCGCCATGCACACTTCTGAAGAAAACACAAGAAGGTAAATTCAGCGAGAAGGCTGATGAAGAGATCTTTCTAGGATACAACATACCAAACAAGCGAGTTTAAAACAACTCAACGGGTCTAGTAGAAGTGTGGTGTAATGTTGACGTTCAGAGATATACCACACCACCTACTGGCAAAGGACCCGCCTACTTTTTCGACTATGATGGATTCTTCAAGTCCTTCAACATCCCTCTCTCTCCTTCGGATGATGAGTTAGCTACTCGGATGATGTATGATATCTTGAATACACCATCTCATGATTCAACATCATCTAGCTCACAGGGAGAATCATCTACTCAGTCAGGGGGAGTAGTCGACGACAGTGACTCCTCCTCTGAAGATGAAGCTGAAGATGACCAGAACAATCAGGAGGAACAGGTTCCAGTTCCTGAAAGTCCACAAGCATCTACCAATGATGCACCTTCGACTTCGGAACCTCAAACTCCAACTACCTCAGATGCAGAACCAAATGTTCATAATCTTGGCTCTGAGGTAGCTGTTCCTACTACTCCAGGATCACGACTAAACGTCTATCATCCCCTAGAAAATGTCATTGGGGATGTGAGATCAGGAGTACAAACCCGAAATCAGCTATACTCAGCTGATTACGCCTCGGTTATGGAGAAGGGATATATTCATGATGTTGCTTATCGGTGTTTTGTCTCGCAGTTTAGCCAAAATATGTCAGTGATGCACTAAATGATGAGGCGTGGGTGAGTGCCATGCAAGAAGAACTTCTTCAGTTCAAGAAGTTAGGTGTATGGACTCTGGTTGATAGACCTAAAGATGCTAAAGTCATTGGCACCAAATGGGTTTTGAAATGCAAGAAGGATGACCAAGGGGTCATTATCAGGAACAAAGCTCGATTGGTGGTTCAGGGTTTTCGCCAAGTCGAGGGAATTGACTACAATGAGGTGTTTGCACCCGTGGCAAGGATGGAAGCCATTCGTATCTTCCTTGCCTATGCATCGTACATGAAGATTAAAGTCTACCAATTAGATGTGAAGAGTGCATTTCTTCATGGGGAAATCAGAGAAACAGTCTATGTCAGTCAACCCGAGGGATTTGAAGATCCTTATCATCAGGATAGAGTTTACAAACTCGACAAGGCTCTATACGGGCTTCATCAAGCTCCAAGAGCCTGGTATGAGAAACTCTCGACTCATCTTGTGAAACACAGCTTTCGCAGGGGAGTCATTGACTGCACGCTGTTCATCAAAGAAAAAGATGGCGACCTACTGCTCATACAGATCTATGTCGATGACATAATCTTCGGTTCAAAGAACGAAGAATTATGCAAAGAGTTTGAAGCAGTTATGAAGAAAGAGTTTGAGAAGAGTGCTATGGGGGAGATGAAGTTCTTTCTAAGGGTTATAGGTGGATCAGACACCAAATGGGATCTTTCTACATCAGACCAAGTATGTAGGAGACATTCTCAGTCGCTTTGACATGGAAAATGCTTCTGCTGCTGGGACTCCACTGGCTACGAATCATGATATAGCACCTGATGAAAATGGAGATCTAGTGGACGCCACAATGTACCGAGGAATGATTGGATCCCTCATGTATCTCACTGCCTCAAGACCTGATATCATGTATGCTACATGTTTATGTTCTAGATATCAGGCCAAGCCTAAGGTCAACCATCTGATCAGGGTCAAGAGGATTTTTTGTTATCTGAAGGGTACACCCACACTTGGGTTGTGGTATCCTCATGATGATGACTTTGAGCTCACGTCGTATAGTGACTCGGATTACGGGGGCTGCAAGATGAACTACAAGTCTACATCAGCAGGGTGTCAATTCTTTGGGAGAAGATTAGTTACCTGGCAGTGTAAGAAGCAGACATCGGTTGCATTGTCAACCTGTGAAGCTGAATACGTTGCTGCTGCAAGTTGCTGTTCACAAATCATCTGGATTCAACAGCAAATGCGGGATTACGGTTTAAAGTTCCCTTCTACTCCTATTTTTGTTGATAACTCTCCTGCAATTGCAGTAACTAAAAATCCGGTCCAACATCCAAAGACCAAACATATCGGTATTAAATACCATTTCATAAGAGATTGTTTTGAAAAAAACTTAATTGATGTGGTAAAAATTAATACTGATTTTCAACGCGCTGACCTCTATACTAAAGCCTTTGATAAACCACGTTTTCAATATTTGCTAGAGGTCAACGGTGTTAAAAAGAAAAGTGATGTTATTCCTGATGATGATCATGTGTAGTCCGATGTAGTATAGTTAATTTTTCTTATTTATTTTATTTTATTTGTTTATTTTAGTCTGTTTAAATTAAACTCATGTTATTTTGCTGTTTATTAAAATCCTAAAATAATTAAACCAGTTATGATTTTAGTATTTTAGGGGGAGAATAAGTCAGCAAGTAACATTAAAAAAAACGAGGAAGAAGGAGTGGATAGCTGATATAAGGTAGATCGTATTTGTGATACCGATTCAAACCCTTTGGAAAATGATAGTACACAGGAACAAATCAAGAGGGAATTTAAAATTTTAATTTAGAAAAGATGAAAAAAAAAATTCAAAGTATAAGTCTGTGTAGTCTAAGCAATGTAAAAGGGAAGATGATAGAAAAACTGGTAACTACTAAGGTAACACAAAGAAAGTAGACCTAGAGGTTGCTAGACCACAAATGATATGTCGGTAGATTCAACACAATAGATGATTAGACCTGACTGGTGATCTCAAGATCAAACTAAGTTGTTCAACTGACTGTGGGCTTCCATCTTATCACTGGTTAACATAATCAACAATATTCCAATAAGGGGTAATGAGCATGTAAACGCCACAAATGTGTGCGGATGACCATAAATAGAGCAAAGCAAGAAAAAAATGAAAGACAAATGCTATAAAGCTAATGACTTATGTTGTTGGTGCATTTTGTGCAAAATAAAAATAAGCTGCTCTAACAAGGAGATATGTTGTGTGCCTCTCTGCTGTGCGATGACACTGACCTGAGGATAAGTATAACCTAGATATTCTAGAATTCATTGTTGTTTGCCGCCTCTCTGCTGTGCGATGGCACTGACCTGAGGACTGCCTTCTCTTTGAAAGCTCTAAGAGTAGTCTCTTCTTGTAATAATACCCGTAGACCGCTCAAAAGCTCCCGAGGAATGTTGATTACCATATAAATGTGGGATCCACAAATGTTAGTTGAAATAATTAAACCTAAAACTATCACCAATCTGTGTCAAAAGTCTGTGTATGGATTTAAGAGGACAAACATATTGACAATCATTGTGGCTGTAATTCTTGAAAGTTCAAATCAACGTGGCAATCTAAGAGTTCCAGTATGATTTCCTAAAGTTGCTAACGACTCTGGATGAAAACCAAGAATTGAGCATCAAAAGATTTCGATAACAAGTCCTAAATGATTTGACTTGCCTGTATGATTCCAAAATTGAATTGGTCCAGGTGTGGTCAATCTAAATTGAAGTTGCCTATTCCTGAATCAAATCCCGTAGATTTCCATCTTAGGATTTACCTCTCGCAAAAAGCCAAAAACAAGTTTAATTTTTTTTTACTTTAGTTTAGTTTTTTTTTTTAATTTACTTAGTCTTTTAGTTCTGTTTTGTTTGTCGGACTACATCATGAAAATCAGTAAGGGATCAACTCACTAAAAGGGTCATGTTTGAGATGACCACATGTGTTTTCAAAGTTTAAAACAGTCACGTCTGAGGTGACTAAATTGTTTAAAAGGATCACGTCTGAGGTGATCAAAAAGTTTTCAAGTTAAAATGATCATGTCTGAGATGATCAAATGCTCATAATGTTAATCTGAAAAGTTAAAAGGGTTTTAAATGTAAATTGTTCAAAATGGAAGAAAATTTACTAAGTGTGACCCATTCGCACGATTGGACCATGAGTATGGACCAACCATGCGAATGGCTCCCATTCGCACGACTGGACATGAGATTGAGCCATTCACCCGAATGGCTTATCAGAATGACTCATTCGACCGAATGGAAGGGGGCGAATGAATCAGTCGACCGATTGAGTCAGTCGGTTAACTGAACCTCAGTCGGCCAACTACATGCGACTGACTGGGCCAATCGCACGATTGAGCCTCAGTCGCCCGAATGAACTGAGCGAATGAGGCCAGTCGGCCGATTGAACTCAGATTCAGTATTTAAGGGGCCACAGTCGATCGCATTTCACTCATCACCCCCAATCGCTCCCAAATCGCGCTCTATACCGTTACTCTGCCAAAATCTCTGTAGATCCTGTTTTCATCTTGATATTGATTCTCTGACGTTCGTTGTTGATTATACAGGTAGATGGAAGCTCTATCTCACCGAAATCTGAAAGATGGAACCCTAATTTAGCAATGTTCGAATGAACACAAGAAACAGACTGAAAATTGACCTAATAACCTACCTAAACTATGCAAATTGTTAAAATTAAGTTTAATAGGTTATTAGTGAGTAAATGGCGAGTCTATTGAACCAGTAACCCATGTTAAATCACTTGTTTTGGTCAAGATTCCAACAGCAGGCGACTGAACAGTGGGACAGGGGACTGGTCGTCCGGATGAACTTCAATCGCACGATTGAAACTTGCGATTGGGTCAATCGGCCGAATGAACCATGCGAATGAGGTCAGTCGGCCGACTGAACCAATCGCAGACTCAGTCAGCAGATTGAACTCAATCGCATGTCTCATTCACCCGAATGAGCTCAGTCGCATGAAAGGACAACCGACTAACTTCAGTCGCATGATTTATTCGCACGAATGAATCCGAATGAATTTAAACATTACACTTAGAACTAAATTTTTATGTATTATGTACTAATGGTTCTGTGTCTTGTGTTTCAGGAAAATGGCGGATAGATGGTCCATTAATCCAAAGCACAACATATGTGCGCACTTGGATCATACTACTCGGAACGGGGCCAAGTTCACAGAGATTATAGCTTTCCTTAGACGTTCCCGGATACATAAGGCCACATCTACACCTTGCACGCCCTACAGGTCATTACACCAGGCATTCTGGGAGAATGCCTCAGTTGATCGCTCTCGTGAGCCGTACAGTATACGGAGCTCCATTCTGGGTCATGATATCGAGGTTACTGCTGCAGACATCCAGAGAGTTCTTGAGTTTGGGGACGATGCTGATCACCCCACCAGAGTACATCCACTGACTGTCCGAGGATACTTTCTCAGGATCAAGTACGCTAGGGGACATAAACTCAGGTGTGCTCAACAAGAGCAACCTGTGCCCCCAGTACAAGTACTTGGCGCATGTGATCCTAAAGTGCATTGCTTCGAGGAGGGGTGGGTTCGATGACCTATCAGACCAGATTCAGAATGCCTACGTGGCACTGGTGCTGAACCACCCTTTCAGCTTTTCGAGTATGATCTTCTCTTATTTGGTGGAGAACCTGGAGGTAAAGGGGAAGGAAGGATTTTGTATGTACCCCAGGTTTCTACAGCTGATCTTCAACGAGAAGCTGCCACTTCTTCCCAAGGAGAGTCATGATGCAGTTGCTTTGGAGACTATGGATGACACGACTTTAGGTCGTTTGAGGGTGTATAGGGGCAAGCAGGTGAATCCCCAGGTTAAGAGGTTCATCGGCCATTTGGCCAACGAGAGATATGTAGCGCCGGGGAGACGCAAATGGCGTCATGAGGATAGTGATTCTGATGATGAGAGGCTACTGCTCCCAGAGCATGATTCAGATGATGACGATAGTGGAGACGCTGGGGATGATATGCCTACTCCACCGAGAGGCACAACTTGTGATGTTATACCTCCAGTGTCTGCCCCAGCTGGAGACATAGCCAAGGCAGTTGGATTCCATCAGGACTTTGTTCCTGATGTGGAGGAAGAGGAGTCGGACGAGGAGCCCCTAACACGAACTGTGGGAAGCAAAGTTTTTCCCACAGAATATGGGCTAAGGGCGGTTGGTGAACGCCCAAGAGACTCAGGAGAGACAGCTACTGATCCGAGTTATGCACCGGAGTCAGCTAGCAGGGTTGTAGGGGGAGCATCCACCTCGACGGGAACGAGGAGGAAAAGGATGGCTCAGCCCCACGGGCAAAAGAAGAAGAAGCGACGTTTGACCTTTGTTACCACCACAGCCACTACAGCTACCACCACCACTACCACTTCCACAGCCACACCATCCACCACCATAGCCATACCATCCACCACCACACCTCCCACCACTGTACAGATTCCATCTACCACCATATCTTTCACTCCCACATCACCTCCACCATTTCACAGACCCATCTTCACTACAGCCACCACCACCACCACTACCCACCAAGTTGGACCCTCAGCCCATCCCTCTCATACATATGGATCAACTCACCTCCAATTGGGGTAGAGGAACAGCAGTCTGCGCTCAACCGGATGGTGATGCGCCTATTAGCTGCAGATGAGGAGAAGGCGGCTCAGATCTGCCAGCTTGCTGACCTTACTACTTCACAGTCTCACCAGATAGCAGAGCAGGCTCGAGTGATAGAGGAGCAGGCCCAACAGATGGCTGCTCAGAGCCATGAGATAGCCCAACTCCAGGAGCAAAGTGTCACATCCACTAAGAAGATAGAGGAGTTAGAGGAGGCGAAGAAGACGATCATGTTAAAGCTAAAGGGATCTAAGAAGGAGCCCTTAAAGATCAAAGAGGGAGACGGGGATGATGGTGATGATGATGATGAAGATGATGATGAGGATGATGAGGATGAGACGGAGGAGGATGAGGAAACTAAAGGAGAAAGGACAGAGGAGAAGGATGATGATGATGATGCAGAAGGAGGGGATGCAGCTGCATCGGCCTCTGCTTCAGGTCAAGAGAGGAGGTCCAAGAACAGACAAGACCAACCAGCTTCTTCCTCTGCTCCACCAAGTGACGAGCCGATGATCCAGGACAAAAGTAAAGATTAGATGTTTATGTATTTAATTACTTTTGTATTTGAATCTTGTATTAAAAACTATGTATTCAATGTTTATACTAAGTTTAATGCATTTCTGTTTTGATTAATTACTAATGGTTGATATGTTGAATATGTAAATCAAACAGATCCAAATTACCAAAGGGATGAGTTTGATGTTGCTCCCCTTTAGCAGGTCAAGACTCAACTAACAATGATTCTTGATCTGCAAGGGATCGTAAGGAGGTCGGTGGGTTATACCCCTGAAGAAGGGGAAATAATTCACGACCTATCAAACGAGCAACTAGCAGAGATCTTCAAGCTCAATCCAGATGAGATAGTGAAAGATGCTTCGACATGC
The DNA here is from genome assembly GCA_025215565.1 of Flaveria ramosissima. Lineage (NCBI taxonomy): Eukaryota > Viridiplantae > Streptophyta > Magnoliopsida > Asterales > Asteraceae > Flaveria > Flaveria ramosissima. Next base: position 72,434,351 of record CM046040.1, read on the forward strand.
GACTCGACCAGTGACGAAGAGCTCAACGATGTTGATGAAATCGAGATTGAAGATGTCACTGCCAAGCACTACCCTCAGTATGCTGACAATGAGGGAAATGTGGTCCCCAATCTGGGTGAATCCCTCGTCAGCGATACTTTTGAGGTGTTAGACAAGATGGAGCAAGAGTCGGAGAAAGTAGAGGAAACGGCCCAAGCCTCAAATGATGATGTCGATATTCGAAAGGCTGAGTGGGCTGTGTGTTTTGAAGAAGTTAGAGCCCAACGCGCGCATCGAAACAGGATGCCTACACCAAACTCTACTGAGTCAAGAAACATCATAAGGTGTCTGGCAGGATCATAGCGTGGGCGTATTTTGAGGATCTTAACGTATATATAGTTAAGAGGGAAAAGGGCATAGAGTACTACAGATTCCCACATGATCTGAAGACTCTACCAGGTTTTGAGCTCAACCAGCTGGCCAGACTAAAGCTTTTGTATGCTGATCCGAGGAAGATGTCAGGCTGGTTCGAGGCTGCCCTAAAGAAGGAGTACCACACTAGGTGGGTTAACTTCAGACCCCAACAGCCTACAAGGTATATTAGAAGGTCTGAGGTTGATACCATTACTGGAAAGCCGAAGATAGTGTTGAAGTGGAGTCCTTCGCGCACAATGTCAAGAATCCCACTCAGGGAAATGCCACAGGACTTCACTCCACACTTTAAGTGGTGGTACTACGATTGGAGAACAGCAGAAGCGGTCATAGTCTTAAACAAAGAGGGCCAAATGGATACGATCAGGGTATTTGACCCAATGTGGCTTACTAACTTGTCAGCAAATGATGTCTACACGCTATAAAAGTGGTCACTGTTCTATGATACGCAAGATATTGTACAAGCCCTCCAGTTCCAGAACGTCATACGACTCTGCTTCACTTTTGAGATTCACGCGGGAGTCGCAAAAGAGGAGAAGTGCAAGAAATACAAGGAGGTAATGCAGAAAGCAAGACAATAGGGAGATCTAGGTCCAAGGGGGAGTTTGTTGATGCATGTATGTCCCTAGATCAGGATATGAATGTAATAGATCTTGTTTATCTGATTCTGATGTAATTTGAAATAATTAATGAAATGATATTGATTGTTTGTGATTTGTAATGTCTAATATTTCATTAATGAGTCGATATTGAATTGGTTAATTAGGTTTGTGATTGTTTGAATGGTTACACTTAATGTTATAGAAATTAATACATTCAAACTTAACACAATGAAGTTGTCATGCGAATGGCCCATGCGAATGGACCACACGCATGAATAACTTCATACGATTGACTCAGTCGCACGACTGAACCAGGAGATTGGATCAGTCGTATGATTGACACATAAGATTGGCTCAGTCGCACGACTGAACACTCAGTCGTGCGGATGAATCAACCACATGGTTCAATCGCACGACTGAACCATACTTATGGTCCAGTCACCCGTATGAACAATACTAACCTATAAATACAACCCAATTTGTGTAAAAACGTAAGCATTCATTCTATTTCGACTCCAGACGTACCCTAGCCGTCCAGAAGCATCCCAATTCGTTCTCCAAGTTCACAGAACACAATAGATCGATTCCTAATCGATTTCTAACGTTAGATTCAATTCTTTATTAATTCTTCGTGTGTTTTCACTGATTGGATCGCCAATCAAATAGGATTCCGCACTATTTGATCTGGTTTACACGCTAATCACTAGGTATTTCGTTCAAATACCAGGTCCTAACAAATGCGCGACTATGGTTTGCAATTTTCTAACACCCCTATTTTTGTTGATAATTCTGCTGCAATTGCTGTCACCAAAAATCCGGTCCAACACCCTAAAACTAAACTCATCGGTATTAAATATCACTTTATACGTGACTCTTTTGAAAAGCAAATAATCGATGTTGTTAAAATTAATACGGATTTTCAACGCGCCGACCTCTACACAAAAGCATTTGATAAACCGCGGTTTTTATATCTTTTAGAGGTTAATGGCGTGAAAAAGAAAAGTGATGTGATTCTAGAAGAAGAAAGTGCATAGTCCGACAAGTTTTTTTGTTTCTTTTTATTTTCTTTTATTTATTTTATTTTCCTGTCTATTAAAATCCAAAAACACAAAAAGATTTTTGGTTTTAGAATTTTAGGGGGAGAATAGTTTAGTTTAGTATTTAACTCGTGCAGTATTTAATTACATAAAAAAATAAAAAATAAAAAAATATTAAAAATTAACTTTTGTACTTGAATTATATATTACATTAATGTAATTAATGATCATTTATGTTTATTTATGGTTTAATGTGTTAATAAATGACTCATATCTGATGTGCTTAATGTTTAATCAAACAGATGAAGCTCAACAGACAGACGAGTATGATGTCGAACCCGTTCAACAAGTTAAGACTCAACTTATAATGATTCTTGACTTGCAAGGGATAGTCAGGAGATCTGTGAGCTACACTCCAGAAGTGGGAGAGATTATTCATGATCTGACCGATGACCAGATAGCTGAGATGTTCAGACTCAATCCTGATGAAATTGTCAAAGATGCTCCAGAAGTCGATGTCCTAAGTGATGATGAGCTGAACGATGTAGATGAGATTGAGATAGAAGATGTCACTACAGAGCACTATCCATAGTACATTGATCTGGAAGGACATGTTATCTCCAACTTGGATGACACATTTGACAGTGGTACTTTTGATAAGTTGGATGAAGTGGAGAAAGAAAAAGAGAAATAAGTTAGCACAGCCCAAGCTTCAGACGCTAATGTCGACTTAAAGAAAGCTGAATGGGCCGCATTGAAGAAAGAATACCACACCAGGTGGGTAAACTTCAGACCTCAACAACCTAAGAGGTTCATTCACAAGTCTGACGTTGATCCTATTTCTAGAAGACTGAAGGTGGTGCTGAAGTGGAGTCCCCCGCGCACAATGTCCAAGATTCCCTTACGGGAATGCCTCAGGATTTCACTCCCCACTTCAAATGGTGGGATTATGACTGGAGGACAGGGGAAACGGTCATAGTTTTGAACAGAGATGGTAAGATAGAGACTATCAGGGTAATTGACCCAATGTGGCTCGCTAACTTGTCTGCTGAAGATGTTTATACTTTATACAAGTGGCTACTTTTTTATGACACGCAAGACATTGTACAAGCTCTTCAATTCCAACACGTCATACGGCTCTGTTTTGCATTTGATATACATGCTGGAGTCACAAGAGAAGAGAAGTACAAGAAGTTCCAAGAACATGTGAAGAAGGTTAGACGATAGGGTAAACTAGGTCCAAAGGGGAGTTTGTAGATACATGTGTTCCTGGTTTATGTGCTTTAATGTAAAAGTCTTTCATGTCTTACATATGTGTAATTTGACGAAGCAATAAAATAAGATATATGATTTGATGTTTATTTATCTTTGATTCATATGTATGAACTTCTTATATAGGTTTGAGGTTGTTGTACATAATTCTAAGTCAATAATGATTGAGTATTATGTTCAACCTAATCGGGTGATTATTCATGCTAATGGACCATACTTATGGACCATACGCATGAATACATCATGCTTATGGACCAGTCGCACGACTGAACCAGGAGACTGAATTAGTCGTATGATTGAGACATAAGATTGACACAGTCGCACGACTGAACCTTTACTCGTGCATATGACTCAATCGCATGATTCAGTCACACGACTGAACCATGCTAATGGTTCAGTCGTACGAATGAAAACCCCTAACCTATAAATACCACCTAATTCGTGAAAAAAAAATTCTTGAAGAGATATTGCAAATACACATAAACCCTAGTTGTCCAGAACGTCCCAAACAACCTGTCCAAGTTCATAGTTTGTTCTTCATCGATTCCTACTCGTTCTTAACGTTATGTTCAATCTTATATCGATCGGGATATCGTTCTCACTGATTGGATCGCCAATCAAATTGGATTCCGCACTATTTGATCCAGTATAAACACAGAATCAGTTAGTACTCTGTCCGTACGCGGTCCCTAACATAGATCAGACGAGTGATACTAGCAAGGATCCGAACACTGCACTTAGCCCATCCGTCCGTACGCGGTTCCGCACTATTTCTATTGTGTTTTTACTAACAAATTATGTTCATTAAGGGTCGATTAAGATTTTATTAAGGTTTCATATTATTAACTTTGTAAAATTTTAAGTCTATTTTTTCAATAACTTTCGAATTGAATCAAACATCTATAAAATAAAACAAACTACAGAATTGTACCTTAATAATCTCTTTACTAACACAAAGCGACCACAATGAACTAAAATATCACTAATAATAATGATGTAACACTTAGTAATTTTTTAGAGTGAATTCTGAAACTTTTCATGTGAATAGTAGCTTTTCGCACCAACTTTGCCTTTTATAGGCTTTTGACTTCTCGCAGGAGAAGTCAATTCTTCGCACAAACAGACATCTTTTTAATTTTGAACTTTTTGATATATTTTAAGTTTTTAAAATTTTAATTTTGTTTTGATGATCCAATGATTTGTTATTTGTAAAAACCTCTTTAACTAAGTGTTTTTAATTATTCAGACACCCTTAATTTAATAAAACTTTTGTAGAACTAAAACAATTATAAGAAAAACACATTTAACAAAAAGCTATTTCACATCATGCAGTATTATTATAAATAAACATGTTACGTTTATTGTCAATATATTGTGTATGTCTTAAACTTAGTCTTTAATTTTTACTTAATATGATGTGATATTTATGATGTTTTGATTAAATTAATGAAGTTTGTGGATCCCATAATTAAAAATCCGATAGAACCCTCATCCAGCTTCAAGACACTTTTGAGATTTCCAATCACCCCAATTTGACTTAAACATTTTACTTCTGACCAGCTTTCTCAGGATTAATTATTCTCTAAGATAATATCTATTTAGATCTTAACTAGCATAAACGTTTCCGAACACAAAATATTAACAATTTTTAGGACTTATTAACTGCCAGACAAACTTATGTTTTGCCCTCGCAAGACGTTTAGGAGTTACATGCTAATTCGGACTTACATGCTCCATCCTTTGATGTTGCCTCCTGTTTTAGAACATATTATCAAAAAAGAAAATATTATTATATAATATGTATGTCTATGACATATATTTTATTATTGTGCTCATTGGCATCTTTTATTCCTAAATGACCTTTTTGGCTTATTTTTGCTCCATTTGTTTGTTTTTCTCTTTTGTCTTTGTTTTTAATCTATATTTTTCATCTTTTGATATTTACATATACATACATCATCTAAAATACACCGAGTCAGAAAGTAACTGTCTTGAGTACGAGTCAGACTGTAACTGTCTTTAATTAGTGTTACAAAATCTTGATGAGTCACCCACTTAGATCATAAAGAATTTACTTTCAGTGCATCACATATCATAGTGCTTTTCAATCTTCACCATCAAGCCTATCAACATATCAAACATAATCCAAGTCAGTTCCTTTTAACCTTAGGATGTAACGTATCAAAGTCAAGAAATGTACTATCATTTCCTATATAATCCTTAAAATTCAATTTTCTCAATCTTGTAGAAAAAATCTTTTTGAAATTTTTCATCACTCTTTTTACTCCCCTTAAAAGCAAAATCTTTTTGTACTTTTTCTTCAATCATTTTATTCCCCCTAAGAAAAAAATCTTTTTTGAAATATTTTCATATTTTCTCCCCCTAAATTTGTGATTATCTAGACAGAAAATAACAATTTTAACGAAAGTCATAAAAGAAATTTTAAAGGGTGTAAGAATATTGGTTAACCAAAGTTAATCATTCCTAGAGATTGAACTAACAAGTCGAATCGGGAATGATCAAACGCCTTAGTAAATAAATTAGTAATATTGTCATCTAATTTGCCGAAATCCAAATAATTAAGTTTTCAATCAAAACAATCATGGATAAAATGCATACGAATATCAATGTGTTTTGTTTTTGAATGTTGGATTGTATTCTTCACTATATTTAGCACTGTAGTGTTGTCA